>JAZKJV010000276.1:0-737789 GCA_037367405.1 Ottelia alismoides
TATACAAAATTTTACAATTAATTTTAAAAATAATATCTAAATAAAAATATAAAAATCCTAAACTTAACAGTCTCTCCAAAATAAATTTTTCTTCCTTAGTCCCTCCAAAGCCATGTTTGGCCTACAAAATCGCCGACCTTCGGTTGCCTCGAGTTGCACCAACCTCCTAAGAAAACGCTCCAACTCCACCAGACCCTCACATAAAAATGAAGAGATATATTAGAGAGAAAAATGTAAGCACAAAGAAATAAAAGCTAAAAATAGATAAATATGCACAAAAACTCAGGGATTATACTGAAAATCTAAATACAAAATTTCCAAATTAATCCTAAGTTGATTGCTTCCCTGACAACGACTCTATTTGACTACTGAGTTCCCTTCATTAATTTTGGCAATTTAGTTGTAGCACGAAAATCCGGATGATTAATAAAAAATGAACCACACTCACAAATCAAACAATTAACGTAAATGTGATTCTTCCTACCTAGGCAAGCCCCGTAATGACGAAAAAAATACGGCTTGGGATCAATTTGGAAAATAGAGTATGTCAGTTTTCAGGAGAAGATTTTTAGATTTTCAGAAAATGTAACTATGCAATTGAGACCAAATTTATGAGTGTTTTCATAAAATTTTCAATCAAATTACTTATTAAACTAATGAAACTTGGTCTGAATATCATATATAGTTGAGAATGGAATCAAATTCATTAACACTTCATGGATGAAAAGCGAAAAAATAAATATTGACTTCTGTTACTTTCATCTATAGTATTTTTACCATGATGGATTTCTTTATTCTTTAATAAATGTCTGGAACTTTTTATTACAAATTGATGACATATCTGATAATTTTAAGTTTTTTTAATGATATTCAAGAGAATGTACAAAAATTAAACTAATTTGATTTTTTGGAATTTTATGATGGAATAATAAAGTTTTTATGAATTTTTAAGTACTGGTAGATTTATAATATATAAAAATTAGTTTTATAAACAACAAACATAAATATCTTCAAGAATAAAAACTATCCTAAATAGATCTCAATGAGAAGAATCCAAAATAATTTAATTTCCTAAAAATACTAAATAAGGTTCCAATTATAAATTTAATACCAGAGTTACTAAATAATTTATTTAGAGAAAGATAGATTTTGAATGCATGATGGTTGATTCTACACTATGTTAATTTTTGGAAAAATTTGAAGCAATGTATGCTTTATAATGAATTAATCGAGCACAGATGGACACAATATGGAATTGTTTACCAAAATAATTTTCATAAATCAATCACAGTGAATACGATAAGTTGTAATTTCCATAGTGTAGAGAATTAACCCATGTTAACAAGCAATTTTAGAATGAAAATATGATGATAAATATTGGATCAAAAAAATACCCAAACATAGGGTATTATTGCAAATAAAACTAATAAATAAAAGGGTTTATCATTTTGTGCCCCTTTGAGATATTGCAATTTAAGTTATACCCCTCTCTTTTTTAGAATATCAGTTATACCCCCGATATTTTGCCATTCTATCACTTATGCCCCTCAAGTTAGTGGTCGTCTATACCAACGCAAACAGACCTTAACTTTAAGAATATAAGGGGAATTAAATGTTGTATTAAAATTGTTATTTAGGTTTTAAATTGGAAAACCTATTAATTACAATTGACATTAATTTGGTTTCAATTGGGAAACCAAATGGTTTGGAGGGAAAGTTGGGAATTCCCAAATTTGAAACATGGTTGAGTTTGGGTGGAAGTTTAGTACCACACCGTGGAGAACTAAACTTTTGATGGAGTTATATATGAGTCCACACCCCAAGCTCTTGTAGCAATAGTAGAGAGGAGGAATGGAGGACCACACACGCGTGCGCGCTCCGCTCCGCTCCGTCTCCGGCTCGGGCTCGGGAGAGTCAATTCGGATCTCGATACTTTTGCTGCGGGTTTCATTTTGACTGATCGTTTAAATTAATTAGACAAATTAATTTAATAGCGATCACATTGGGAATCGGACTTGATCCAAACGGCTCGATTTAGCCGCGGGTTTGGAATTCAAATGGACACGCCCGTTGAAGGGCATTTTCGGAAACCAAAGGTCACCGCGCGCTAGGGCACGCGAGCCCCTCCTTTTATATCCCTCACCCGATGCCGTCTTTCTTCACTCGCAAGAAAAACCACTCGCGCCGTCTCTTTCTCTCTGGTTCTTCCTCTCACGGACGAACGTCTTCCTCTTCTTCTCTCGGCTACAGTTCTCTGAGGTTCAATCAAGGACGATCCCGTTGGTGTGCGCCGACGAAGATCGTGAGCTGTCGTATCCTGGGAGCGGATCGTCAGTACCCTACGCACCGGTATTGTGGGGGTGATATCTTCTCTAAGGACAGTCCATTTCATGGACGCTTCAGTGACTTCTAAACTAATCTTTATTTCATTTTGGTTGCCGCAATATGTTTATTGCTTTACCCTTTCTGGATCATGCCCTTATTTCTGTTTCTGTTCTTTTAATCGGTTCCTGT
Source organism: Ottelia alismoides (assembly GCA_037367405.1). Classification (NCBI taxonomy): domain Eukaryota; kingdom Viridiplantae; phylum Streptophyta; class Magnoliopsida; order Alismatales; family Hydrocharitaceae; genus Ottelia; species Ottelia alismoides. The sequence continues at coordinate 2,515 of JAZKJV010000276.1, forward strand.
TTGCATTTTATAATCGGATAATGATTGGGAAACATACGATTAATATATTTTTATTCGGTGTTGTTTCTCTGTTAATTCATTTGGATCTGATGATTTACTGTTTAATATATGCAATGGTAATCTTTTTAACAACAATCTTAGAGAAGATATCCCGAACCGATTCTAGAATGTCGGAAACAATGTTTAAATCGAGGGTAGATATGACGGGTATGCCTGAAAAATTCGGTGGACAGAACTTTAAGCGTTGGCAACAACGCATGAAGATCTGGTTAACCACCATAGGGTTAATCTCGATGCTTGAAACCGACTGTCCTACAATGGAGATGGAAAAACCCTCACCCGATAGCTAGAAGGCGCAATCTGCGTGGAAGGAACGCGATCGTATATGTCATGGTTGCATCTTGTTGGCTCTGTCCAACACTTTGTTTGACGTATATTGTTCGTCCACGCAGACTGCGAAGGGGTTATGGGAAGACTTGGATCGGAAGTATAACACTGAAGACCTCGGTATTGAGAAATACTCCGTAGCCTAAATTTTTGAAGTTTTCCATGACCGACGGAAAATCAGTTTCTGAACTGGCACACGAGTTTCTACTCCTGCTCCATGGTTTAGAGGATGCCGAAATGAAACTTCCAGAGAAGTTTCAGGTCATGTGCATCATAGAAAAATTCCCCAAGTCGTGAGAAGACTTTGGTATGACCCTGAAACATAGAAAGGGGAAAATTTCTATGGATGACTTGATGGTGGCAATTGCCATAGAGGAGGAACACAGGAAACAAAAACCTGTGCTTCCTGTTGATATTCAGGCTAAGGTCAATTTCATGACCTCGAAGGACAAGGATAAAAAGGGAAAGGGTCCTAATAACAATAAAATGAAACCAAAGGGCAAGATCCAGAAAAAGGCAAAGAATAAACCCTGTCGGCACTGCAATCAGGTTGGCCATTGGAAGAAGGACTGTCCGTCCTTGAAGCTCAACCTAAGGCTACAGATGGGAGTCCACAAGTGAACATGATCACTATGGGACTCGGGGCTAGCGAGGGGTATGTCTCTGTAAAACCTGAACTATACCATATCCATGATCCAAATGAGTGGCTCGTGGATACGGGAGCCAATGTAAATATATGTTCTGACAGAACGTTGTTTTCTTCTTACCAGACCTGCTGCGGTAGGACTGTGAAGATGGGGAACGATTCTGCAGTCATGGTGCTAGGGTTGGGACAAGTCAACTTGAGGTTCTCCTCTGGACGTGTCTGGATGTTGCACAGGGTGTTGCATGTTCTTGACATCAAGAAGAATGTGTTATCCGGCACTATCTTAGTTAGAAATGGTTTTGAGTTAAACTTTAAATGTAATAAAGTTGTTATTCTGAGACATGGCATTTTCTATGGAAAAGGCTATTTGACTGATTTTGATTTGTTATTTAGAATTAGATGTGATTCAGTAAACATTAATGAAATGAATGTTTTGAGTACTGAATGTTCTAGTTCTGTGTCTCATGTTGTGAATAATTTAGAATCTTGTGATCTGTGGCATGGTAGATTGGGACATGTAAACTTAAATTCAATTAAAAGAATGATGAATTTAGAGTTAATCCCTAAACACACTATTGATAAAACTCAAAAATGTGAGATATGTGTGCAAGCTAAGACACCTAGGAAGTCTTTTCAGTCTGTCTCTAGAGATAGTGAGATCTTGGATCTAGTGCACACGGATATCTGTGAGTTTAATGGTGTGTTGACCCGAGACAATAAGAAATACTTTATCACCTTTATAGATGATGGCAGTAGATACTGCTATGCATATCTAATGAAAACCAAGGATGAAGCCTTAGAGAAATGTCTTATCTTTAAGAATGAGGCTGAGACACAAACAGGAGAAGTGCTTAAACACCTTAGGTCAGATAGAGGAGGTGAATATACCTCTAACTTATTTGATGAACAATGCAAATCTTTTGGCATAGTTCATGAAGTTACGGCCGCATATTCACCGCAATCAAATGGGATAGCAGAACGGAAAAATAGAACCTTAACTGACATGATCAATGCTCTCCTACAGAGTTCTGGACTTCCAACCTATATGTGGAGAGAATCCTTGAATACGGCTTGCCATATTCTGAATAGGGTTCCTCCGAGACATATGGAAAAGTGTTCCTTTGAACTTTGGAGAAATAGGAAACCGAGTTTAAGATATCTCAAAGTGTGGGGCTGTCTCGCTAAGGTTCTAGTCCCAGAACACAAGAGAAAGAAACTTGGTCCTAAAACTGTTGATGCGGTCTTCTTAGGTTACTTGGAAAATAGCTATGCATATAGGTTCTTGGTAATTCGGTCCGAGATACCGAGCATAGATGTGAACACTATTGTTGAACTCCGTGATGCTACCTTCTTTGAGGATGTCTTCCCATTGAAGACTGGGATTCCTCAGAATCTGACCATTGAGGGCGCCTCTACATCAGGATCTATTCCAGATCAAGTGGAAAGTTAACGAATGGTAGGGGTTGAGAATCAACCTGTACCCAATGATCTTTCTGAAGAGATTGAGCCAAGGAGGAGTAAAAGACCTCGGATAGCCAAGGATCTGGGTAGCGACTTCGTTGTCTACCAGATCGAGGGTGATCCCCCAAGTTACAAGGAAGCCATGGCTTCATCTGAAGCAAAACAATGGAAGGAAGCCATCAAATCTGAGATGGATTCCATTATGGCTAATGGAACTTGGGAGTTGGTTGATTTACCCAAAGGGTGCTCTACCATTGGGTGCAAGTGGGTGTTTAAGAGAAAGTTAGACCTGACGGATCAATTGAAAAATACAAAGCCAGATTAGTTGCCAAGGGCTTTAGGCAAAAAGAAGGTATCGATTATTTGGATACCTATTCCCCTGTGACTAGGATGACCACAATCCGGATGCTCATAGCATTGGCATCTGTATATGATCTCTCTATCCACCAAATGGATGTGAAGACCGCCTTCTTGCATGGCGATCTTGAGGAAGAGATCTATATGGATCAACCTGATGGGCTTGTGACTCCTGGGAATGAGGAAAGGTTTGCAAGCTTGTCAAATCCCTTTACGGATTGATACAAGCACCAAAGCAGTGGCATGAAAAATTTGACAAGACTATTTTGTCATGTGGCTTTAAGGTTGATGAATCCGACAAGTGTGTCTATTCCAAAGTGAAAGGCGATGAATACCCATTCATCACTCTTTATTCTTTTATTTTAGCTACAAAAACCTTTGCAAATGCATGTATATCCTTGTAAATACAAATAATTATCAAAAGCATGCATTGTATAAAGTTTAATAATTAGCATGTTTTTGTGCAAAAAATAAAAGAATAAAGAGTAAAAAGAAAAAGAGGGAAATATTTAGAATAAATATTGAGCGACCTAACCCAAGGGAGGGCTCAGCATGGGCCTGACCGCATAAAAACCAAAGTAGAGGGAGATAGGAGCTCACGTGTGTAAATATTTATGTAAATAAAATAAAAGTATTTTCCTCACAAAAATAGACTCAAATTGGATTGTAAATATTTGTATATATTTATAAACATAAAATCAATATAAAAATATAAAAATTAAAAAGAAAACAAACAAAAACATCACCTTGTATATAGTCATCATGTATATAAGACATCCATCTTTATATTTATTTAGCCTTATAAATAGATAAAATTAATTTCCAAAATTTTTGTAAATATTCCATCCTTTATGTTGTAAATAAATTAAATCAAAACAATTAAAATAAAAACAAAATAAAAAGAACAAATTAAAAACACAAAAATACTTTGTAAATATACCATGTATATATATGTACATATCTATTTATTTCACTTATGTATATATATAATAAAAATAAAATAAAAATATCTTTTTATTCTTATATTTATGATATAAATAAATAAAATATAAAATGGGAATAAAAATGCACAAAAATAACAAATTAAAAATCAAAAATTAAAAATACATATTATACATATACCTATGTATAGCTATATATTGTAAATACCTTATTTTTGTTTTGAAAAATTAATTAAAAATCACCAAAAAATAGAAAAAATTAAAACAAAAATATTTCATGTTTTAACTTTTTAATAATTCTACCATTTTCTATTTATAAATGATTTTTCAAATCATTTATACGTGGCAGCTTCTCATTGGTCCACGGAGATGTTGACCTCCGGTCAACTCCCTCCGCGGACCTTCTTCTCCAACGGATCTCGTGCCCGACCCGACTTCTCCTCTTTTTCCGCGCTCGATCCGCTCGCCATCTCCGCAAACCCCGGGTCCTGCTTCTTCTCCTTGCATCCGACATCCTCGCCGGAGCCCTTGCCTCGGGATCCGCGCCTTCCATTGCCCTACCCGACCAACCCTAGTCGGACCTGCACCCATATATATGCCGAGCTCCGCCACCTTCATTCCCATCTTTGGCCACTCGATTCCACCTCTCGTGAGCTCCATTGCGTAGGCGAGAGTGACAGCTTGGCCCCCGTGGTGTCGAAGCGAGGAGAGGACGCGAGACCACTGATCCGTCGAAGCTTCGCCGCCTTGCTTTGTGACAACCGCCCGAACGACAAAGGTAAAGGTAAAGAAATGGTCGTCGCGACCTCAATCACTCGGGCTAAGTATATCAAGAAAAATATCGAACCGCGAAATAAATCAGAGATCAAAACACGAAGTGCGGTCCTAGCTATGAGATTAACCTGGTATAGCACCCAGGGTCGAACACAAGGAGCACAGATTGGCCTTGCGGCCTACGATGTAGTCAGAAATCCAAGAGAGTATTTTTTTAGTGTTTTTAAGGGTTTTTATATTTTTTAGGATTTTTTTAAAATATAAAGAAAACAGGAAAAGCACACAAACAATTAACTTGAACATTTATTTAATGCATTAAAAAGCAAGCAAAAATTCAGACAAAAATATTTTTATGTGTTTTATATTTTTTTATGTTTTTGGTGAATTTTTGAGATTTTTCTGATGTTTATTTTATTTCCTAAAAATCAAACAATGCGAAAAGCAAGGGGTACTGTCCAGCCAGCCCAAAACCCAAAGATAAAATATCTAAGGATCTCTAAGGGACCTGGAGGTAATTTTCCTGTATACTAGAGAAAACAAGGAAAATTTGAGCACCAAAATTATTGTTTTTGGGTTTTTAAATTATTTACTATGATTTTTAGGAGTTTTAAGGTGTATTTAAGTTTTTAGGGTTTTTACTCAATGAAAAATAGCCAAAATTGGCTAGAAAATCAAGGAACACCAAATAAACAGTAACTAATTTTTATAGGATTTTTAAAAGGGTTTTGATATTTTTTTGGGGTTTTTGAATCTAAACAGTAGCAAAAATATGGGTTTTTGAATTTTTAAAAATAGCAAATGAAATCAAAAAATGTCCTCAAAATTTCACAAAATTCTACACCATGGCAGGAGCCATGTGTCAAATTTTCATCGAATTTGGAGGTGATTTGATATTTTATTCAAAAACAAAGGAGGGGCACTGTGCACAGGGACCAAAGTGCAAATACCCAAAAGTTCTGGGGGTCTGGTGCAAATACCCAAGAAATCACGCGTGAGACGCGTGTCTGGGGCACTCAGGGACCCAAATGTAAGAAAAATAAGTTCCGAGGGCTTATTGGTAACAAGTACCAAAAGTCCAGGGGCTTATCTGCAAATATCCCAAAAAATATCGCACATGGGGAATTAAAATGCTCACAGGGGCGTAAATGCAATTATCAAAAATATTTCATTTATTCATAAACAACCAGAACTACAGGGCTAAAGCTGCAAATGCACCCAAAATATCACGTATCGAAGCACGTGTCTCACACAAACAGGGGCATAAATGCAAATACTGAAAGATACGAGGTCCAAAGTGCAATTTACCCTACGTAAATAAAGTACGCAAAATATTTACAGGACTGAAATTAAAAACACAAACTACGAGGGGGCCTAAGATAAATTACCCCTTATTTAACGTCGACGGCTGGATGCGCGCCACGTAGATGATCCAACGGTCTCGGACGTCGGGCGCTTTTCTTCTTCCGCACGTGGGCCTGATCGACGATGCAGAGGGGGCCACGTGGAAGATCGAACGGCTGGTGGTGCTTGTGGTTCCCTCTCTCTGCTCTGACGGTCCAGATCAACCCTCAGGATGATCGACGGTATCTGCTCCTCAATGGATGGACGGCCGTGATGCGAACTGGGGAGCTGGGGCTGATCGGACGGCGATGGAGGACTCCATTCCCTTATTTAACGTCGACGGCTGGATGCGCGCCACGTAGATGATCCAACGGTCTCGGACGTCGGGCGCTTTTCTTCTTCCGCACGTGGGCCTGATCGACGATGCAGAGGGGGCCACGTGGAAGATCGAACGGCTGGTGGTGCTGGTGGTTCCCTCTCTCTGCTCTGACGGTCCAGATCAACCCTCAGGATGATCGACGGTATCTGCTCCTCAATGGATGGACGGCCGTGATGCGAACTGAGGAGCTGGGGCTGATCGGACGGCGATGGAGGACTCTCGAAGAACAGGTGGCCGGCGAGGTTCGCCGACCTCGTGCGCGTGCTGTGGGCCTCCTCAGCTGCCTTTGATGATCGAAGAAGGTCGGCGATGACGTCCCGCAGCTGGTGAAGGTCTCCGATGGCCCAACCGAGCCCTGGAGGGCTCCGGCGAGGTCGTCGGGAGTAGAGCTCCTGGTCTGAAAGTGAGGGGGGCTCAGATGCCCTCCTCTTGACCTGCAAAGTGAACCAAAAGCTTCGCGGGTCGAGGGCAAAGTGCCTCGACCCAAAGAAGCGGCGTGAGGGTGATCGGTGCGTCGGGGTGAGTGAGCTCCGGCGAGCGGAGGACGGTGGAGCCGTTCGGCTCGATTCCCAGATCCTGTGCGATCTGGGTTGGGTGAAGGGGTGAAGAACGTGCGTGAGGGAATGGCGAAGGTGACGGTGCGTTCCGATGATCGAGAAGGTCCAAAATATGGCCGGAATCAAAGGAATACGTCGGAGATGCGAATTGGGCGAAACAAGAAATTAAACTAAATGGAAAGGCTGAAGGGTTACCTGGGTGGTCGGAGAGACTGGGGAAGAGCAGGGGGTGCTCCTGGTCATAGCCTCAAGGGTCGTCTCGGCCCGAGGCTCGGTGCTCACGCTGGTGGCGGAGCAACGGCGGCGAAGAACGCCGGATCAGTGGTTTCACCTCCTCGCCTCGCTGCAACAGGGGCGATCGCTTGCTGTCACTCTCGCGGTACCTCTGGAGGTCACTGGGAAGAAGGAGAAGGTCCAAAGATGAGGCGCGAAGGCGGCGGAGGTCGGGATATATATGGAGACAGGGCCGATTAGGGTTGGGTGGAGACGGCTATGGAAGGCGTGGATCCTTCGGCGAAGGGTCCGGCGAGGACGATGGATGATTGGCGAAGGATCCGGGCACGGGGTTTGCGGAGGCGACAGGCTGGAGACGCGTGGAAAAATCGACGAAGTCGGGTCGGGCGCGAGTCGACGCAAAAGGAAAGAGTCCGCGGGGGAGTTGACCGGGGTCAACAATCCCCCGTGGACCAATCAGGAGCTGCCATGTTTTTATTTTTTTTGTTTATTTAATTTAAGGTAGAAAAAGGCCGAATTAAGAAAAACTCAAAACATGAAATATTTTTCTTTTATTTTTTTCTATTTTTTGGTGATTTTTAATTAATTTTTGGAAATAAAAATAGGGTAGCTATATATATAGGTATATGTACACTATATAGATTTTAATTTTCGATTTTTTTATTTGTTATTTTTATGTATTTTTATGCCCATTTTATATTTTATTTATTTACATCATAAAATAAAGAACAAAATGGTATTTTTATTTTATTTTAATTATTTACACACAAGGGTGAAATAAATAGTTGTATACATTTATATACATGGTATCTATACAATGTATTTTTGTATTTTTAATTCTGTAATTTTTATTTGATTTTTGTTTTGTTTCTTGTTATTTTATGTATTTACAATATGTAACGTAGAATATTTACAAAAAGTTTAGAAAATAATTTTATTTATTTATAGGGTTAAATAAATAAAGGATGATGGTCTATATACATGGTGAAAGGGCATTTTTGGAATTTTGATTTTTAAATTTTTATTTTGTTTTTAATAGTTTCTAAATATATACAAAATGTATACAAGCATATTTTTGGGTGAGGAAAATATAATTTTATTTATTTACAAAAGTATGTACACATGAGCTCCTATCTCCCTCTACTTTGGCTTTTATGCGGTCAGGCCCATGCTGAGCCCTCCCTTGGGTTAGGTTGCTCAATATTTATTCTAAATATTTCCCTCTTTTTCTTTTTACTCTTTATTCTTTTATTTTGCACAAAAACATGCTAATTATATCTTTTTACACAATGCATGCTTTTGGTAATTATTTGTATTTACACATATTTACATGTATTTGCAAAGGTTTTTGTAGCTAAAATAGGAGAATAAAGAGTGATGAATGGGTATTCATCACCCCCTATGCTTTAACTTTGCTAGTCCCTTAGCAAACACTTATTTGAAAAAGAAGTGAAAAAGAAAGAAAAAGAAAAAGAAAAAGAGGATGTACATGGATCAAGGTTGAATTATTAAACTTTCCTTCATTAACTTGAAATATGGAGCTCGATCAGATCTTTGGATTATTAATGTGTCGGAACCTTATTTAGACTTAAGCTTAAAACTCAACAGCCTCCAAGTTCCACCAATCTATGGGCAAGACTCCTCAATAAACCAGATCAGAACAAGTCTACATACACAAACTCTAATGACCATGAATCTTTCCATGCGGTGTAAGTGATATGTGGCTCCCCACCTCAGAAGTGACAAAGAAACAACCTCCCTCAACCTGGTAACTCTAATGCCTCAGTCTAGCAACTCTTTCCTCGAGAAGCGGGGTATTCCCTTCTAAGTTCAAGTGCAACCGGCTCAAGAAGAGGGGGTAGAAGTATAGAGTTTTGGAAGCTTAGCCAGTGTAGCTAAGTCTCCCGCTGCAAGCTTCATGAGATGTAACATTGATACCATAAGCTTTTGCCTTATTTGATTATGTACACTCCGGTGGGGTTATTAAATTTTCAATCCGACCCACCACTTTTTTGGAGTTCTTTTTGCATTTTTTTTTCAAAGATTTCTGTACAGCATATCTACATGGTGCAGCATATAAGAAATTTCCCCTTGAGCCAGTAGACTATCCCTCTTTTGAAGCTTTATTGCAACCCACAGCTTCTGTCTTTAGCCTTCATCACCACTAGACCAAGTATTGAGGCGCACTTCCTTCACTAGAAGAAGAAGAGAGGTTCCGCCTAGAAGTACTACCCTCATATGCTACCCCAAGCCAAAGGAAACTACCTCCTCACCACCTCATCCGTGGAGAGCCATGTGTAAGTGCAGGTGCACGTCAAGCCATTGTCTCTAAGAGTCATGCGTGTGTTGTTAAGTGCTCTACTTAGGCTCATCAAGATGACATATGCTCATAGCCTAGTGGACTCAAAGAATTAAGTCCTTATGGACCTGAAAAGCCTTAACCCTAAGTCCTATAAGGTTCCTCTTAAAGTTAAGTGGATTAAGATCTTTTTCAAGCTCCATTTCTCAATTTAATTCCAGGCTTAGTTTAAATGTCAACTCTTATCCAGGAAAAACTATATACATATATGTACACAAGATGCTATTTACAAATGTTTTACAATTATGCAAAATTTTTGAAAAATGTTTTGAAATCATGAATAAATGATGCATGAGGTGCAAGTTTTGCAAAGAGATATTTACAAACATTTACACAAGATTTTTGCAAACTTTTGATTTTCAAAACATTTTGGAAAAAATTTTGTACTATATACATAATTTTGATACAAAATATTTACACAAGCTTTACACAAAAGATTTTTGAAATCATTTTTACAAAAATACTTTGTACACTAGCTATGTATGTGCAAGATAAAAGAGGTTTATGTACATGAAAAATTTTTAAATTTTTGTGATTTTTAGCCATTTTATTTATTAATACACTCACACAAAGTACGAGTTATGGCTAAAGTATATATGAAATATATACACACCCCCCCTATACTTAGCTCGAACGATGTCCTCAGAGTGATCAAGAGCGATGAAGAAGACATAACTCGTGCTTAGTAAAAGGGAAGTGAAACGGAATGGCTAAGTACAGGAATGAATAAATGAATAGAATGAGAGGAACTCGGTGGTCTCCCCCTATACTTAGGATTAACTAATCCTAAGTATAGCAAGCTGTACATGAAGGGAAAGCCGAGTGAAGGAGATACAGAATCTGCCCCCCTATACTTAGGGTAAAATATCCCTAAGTATAGGCAGCAAAAACAGGAGCAGAAAGAATGAAAAGAATACTCGCAGGTCCGACATTCCCCCCTATACTTAGGGTAAAGTACACCCTAAGTATAGCATAATCACAGGATGAGACAAGGGATGTGGGACTAAAGAATAGAATGATATGGACAACTGGATCTATACAGACGGAAGAACAGTGAGAATCAGGCGTGAGATGCAAAAGATGTGAGTCAAGAGACCACATCTCACGCAAAATGAATAGCGGCAATAATAACGTCCCGCGGCTCATGATCTAGAAATGGCTTGAGCCGCTGGCCGTTCACTCGAAAGGTACTCTCAGAAGATAACTCAGATATATCAATGCTACCGTTATCGTGTACCTTTCTGACCAAGTAAGGTCCCTTCCATTTGCTCTGTAGCCTTCCTGGAAATAATCGTAGCCTTGCATCAAACAACCATACTTTCTGTCCAATCTCAAAATGCTTGTGGCTGATATGAGAATCATGCCACTCCTTCACTTTCTCTTTATAATGTAGGCTGTTTGAGAAAGCTGTATCTCTAAGCTCTTCCAGGGCGGCTAACTCTGCCCTCCTCTGGTCTCCTACACCATCTGGATCCATAAGGATATCTGTAACTGCCCAAAGTGACTTGTGCCTCAGCTCAACTGGTAGATGGCATGGCTTGCCATAAACGAGGCGAAAGGGAGATGTACCCAATGGAGTCTTGAAAGATGTCCGATATGCCCACAAGACCGAGTCCAAAAGCTGTGACCAATTCTTTCGGTCAGGGCGGACGACTTTCTGCAAAATATTCTTGATCTCCCTATTCGACACCTCAGCTAGACCATTTGTCTGTGGATGGTAAGGTGTGGCAACACGATGGTCTATACTGAACTCGCTAGCAAGGGCCTTCACCTGGTCGTTGACGAAATGAGACCCCCCATCAGAAATCAAAACTCGTGGAACCCCGAACCGCGTGATGATGTGTTTTCTCAAAAATCTGCAAACTGTCCTCGCATCAGCGGCTCGGGCGGGGATAGCCTCAACCCAACGACTAACATAATCTACGGCCAACAGAATGTACTCAAATCCCTGACTCTTAGGGAATGGACCCATGAAATCGATGCCCCATGCGTCAAAAACCTCACAGAAGTGAATGGGCTGCATCGGCATCATATCACGCTGTCCACAAGTGCCCATCCTCTGACAGTCAGTACACCTCTTCACGAACTCATCAGAGTCCTTGAAGAGGGTAGGCCACCACAAGCCGGATTGGAGCACTTTCTGTGCCGTTCTTCTCCCAGAATGATGTCCTCCTGCCTCAAGCTTGTGGCAGTAAGTGAGGACACTATGATGCTCCTCCTGAGGAATACACCGACGCCAGATGCTATCCCCTCCTTCGTGGTAAAGGATGGGATCCTCCCAGTGGTAGGACTTGGCCTTCGCAAGGAAGGTCTCAAGCCTCTACCTGGGCCAATCTTGTGGGACTTTCCCAGCAACGAGAAAGTTCACAATATCGGCGTACCACGGGAGTGAGGCGATAGCAAGGATCGCCTCATCTGGGAAGGTATCTCGAATAGGATCAATCTGCTCAGAATCCTCAGGTTGCTCTAATCGGGAGAGATGATCCGCCACCACATTCTTGACTCCAGGCTTATCCTTGATCTCAATGTCGAACTCCTGGAGTAGAAGGATCCATCTAGTAAGTCTGGCCTTGGCATCCTTCTTTGACATGAGGTACCTGATGGCGGTGTGGTCAGTATACAAAGTCACTCTAGATCCAATGATATACGATCTGAACTTATCTAGGGCGAACACTACTGCTAGCATCTCCTTTTCTGTGACCGTATAATTCCGCTGGGCGGAATCCAATGTGCGGCTAGCATAGTGTATGGCAAACGGAACTCCGTCCCTCCTCTGTCCTAGCACGGCCCCTACGGCAAAATCAGAGGCGTCCGTCATGATCTCGAATGGGAGAGACCAATCGGGTGGCTGAAGGACAGGAGCCTCAATAACACACTGCTGGAGAGTCTCAAAGGACGAAAGACACTTGTCATCGACAAGGAACTCGGCGTCTTTTGTCAAGAGGTCAGTCAACGGTCGGGCAATCTTGCTAAAATCATGAATGAATCTCCTATAAAAACCAACGTGCCCCAGAAATGACCGTAGCTGCTTCAAATTGGACGGCGGTGCGAGTTTTCTAATGACGTCAACCTTGGCCGGATCAACCTCCATGCCCCTGTTGGAGATGATGTGGCCAAGCACCGTCCCTTGAGTCACCATGAAGTGACTCTTCTCCCAAGACAGAACCAAGCGGGTAGCAATACATCGCTGGAGCACTCGGTCTAGGCAGTCAAGACAGGAATCGAATCCGTCGCCGTAAACCGAGAAGTCGTCCATGAAGACCTCCAAACACTCCCCTACCATGTCCGAAAAGATCGACAGCATGCATCTCTGAAAAGTCGCAGGGGCGTTGCATAGCCCAAATGGCATGCGTCGAAAGGCGTATGTACCGAAGGGACAGGTAAAGGTGGTCTTCTCCTGATCCTCAGGAGCGATGGCCACCTGATTGTAGCCCGAGTACCCATCCAGGAAGCAGTAATGGCTCTTCCCTGCCAGTCTCTCTATGATCTGATCAATAAAAGGCAGGGGGAAATGGTCCTTCTTGGTAGCCTGGTTGAGTCTCCTGTAGTCAACGCAGACTCGCCAAGAGGTGGGTACTCGTGTAGCAATCTCCTTTCCCGACTCACTGATCACAGTCGTGATGCCCGTCTTCTTGGGCACCACATGCAAGGGGCTGACCCACTTGGAGTCGGAAATGGGATAAATAAAATCTGCGCTCCACCATTTGGATATTTCCTTCATGACAACCTCTCGTAGGTTGGGGTTCAGTCGCCGCTGGAACTCACGCGACGGCTTTGCCCCTTCCTCGAGATAGATATGGTGGGAGCACAACGAGGGACTAATCCCATGGAGATCTGCTACGCTCCATCCAATTGCCTTGCGGTTCTTTTCAAGAACCCCCATCAGACGGGATTCTTGTTCTCCAGTCAGATCGGCAGAGATGATGACTGGGTACATCTCAGACTCTCCCGCAAGGAATCGATACTTCAGCGAAGTAGGGAGCGGCTTTAGCTCTGGACAGCTGGGTGCTGGCAAATCTGGCTTCTGAAGAAGATGTGTGTATGCGGACAATTCTGCCAAATCTGCCTGGGAAAATGATAAAGAACTCTCACAAACTTGATCTGGAGAAGGCGGGTCCTCTGCATTGTCTCTGATCTGCTCTGCCTCTACCTCCTCCTCATCTGTAGGCTCAGGTGGATCCAGGTCTGGTATCTGATCATCACAATCTGCCCAATCAGATTCTGAATCCGAGGGATCTGTATCAACTGCGGTGGCATCAGTACCACCGTAGAGCAGGGTGGCCTCAGTACCACCATCACTGAAAATCGTGTCGCGATCAAGATCCGACTCTGCTGACTCAATAGTATCCTGAACCAGGGCTGTGCTCTCCAGACTATCCTCTGCTATCATCTCTGCATCAGCTGTATCTGAATATGAGAGGATGGTCTGTGCTGCAGGATCTGCCCAAGCTGCCTCATCATCTGTGATCACAAAATCACAGTCCTGGTGTATGTCTGGCTCTGTATCTGTCAGCTGTTCTGAATCTGTACTGCCCTCTGAGCGGGATCTATCTCTGGCTCTGAGGTCCTTAACCGTCTCTATTTGTATACTCTCGCCCTGGACGCGAAAGAATACCTTCCCACTGTCATGGTCAGTCACTGCCTTGGCTGTGGCCAAGAACGGGCGACCGAGGATGATGGGGGAATCGGTCAACGAGTCAGGGGTCTCCATGTCCAGCACTACGAAGTCCACGGGGAATTGCAAACCCTGAATCGTGACGACAACGTCTCGCAACAACCCCTTTGGCCTTTTGACAGACCGATCAGCAAACTGAAGGTATGTCCTGCTCTGTCTAAGAGTGCCCAACTCTAAGTGGTCGAGAAGGGCTGCCGGAAGAAGGTTGATCGACGATCCGCTATCTAATAGAGTACGGTCGAACCTCTGCTCACTAATCTGACATCTGACATACGGGGCTCCTAAATCTGGCTTCTTGGTCGGCAGATGGTTCTGGATCGCGTAACACGTGGCTTTTGTCAACACATGAATCTCTGCGGTTTTGTTCCTCTTCTTCCTCCTGACTGTGGTTCTGTCTCTCAAGGATCGCTGAAGAAGAGGGATGTGTTGCAAAGCCTCATGGAGGGTCAGCTGGATGTGAAATCGGTCTATCATGCTCTGGCTGAACTCCTCCTGCTCTCTCTTTTTTAGATCTTTTTCTTTTTTCTTCCCCTTCCCCAACTCAAGGGCTCTAGGAAAGGGGATCACAGGGTCCTTCTCAGATGAAGGACTAGGAATAGGCCTAGACGGTTCGATGACCGGATCCTCACATACATCATTCACCACAGTGGGATCAGAAGAAACTAAACCTTTTCCTTTATTCAAAATAGAGTCCTGAGATACATTCATACGAGGAAAGACATCATCTCTATCAGAATGAATATTGGTGGCCTTAGTGCCACCTCTAGCTGGCTCTAGACGTCTTGCGGCCTCAGTACCGCGGGCTGGCTCGGCTCTGCTGGTGGCGTCAGTACCACCTCCTCGATAGGGTGAAGTGGCGGCCTCAGTACCGCCGGTGGAATCAGCATCTCTGGTGGTATCCGTACCACCGTCATCATCATGTGCGGCTTCAGTACCGCTCTCCTCTTCCTCATCTGGCGCTCTAGATGGATCCTCGCGTTGTCGCTCAGATGAGGCACCGCCTGCTGGTCTTCTACCGCTCCTAAGTGTGACAAAATTAGCATCAAATAGATCCGACGATATATCATCAAATGAGTCACTAGGAGTGGTAGGCTCAGTGTGAACTACCTGCTCAGACTTCCTCTTCAAGCTATTCGGATTAGGCTCGATCTGTGCAGGGATGGCGGCCTTCCCTCTCATCAGGTCCCGCATTTCCTGGCGGAACTCGTCCATCTCCCGTCTAAATGTAGCCTGCTGCTCTGTGAAGATGCGGGCTAGATCATCCAAGGCGGGGCTCTCATGGGAGCCCGACGGGTTGCCTCTCTGGTAATGAGGCTGCTGGACCTGGTGCTGCTGCGGCTGAGATGGGTAAGAGGAAGAATGCTGCTGCTGGTGAGCCTGCTGCTCACGTCTCCAAGTTTGTCCCTGCTGCTGGTAGGGACGAGGTACGAAGGATGATGGCTGGTGTGGCTGATATGCTGGGGGCTGCTGGTGATCTCTCTGCTGGGAGTACTGCCCTCCCTGACCGGCTGGCTGCTGTTGGGACTGGTTACTCCCATTCCCCCACCTGAATCCGGGATGGTCTCTTCGGATTCCAGGTTGAGGAAGGTCATACCAAATCCCGTTGACATCCATCAACGGTTCCGCATCGTAAGGGGCTGGTGGGAGTACATCCAGAGGCTGATCCGGCTGATATACCACCATCTGTAAGTCTGGAGATGGTGGTGACTGGTAAGAGGGCTGCTGCTGCTGGTACGGCTCCGCCTGTACAAGGTGAACTTGTCTAGGCTGCTGCAAGGAGCTGGAGCGCTGGGACGAGCTGCGGCTGCCACCGGAATCGCCTCGCGACTGAAGACGGGGCTGAGAAGCCGTCTGTGCCTCCTGAAGACACAAGAGATGGGTCTTCACGTCGCTCAGAGTTTGTGCCATCTGCTCCATCTGAGTTATGCCCTGGCACTGCTTCTTCTCTATTATTTCCATGCGGTCCAACTTCTCGCTGATAATCCCCATGTCCGCAGCGGCCGACTCTGCCTGTGCGGCTGCAACTGCGGACGAACTGGATGGACCTGCATCAACCCGTGCTATCCGCTGGTATTGCACGGGTCCTGGCGGCTGCTGAGATCTCTGCGTGTGCAACCGAGTCTGAGACATCACCATATAATTTTCGGCCATCTCCTCGTAAATGGCCCAGACTTGGTTGTGGTCCTTGGCAAAGTAGGACCCGCCGCAAGAAGCATTCACCAGACCCTGAAGCTCTGGCGTCATCCCACTAAAGAAGCTCTGAACTAGGTTCGGCTTGGAAATGTTGTGGTGTGGGCATCTATCCAGAAGCTCTCTGAACCTCTCCCATGCCTCGTGAAACTGCTCGTTAGGGAGCATGGAGAAGTTGTTGATCAGGGCCCTCGCTGCATTCGTCCGCCCGAGTGGATAGTACTTGTTTAAGTACTCGGTGCGGAGCTGCTCCCAGGTGTATACAAACTTCCCTAAATGCTTCAGCCAGGCTGCTGCTCTATCTGCCAGTGAAAAAGGGAAGGCCATCATCCGAATCGTATCTTGGTCCACATGACGGTCGTGGACAGTGCTGCAGATCATCAAAAACTCCTGCAGATGGAGGTGGGGCTCCTCGGTGGCAAGTCCGTGAAAATGTGGAAGCATCTGCAGGGTATTCGGAGGGAACTTGAAATCCCCCACGATAGCAGGTACCACCACCCAATGGTGCATCAGTGTAGATCCGGGGTTGTGTAACTCCCGCATCGTTCTCGGTGGTCCTGCTCCGGCGGCGGCTGCTGCCTCTGCATCAGCATCAGGAATGTCCTCAGGCTCGCTCGGCTCGTCTCGCTCTGCTCGGAGTCGCTCCAACTCCCTTCTCATCTCAATCATAAAAGCTCCCTGATCGCGTAGCTGCTGTTGTACTGTCTCTAATGATGCGATCAGGGTGGAGTTGATCGCTCCCTGGTCTAATACAAAATGTTCGGGTTGGCGATCATCTGAACTGCCGACTCCGGCCATAGTGACGTCTGCAAAATCAGATGAGCCCAACTCAGGTGCTGTCAAATTAATTCGTCTTTCCTCGGGCTCATGTCTCTCAGTAGCAAAAGAAAGGGGATCGAGGGGGAACAGGGTGGAATCGAACTCGGGCCCGGAGAGCTGGTCTCGACTCTCACGGGCCAACCTAGATGGTGAAGTAGACGCGCCTGAAAGCGGTGCAGCCAGAGGCTGCCTAAGAGATCGTCTACCCATCATCTTGATCTGGCGAGTTGGGTGGATGGGATCTGGAGAAAATATGATCGCAAAGCAAACCCCTGGTTCACCAACGCAACACAATCTGAAGACCGTGAAAGCTCGGTCAATTTATCTTGTCAATTTTATTGGGTGAACACACAGAATATCAGAGCGATTACGTGACCTGCTGGGATACCCGATACTCTCTCAACCGACTGTCCCGCACAGAAGAGTCGGTAATCAGTCGAGATGAGCACCGGAGGGCTTTACCTAGTGTTCGGGTCACTCTCTCGCACAATCAAACCAAACAATGAGGGGGTTGCTCTCCCCAAGACAATTTTTTAGGTGAAGTGTCTTTTAGGGTCAATAGTGTTATCCAGTCCCAATTTTTTTGTTTTCCTTTTAATTTTTTTAAAAATAAATACAAGCGGCCTAACGAATTTTCCGATTCTCCTGATGATTAAGCCAAAAACAGAGGGAGAAAACGAAAAAACCGATGCGCGAAGAAATCAATGATGCATGCTGAGAAAGAAATGCGTACCTTGTCTCCAGCACTCTACATGCAAGTGATCCGCGCAGAATTTAAAGACAGAATAAAACTACCTAAATGGTGCAGCGAGGAAAAACCGAGTCCTAGATGAGCAATTCCTAGCGCAGAGCCGTCTAACTCAGTCACTCGCCCTTGATCCAAAGAGTCCGGTCTTGGCCCACCCCTCCTCTTCTCGACAGGTCGAGTTCAGGAGTAGCGCTTCCGGGGCAGGCTCGCGGCACGTAGGCTCTCAGAAAAGCGACCAAGTTATTTTTATTATTTATTATTAGTAGGTCCAATTAACGATCTATAGGAACAGATAAGCAATTAAGTGTGGGGACCCTACTAATTACGGCACAAGCAAGAGAAATTCCTAAATCTAGGGGCTCGAGAAAAACCGCGTAAACACCGGAAAAGGCAGCTAGCTATCAAAACCGCAGAAAAAGCCGCGAAAATCCAAATGGGTCCCCCGAGCACACCGGTACTCGGCGAAACAGACCCGCTAAGTTACAAGTGTCCACAAATGTCCAAGTTCTAAATTATTACAAACAATATTGTTCTCTCTCAAAATAAAATTCTTCTTCTTCCTCTCCCTGCTCTTCTTCTTCCCGTGCGGGTTTTCGAAAATAAACTCCAAGTTGTCCACGCAGTACCTCGCACAAAAATCGAAGAGAGAGAGAGAGTGTCAGAAAACAATAATAATATAGAGAGACAATATGGAGAAATGACTACAAAGCCGTGCTCCCAGGCAACGGCGCCATTCTGATAACCGCCCGAACGACAAAGGTAAAGGTAAAGAAATGGTCGTCGCGACCTCAATCACTCGGGCTAAGTATATCAAGAAAAATATCGAACCGCGAAATAAATCAGAGATCAAAACACGAAGTGCGGTCCTAGCTATGAGATTAACCTGGTATAGCACCCAGGGTCGAACACAAGGAGCACAGATTGGCCTTGCGGCCTACGATGTAGTCAGAAATCCAAGAGAGTATTTTTTTAGTGTTTTTAAGGGTTTTTATATTTTTTAGGATTTTTTTGAAATATAAAGAAAACAGGAAAAACACACAAACAATTAACTTGAACAATTTATTTAATGCATTAAAAAGCAAGCAAAAATTCAGAAAAAAATATTTTTATGTGTTTTATATTTTTTTATGTTTTTGGTGAATTTTTGAGATTTTTCTGATGTTTATTTTATTTCCTAAAAATCAAACAATGCGAAAAGCAAGGGGTACTGTCCAGCCAGGCCCAAAACCCAAAGATAAAATATCTAAGGATCTCTAAGGGACCTGGAGGTAATTTTCCTGTATACTAGAGAAAACAAGGAAAATTTGAGCACCAAAATTATTGTTTTTGGGTTTTTAAATTATTTACTATGATTTTTAGGAGTTTTGAGATGTATTTAAGTTTTTAGGGTTTTTACTCAATGAAAAATAGCCAAAATTGGCTAGAAAATCAAGGAACACCAAATAAACAGTAACTAATTTTTATAGGATTTTTAAAAGGGTTTTGATATTTTTTTGGGGTTTTTGAATCTAAACAGTAGCAAAAATATGGGTTTTTGAATTTTTAAAAATAGCAAATGAAATCAAAAATGTCCTCAAAATTTCACAAAAATTCTACACCATGGCAGGAGCCATGTGTCAAATTTTCATCGAATTTGGAGGTGATTTGATATTTTATTCAAAAACAAAGGAGGGGCACTGTGCACAGGGACCAAAGTGCAAATACCCAAAAGTTCTGGGGGTCTGGTGCAAAATACCCAAGAAATCACGCGCGAGGCGCGTGTCTGGGGCACTCAGGGACCCAAATGTAAGAAAAATAAGTTCCGAGGGCTTATTGGTAACAAGTACCAAAAGTCCAGGGGCTTATCTGCAAATATCCCAAAAAATATCGCACATGGGGAATTAAAATGCTCACAGGGGCGTAAATGCAATTATCAAAAATATTTCATTTATTCATAAACAACCAGAACTACAGGGCTAAAGTTGCAAATGCACCCAAAATATCACGTGTCGAAGCACGTGTCTCACACAAACAGGGGCATAAATGCAAATACTGAAAGATACGAGGTCCAAAGTGCAATTTACCCTACGTAAATAAAGTACGCAAAATATTTACAGGACTGAAATTAAAAACACAAACTACGAGGGGGCCTAAGATAAATTACCCCTTATTTAACGTCGACGGCTGGATGCGCGCCACGTAGATGATCCAACGGTCTCGGACGTCGGGCGCTTTTCTTCTTCCGCACGTGGGCCTGATCGACGATGCAGAGGGGGCCACGTGGAAGATCGAACGGCTGGTGGTGCTGGTGGTTCCCTCTCTCTGCTCTGACGGTCCAGATCAACCCTCAGGATGATCGACGGTATCTGCTCCTCAATGGATGGACGGCCGTGATGCGAACTGGGGAGCTGGGGCTGATCGGACGGCGATGGAGGACTCCATTCCCTTATTTAACGTCGACGGCTGGATGCGCGCCACGTAGATGATCCAACGGTCTCGGACGTCGGGCGCTTTTCTTCTTCCGCACGTGGGCCTGATCGACGATGCAGAGGGGGCCACGTGGAAGATCGAACGGCTGGTGGTGCTGGTGGTTCCCTCTCTCTGCTCTGACGGTCCAGATCAACCCTCAGGATGATCGACGGTATCTGCTCCTCAATGGATGGACGGCCGTGATGCGAACTGGGGAGCTGGGGCTGATCGGACGGCGATGGAGGACTCTCGAAGAACAGGTGGCCGGCGAGGTTCGCCGGCCTCGTGCGCGTGCTGTGGGCCTCCTCAGCTGCCTTTGATGATCGAAGAAGGTCGGCGATGACGTCCCGCAACTGGTGAAGGTCTCCGATGGCCCAACCGAGCCCTGGAGGGGCTCCGGCGAGGTCGTCGGAGTAGAGCTCCTGGTCTGAAAGTGAGGGGGGCTCAGATGCCCTCCTCTTGACCTGCAAAGTGAACCAAAAGCTTCGCGGGTCGAGGGCAAAGTGCCTCGACCCAAAGAAGCGGCGTGAGGGTGATCGGTGCGTCGGGGTGAGTGAGCTCCGGCGAGCGGAGGACGGTGGAGCTCGATTCCCAGATCCTGTGCGATCTGGGTTGGGTGAAGGGGTGAAGAACGTGCGTGAGGGAATGGCGAAGGTGACGGTGCGTTCCGATGATCGAGAAGGTCCACAATATGGCCGGAATCAAAGGAATACGTCGGAGATGCGAATTGGGCGAAACAAGAAATTAAACTAAATGGAAAGGCTAAAGGGTTACCTGGGTGGTCGGAGAGACTGGGGAAGAGCAGGGGGTGCTCCTGGTCGTAGCCTCAAGGGTCGTCTCGGCCCGAGGCTCGGTGCTCACGCTGGTGGCGGAGCAACGGCGGCGAAGAACGCCGGATCAGTGGTTTCACCTCCTCGCCTCGCTGCAACAGGGGCGATCGCTTGCTGTCACTCTCGCGGTACCTCTGGAGGTCACTGGGAAGAAGGAGAAGGTCCAAAAATGAGGCGCGAAGGCGGCGGAGGTCGGGATATATATGGAGACAGGGCCGATTAGGGTTGGGTGGAGACGGCTATGGAAGGCGTGGATCCTTCGGCGAAGGGTCCGGCGAGGACGATGGATGATTGGCGAAGGATCCGGGCACGGGGTTTGCGGAGGCGACAGGCTGGAGACGCGTGGAAAAATCGACGAAGTCGGGTCGGGCGCGAGTCGACGCAAAAGGAAAGAGTCCGCGGGGGAGTTGACCGGGGTCAACAATCCCCCGTGGACCAATCAGGAGCTGCCACGTTTTTATTTTTTTTTGTTTATTTAATTTAAGGTAGAAAAAGGCCGAATTAAGAAAAACTCAAAACATGAAATATTTTTCTTTTATTTTTTTCTATTTTTTGGTGATTTTTAATTAATTTTTGGAAATAAAAATAGGGTAGCTATATATATAGGTATATGTACACTATATAGATTTTAATTTTCGATTTTTTTATTTGTTATTTTTATGTATTTTTATGCCCATTTTATATTTTATTTATTTACATCATAAAATAAAGAACAAAATGGTATTTTTATTTTATTTTAATTATTTACACACAAGGGTGAAATAAATAGTTGTATACATTTATATACATGGTATCTATACAATGTATTTTTGTATTTTTAATTTTGTAATTTTTATTTGATTTTTGTTTTGTTTCTTGTTATTTTATGTATTTACAATATGTAACGTAGAATATTTACAAAAAGTTTAGAAAATAATTTTATTTATTTATAGGGTTAAATAAATAAAGGATGATGGTCTATATACATGGTGAAAGGGCATTTTTGGAATTTTGATTTTTAAATTTTTATTTTGTTTTTAATAGTTTCTAAATATATACAAAATGTATACAAGCATATTTTTGGGTGAGGAAAATATAATTTTATTTATTTACAAAAGTATGTACACATGAGCTCCTATCTCCCTCTACTTTGGCTTTTATGCGGTCAGGCCCATGCTGAGCCCTCCCTTGGGTTAGGTTGCTCAATATTTATTCTAAATATTTCCCTCTTTTTCTTTTTACTCTTTATTCTTTTATTTTTGCACAAAAACATGCTAATTATATCTTTTTACACAATGCATGCTTTTGGTAATTATTTGTATTTACACATATTTACATGTATTTGCAAAGGTTTTTGTAGCTAAAATAGGAGAATAAAGAGTGATGAATGGGTATTCATCACTTTGCCACCAGCAGGAGCTCGAGCCTCGGAGGGAGACGCTCCTCGAGGCGAAGACCCAGAGCATCCTTAGCTCGTCCCCAGTATCACCATCCACCCAGGTAGCCCCGTCGTTCCTTCTTTTTCTTAAATTTTCCATTTCGCCCAATTCGCTGCTCCGCCGTCCCCCGCCGATTCCAATCGATTCCGACCACCTACCGACCATCGGGCTTCACCATAGCCATCGCCTTCTTCCCGCGCACCTTCTCCATAGCTCCGTCCAACCCAGCTCGCACAGGAGCTGGGATTCGAGCTCCACCGTCCCCCCCTTCGCCGGAGCTCGTCCACCTCGACCCTCCGTTCACCGTCAGCCCGCCTAACCGGGTCGAGGCAGTTTGCCCTCGACCTGCGAGTCATCTGGTCATCTTTGCAGGTACTACCCAGCCCATCTGAGGGCTTGGGTCATTTGGGCCAGGAGCCTCGCCTCCGCCGACCTCGCCGGAGCTCACCAGAGCTCGGCTGGGCCATCGGAGGCCACCAGCAGCTGCGGAGCACCACGTCGGAGCTTCTCCGATCTTCAGGCGCAGCAGGGGAGGTCAGGAGTGCACGTACTGGGCCGGTGAACTTCGCCGGCCACCTGTTCTTCCTCGACCTTCAGCCACCGTCCGATCAGACCTCCAGCTCCAGTTTGCATCTGGGTCGTCCGTTCAGGAGCATCAGCTACCGTTTGATCTGAGGAGGATAGATCTGGATCGTCCGATGCTCGAGGGTTAGCTACCGAGAGCCACCACCGTTCGATCCTCCACGTGGAACGACCCCCGCCGTCGGATTCGCCCTAGGAGCCCAACTGTGGAACGCCCGTTGTTCGCCACCGTCAGATGCTCCACGTGGCCTCCATCCAGTCGCTCCATTAATAAAGGGTAAACTACCCTTAGGCCCTTCTGTTTATTTCCTTTCGTATTTAGTCCTGTAATTATCTAGTGTAGTTGTTTAGTTTTTGGGACATTTGCATCGAGTATCCTGTGCTTAGTTTTATTTGCATTTATGCTCCTGTGTATGGTCTGACACGTTCATCGACACGTGAGTTTTTGGCTTATTTGCATATCATACCCCTGTAGTTCTGGATGTTAATGAATGAATGAAAGTTTGTGTTTATTTGCAATTATACCCCTGTGCGTGGTACATTTGAGCATGTGCGTGATTTTTTGGGTTATTTGCAGATAAGCCCCTGGACTTTTGGTACTTGTTACCAAATAGCCCTCGGGACTTATTTTCATTACATTTGGGTCCCTGAGTGCCCCAGGCACGCGCGTAGCGCGTGTTTTGCTGGGTTAATTGCACCAGACCCCCCAGACTTCCGGGTATTTGCACTTTGGTCCTTGTGCACAGTGCCCCCTCTTTATTTTTGAATAAAATAGCAAATTACCTCCAAATCCAACGAAAATTGGACACATGGCTCCTGCCATAGTGTAAAATTTTCAAGGATTTTTGGAGACATTTCTGAGTTGATTTGATATTTTTAAAAAATCAAAAACCTTCATTTTTGCTACTGTCTAACTTTAAAAACCCCAAAAAAATATTAAATAGTGTCTAAAAATTACAAAAAATTGTCTATTTTCTGTTTTGTTGTGCTTGATTTTATTGCCGATTTTGGCTATTTTGCATTACTGAAAATCACTAAAAATTGAAAAACACTTAAAAACTTATAAAAAATTCTAATAATTAAACCAAAAACCCAAAAATAATAATATAGGTGCCTAAATTTTCCTTGTTTTATCCTATTTACAGGAAAATTACCTCCCAGCTAATTTGGGGCCTTTAGATATCTTATCTAGGCCCTTTTAGCTCGGCTGGACAGTACCTTTCATTTCAGTCACTGTTTCATTTTTAGAAAATTAAATAAACATCAGAAAAATCCCAAAAATTCACCAAAAACACTAAAAAATATAAAACACATAAATTTTTTTTAGAATTTTTGGTTGATTTTTAGTGCTTTTAATAATTTGTTGAAGTGTGTAGTTCCATAGTTTTCATCATTTTCTTAACACATTAAAAATCCAAAAAAAATATAAAAAATAATTTAAAAACCACCAAAAATATTTCCTCTTTTATTTCCTTTCTGACTACTTCGTAGGCCGCAAGGCCTACCCATGCTCCTTGTGTTCGACCCTGGTCGCTATACCAGGTTAAATAAATAGCAAGACCGCTATTTTGCATTTTAATTGATTTTTATCTATTTTAGTGGTCTATTCTTCTTGATCGAGCCTAGCTGAGTGGTTGAGGTCGCAACGACCATTTTTGTACCTTTACCTTAGTCACTCACCATCGCTCATCAGAATGGCGCCGTTGCTGGGGAGCACGGCTTAGTAGTTGTTTTTCTGCGGTTTTCTTTTACGCGGTTTTCTGTACATATTTATGTATATACATTTGATCTGTTTATATATTCATTTGGTTTGACACTCTTGTGTTTGTTTTCTTGCGAGGGCCCGAGGATCGAGGCGGCTTCTTCGGAAGCCGACGCAACCGCGAGAGTCGGAGGCGGCTCTTTTCTTTACAGAGCCGTAGGAGAGCGAGCAGGAGTGCGGGAGCCGCAGAATAGCCGCGGATTAGCATAGTTTAGATTAGGATTTATTTCCTGTATATTTGAACTATTGTAATAATACATGTACATTCAGAGACAGTTGGACTCTCGGGTCTGTTTCGCCGAGCACCGGTGTGCTCGGGGGACCCTTTAGATTTTTCGCGGATTTAGCTTTTTAGCTGCCTTTTACGGTTTTCAGCGGTTTTTCTCGAGCCCCTAGATTTAGGATTTTCTGCTTGACTGTGTCGTAATTAGTAGGATCCCCACACTTAATTGATTGCATGTTCCTATAGAGCGATAATTGGACATACTAATAAATCAATAATAAAAATAGTTAAGTCGCTTTCCTGAGAGCCTACGTGCCACGAGCCTACCCCGTCAAGCGCTACTCCTGAACTCGACCTGTCGAGAACAGGAGGGGTGGGTCTAGACCGGACTCTTTGGATCGAGGGCGAGTGACTAGGCTAGACGGTTCTATCGAGTAGAAATTGCCTGCTTAGGACTCGGTTTTCACCGCTGCACCATTTAGGTAGTTTATTTCCTGTCTTTAAATTCTGCGCGGATCACTTTGCATGTAGACTGCTGGAGTCAGATACGCATTTCTATCTCTGCATGCATCATTGATTTCTCGCGCATCAGCTTTTTCGTCTTCTCCCCCTGTTTTGGACTAAATAACCAGGAGAACCGAAAAATTCGTTAGGCCTTTGTTTTTATTGAAAAATATTAAAAAGAAAAACTATAAAATTGGGACTGTTTAAGCTATTGACCCTAAAAGACACTTAACTGAAAAATTTGTCTTGGGGAGAGCAACCCCCTCATTGTTTGGTTTGCTTGCGCGAGAGAGTGACCCGCACCCTAGGTAGAGCCCTCCGGTGCTATTTCTAGCTGACTACCGACTCTTCTGTGCGGGCCAGTCAGTTGGAGTAGCATCGGGTATCCCAACAGGTCACGTAAGCGCTCTGATAGACTGTTTGTTCACCTAATAAAAACTGACAAGATAATTTGACCGAGCCTTCACGGTCTTCAGCTCGTGTTGCGTTGGTGAACAGAGGGGTTTGCATTTTGATCATAGTTTCTCCAGATCCCATCCGCACTACTCGACCAGATCACGATGATGGGTAGACGCTCTCTTAGGCAGCCTCTGGCTGCACCGCTTTCGGGCACGTCTACCCAGTCATCTAGGTTGGCCCGCGAGAGCCGATACCAGTTCTCCGAGCCCGAGTATGATTCCGCCCTGTTCCCCCTCGACCCCCTTTCTTTCGGTTCTGAGAGATATGAGCCAGAGGAGAGACTCACAGATTTGACAGCACCTGAGTTTGGTTCGTTTGATTTTGCAGACGCCATGGCCGGCAGTTCTGAGGATCACTCCCATCAGCCTGAGCACTTCGTATTGGATCAGGGAGCGATCAACTCCACCCTGATCGCCTCTTTAGAGACCGTCCAGCATCAGTTGAGAGATCAGGGAGCTTTCATGCTCGACATGAGGAGAGAGATGGAGCAGATGCGAGCAGAGCGCGAGGAGCGCAGAGAGGGACCGAGGATTCCAGAGGATGCAGATGCAGCAGCCGCAGCAGCAGCCGCAGCAGCCGCCGCAGCCGCGGCAGGAGGACCACCGAGACCGATGCGGGAGTTGCACAACCCCGGATCGACACTGACGCACCACTGGGTCGTACTTCCAGCCATCATGGGGGACTTCATGTTCCCCCCGAACACCTTGCAGCTACTCCCCCGCTTCCACGGGCTCGTGACTGAGGAGCCCCATCTCCACCTCCAGGAGTTTCTGATGATTTGCAGCACTGTCCACGACCGTCAGGTAGACCAGGATACGATCAGGATGATCGCCTTCCCCTTCTCCCTAGCAGACAGAGCAGCCACCTGGCTGAAGCATTTGGGGAAGTTTGTTTACACCTGGGAGCAGCTCCGCACCGAGTACTTGAACAAGTACTATCCACTCGGGCGGACCAATGCAGCGAGGGCCCTGATCAGCAACTTCTCCATGCTCCCCAACGAGCAATTCCATGAGGCATGGGAGAGGTTTCGTGAGCTTACTGACCGATGCCCGCACCATGATATCTCGAAGCCGAACCTTGTCCAGAGCTTCTTCAGCGGGCTGACACCAGAGCTCCAGGGCTTGGTGAATGCTTCTTGTGGCGGGTCCTATTTCGCCAAAGATCACGACCAGGTCTGGGCCATCTACGAGGAGATGGTCGAGAACTATATGGTGATGTCCCAGACCCGGTTGTATACTCAGGGCAGACCCCAGCAGCAGCCAGGACCCGTGCAGTACCAGAGGATAGCACGAGTCGATGCCGGCCCATCCAGTTCATCCACATTAGCAGCAACACAGGCAGAGTCATCCGCTGCGGATATGGGTATTATCAGCGAGAAGTTGGACCGCATGGAGCTGATTGAGAAGAAGCAGTGCCAGGGCATCACGCAGATGGAGCAGATGGCACAGACTCTGAGCGACATGAAGACCCAGCTCATGTGTCTCCAGGAGGCACAGACGGCTTCCCAGCCCCGTCTTCAGTCGCGAGGCGATACCGGCGGCAGCAGCAGCTCGTCCCAGCGCTCCAACTCTTTTTAGCAGCCTAGACAGGTTCACCTTGTACAGGCGGAGCCGTACCAGCAGCAGCAGCCCTCTTACCAGTCTCCACCATCTCCAGACATGCAGATGGTGGTATACCAGCCGGATCAGCCTCTGGCAGTATCCCGCCAGCCCAGTACGACGCCGAGCCGTTGATGGATGTCAACGGGATTTGGTATGACCGTCCTCAGCTTGGGATCCGATGAGACCATCCCGGATTCAGGTGGGGAAACGGAGGTACCCAGCCCCAGCAGCAGTCATCCGGTCAGGGAGGGCAGTATAGCCAGCAGAGAGATCACCAGCAGCAGCAGTACCCAGCCCACCAGCCATACCAGCAGTCGTCCTTCGTTCCTCGTCCCTATCAGCAGCAGGGACAGTCTTAGAGACGTGAGCTGCAGGCTCACCAGCCACACCAGCAGCAGCATTCTCCCTCCTACCCCTCTCAACAGCAGCAGCACCAGTTCCAGCAGCCTCAGCCCCAAAGAGGCTACCCGTCGGGCTCCCATGAGAGCCCCGCCTTGGATGACATAGCCCGCCTCCTCACGGACCAGCAGGCTACCTTTAGACGGGAGATGGACGAGTTCCGCCAGGAGATGCGGGACCTGATGAGAGGGATGGCCGCCATCCCTGCACAGATAGAGCCGAATCCCAATAGCCTCAAGAGGAAGTCTGAGCAGGTAGTTTACACTGAGCATGCCACTCCTAGTGATCCATTTGATGATATGTCTTCAGATCTGTTTGATGCTGATTTTGTTACACTTAGGAGCGGTAGAGCACCAGCAGGCGGCGCCTCATCTGAGCGACGACTCGAGGATCCACCCAGGGCGCCAGATGAGGAGGAGGAGAGCGGTACTGGGGCCGCACTCGAGGATGACGGTGGTACTGATGCCACCGAGGATGTTGATTCCACCAGCGATATTGAGGCCGCCGCTTCACCAGTTCGAGGAGGTGGTACTGACGCCACCAGAGTAGCCGAGCCAGCACGCGGTACTGAGGCCGCGAGACGTCTAGCAGAGCCATCCCGTGGTGGTACTGAGGCCACCGATGTTTTTGTAGAGAGAGCAGTTGTTTTTCCTTCTGTTGATGTATCTCTGAACACTGCTTTGAATAAAGGAAAAGGTTTAGTTTCTTCTGGTCCCACTGTGGTGATTGATGTATGTGCGGATCCGGCCGTCGAGCCGTCTAGGCCTTTTCCTAGTCCTTCATCTGAGAAGGACCCTGTGATCCCCTTCCCTAGAGCCCTTCTGATGGGGAAGGGGAAGAAAAGAGAAAAAGACCCAAAAAAGAGAGAGCAGGAGGAGTTCAGCCAGAGCATGATTGACAGATTTCACATACAGCTGACCCTTCAGGAGGCTTTGCAGCACATCCCCCTTCTTCAGCGATCTTTGAGAGACAAGACCACAGTCAGGAGGAGGAGGAGGAACCATCATTCAGAGATACATGTGCTGACGAAAGCTACGTGCTTCGCGATCCAGAACCGTCTGCCGGCCAAGAGACCAGATTCAGGAGCCCCATATGTCAGATGTCAGATTAGTGAGCAGAGGTTCGACTGGACTCTATTGGATAGCGGATCGTCTATCAACCTCCTTCCGGCAGCCCTTCTCGACCGCTTCGAGTTGGGCACTCTTCGATAGAGCAGGACAGTCCTTCAGTTTGCTAATCGATCTGTCAAGAGGCCGAAGGGGTTGTTGCGAGACGTTATCGTCACGATTCAGGGCCTGCAATTCCCCGTGGACTTCGTAGTGTTTGTCATGGAGATCCCTGATTCAGTGGTCGATACCCCCATCATCCTCGGTCGTCCGTTCTTGGCCACAGCCAAGGCGGTGACTGATCATGATAGCGGGAAGGTATACTTTCGCGTCGAGGGCGAGAGTGTACAAATAGAGACGGTCGAGGACTACAGAGCCAGAGAGAGAGCATGCTCAGCGACCAGCACAGATACAGAGCAGCTGACAGACGCCGGGCTAGACATCCACCAGGACTGTGATTTTGTGATCACAGACGATGAGGCAGCATGGGTAGAACCTTCCGTACAGGCCATCCTCTCATTTTCAGACATCACTGATGCAGAGATGACAGCAGAGGAGAGCTTGGAGAGCACAACCCTGGTCCAGGATACTACAGAGGCAGCAGAGCCGGTTCTCGACCGCGACACAGTTCTTAGTGATGGTGGTACTGAGGCCACCTTGTGTGATGGTGGTACTGATGTCACCTTGTTTGATGCAGATCCCTCAGATTCAGAGTCTGATTGGGCAGATTGTGATGATCAGATGCCAGACCTGAGTCCACCAGAGCCTACAGATGAGGAGGAGGTAGTGGCAGAGCAGATCAGAGACAGCACAGTTGAGCAGCCTTCTCCCGATCCAGTTTGCGAGAGTACACTTTCAGTCTCCCGAACAGATTTGGCAGCATACACGCGTCTTCTTTCGAAGCCATATTTACCAGCACCCAGTTGTCCAAAGATGAAGCCGCTTCCTTCGTCGCTGAAGTATAGATTCCTTGCGGGTGAGCATGAGATGTACCCAGTCATTATCTCAGCCGATTTGACTGGAGAGCAGGAATCCCGTCTGATGGAGGTTCTTGAAAAGAACCGCAAGGCAATAGGATGGAGCGTAGCAGATCTCCATGGGATTAGTCCGGCCCTGTGCTCCCACCATATCTATCTCGAGGATGAGGCGAAGCCGTCACGTAAGTTCCAGCGGCGGCTGAACCCAAATCGGAGAGAGGATGTCATGAAGGAAATTTCGAAATGGTGGAGCGCCGATTTTATCTATCCCATCTCCGACTCCAAGTGGGTCAGCCCTTTGCATGTGGTGCCCAAGAAGACGGGCATCACTACAGTGATTAGCGAGTCTGGAGAGGAGATTGCTACACGAGTACCCACTTCTTGGCGGGTTTGTGTTGACTACAGGAGACTCAACCAGGCCACCAAGAAGGATCATTTCCCCCTGCCCTTTATTGATCAGATTATTGAGAGGCTGGCAGGGAAGAGCCATTATTGTTTTCTGGATGGGTACTCGGGCTACAACCAGGTGGCCATCGCTCCTGAGGATTAGGAGAAGACCACCTTTACATGTCCCTTCGGCACATACGCCTTCCGACGCATGCCATTTGGGCTATGCAACGCCCCTGCGACTTTTCAGAGATGCATGCTGTCGATCTTTTCGGACATGGTAGGGGAGTGCTTAGAGGTCTTCATGGATGATTTCTCGGTTTACGGCGATGGATTCGACTCCTGTCTTGACTGCCTAGACCGAGTACTCCAGCAATGTATTGAGGTCCGCTTGGTTCTTTCTTGGGAGAAGAGTCACTTTATGGTGACTCAAGGGACGGTGCTTGGCCACATCATCTCCAACAAGGGCAGGGAGGTCGATCCAACCAAGGTTGATGTCATTAGAAAACTTACACCACCGTCCAATTTGCGGCAGTTACGGTCTTTCCTAGGGCACGTCGGTTTCTATCGGCGGTTCATCCGTGATTTCAGTAGAGTTGCCCGACCGCTGACTGACCTGCTGACGAAAGACACCGAGTTCCTTGTCGATGACAAGTGTCTTTCGTCCTTTGATACTCTCAAGCAGTGTATTGTTGAGGCTCCTGTCCTCCAGCCACCAGATTGGTCTCTCCCATTCGAGATCATGACGGACGCCTCTGATTTTGCCGTGGGGGTTGTGCTGGGACAGAGGAGGGATGGAGTTCCATTTGCTATCCACTATGCTAGCCGCACCTTGGATTCCGCCCAGCGGAATTATACAGTCACAGAGAAGGAGATGCTAGCAGTAGTGTTCGCCCTAGATAAATTCAGATCTTACATCATTGGATCTAGAGTGACTTTGTATACAGATCATACCGCCATCCAATACCTCATGGCAAAGAAGGATGCCAAGGCCAGACTGACTAGATGGATCCTTCTACTCCAGGAGTTCGACATTAAGATTAAGGATAAGCCTGGAGTCAAGAATGTGGTGGCGGATCATCTCTCCCGTTTAGAGCAGCCTGAGGAGTCTGAGCAGATTGATCCCATTTGTGAGACCTTCCCAGATGAGGCGATCCTTGCTATCGCCTCACTCCCGTGGTATGCCGACATTGTGAACTTTCTTGTTGCTAAGAAAGTCCCACAAGGTTGGCCCAGACAGAGACTTGAGACCTTCCTCGCGAAGGCCAAGTCTTACCATTGGGAGGATCCCATCCTTTACCACGAAGGAGGGGATAGTGTCTGGCGTAGATGCATCCCTCAGAATGAGCACCATAGCGTCCTCACTTACTGCCACAAGCTTGAGGCAGGAGGACATCACTCTGGGAGGAGAACGGCACAGAAAGTGCTCCAATCCGGCTTGTGGTGGCCTACCCTCTTTAAGGACTCTGATGAGTTCGTGAAGAGGTGTACTGACTGTCAGAGGATGGGCACTTGCGGACAGCGTGATATGATGCCGATGCAGCCAATTCACTTCTGTGAGATTTTTGACGCATGGGGGATCGATTTCATGGGTCCATTCCCTAAGAGCCAGGGGTTTGAGTACATTCTGTTGGCCGTTGACTATGTTAGTCGTTGGGTTGAGGCTATCCCCGCCCGAGCCGCTGATGCGAGGACAGTTTGTAGATTTTTGAGGAAGCATATCATCACGCGGTTCGGGGTACCTCGAGTATTGATTTCAGATGGGGGGTCTCATTTCATCAACGACCAGGTGAAGGCACTTGCCAGTGAGTTCGGCATAGACCATCGAGTTGCCACTCCATACCATCCACAGACGAATGGTCTAGCCGAGGTCTCGAACAGGGAGATCAAGACTATTTTGTAGAAAGTCGTCCGCCCTGACCGAAAGGATTGGTCACAGCTTTTGGACTCGGTCTTGTGGGCATATAGGACTTCTTTCAAGACACCATTGGGCACATCTCCCTTTCGCCTAGTTTATGGCAAGCCATGCCATTTACCTGTTGAGCTGAGGCACAAGTCACTTTGGGCAGTCACAGATATTCTTTTAGATCCAGAAAGTGTAGGAGACCAGAGAAGGGCAGAGTTAGCAGCCTTGGAGGAGCTTAGAGATACAGCCTTCTCAAACAGCCTACAGTATAAGGAGAGAGTGAAAGAGTGACATGATTCTCATATCAGCCACAAGCATTTTCAGCCTGGACATAGAGTATGGTTGTTTGATGCGAGGCTTCGTTTATTTCCAGGGAAGCTACAGAGCAAGTGGAAGGGACCTTATCTTGTGAGAAAGGTACACGACAACGGTAGCATTGATATATCCGAGTTGTCTTTTGAGAGTACCTTTCGAGTGAACGGCCAGCGGCTCAAGCCATTTCTAGATCATGAGCCGCGGGTCGTTGAGGTTTCCCCTATTCATTTTGCGTGAGATGTGGTCTCTTGACTCACATCTATTGCATCTCACGCCCGATTATCACTGTTCTTCCGACTTGTATAGATCCAGTTGTCTATATCACACTATTTTTTAGTCCCACATCCCTTTTCTCATCTTATGATTATGCTATACTTAGGGTGTACTTTACCCTAAGTATAGGGGGGATGTAGGACCTGCGGGTATTCTTTTCATTCTTTCTGCCCCTGTTTTGCTGCCTATACTTAGGGATATTTCACCCTAAGTATAGGGGGGTAGATTCTGTATATTCTTCACTCGGATTTCCCTTCATGTACAGCTTGCTATACTTAGGATTAGTTAATCCTAAGTATAGGTGGAAACCACCGAGTTCTCCTCATTCCATTCATTCATTCATTCATTCCTGTACTTAGCCATTCCTTTTCACTTCCCTTTTACTAAGCACGAGTTATGTCTTCTTCATTGCTCTTATCACTCTGAGGACATCGTTCGAGCTAAGTATAGGGGGGTGTGTATATATTTCATATATACTTTAGACATAACTCGTACTTTGTGTGAGTGTGTTAATAAATAAAATGGCTAAAAACCTTAAAAATCACAAAAATTAAAAAAAAAATTTCCTGTAAATAATCATTCTTTTATTGCAAATACATAGCTAGTGTACAAAAAATTATTTTTGTAAAAATGTTTTCAAAAAGTTTTTGTGTAAAGTTTGTGTAAATATTTTCTTATCAAAATTATGTATATAGTACAAAATTTTTCCAAAATGTTTTGAAAATCAAAAGTTTGCAAAAATCTTGTGTAAATATTTGTAAATACTTTTGCAAAACTTGCACTTCATGCATCCATCCATTCATGATTTCAAAACATTTTTCAAAAATTTTGCACGATTGTAAATATTTGTAAATAGCATATTTGTATATATATATATATATATATATATAGTTTTTCCTGGATGAGAGTTGACATTTAAACTAAGCCTGGAATTAAATTAAGAAACGGAGCTTGAATAAGATCTTAATCCACCTAACTCTAAGAGGAACCTTATAGGGCTTAGGGTTAAGGCTTTTCAGGTCCATAAGGACTTAATTCTTTGAGTCCACTAGGCTATGAGCATATGTCATCTTGATGAGCCTAAGTAGAACACTTAACAACACACGCATGACTCTTAGAGACAATGGCTTGACTTGCACCAGCACTTTACACATAGCTCTCCACGGATGAGGTGGTGAGGAGGCAGTTTCCTTTGACTTGGGGTAGCATATGAGGGTAGTACTTCTAGGCGGGACCTCTCTTCTTCTTCTAGTGAAGGAAGTACGTCTCAACTTGGTCTAGTGGTGATGAAGGCTAAAGACAGAAGCCGTGGGTTGCAATAAAGCTTCAAAAGAGGGATAGTCTACTGGCTCAAGAGGAAATTTCTTGTATATATGCTGCACCATGTAGATATGTTGTACAGAGGCACTTGAAAAAAAATGCAAAATGCAAAAAGAACTCCAAAAAAGTGGTGGGTCGGATTGAAAATTTAATAACCCCACCGGAGTGTATATAGTCAAATAAAGCAAAAGCTTATGGGTCCATGTTACATCTCATGAAGCTTGCAGCGGGAGACTTGGCTACACTGGCTGAGCTTCCAAAAGTCTATACTTCTTCCCCCTCTTCTTGAGCCGGTTGCACTTGAACTTAGAAGGGAATACCCCGCTTCTCGAGGAAAGAGTTGCTAGACCGAGGCATTAGAGTTAACAGGTTGAGGGAGGTTGTTTCTTTGTTACTTCTGAGGTGGGGAGCTACATATCACTTACACTGCATGGAAAGATTCATGGTCATTAGAGTTTGTGTATGTAGACTTGTTCTGATCTGGTTTATTGAGGAGTCTTATCCATAGATTGGTGGAACTTAGAGGCTGTTGAGTTTTAAGCTTAAGTCCAAATAAGATTCTGACACATTAATAATCCAAAGATCTGATCGAGCTCCATATTTCAATTTAATGAAGGAAAGTTTAATATTCAACCTTGATCCATGTACATTCCCCTCTTTTTCTTTTTCTTTCATTCTTTTTTTCACTTCTTTTTCAAATAAGTGTTTGCTAAGGGACTAGCAAAAGTTAAGTATAGGGGAGTGATGAATACCCATTCATCACTCTTTATTCTTATATTTTAGCTACAAAAACCTTTGCAAATGCATGTATATCCTTGTAAATACAAATAATTATCAAAAGCATGCATTGTACAAAGTTTAATAATTAGCATGTTTTTGTGCAAAAATAAAAGAATAAAGAGTAAAAAGAAAAAGAAGGAAATATTTAGAATAAATATTGAGCGACCTAACCCAAGGGAGGGCTCAGCATGGGCCTGACCGCATAAAAACCAAAGTAGAGGGAGATAGGAGCTCATGTGTGTAAATATTTATGTAAATAAAATAAAAGTATTTTCCTCACAAAAATAGACTCAAATTGGATTGTAAATATTTGTATATATTTATAAACATAAAATCAAGATAAAAATATAAAAATTTAAAAGAAAACAAACAAAAACATCACCTTGTATATAGTCATCATGTATATAAGACATCCATCTTTATATTTATTTAGCCTTATAAATAGATAAAATTAATTTCCAAAATTTTTGTAAATATTCCATCCTTTATGTTGTAGATAAATTAAATCAAAACAATTAAAATAAAAACAAAATAAAAAGAACAAATTAAAAACACAAAAAATACTTTGTAAATATACCATGTGTATATATGTACATATCTATTTATTTCACCTATGTATATAAATAATAAAAATAAAAATAAAAATATCTTTTTATTCCTAATTTTATGATATAAATAAATAAAATATAAAATGGGAATAAAAATGCACAAAAATAACAAATTAAAAATCAAAAATTAAAAATACATATTATAATTATATACCTATGTATAGCTATATATTGTAAATACCTTATTTTTGTTTTGCAAAATTATTTAAAAATCACCAAAAAATAGAAAAAATTAAAACAAAAATACTTCATGTTTTGACTTTTTAATAATTCTGCCATTTTCTATTTATAAATAATTTTTCAAATCATTTCCACGTGGTAGCTTCTCATTGGTCCACGGAGATGTTGACCTCCGGTCAACTCCCTCCGCGGAGCTTCTTCTCCAGCAGATCTCGCGCCCGACCCGACTTCTCCTCTTTTTCCGCGCTCGATCCGCTCGCCATCTCCGCAAACCCCGGCTCCTGCTTCTTCTCCTTGCATCCGACATCCTCGCCGGAGCCCTTGCCTCGGGATCCGCGCCTTCCATTGCCCTACCCGACAAACCCTAGTCGGACCTGCACCCATATATATGCCGAGCTCCGCCACCTTCATTCCCATCTTTGGCCACTCGATTCCACCTCCCGTGAGCTCCATTGCGTAGGCGAGAGTGACAGCTTGGCCCCCGTGGTGTCGAAGCGAGGAGAGGATGCGAGACCACTGATCCGGCGAAGCTTCGCCGCCTTGCTCCGCCACCAGCAGGAGCTCGAGCCTCGGAGGGAGACGCTCCTCGAGGTGAAGACCCAGAGCATCCTTAGCTCGTCCCCAGTCTCACCATCCACCCAGGTAGCCCCGTCGTTCCTTCTTTTTCCTGAATTTTCCATTTCGCCCAATTCGCTACTCCGCCGTCCCCCGCTGATTCCAATCGATTCCGACCACCTACCGACCATCGGGCTTCACCATAGCCATCGCCTTCTTCCCGCACACCTTCTCCATAGCTCCATCCAACCCAACTCGCACAGGAGCTGGGATTCGAGCTCCACCGTCCCCCCCTTCGCCGGAGCTCGTCCACCTCGACCCTCCGTTCACCGTCAGCCCGCCTAACCGAGTCGAGGCAGTTTGCCCTTGACCCGCGAGTCTTCTGGTCATCTTTGCAGGTACTACCCAGCCCATCTGAGGGCTTGGGTCATTTGGGCCAGGAGCCTCGCCTCCGCCGACCTCGCCGGAGCTCACCAGAGCTCGGCTGGGCCATCGGAGGCCACCAGCAGCTGCGGAGCACTACGTCGGAGCTTCTCCGATCTTCAGGCGCAGCAGGGGAGGTCAGGAGCGCACGTACTGGGCCGGCGAACTTCGCCGGCCACCTGTTCTTCCTCGACCTTCAGCCACCGTCCGATCAGACCTCCAGCTCCAGTTTGCATCTGGGCCGTCCGTTCAGGAGTAGCAGCCACCGTTTGATCTGAGGAGGATAGATCTGGACCGTCCGATGCTCGAGGGTTAGCCACCGAGAGCCACCACCGTTCGATCCTCCACGATGAACGACCCCCGCCGTCGGATTCGCCCGAGGAGCCCAGCTGTGGAACTCCCGTTGTTCGCCACCGTCAGATGCTCCACGTGGCCTCCATCCAGTCGCTCCATTAATAAAGGGTAAACTACCCTTAGGCCCTTCTGTTTATTTTCTTTCGCATTTAGTCCTGTAATTATCTAGTGTAGTTGTTTAGTTTTTGGGACATTTGCATCGAGTATCCTGTGCTTAGTTTTATTTGCATTTATGCCCATGTGTATGGTCTGACACGTGCATCGACACGTGAGTTTTTGGCTTATTTGCATATCATACCCCTGTAGTTCTGGATGTTAATGAATGAATGAAAGTTTGTGTTTATTTGCAATTATACCCCTGTGCGTGAAACATTTGAGCATGTGCGTGATTTTTTGGGTTATTTGCAGATAAGCCCCTGGACTTTTGGTACTTGTTACCAAATAGCCCTCGGGACTTATTTTCATTACATTTGGGTCCTTGAGTGCCCCAGGCACGCGCGTAGTGCGTGTTTTGCTGGGTTAATTGCACCAGACCCCCCAGACTTCCGGGTATTTGCACTTTGGTCCTTGTGCACAGTGCCCCCTCTTTATTTTTGAATAAAATAGCAAATTACCTCTAAATCCAACGAAAATTGGACACATGGCTCCTGCCATAGTGTGAAATTTTCAAGGATTTTTGGAGACATTTCTGAGTTGATTTGATATTTTTAAAAAATCAAAAACCTTCATTTTTGCTACTGTCTAACTTTAAAAACCCCAAAAAATATTAAATAGTATCTAAAAATTACAAAAAAATTGTCTACTGTCTATTTTGTTGTGCTTGATTTTCTAGCCAATTGTGGCTATTTTGCATTACTGAAAACCACTAAAAATTGAAAAACACTTAAAAACTTATAAAAATTCTAATAATTAAACCAAAAACCCAAAAATAATAATATAGGTGCCTAAATTTTCCTTGTTTTATCCTATTTACAGGAAAATTACCTCCCAGCTAATTTGGGGCCTTTAGATATCTTGTCTAGGCCCTTTTAGCTCGGCTGGACAGTACCTTTTGTTTCAGTCACTGTTTCATTTTTAGAAAATTAAATAAACATCAGAAAAATCCCAAAAATTCACCAAAACACTAAAAAACATAAAACACATAAAAATATTTTTGTTAGAATTTTGGTTTATTTTTAGTGCTTTTAATAATTTGTTGAAGTGTGTAGTTCCTTAGTTTTCATCATTTTCTTAACACATTAAAAATCCAAAAAAAAATATATAAAATAATTTAAAAAACACCAAAAATATTTCCTCTTTTATTTCCTTTCTGACTACTTCGTAGGCTGCAAGGCCAACCCGTGCTCCTTGTGTTCGACCCTGGTCGCTATACCAGGTTAAATAAATAGCAAGACCGCTATTTTGCATTTTAATTGATTTTTATCTATTTTAGTGGTCTATTCTTCTTGATCGAGCCTAGCTGAGTGGTTGAGGTCGCAACGACCATTTTTGTACCTTTACCTTAGTCGCTCACCATCGCTCATCAGAGGTGATGAGTGTATTGTCTTGTGCCTATATGTTGATGACATATTGTTGTTCGGATCACATATGAGGATTATTAATGAGACTAAGGCCTTCTTGAGTAGCAAGTTTGAGATGAAGGACATGGGTGTTGCTGATGTGATCTTGGGTCTCAAACTGACAAGGTTAGTTGATGGGATTGTAATTTCTCAATCTCACTATGTTGAGAAGGTACTTGAGAAATTTGGATATCAAGATTGCAAAGCTGTAAGCACTCCTTTTGATTCATCCAAAATGCTGTTTAAGAATAAAAGTGGAGTACCTGTAGCTCAGCTAAGGTATTCACAAATGATAGGAAGTTTAATGTATCTTGCAAATTGCACGAGACCTGATATTTCATTCTAGGTTGGAAAGCTGAGTAGATACACTAGCTGTCCTGACCGTACTCACTGGGAGGCTCTGGATCGAGTACTGAAGTACTTGAAGGGAACTATTTCCCTTAGTTTGCATTATGGTAGACATTCTTTTGTACTAGAAGGATACAGTGATGCAAGCTGGATAGGGAAAATAGAGGAGTCTAGAAGTAATGGTGTTACAGGGTATGTATTTACCCTTGGAGGCGGTGCAGTCTCCTGGAGGTCTGTGAAGCAGACCATTCTAGCTCGATCCACTTTTGAGGCCGAGCTGTGTGCTTTGGACACCACTGGAATTGAGGCTGAATGGCTAAGGGAACTTCTGTCTGAAATTCCCATGGTAGGTCAGCCTGTCCATGCGATCTCGGTACATTGTGATAATATGACCACAATTGCCAAGATCAAGAGTTCAAAGTTAAATCAGAAAACACGGAGACACATACAAATCAGACTTAAGACGTTAAGGGATTTGGTGTCTCGAGGAGTGTTGGCTGTGGATTTTGTTGGATCCAAAGACACCACGGCAGATCCGTTGACTAAGGGACTTGATAGATCTTTAGTCCTAAAGTCTAGGCTTGGGATGGGACTGAGACCCATTGGGAGTTCCTCTACAGTAGCAACCCAACCTATCTGAGTGGAGATCCCACAAAGTAGGTTCAATGTGGTAATAACAAGCTGTTTGGAGAACTGGTTGGCACTCTAATTTTAATGCGTAAGCATGAGTGTCTTATCCCTGGAAGCCTGAGTGCCATTTAAACTGCAAGTTTAGGAAGAGCGTAGGCTCTGAATGGGTTCAAGCCTTTGGGCAGGATGTTAGCAGTGCATCCTTGGAGAACGCCACCTATGTGAGTGTTACTGTGGGCCGCAGTTAAAGGAAGAGGGTCTTTCCCGAACACACTCATGAAATAGGATAAGGGTGCATGGCCTTTAAGAGCACCAACCCTGAAGATTATACCAAGAACAACGCTTTGTTGTTTCTACCGTATACTTTAACAACAAGGTCTGATGTTCAAGACGTACTTCACTTCGTTCCTGTTAAAGTGAAAGTATTAAACTCAGGTAGAGGTTCAAACAAGAAGGTACCTTTACTGAAAGCAAAGTGTGGGCAATCGAAAGAAGTCTCTTAATTCTTTTGAATCTCTTTTCAAATTGGTGAATTCGTGGGGGATTGTTGTATTAAAATTGTTATTTAGGTTTTGAATTGGAAAACCTATTAATTACAATTGACATTAATTTGGTTTCAATTGGGAAACCAAATGGTTTGGAGGGAAAGTTGGGAATTCCCAAATTTGAAATATGGTTGAGTTTGGGTGGAAGTTTAGTACCACATCGTGGAGAACTAAACTTTTGATGGACTTATATATGAGTCCAAACCCCAAGCTCTTGTAGCAATAGTAGAGAGGAGGAATGGAGGACCACACACACGCGCGCGTACGAGCTCCGCTCCTCTCCGTCTCCGTCTCCGGCTCGGGCTCGGGAGAGTCAATTCGGATCTCGGATCTCGATACTTTTGTTGCGGGTTTCATTTGGCTGATCGTTTAAATTAATTAGACAAATTAATTTAATCACGATCACATTGGGAATCGGACTTGAAGGGCATTTTCGGAAACCAAACGGTTCGATTTAGCCGCGGGTTTGGAATTCGAATGGATACGCCCGTTGAAGGACGTTTTCGGAAACCAAAGGTCACCGCGCGCTAGGGCACGCGAGCCCCTCCTTTTATATCCCTCACCCGACGCTGTCTTTCTTTACTCGCAAGAAAAACCACTCGCGCCGTCTCTTTCTCTCTGGTTCTTCCTCTCACGGACGAACGTCTTCCTTTTCTTCTCTCGGCTGCAGTTCTCTGAGATTCAATCGAGGACGATCCCGTTGGTGTGCGCCGACGAAGATCGTGAGCCGTCGTATCCTGGGAGCGGATCGCCAGCACCCTACGCACCGGTATTGTGGGGGCGATATCTTCTCTAAGGACAATCCATTTCATGGACACTTCGGTGACTTCTAAATTAATCTTTATTTCATTTTAGTTGCCGCAATATGTTTATTGCTTTACCCTTTCTGGATCATGCCCTTATTTCTGTTTCTGTTCTTTTAATCGGTTCCTGTTTGCATTTTATAATCGGATAATGATTGGGAAACATACGATTAATATATTTTTATTCGGTGTTGTTTCTCTGTTAATTCATTTGGATCCGATGATTTACTGTTTAATATATGTAATGGTAATCTTTTTAACAACATTAAATGTCAAAAGGAGGCATGTAAGGTCCTCTGATCCTCGTCCACCTCCTCTCCCACATTCTTCGTCTTCCTCCCCTTCTCTTCCTCCTTGCAACAAGCTCCTCCTCCACCCCCTCCTCACCTTGCCCCCAACTCCTCCCGCTGCCCAACTCATCCCACCCATGTGCCCCCATCTCCGATGTCGCTCCTCCTCTGGCGCTTGCTTTGTCATGTGCTCATCCTGCTCACACCCACCACCTATGTTGCCTCCTCCATTGACCACCTCCTCCTCCCAGTACCACCACTTCCTCCTCAGCCTGCCCCCTCCAGCCCCTCCTTCTTCCCCCTCCTCCCAAGCTCAACCCCCACACCTCATCCTACGCCTCTCCTCCTCTCCCTCATCCCTAGCCTACCCCTTTCAATCCCTCCTCCTGTACCCTCCATCCCCTTCACTGATGAAGCAGAAATAGAGAGTCAAACCAAAGGTCTGGGATGTCTAATCCTCCCTGGATAAGAGATAAAGATTGAAAGGGTGTTTGGGTGGCAGCTCCTCATTGAATGTGGAGCCTGCAGCAGCAAATGACAATCAATTCACAAAACAAAACTAGAACAAGTGTGGCAAGAAGATTTTTGGGAATTCATGGATTTCTTGAAGAAAGATCCTACCCCAATGCAACTAGCAGCGTTTTTCCCGTCAGTGATCGGCAACCCACAGGACATAATGACAGTTCATGTTGAAACAATCTTTGAAGGTATCAACAAAGGGTTTGCGAAGGAGGTTGGAAAGAAAAAACACAATCTTGCTTCTTTCATGAAGGACATTGGCTCCCATGTGCTCCCAGTCCTGCCCCTCCTTGCCAATCCGCCCCCTCCAGCACATCCTCCTCCTCCCCAACCCTGACTCATCCAGCTCCACCTTGCCCCCTCTCGGTCTTGTCGAGTCCCTGAGAGAGGAGACAGTCTTAGCACGATAACAGGAGGAGAGGTTTTGTTGTGATCATAATGTCCCTCTTAACTACACTATGGTTTAAATAAATCATAGTTATTTTAATTCTTTGATGGCCAATCTGACAGAAGGGCATAAGTGACAACGGTGAAAAAAAGTTAAGGGCATAACTAATATTCCCAAAAAGGGAGGTACATAACTAAAATTGCAATATCTCAAAAGGCAAGAACTTATAAAACCTTAAATAAAAACATAGTACAGAGATAGTTATGTAATTACCCACACCCGCTAAGGTATATATGTTATTCTACCCAGAGACGAGGGACTTGTTTCCTTTGTTCCGAGAGAAATGGGGACCTACGTACAAAGGAGAAATCCACATGATCAAGTTCGCGCGATACCCTTCGTTATCCAATGGTTGCAAGCTAACTGATGCGTCCCAGATCTGATGGCTCATGCTAAGCCACGTGGTTGTTCTGGATGATATGGAGTATCTAGATCAACAACAACAACAAATGAGGATGATGATCAACGCAACGGCTCAGATGGTATCTGGTGAGTTGATCCACGATATATGTTGCATAGGATGGAGCTCCTCCATTTCCCTCGTCTTCACGTGGACGGTGCTAGACAAATAGGGGCTCGAGGGTGGTGGGTCTCCTAGTGATGCTAGTCCTTTGATGAAGATCTGACCTATGGAGCTCTGATTCCAGATGACACACGATCAGAGTCTTGCTGATGGTGAAGAGCCCACCTGAACAAGATGTGGGGAATCCTCTGATGATGAAGACATGATCCGGTGTCATGATGATGACGATGGTGAGACGCTTAGAACTCCAGGATCTATACCTGTAAAGTGATTTGTGACTCGAACCAAATAATGGGTTCGGTATGGACCTTAAGGCATAAAGAGACAATGAGAAATGGGTGGCACTCTAGATAGTGATGAGGGAAAGGAGCTAATCTTCGACCACGAGTTGGTCGGAGTCGGATGGCTAGAAGGTAGAATGAGAAGGCGGGGAGGTCATGAGAAGATGATGACTCTCGAGGTTCGGATTTGAAACAAGAAGAACTA
The DNA here is from genome assembly GCA_037367405.1 of Ottelia alismoides. NCBI lineage: Eukaryota > Viridiplantae > Streptophyta > Magnoliopsida > Alismatales > Hydrocharitaceae > Ottelia > Ottelia alismoides. The sequence continues at coordinate 45,944 of JAZKJV010000276.1, forward strand.
GCGGGATGAAACCACAGGAGAATGCCTCAGAGGGTGTATGTTTTCATTACACTTTCTCAATGGATACAGGAGGTCTAGGGCTCCTTATATAGCCTTCACAGAGCCTCCAAGTCCCACTACTGGTAGATGTGGGACTAAACATTTGGGGTGTGGTAAATGGATCTTGTAGTGATCAATTTACCCACCTACAACTCAAGTAGATACAATCAAATAATCCAACATTCCCCCTCAAGCTGGAGCATGCAATGCTCAGCTTGGACAAACAGAAAGAAACTCAACTCACACTACATGACACTACATACAACATCAACTCAATGTGCACAACTTCCAGTTGCTGTCAAGGATGTTGCTTCTCATGACGTACAGGTGATGAGAACGGACGGGCTGGAGTGTGAGTCTGTTAAATCTCCTCGTCGGAGAGCATGTGTTACGAACTGCGCTTGTCAGAGTCACTATAACTAGAAGTTCCTCGTAGGAGTACTATGGCCCGTCATAACATGTGGACAACTTCTCCATCTCTGAAAAGGGCCAAACTGAAAATATCGTGGAAGTGTTATCATCACGGAGTCCACGGTCGTTGGAGAATGGAGTCTGAAAGAAGTATCCTCATAGGAGAACTGGGTATCTCCCATCTGGCACAGAGAATGGTACTCTACTCTAAAGTACCTATGATACCACATGAAAACCCTTACCCACATGGCATAGGGAATGATCCTCTACTTTAGAGTCCATACGGCTCACATGAAAACACTGACCGAAATAACAAGAAAAGATGGAGACCACTACAAAAGATGGCAAACGCGTGCACATCGAACTGCAGACTCTAAATCTGACGTCGAGTCCAAATATATGATGTGAGTCTGAACAACTTAGTGGCCTCATCTCTGAATCTGGTGAATCTGGAAAAACTAACAATCTGGCCTATGACTCTACACAATACTCTCCCTTTTTTTCCCATACTTGTCGGAAAATTTTCATCGACAAAGTTGGGAGAAGACAATAAAATGGAGATGAAAAAAACCATGGGGCTTAAGTATGAATATTCTCAAAAATTTCTTCCGGCTTTTCTTCAATATTTTTTTTAGCTGCGACTAACCTTTTTTTCCTAAAAAATAAGCCTTTTTTTCCGACATCAGACATTTTTACAATAATTTTACGTATGGCTTTTCTATTTGTACGTGCCTCTTTTCAGTTTTTTACATTCTCTCAACCTACTTAGGCTCAAAATATGCCTTATCCCAATTGTGCTCCATAGGACGCAACCTCTTTTTTTTAGAAAAATAACGGATGCCTCTCACTCCCATTCTCCTTTAATCTTTCCTTTTTTTAATAACGACAGTTCCAACTTGGGGCAAACCTTACATCGGGTTCCCTCGTAGGGAAATCCTTCAGAACAAGTACCACGAAGGGTTGCCACCACTTGGGTTCCCCTGATGGGAACCCACCAAATATGCGCTTCCACTAAAGGAGTGTGTGCTACACTTGGAGATGATGGGTGAGCACGAGAGGTCCTACCTAGGCATTGACCGCGTGCTGCGAGTGATGGGTGATCGCACGTCGCGAGTGAGGGGATTTGCGGGCGTTCTTGCGCTGCGATGCGAGAGAATATTGGGGAGGAGACGGTAACCACCGCCTGAGGTTCACCGCCTGCGATGGAGTGGGGGCATGATGACACGCTTTGCCACTCGGGTTAAGTAATATCAAAGGTCGTTGCGACCCAAATCATGAAGCATAATCAACAAGAAAATTAGAGAACCACACAGAATATAAATCAATCAAGCATAAAATAATGTCAGTGGTCTCCACTATTTATTTAACCTGGTATATCGACTAGGGTCAAACACAAGGAGCACGAGTGAAACCCACGAAGTATTCCTAATCAAAGAATAAAAGGCATATTTCCGTGGTTTTTAATTTTGCAATTTTTTAATATATCTTTCAATTAAAGAAGGCGAGCAAGAAAATAAGGTAAACAAGCACACAAACAAGCTACCAAATTTTTTATTAAAGTCAAAAAAGCTCAAAAAGAGGAAACAAAATGTTTTTATGTTTTTCAAATATTCAGATATTTTTGATGATTTTATGACATTTTTTCCAATTTTTATGTGATTTTAAAAAAATCAAATAATAACTAAACAAGCTAACAATGCATAGTCAGGATAAAATTACAAAATAAAAATACTTAATGTGCCCTAATACTATGGATAGTAATTTTAAAGTAAATAAAATTATCTAACTACATAAACTGAAATTCTATTTTTGTTATTTTTTTTGAATTTATAATGATTTTTATAAGATTTTTAGTTTTTAATTTTTAGAGTTTTATAAGGGTAATGCAACAAAAATGTACCGAAGATAGAACAACAAAGACAAACACACATAAATTTTTATAGAATTTTTTAGACAATTTTTCAAATTGTATGTATTTTATAAAATGGATAGAACATTTTTGGGGTGTTTTCGATTTCTAGAAAATATCAAATAAACTTAAATTAATTCACAAACCAAACGTATTACATGTTAGTAGGAGCTAACTATAATTTTATGAAAATTTTGGATTTGATTTAGTAATTATTTGATTAAAAATAACATACACAGCAAGCAGGGACCTAATTGTAATTATGTAAAGGTTGCTGACCAAATAATAACACAAGTAAAAGCGTAGGGGCATTATCTGCAAATTAGCCAAATAAACATGTGTAACACACATGACACAGGCTCAGAGGGGTATAAATGCAAAAACTAATAAGTTTTCATTCAAATCATAGCAAGCATGAAGTCCGGGGTATAAAATGCAAATGTACCAAAAGAGCACGTGGCACTACACGTGAGTTCACATAGACTAGAATAAAATGCAAATACTGAAAATCTGAGGTCTAAACTATAAAATAATTATACTATAACTTTATTTTTTTGGACTAACTAAGAAAGCATAAAAATGCGTGATAAAATATGTAATGTACCCTACAGGGCGTGTGCGGTGCGCGTGATGACGCGTGACGACTCAAGAGGTGGTGCAGACGTACGACCCTGATCGTTGGCACCCTCAGATCTGATAGCCCAGAGAATGTCCCCTACCTGCGGTCAGATACGCTAGACAACGTCAGAACCGAGGGCTGCAAAGCTACAATGGTCGGTCGGTCGGTCGGGATGGCTTCTGGAGAGAGGGGGACCATCTAACAACTGAGAAGGATGCTAGAAGAACACCTCCCATCAGGACTTCGATCAAGTAATGGAGGAGATCCACTGGCCTGATCAAAGAGCGAGGAGGTCCACAACTTTGTGGAGTCGCTATGCGTCGGTCTAGGGGGTATGATGAAGCTGACAATGGTTGGATGGTTGCGGCGATGACTTGCCACCTAGGGGTGCTCCGCCTGAGCTACTGGGAGCTCGGAAGTGGTTCCTTACGCACGAGAGGACCTGCAAAGAGGAGAGCGACTTGGGTGATTTGCTGCGATCAGGTTATTGCTTGATAAAGAGGGGAGAAGCGTGGGGGAATGGAGGTCGATCTCCAGTGAAGATGGTAGTAGGAGATCTGAGCCTTAATCTTGATCTGATGGACAAGCCTAAGGATGATCAGGTTGCAGTGCAAGATGGAGGGCGATTTGTAGGTTCGATCGGAACGGATGAATGCGAAAAACGAGGCTCCGACCAGGGTAGTCAGAGCAAGTGGGTGTGCGGCGGATGCAAGATGAGAGATTGAGTCGAACAAGGAAATGAAAGCGATATGATGGATATCTGAAGCACCAGATGGACTCATGAGCTCCAGGAGAAGATGGTTGCTGAGTTGCGACTCTAGGCCACAAAAGCTCAATCCAAAGGGCTCCTCCAGTTGTTGTCACTCAACTGAAGATTCCTAGGGATGAGAAAAGGGGTGAGGAATGAGTTGCGGCACTGGGTAGGCGGAAAGATAATTTATAGGGTTCCCAGGGGCCTCCAAAGATCGAGCGAGAGCGCGGAACTCAAGGAAGATTCATGCCTTCCTAGGGATCCGTGAGGATCACGGATCTTAAGAGAAGCGACGGGTGAAGATTCGGGTCGAGAGGAGGGTTGACCCGACCGGGAAAAAAGGGAGAAAACTCTCCGATGAGAGTAGTTGGGTCTGGTCTGACCTGGAAGAGGGTGTTGACCGGAGGTCAACATCCGATCCGACCAATCAGAAAAAAGAGATTTATAAAATATTTACAAAATCAATAAAAAATAATAAATGAATTCAAAATAATAATTATATCAAATAAAATTGTTTATTATTTAAAAGGAATTTTTCTGTGATTTTTAATTATTTTTATGAAAAATAAATTATTGTATATACAATATATAGTGTTATAAACGAGTATAATATACCTATGTATTATGTACAACTATTTTTATTTTATTATTTTTACACAAATACCCCAATTTGTATTTTATTTATTTTCAACATATTTTTAGGAGTACAAAATACTTTTTATTTTATTTTTAGGATCTATTTATATGTATAGAATAAATAGGGAGCAAGACATACGTACATGTATTTTGTACAGAAGAGAGAGGATTTTATTTTTATTTTTATTTTATTTTTCTGATTTTTATTTTTATTTTGTTTTTAGGACTATATATAAGGAGGTGGAAAGAATATTTTATTTTTATTTTATCCAAATAATTATTTACATATATAGGTAATATATGCACCTAGTGTAAGCCTTATCTCTCTTATTTATTTTATGTGGTGACCAAATCAATGCTTGACCTTCTCTTGAGGTTCGGGTCACTCTGTATTTATTCTAAATATCTCCTTCTTTTTATTTTACTTTATTCTTTTATTTTTGCACAAATACATGCTAAAAATACAATGTTAACATATGCATGTTGAATGCTAACTTATTGTATTTACAACTATTTACATGATGCTTTGCCAAGATAAGTAGCTAAAATAAAAGAACAAAGAGTGAGAATCAGGGATTCATCACCCCCTATACTTTACATTTACTTGTCCCTTAGCAAACATCTTATTTGAAAAAGAAGTAAAAAAGGGAAGAAAAGAAAAAGAAGGAGAATCAAGGTTGATTATTGAACTTTTATTCATTAAATTGAATATGGAGCTCAGTCAGACATTTGGATTATTAGTTTGTGGGAACCTTAATTGTACTTAAGTTTAGGACTCAACAGCCTCTAAGTTACACCAATTTATGGTCAAGACTCCTCAATAATACAGATCAGAACAAGTCTACATACACAAACTCTAATGACCATGAATCATTTTTTGTATTGTGTAAGTGATATGTAGCTCCCCACCTCAGAAATGACAAAGAAACAACCCCCCTCAACAAGGTAACTCTAATGCCCTAGTCCAGCAGCTCTTTCCTCGAGGAGCGGGGTATTCCCTTCTAAGTTCAAGTACAACCAGCTCAAGAAGAAGGGGAAAGAAGAGAATGGACCATGACAAGTGTAGCCATGTATCCTTGGGAACCCGGCCAGCGTAGCTAAGTCTCCCGCTGCAAGCTTCATGAAATGAGAATGTGTAACGTAAGTTTTGCTTTACTTGACGATATACATTTCGGCATGCATTTTCTTTTCAATCAGGTCTATCCACTTTTTTGGAGTTTTCTTTTGCAAACACACATTTTCTTGGATGTGCATATGTGCAACATATCTACATGGTGCAACATATATACATAAGGACTTTTTCCTCTTGAGCTAGTAGACGATCCCTCTTTTGAAGCATTATTGCAACCCACATCTCATGTCTTTAAACCTCAACACCACCAGACCAAGTTGAGGCACACTTCTTTCCCTAAAGAAAAACGAGAGGTTCCTCCTAGAAGTATTACCCTCGTATGCTACCCCAAACCAAAGGAAACCGCCTCCTCATCACCTCATCCATAGAGAGCCATGTGTAACATGCTGGTGCAAGTAAAGCCATTGTCTATGAGAGTCATGTGTGCATTTTTAAGTGTTCTAATTAGGCTCATCAAGATGACATGTGAACATAGCCTAGTGGACTCAAAGAATTAAGTCATTAATGGATCTGAAAAGTCTTAACCCCAAATCATATAAGGTTCCTCTTAGAATTAGGTAAATTAAGGTCTTAACCAAGCTCCATTTTTTAATTTAATTCCATACTAGTATAAGTGTCAACTATGATTCAGAAGAATATATAAATATTTACAAAAATATTTTTATGCAAAATTTTTGAAAATGTGTAAAATTTTTGAAAGTGTTTGAATGCATGCATGAATGCAGAAGTCTTGCAAACTATTTACAAACATTTACACAAAGGTTTTTGCAAACTTTTATTTTTCAAACATTTTACAAAAATTTTGTACTATAAACATAATTTTGATATAAAAAATATTTACAAACACTTTATAAGCAAAATGTTTTTATAATCATTTGTACAAAAATAGTTTTTATAAATAGCTATGTATGTGCAGTAAAGAATTTTATGTACAATTTTTTTTAAAATTTTTGTGATTTTTAAGATAAAGGGTTTTAGCCATTTTATATATTAACACACTCATTCAAAGTACGCGTTATGGCTAAAGTACATATGTAATATATATGGCACCCTCCTATACTTAGCTCGAACGATGTCCTCAGAGTGATCAACGAGCGATGAAGAAAACATAACTTGTGCTTAGTATAGGGAAGTGAAAAGAAAGGCTATACTACAACGACGAATAAAAGAACTATATGAATAGAAGTCGGCGATTCCCCTACTTAGGATCAAGTAATCCTAAGTATAGCAGATTGTACACAAAGCGAAAACCAAGAGTTACGATGTACAAGGTCTACCTCCCCTATACTTAGGGTAAAATATCCCTAAGTATAGTAAACGAAATAGAGTTAAAAAGAATCAAAAGAATAATAAAAAATCTGACACCCCCCAATACTTAGAGGTAAAGTACACCCTAAGTATAGCATAATCACAAGATGCAGCCGGGGTGTTAGACTAAAGAATGAGATGATATGAACGTCTGGATCTATACAAGGCGGAAGAACAATGACAATCAGGCATGATATGCAACTGATGTGAGTCAAAAGCCACATCTCATGAAAAATGAATCAAGGCGACATCAACGATCAGTGGATCATAATCTAGATAAGGCTTGAGGCACTGACCGTTTACACGAAAGGTCGACTCAGATGACATCTCAAATATGTCGATACTACCATTGTCATGCACCTTTCGTACCAAGTATGGCCCTTTCTACTTACCCTGCAACTTCCTTGGAAAAAATCTAAACCTGGCATCAACAACCATACTCTCTGATATGGCTCAAACTGTTTATAGCTAATATGAGAATTATGACATTCCTTTACTCGCTTCCTATACTGCATGCCATTTAAAAAGGTTGTATCTCTAAGATCCTACAGGGCTACCAATTCAGCCTTTCTTTGATCTCCTATACTCTCTGAATCTAATAATATCTCAGTGACAACCTATAGTGACTTATGCTTAATCTCAACAGGTAAATGACAGGGCTTTCCAAAAATGAGATGAAAGGGAGACGTCCCCAAAGGAGTCTTGAAGGAAGTCTGATATGCCCACAAGATCGTGTCCAAAATCTGTGACCAATCCTTTCGGTCTGGGCGGACTACCTTCTGCAATATCGTCTTGATCTCCCTGTTCGACACTTCAACAAGACCATTGATCTGAGGATGATATGGAGTGACAACTCGATGATCTATGTTGAACTCGTTAGCAAGGGCCTTTACCTTATCATTGATAAAGTGAGACCCCCCATCATATGTCAATACTCTAGGCACCCCGAATTGTGAAATGATATTTTTCCTCAAAAATCAACAAACAGTCTTCGCATCTATGATTCGGACGGGTATGGCCTCAACCCAACGACTTACATAATCAACAACCAACAAAATGTACTCAAATCTCTGACTCGTATGGAATGGACCCATGAAATCGATGTCCCATGCATCGAAAACATCATAGAAGTGAATGGGATGCATCAGCATCATATCACGTTGTCCACAGGTGCCTCTGACAGTCAGTACACCTCTTCACGAATTCATCAGAATCCTTGAAGAGGGTAGGCCACCATAGGCTGGATTGGGGCACTTTTTGTGTTGTTCTCCTCCCAGAATGATGTCCTCCTGCCTCAAGTTTGTGGCAGTAGGTGAGGACGCTATGGTGCTCCTCCTGAGGAATGCATCGACGCCAGACGCTATCCCCTCCATCATGATAAAGGATGGGATCCTCCCAATGGTAGGACTTGGCCTTCGCGAGGAAGGTCTCAAGTTGTTGCATGGACCAACCTTTTAGAACTTTCTTGGCAACAAAATAGTTCACGATATCGACATACCGTGGGAGAGAGGCGATAGCAAGGATCACCTCATCTGGGATGGTCTCTGTAATGGGATTAGTCTGCTTAGATTCCTCTAGATTTTCCAAATGGGAGAGATGATCCGTCGCCACGTTCTTGACTCCAAGTTTACCCTTAATCTCAATATGAAACTCCTGGAGTAGAAAGGTCCATCTAATAAGTCTTGATTTGGCATCCTTCTTTGCCATGAGGTACCTGACGACGGTATGGTTAGTAAATATAGCCACTTTGGATCCAAGAATATACAATATAAAATTGTCCAAGGCAAAAACTATGGCTAGCATCTCTTTCTCTGTGATTGTATAGTTCTGCTGAGTGGCATCAATGTATAGCTAGCATAGTGAATGGAAAATGGTACTCTATCCCTCCTCTATCCTAGCACAACCCCTATGGCAAAATCGGAGGCATCCGTCATGGTCTCGAATGGGAGAGATCAATCAAACGGTTGAATGACAGGAGCCTCAACAACTAAGCTCTTGAGAGTCTCAAATGACGCAAGACACTTATCATCTACAATGAACTCGGTATCTTTCGTCAGCAGATCAGTCAACGGTCAGACAATTCCGCTGAAGTCGTGAATAAAACGTCGGTTGAAATCGACATGCCCCAGAAAAGACCGTGACTACCACAAGTTGGACAGTGGATTGAGTTTTTTGATGATATCCACCTTGGCAGGATCAACCTCCATGCCCATGTTGGAGATAATATGACCAAGCACCGTCCCCTGTGTCACCATGAAATGACTCTTCTCACAAGATAAAACAAGATGAACCTATATGCACCGTTGAAGAACGTGGTCTGGGCAATCACGACAGGCATCAAACCCGTCGCTGTAGACCAAAAAGTCATCCAAGAAGACCTCTAAACAGTCACCCACCATGTCCGAGAGGATGGACAACATGCACCTCACCTTTGGAATGTCGCCGGAGCATTACATATACCAAAGGACATCCTTCTGAAAGCATAAGTCCCAAACGGACAGGTGAATATCGTTTTGTCCTAGTCCTCAGATGTTATAGCCACCTGATTGTAACCGAAGTACCTATCAAGAAAGCAGTAGTGACTCTTCCCAGCTAGTCACTCTATAATCTGATCAATAAAAAGGCAGTGGAAAATGATCCTTCTTGGTGGCCTGATTCAATCGTCTGTAGTCCACACAGACCCTTCAAGAAGTGGGTACCTGGGTACCTATCTCCTCTCCAGATCAACTCACAACTATGGTGATGCCCGTCTTCTTGGGAACCACATGCAATGGACTAACCCACTTGGAGTCAGAGATGGGGTAGATAAAATAAGTGCTCCACCACTTTGAAATTTCCTTCATGACCACCTCTCAAAGATTCGGGTTCAGCCACCGTTGAAACTCACGCGATGTCCTGGCGTCCTCCTTGAGATAGATATAGTGGGATAACAAAGCCAGAATTATCCCCTAGAGATCAGCTACATCCCATCATATTGCCTTGCGGTTCCTTTCAAGAACCTCCATCAATACGGATTCTTGCTCTCCAGTTAAATCCGCTGAGATAATGATTGGGTACATCTCATGCTGACCCGTAAGGAATCTATACTTTAGTGACTACGGCAAAGGCTTCAGTTCAGGACGGGAGCTGGCAAATATGGCCTCTGAAAGGTATGAGTGAATGCAACCATATCTGAATGAGAGAATTCACATTGATTATGCAAAACTGGTGAAGACTGCCCTGCTAGTGTATATGTATTCGGTGCTGGCACGGTCTCCACCCTAGTTGTTGCCTCTGTGAAAATCAGATAAGGTAATAAATCATCAAATTCTGCCCAATCTATGTCTGAGTCAGAGGGATCTGAATCAGAATCACATGATACATATTCTAATTCGTTGTCTGAAAGCAGTCGTCAACCTCAAAAATGTCCTCGGCCAAGAGTGTGCTCTCTGAACTCTCCTATGCTAGAAATTATGGATTTGTAGTATATGAAGGTGAGAGAAGGTCTCGTGAAACGGATCGGACCAAGCAGCTCCATCATCAGTAATCACAAAGTCGCAAAATTGGTGGACGTCTCACTTTGCCTTTGTCATCTGCTCTGCATCACTAAACTACTCTGAGCAAGCCGAGTCTCGCGCTCTGGCCTTATCAATCATCTCTATTTGTATACTATTACCCTCGTTGCGAAAGTACACCTTCCCACTATCATGCTTAGATATTGCCTTGGCTGTAGCCAAGAATGGACGTCATAGTATGATGGGGGTATTGGTCACATATTCAGGATACTCCATGTCCAACACAACGAAGTCCAGGGAAAATTTTATGCCCTGAATTGTGATGACTATATCCTTCAACAACCTCTTTGGCCTCTTGATAGATCTATCAGCAAACTGAAGGATTGTCCTACTCTGTCGAAGAGGGTCGAACTCGAATCGGTTGAGTAAGGTTGCCGGAAGGAGGTTGATAGAAGAGTCGTTGTCTAATAGAGTACGATCGAATCTCTGCTCAAGAATGTGGCATCTGACATAGGGAGCTCTTGTATATGGCCTCTTGGCTGGCAGACGAATCTGAATAGTGAAGCAGGTGGCACAGGTCAGCACATAGATTTATGCCTGATGGTTCCTCTTCTTCCTGTGGATAGTGCTCTTCTCTCTCAAGTTTTTCTGGAAGAGAGGAATGTACTCAAGTGCCTTCTGTAAAGTCAGCTGGATACGGAATTTATCAATCATCTGCTGGCTGAACTGTAACTGTTGATCTTTTTTTGGAATTTCTTTTTTATGGATCTTCGCCAAGCTGAGTTCTTTAGGGAAGGGGATGGTTGGGCCCTCCTCAGATAGATGGCTACGAAGAGGTCCCTGTTGTTGAGAAGGCATGAAATCCATACAAGTATCATCAATAATCACATATGGACTTGAAGATGAAGAAACCTTTCCTTTATTATTTTTTTGATAATTTTCATAATGTCCCGAGATGCAAAACTGGAGGTAACACAACTAGAATAGAAGTGGTGGCATCAATACCACCCACAGCATCAGGTGTTGCAGCATCATCACTGAACTCTGGCTCAACATCTGGCAATATGGTGGCATCAATACCACCCTCTACATCTGGAGAAGCAACGACCTCAGTACCTTGGTTGGATCAATGTCATTAGTGGCTTCAGCACCACCGTCATCATCGTCATCATTAGCAGCATCAGCACCGCTATACTCCTCACCTGGCACTCTCGAATCCTCGTGGTGTCATCGCTCAAACGAGGCACCGCCAGCTGGCATCCTAGCACTCCTAGGTGACATGAAATCAGCATCAAAATATGTATGAAGCAATGACACCCAATAAATCACTAGGAGTGGTGGTCTCCGTGAACTGTATCTACTCAGATTTTCTCTTGAGGTTATTTAGGTTGGGCTCGATCTGAGCAGGTATGGCGACCTTTACTTTGATGATCTCTTTCATCTCTTGTTAAAACTCATCCATCTCCCGCCTAAAGGATTCCTGTTGGTATGCAAGTAGGAAGTATAAATCATCAAGGGTTGGGTTCTCATAGGCTGGCCCATGAGAACCGAACGGGTTGCCTCACTGATAGGGTGGTGACTGCTGGAACTGATGAGGGGGCGGTTGAGAATACTTCTAAGTTTGTTGATGGTGCTGCCTCCACTGAAGTCCCTGCTGGTAGGGACGAGGACCCAACTAGAAATACTGCTACTGTAGCTGGTGGGAGAACTGGGGTTGTTGTTGCTAGTCGAACTGCCCACCATGAGGTGGAGGTTGTTGTTGAGACGAGGTACCTCCGCTCGACCACCTGAATCTGGTATGCGGTGAATCTCCATTTCCTCACCTTTATTCTATCATTTTGGCCTTAAAACCCCCAATAAATGCATGTAAATAGCATCAATTTTTTCTATAATAGCATTCATTATTTATTGTATTAAGTGTACATGAAATAAGGTTTCAATGCCAAAATTATAGAATAAAGAGAAGAAAAGAAAAAGGAATAAAATATTGAAAATATTTTAAGACCCTAACCCCGAGACCAAATCCAGAATGGAATTGGTCGACAAGGAATAAAGTAGGGGGAGATAAGGGCCAAAAATACAATAAATACCTAATAAATTTATTTATTGATTATGCATTTTTGACACCTATTTTGTATCTAAGTATTTATTCATCAAACAAAGAAATTTTGTATACAAAAGTTGTAGGTAATATTGTAAATAAAAATACAAAATTGAGTTTGTACAAAAAAAACATATACAGTGTACATTTTATACCCAGAATAAAAAGCTAAAAACCAAACTTCACAGACTCATATCTTTCAAATAAAACTCAAAACATGGCAAAATCACCTCTAACTATATATAACTTTTCAATATCTACTTAATAGAGGTGATTTCATATTTTTTGGATTTAATATGCAGAAGATAGGTTTTGGGGCCCTATTGTACATAATACCGATTAAAATATTCAATTTATTCACTACTTATTATTTTTACAAATTCATATTTTTATAATTTTTAAAACATTATTTATAACATATGTGTACATTAAAAATAGAATTAAACCTAAAATAAAAAGGAGAATAAAATAAAATTATGACAAAACATAGATCAAATACATGTGTTCTATCTGTATATAAATGGGAAATACATTCTTTAATTCTTTCATATTTTGATAATATTACATATATTATATTAAAAATACAAAACAAAAATAAAAACTCAATAAAATACATTAAAATAAAAATAAGTATACAAAACATAGACAAAAGACCTATAACTATACCTATACGATTCATCTACCTATTTATTTAAAGGTGCAAGTTAACTCATAAAAATCAAATAAAAATATATTTATAATCACAAAAATAAGTTATAATTATATAAAATAAGAAAATAAAATAATAAAAAAATATATACAAAGTAAAAATAGAAATGCACAAAACATAGATGGATATACCTATAAATACACTTATAAAAATTAACTAGTAATAAAATACATCTAAAAAATAAATAAAAATCGTAATAAAATACTACATAAAATAATAAACATTTTTTATAACTAAAAATTAATAAAATCATTTATTATTTTTAAATAATTAGTCTTTAATAACCCTACTGTTTTGTCCTGTAGTGAGCCTACATGGACCAATGGCATGGCTCCCTCTGTTGACCACCGATCAACTCAGCTTCCAGCCTCTGCAGCACATCAGATCTATCAAACCTTACATTTTCTCCAAATTTTCCCGACCAATCCATCGCTCAAATAACATCGGTCTCTTCACGGAAAATACTCCCAAGACAACCCTCACACACGCCCATATCTTGTATCCCTTGTATATAGCTTTTATTTCTTAATTGTGGTCGGTCAATAAGGGCTCGCCATTTTGTTCATAAATAATTCAGCCTCAAGCCCGTCAAATCTGTCACAGACCCCTTCTTCTCCCATTTTTCCCGGGCGTTCCATCCATCGTTCGCACTTGCTTTCTTCACAAGAAATGTTTCTGGTGCATTGTTCATACGCGCCCATACCTTGAACACATTGTATCTAGCGTAGATCCTTCACCATCGCCAGGTCAATAAGGGTGCACACCTATGTTTATAAATAAACCAGCTCCTCCTCCTTTGCAAATTTGGTCAATTTCTACCATTCTCCCTTCCTCGTATTGGGTCCTGGGAGCTTCCTTGTGACAGGAGGGATCTCTTGGCGCCTTGAATCGGTCGGAGGAGGTGGGAGTTGCACTCACGACGACGCTCTGGCGATCGTAACGCTCCCTGGTTCACCCCCAGGTATATGAGCCCATTTCTTGCTTTTCTAGGTAGCTTTTACTCCCAGCATTTCATTCCTGCAATTAGTTTCATGTTTCGCGTATTAGTTTAGCAATTTCGTAGTTCGCCAGAGCTCCACTCTGGTGAGATTTTCACCGTGTTCCACCATGTTTCCGACCACCACTATGCCACCATTTCGTTCCCCATCTCCTTCTCCACCTCCCAGCCACTTCCTATCAACCAGAGCCTCCTTGGTTCCGCGAATCGAGGTTCCTCCGCCACCCTCCGTCGGAGCTTCCTCGCCCATCATCATCCCCGTGCTAACAGCTTCAAACCCCAGGTCGAGGGTGAAGCCCTCAAGCCGTGTGAGCTTCCGGTGCAGGTTAGGCGCCTTGAAACGTGCCAGGAGACGCAATCGATGCCGGTGGAGGTACCTGGAGCCCCATTTCTTACCTGAGCTCAAGGCGGCACTCTAGCGTACCTTAGGCCGATCCAAGACCTCCAGCAGTTAGAGGATCCTCCCAGGAAGCTATAGAGACCTCCAGGAGCGGCAAAGACCGGCGGAGACGCGAGATATCACCAGAAGAAGCTCGCCCCGGCGAGCGTTCTTTCCTGTTCTTCCAGCCATCGTCCCCGCCGTCCGATGAAGAGGGAGGCCCAGATTGAAGATCCTCCATTGTATGGAGCCGTCACCAACCGTTAGATCGCAACCCGCGATCTAATCTCACACGTCAATCGGCGAAGCGTCATCGGCAAACGTGGAGGCACCACGTGGATAAGTCAAGAACATCAGTCGTCCGATCCAGCACCTTAAGGGGTAAATTGCTCCTTTAGCCCCTTGCATTTTTGTATTTATTATTTAGTTCTGTAAAATAAATGTAACGTTATAAATAAGTAGGATTTTTGCATAGAACTTCCTGTTTTAACTTGATATTACATGGAGGTCCCTCCCAGTCGAGTCACGTGTTGTCCCACGTGATGTGTTGTGAATTTTGCACTTATGCCCCTGGAAGTTTTTGTATATTGTAAAAAGGTTCTAAAATATTAAATAAATATTTATTCTGTTGCGATTTTTGCACAGAACACCCTATCTCTATTTTTAATTGCAAAAATGCCCCTGCTAGGGTTGGAATTTCTTTTTGCTTTCCCTATTTATTGCATGCATCTATAAAATACCAAAAATCACCAAAAAAATACCATAGGTTCCTGTTGCTTTGTATATCACGCCATATTTGTATTTTGCACTTTTATTGCATTTCAATATTTATAAAAATTCAAAAATATGCATTTTCAATAGTATTTGCATTAGAAAATACACAAAAATTGTAAAATGTTTTTGAGAAATTCCAAAAAAATTATATTTGTGTTTTTGTGTGTGTTAGTCCAGACCAAAAATCATTAAAAAATTCAAAAGGAAACTGTTAAATATTGTTAAAACCCAACAACATTTATAAAAACATTAAAAATTTCAGAAAACTCTAAAAATATAATTTCACTGGCTGAATTTTCCGTATTTCATTATATTTATATTAAAATTAATTTGAGGAATTTTGTACATTGTTTGATATTTTTTATCCTCATTTTAATGTCGGCCAACAACTTAATTCACTGTTTTCTAGTATTCTTGCCTTTAAAATTACCAAAAAATTAAGAAAAATCGAGAAAAATCACAAAAACATTAGAAAAAAAATAAAAATCACAAAAATATTTTATTTATTGTATTTTGGGTATTTCTCCCTATTTTTTCCTCTCTCTCATCTCTAGTATGTATGTATATATATTTCTTATATATTTTCTCTTTATTTAGTAAAAAATATAAAAAATATAAAAAATAAAAAAAGCAAATACAAAATCAGTAAATTTAAAATAAAAATATAAAAATATAAAACCAAATATGAAAATAAAAAAATATATATAATCAAAAACCCACAAAACAATAACATGGACAAGAAGAGAATTGGATAATTCTGTGCAAATTTTTGCCCCCAACCGTTTGCTCCCAGTGTTCGACCTTTAATCATGCTTACACCTATACATATTTGCATGTAGAGTTATAATAAATTTTAACTCCACATTTTTTAGATTTAATTGCTTGATTCTTTATTGTGGGTTAATTGCTGCTTGATTTGGATTTTGTCTGAGGTCACCTCAGCGACTGTCGATCCGCCTTGTGGAAAGACACGACCTCGGCCCAATCCTTGTCATCAGATGTCACCGTTGCCGGGGAGCAACGTCGTTTGGGATACTTATTATTTATTTGATTCTTCACTCTTGTCCATATCTATTTAGTCATTTGCATGATTAATATTATTGTGATTGTTCTGACCCTCTTCTTTATTTGTCTTTGATGCGAGGAACCACCAAACGAAGGAGGAATTCCTAGGAATTCCGATGCACCTGAGTGAGGCGGAGTTGGCTCTTCTACACTAGCCATCAGGTGAGAGCATCGAAGGCAGATGAAGGAGAATTTTGGAAGGTAGTCAAATTTTTGCATTATTTATTAATATGTAAATTTATGTGAGAGAGTGACACTTGGATGGTAATAAAATATGACTCTCCCACTCTGACTTCCCGAGGTCAATTGCCTGAGGGATTGTTCCCTTGGGGGCCTCCACGGTTTTGACACTTTTTCCTTTTTTATTTTATTTTTATTATTTTACGTGAATGAGCCCTAGCTTAGGAATTGATTGCTCCTATATTAGGTCCAAAGCCCTAATAACCCTTGCATGTACCCATAGACACGCTTCTGGACTTAGTCAAATTTTGAAAAAAATGTTCTTCACGCTAATAGCTTCCTGTACCTAGGGCGATTTCCTCGGATTGCATCTCATATAGCATAAATTTCAATTCTGTCTTACGTCCCGCATGGAGAGAGCTGGAGGCAATGTAAGTTTTCTTATTTAGCATGCATCATCGATTTCCGACTTGCTTGACTTTTCCGACCTTCTCCCTCTGTTTTTGCCAACCTGGGATGTAAATGGAAGTGGAACCCCGTTAGGCACGTGCATTGAAAAATAACACAAAAAATGATAACCAAAATAAAATCGGGACTGCTAACTCTATTGGACCTAAAATAAAATATAATGGATTCCTTGTCTTGGGGAGATCAACCCCCTCCTTGTTTGAGCATTTTATTTCTACGTATACGCTAAGGATTAGTTCCCCAATCCCAAAGCCTAACTCCAGTGTGTACAACTTTCTATGATCACCAAACTCTAAAATCGACAAGATAAAAAAGACCACATCTTGGTCTCCATTATGTTGAGTAGGTGAATCAGGGGTTTGCCTTACGTATTTATTGTGACTTGGAGTCTGTTATGTTTCCATCTTTCCTAGAGTGTGAGTCGTGCATTTTTCATCTTTGAATCTCTCTACCTTTCTTATACATATATCTCCTCATTTGCATTAAGTCATGATATTATTGCTTGCGCTCAATCCCCTTCGCCCAACCTTTGTGTTCTTCTCCTTGTCCACCCTCTCGTGTTCCCCGTTATCATCTCTTCTATCACCCGAGATTGCTGTGCTTTCAGAGATTGCCCGCATCAAGGATTTTGACTTACATTGATTATTGAAGTAAGTCGGGCATGATGTTGAGGATGCTGAGATTGATATACTACACTTGGTGGATTTGACTTTGGATACGGGCATAGGAGCGTATTGAGGATTTTATGATGCACGATGATTAGATGTGATTCTTTATTGAGGATTTAGATCTCGCACACTGGATTGAGGATGTGATGTGCTTCAATGATTTGAGGATGATATCATGATGCTTCTACTGATCTATCTATTTTGAGGTTCCGTCCGCCTTTGAATTCTGAGTTGAACAGACTATATTGATATATGTTCCCTTGTCTTAGTGACTGGACCCGCATGATCCCTCATCTTCTTGATTGAACTAGATCCTTGATCTTCTAATTCTACCATCCACCTATGGCACTTTGAGGATTCATGATTATCCTTCGTGCCATCTTAGCTGATTGGATTGACTGAGGGATGTTCGAAACTTCACCTAATTATTTTCTCCCTCACATGATCTTATGCCCTCCTGAGGTACAGTTGACTTATCATTTTTGAGGACCTGAGATATGATGCTAGCAATCCCATGACTTGATTGACTTAGTTCGTATTGTTCCCCGAGGACTTTCTGCGGGGGAATACGACGCATTCTTTACGATCGGTTTCATAAACTGACCCTGTCTCCACCTTGTTGGCGCCGGAAACTGTATCGTCTAATTTCACATATTCAGCCTCAATCCTGATTGTGTGCCTGATTTGTCAGTGCACGAGACCAATGGCCCAGACTCCTTTGAGTCTTCTCTCCTTGACGGTCCTCGCAAGGATGCGTGTTACATTTCTGACTATTTCATGCCTAGTTCATAGTGCTCTTCGAGGGTTATTGATGAATACCCATTCATCACTCTTTATTCTTGTATTTTAGCTACAAAAACCTTTGCAAATGCATGTATATTTATGTAAATATAAATAATTACCAAAAGCATGCATTGTATAAAGTTTAATAATTAACATGTTTTTGTGCAAAAATAAAAGAATAAAGAGACAAAAGAAAAAGAGGAAATATTTAGAAGAAATATTGAGCAACATAACCCAAGGGAGGGCTCAGCATGGGCCTGACCGCATAAAAGCCAAAGTAGAGAGAGATAGGGTGCTCATGTGTGTAAATATCCCTATAAAAAGAATAAAAATATTTTCCTCCAAAATAGAATAAAATGGCTTGTATATATATTGTGTATATTTTATAATTATAAAAATCAAAACAAAAATAGAAAAAAATTGATTAAAAAGAAACTAAAAAGAGCCACTTGTGTATACATCCACCATGTACATACAACCACTCCTATATTTATTTCACCCTATAAATAAATAAATTAAAATCCCAAAACTTTTGTGAAAATTCCATATTTTATGGTGTAAATAAATAAAATAAAAACTCTTAAAATAAAACAAAATAAAAAGAACAAAATTAAAAGCCTCAAAATACATTGTAAATATACCATGTACATAGATGTATATACCTATTTATTTCACTATTGTATATAAATAATAAAAAAACCTTTTTCTTCCTAATTTTTTGCTATAAATAAATAAAATATAAAGGGGAATAAAAATGTACAAAAATAAAAAATTAAAAATCAAAAATTAAAAAGCCCTATATTGTACACCTATCTATAGCCTTATTATGTAAATACCCTATTTATATTTTGAAAAATTAATTAAAAATCACCAAAAAATAGAAAAAATTAAAACAAAAATATTTCATGTTTTGAATTTTTAATAAATCAGCCATTTACTATTTTTTATTAATTTTTTAAATCTTTTCCAAATGGTCATTCCCCATTGGTCCACGGGGGTTGTTGACCGCCCGGTCAACTTTCCCACCAGGACCACCTCTCACGGGTATTAGGCGGGCGACCCGACTTCTCTTCATTTTAGCGCCTAAACCCGACCCTCATTCCGCCAAACCCAGGGTCCTAATGACACTCCTATGATCCGGGAACCTCGCCTGATCTCCAGCCTAGGGATCCGCGCTCCATCGACCCGGACCCGAGCCTTTCTTCCCGGACCTGCACCCATATAAATTCCCAGCTCCGCCGCCCTATTGCGCATCTTTGGATCATTTGCTTTCCACCCAGTGACCTCCATCGTCTTGGCAAAGGTAACAGCTCGCCCCAGAGGGTGTTGGAGCGAGGAGGGAGCAAGGCGGCCATCGATCCGGCGAGCTTGCGCCGCCGTGCGCCGCCTAAAGGTAGCGCCAGAGCCTCGAACGTCGACGGTCCTCGAGGCAAGGACCAGGAGCAAGCCCGGATCCTCCACAATCGACTCGACCACCCATGTAGCTTAGGTTCTTTCCCTTTTTCTTTAATTTCGAGTTTCCCCCAATCTTCATCGTCGCCGACCATCATCGATTCCGGCCACCCCCATCGTCCATTCGATCATCGGACCGTACCATCACATTCGCTTTCTTCCCGCGCACCTTCTACGCCCCTCCGTCCAACCCAGCTCGCACAGGAGCTGGGGTTTCGAACTTCACTGTCCTCCCCTCGCCGGAGCTCGACCGCACCGCCTCACCAGTCACCTTCACCCCCTCTCACAGGGTCGAGGCACTTTGCCCTCGACCCGCGAACGTTTTGTTGTGACTTCCAGGTCTTGTCGAGCCCATCTGAGGGTCCGACCATCCAGGAGCAGGCGCTCGACCTCCGCCGACCTCGTCGGAGCTCTCCAGAGCTCCGTCGAGTCATCGGAGGCCCCCATTCGACGCAGAGGGCCCATAGCCATCTTCTCCTATCTTCAGTGGGCCGCGAGGAGGACGCCAGAGCACACATAGGCCCGGTGAAAGTCGCCGGCCTCCAGTTCGTCCACCATCCTTCTCCGCTGTCCGATCGACCTTGAGCTCCAGTTTTCATCCTGACCGTCCATCCGAGGAACTTCCAGCGCCGTCAGATCTTGGGAGGGTCGATCTGGACCGTTCGATCACCAAGGGTTAGCCACAGCACCTCACGTCCGTCTGATCCACCACGTGGCGAGGCCCTGGCCGTCGATCAGAGCCGAGGGATCATGCGTTAGGCACCACCGCTCTAGCACCGTCCGATCTGTCACGTGGCAGCCATCCATCCCTCAGATATAATAATGGGGTAATTGCTCTTAGGCCCCTCTAGTTTTCGCATTTACTATCTAGTCCTGTAATTATTTTAAAACGTTTATTTCAGTAGGGTAATTTGCATCGTAGACCTTGTCCTTTATGGTATTTGCTTTTATACCCTTGTGTGTTGTGGACACGTGCTTCGACACGTGATTTTGTGGGTTATTTGCATTGATGCCCTTGCAGTTCTGGGATGTTACTTAATGAATGAATCTTTTTAGATAATTGCATTTATACCCCTGTGCGTCTGGAATTTGTGCATGTGCGTATATTTTTTGGTAAATTTCACTAAGGTCCCTGGGCTTTTAATACTCGTTATTATTTAGCCCAGAAACCTTACTTTTATTGCAATTAGGTCCCTGAGTGCCCCAGGTCACGCGCTTTGCACGTGAATCCTTGGGAATTTTGCACCGGGCCCCCTGGAACTTGTTTTAATTGCATTTAGGTCCCTGTGTACTGTGCCCTTGTGTTTGATTTTAATAAAATAGCAAATCAACTCCAAATTTGATGAAAATAGGATACATGGCTTCTGCCATGGTGTAAAAGTTCCTCTAATTTTTGGAGACATTTTTGAATTCGTTTACTATTTTTAAAAATTCAAAAATACGTCTTTTCTTTACTGTCTGACTTGAAAAATCACAAGAAAATATTAAAACTCATTCAAAAATTATAAAAAAATTAGATACTGTGTCTCTTTGCTTGTTTGATTTTCTGACCACATTTGGTCATTTTTCACTATATAAAACTCATAAACATTACAAAACACCAAAAACCTCATAACAATTCTAATAAATGATTTAAAAATCCAAAAACAATAATTCCAGTGCTCAAATTTTCCTTGTTTCTTTCTCTATACAGGAAAATTACCTCCAAGCTTTTTGGGGACTTTTTAATATTTTATCTAAGTCCTTCAAGCTCGGTTGGACAGTACCTTCATTTTCTTGCATTGTTTTATTTTTAGAAAATTAAATAAAAATCAGAAAAAGACCAAAAATTAACCAAAAACATTAAAAAATCATAAAATACATAAAAACATTTTTATTTTAATTTTTGATTGATCTTTGATGCATTAAATAATTGTTTGAAGTTGATTGTTTCTTTGCTTTCCTTATTTTCTCAATTAATTAAAAATTCAAAAAAATTAAAAACCATTAAAAAGCCACCAAAAACACTTGTATTTTATTCTTTCTTTTTGACTACTTCGTAGGCCGCAAGGCCATCACGTGCTCCCTGAGTCCGACCCTGGTCGCTATACCAGGATAATCTAATAGCCAGGACCGTTATCGCTTTTATTTGATTTTTATTTCTGTTAGGTGGTCTGCTTTACATTTTCTTGATTGACCGAGAGACTCTTAAGCGACTGAGGTCGCAACGACCTTTGTTTATATTTTTCGATCCTTATTTGCTCGGGTTTTTCGTGTCATCAGAATGGCGCCGTTGCCGGGGAGCACGGCTTAGTAGTCTGTTTTCTACTTTTTTCGCGGTTTTCTTTTCCACGGCTTTTTGTGCATATTTTCTATATGTCATTTATTTGCATAATTGTTTAAATAATCTGGTCTAACGTTCTGTTTGTTTTCTTGCGAGGGTCCGAGGACCGAGGCGGCTTTCTTCGGAAGCCGAGCAACCGCGGAAACCGGAGGCGGCTCTCTCCTTTATAGAGCCGCAGGAGGACGCGAGGAGCAAGCACGAGCACGGGAACCGCGGAATAGCCGCGGAGTAGCATAGTTTAGATTAGGCTTTCTTTCAGCAAATATTTGAACAATTGTTGTAATAATACAGGGGCAGGACACTTAGACAGACATTTGGACTCTCGGGGTCTGTTTCGCTGAGCACCGGTGTGCTCGGGGGACCCCTCGGTTTTTACGTGGTTTTCTTCGCGGTTTTATTTCTTTCTTGCATTTTTCAGTTTCACGTGGATTTTCGAGCCCCTAGCCGTAGGATTTTCTGCTTGATTGTGACGTAAAAAAATTAGGTTCCAAATAGCCTAATATATCTGTCTGCACCTATAAATCGGTAATTGGATCAAAAATAAAAAAATAATAAAATAGTCGTTCCATCACCTCCGAGCCTATGCGCCGCGAGCCTGCCCCGTTAAGCGCTACTCCTGAACTCGACCTGTCGAGAAGAGGAGGGGTGGGTCTAGATCGGACTCTTTGGATTGGAGGCTGGTGTTCGGCTAGCCGTTCTTTCGATTAGCACTGATGTTTAGGGACTCGGTTTTTCCACCTGCACCATTTAGGTAGTTTATTTTCTGTCTTTCAATTCTGTGCGGATCATCCTGCATGTAGACTGCTGGAGTCAGGTACGCATCTCTTACTCTGCATGCATCATTGATTTGTCGCGCATCGGCTTTTTCGTCTTCTCCCCCCTGTTTTGGACTTAATAAATAGGAGAACCGAAAAATTCGTTAGGCCCTTTGTTTGTATTAAAAAAGATTAAAAAGAAAAAAAATAAAATTGGGATTGTTTAAGCAATTGACCCTAAAATACGCTTAACCTAAAAATCTGTCTTGGGGAGAGCAACCCCCTCATTGTTTGGTTTGATTGTGCGAGAGAGTGACTCGTACACTAGGTAGAGCCCCCTGGTACTCCTCCCGACTGATTACCGTCTCTTCTGTGCGGGACAGTCAGTTGGGAGAGTATCGGATATCCCAACAGGTCACGTAATCGCTCTGATATTTTGTTTGTTCACCAAAATAAATATTGACAAGATAATTTGACCAAGCCTTTACGGTCTTCAGCTCGCGTGCGCTGGTGAACTGAGGGGTTTGTTTTCTGATCATAGTTTCTCCAGAAATCATCCGCACTACTCGTCAGATCACGATGATGGGCAGGAGGTCTCTTAGGCAGCCTCTGGCTGCACCGCTCTTTAGCACTCCAGTCCATTCATCTAGGTCGGTTCGTGAGAGCTCAGACCCGTTCTCCGAACCCGAGTACGATTCTGCCCTGTTCCCCCTCGACCCCCGTTCTTCTTCTGAGGCCGAGATACCAGTGCTAGAGGAGAGACAGGCAGATGATTTATCGGCACCTGAGTTTGGTTGTTTTGACTTTTCAGAGACTATGGCCGGCGCTAGTGATGATCGATCCAGAGGTCCACAGGAGGAGAATTTCGTTCTGGACCAGGGTCGATCAACTCCACCCTGATCGCCTCCCTTGAGTCAGTGCAGCAGCAGTTGAGGGATCAGGGAGCATTCATGATAGAGATAAGGCGAGAGCTTGAGCAGTTGAGAGCCGACCGCGAGAACCGTGGAGGAGGACCCGACGATGCGGCAGCTGCCGCCGCAGCCGCAGTCGCGGCAGCAGCCGCAGGAGGAGCAGGACCACCGAGACCGATGCGGGATAACCACAATCCCGGATCGACTTTGACGCACCGTTGGGTGGTGCTACCATCCATCGTGGGGGACTTCAAGTTCCCCCCGAACACTTTGCAGCTCCTTCCCTGATTTCATGGTTTGGCCACAGAGGAGCCTTATCTCCACCTGCAGGAGTTTGAGATGATATGCAATATTGTCCACGATCGTCAGGTGGACCAGGACACCATATGGATGATTGCCTTCCCCTTTTCCTTAGCAGACAGAGCAGCCACCTGGCTGAAGCACTTGGGGAAGTTTGTCTACACTTGGGAGCAGCTCCCCGCCGAGTACTTGCACAATTACTATCCACTCGGGCGGACGAATGCCGCTAGAGCCCTGATCAGCAACTTCTCCATGCTCCCCAACGAGCAGTTCCACGAGGCATGGGAGAGGTTTCGAGAGCTGACCGACAGATGCCCGCACCATGACATTTCCAAGCCGAACCTTGTTCAGAGCATCTTCAGCGGGCTGACACCAGAGCTTCAGGGCTTGGTGAACGCTTCTTGTGGCGGGTCTTATTTCACCAAGGATCACGACCAGGTCTGGGCCATCTACGAGGAGATGGCCGAGAACTACATGGTGATGTCTCAGACCTGGTTGTACGCTCAGGGCAGACCCCAGCAGCCAGGACCCGTGCACTACCAGAGGATAACACGGGTCGATGCCGGTCCTTCCAGTTCGTCCGCAGTAGCAGCAGCACAGGCAGAGTCCACATCTGCGGACATGGGCATCATTAGCGAGAAGTTGGATCGGATGGAGCTGATTGAGAAGAAGCAGTGCCAGGGCATCACTCAGATGGAGCAGATGGCACAGACTCTGAGCGACATGAAGACCCAACTCTTCTGTCTCTAGGAGGCACAGACGGCTTCCCAGCCCCATCTTCAGTCGCGAGGCGATCACGGCAGCAGTAACAACTCGTTCCAGCGCTCCAGCTCACACCAGCAGCCTAGACAGGTACACCTTGTACAGGCGGAGCTGTACCAGCAGCCGCAGCCCACCATCCTCAGACTTGCAGATGGTGGTATACGAGCCGGATCAGCCTCTGGCAGTACTCCCGCCAGCCCAGTACGATGCAGAGCCGTTGATGGATGTCAACGGGATTTGGTATGACTGCCTTCAGCCCGGTATCCGACGAGACCATCCTGGATTCCGGTGGGGGAACAGAGGTACCTAGCCCCAGCAGCAGCCGTCAGGACAGGGTGGCCAGTACAGCCATCAGAGAGACCACCAGCCGCAGCAACAGCCCCCAGTGTACCCACCACCACAGCAGCAGCAGTCGTCCTATGGTCCTCGTCCCTACCAGCAGGGACAGTCTTGGAGGCGTGAGCAGCCTCACCAGCAGCAGCAGCATCATCACTCATACCCCTCTCAGCCACAACAGCAGCAGATCCAGCAGCCTCACTATCAGAGAGGCTACCCGTCGGGTTCCCATGAGAACCCTGTTTTGGATGACATAGCCCGCCTCCTCACGGATCAGCAGGCTACCTTCAGACGGGAGATGGACGAGTTCTGCCAGGAGATGTGGGACATTGTGAGAGGGAAGGCTGCCATCCTTGCCCAGATAGAGCCGAACCCCAACATCCTGAAGCGAAAATCTGAGCAGGTAGCTTGTACTAAGTATACCACTCCTAGTGATGCATTTGGTGATATGACTGGATATCTGTTTGATACTGATTTTCTTACACTTAGGAGCGGTAGGATGCCAGCACGTGGTGCCTCGTCTGAGCTACATCATGAGGATCCACCTAGAGCGCCCGATGAGGAGGATGACGATGGTGGTACTGATGCCACCAAGGATGCTGATTCCACCGGCGGTACTGAGGCCGTCGTTTCACCAGTTCGAGGAGGTGGTACTGATGCCACCCACGATGCCGAGCCAGAGCGCGGTACTGAGGCCGCAAGTTTTCCAGCCGACCCAGCTGATAGTGGTACTGAGGCCACCCTTGTTCATTCTGAGAGACCTGTTGTTTTTCCTACTTCTGATATATCTCGGAACTCTTCTGTGAATAAAGGAAAGGGTTTATTTTCTTCTGGTCCCACTGTGGTGCATGATGTATGTGTGGATTCGGTCGTCGAACCGCCTAGACCCTTTCCTAGTCCTTCATCTGAGAAGGACCCAGTGATCCCCTTCCCTAGAGCCCTTCGGATGGGGAAGGGGAAGAAAACAGAAAATCCAAAAAAGAGAGAGCAGGAAGAGTTCAGCCAGCAGATGATAGACCGTTTTCACATACAGCTGACTCTTCAGGAGGCTTTGCAGCACATTCCCCTTCTTTAGCGTTCGTTGAGAGACAGGACCACAGTCAGGAGGAAGAGGAGGAATGATAACCGCCCGAACGACTAAGGTAAAGGTACAGAAATAAAGGTCGTCGCGACCTCAATCACTCGGGCTAAGTATATCAAGAAAAAAAATCGAACCGCGAAATAAATCAGAGATGAAACACGAAGTGCGGTCCTAGCTATGGGATTAACCTGGTATAGCACCCAGGGTCGAACACAAGGAGCACAGATTGGCCTTGCGGCCTACGATGTAGTCAGGAATCCGAGAGAGTATTTTTTAGTGTTTTTAAGGGTTTTTATATTTTTTTTAGGATTTTTGGAATATAAAGAAAACAGGAAAAGCACACAAACAATTAACTTGAACAATTTATTTAATGCATTAAAAAGCAAGCAAAAATTCAGACAAAAATATTTTTATGTGTTTTATATTTTTTTATGTTTTTGGTAAATTTTTGAGATTTTTCTGATGTTTATTTTATTTCCTAAAAATCAAACAGTGCGAAAAGCAAGGGGTACTGCCCAGCCAGGCCCAAAACCCAAAGATAAAATATTTAAGTATCTCAAAGGGACCTGGAGGTAATTTTCCTGTATACTAGAGAAAACAAGGAAAATTTGAGCACCAAAATTATTGTTTTTGAGTTTTTAAATTATTTATTATGATTTTTAGGAGTTTTGACGTGTTTTTAAGTTTTTAGGGTTTTTACTCAATGAAAAATAGCCAAAATTGGCTAGAAAATCAAGGAACACAAAATAAACAGTAACTAATTTTTATGGAATTTTTAAAAGGGTTTTGATATTTTTTTGGGGTTTTTGACTCTAAACAGTAGCAAAAATAAGGGTTTTTGAATTTTTAAAAATAGCAAATGAAATCAAAAATGTCCTCAGAAATTCATAAAAATTCTACACCATGGCAGGAGCCATGTGTCAAATTTTCATCGAATTTGGAGGTGATTTGATATTTTATTCAAAAATCAAAAGGGGGCACTGTGCACAGGGACCAAAGTGCAAATACCCAAAGTTCTGGGGGGTCTGGTGCAAAATACCCAGCAAAACACGTGCCAAGCACGTGCCTGGGGCACTCAGGGACCCAAATGTAAGAAAAATAAGTTCCGAGGGCTTATAGGTAACAAGTACCAAAAGTCCAGGGGCTTATCTGCAAAATACCCAAAATAAAACGCACATGTGGAAATAAATCACGCACAGGGGTATAAATGCAAATAAGTAAAAGATTTCATTCACTAAAGAACGTCCAGAACTACAGGGGTCTCTATTGCAAATAAACCAAAATATCACGTGTCGATGCAAGTGTCCACAACTGGCAGGGGTATAAATGCAAATACGAGAAAGTACGAGGTTTAATATGCAAATATCCCAACGTAAATAAAATTCCTAAAATATTTACAGGACTGAAAGCAAACACATAAACTACGAGGGGGCCTAAGGTAATTTACCCCTTTATTAAGTCGAACCGATGGATGAACGCCACGTGGATAAATGGACGGCTGAGAAGGGGGTGGCGCCTAGGGCTCCGGTCCTAGCCTGTGATCCGACGGTCCAGGTGCTGCCACGTTGCAGATCGAACGGTGGACGGACGACGAGGCTGAGCTGCGCTGGATCGACGGTGGAGATCGACCCTCGAATGGATCTGACGGTTGACGCTGCTCCTCAAATGGACGAACGTGATTGGATCTGGAGCTCGGGGGTCAATCGGACGGCGGAGGAGGATGGTGGACGAACAGGGCTCCGGCGAACTTCGCCGGACTCGTGGCGGCGCTGGTCTCCTCGTGGACGCTCGCTGAAGGTTGGAGAAGGAAGCTGCGAGCCCTCCGCGTCTAATGGAGCCCTCCGATGGCCCAACCGATCCTCTGGGAGGTCCGGCGAGGTCGGCGGAGGTGGAGCAGCTGGACCAAGTGGTCCAAGCCCTCAGATGGGCTTGGATAGACCTGCAAAGTATCCCAGCAAACTCGCGGGTCGAGGGCAAAGTGCCTCGACCCTGTTAGGCGTGGTGAAGGTGATCGGGGAGGCGAAATGGGCAAGCTCCGGCGAGGCGATGGACGGAGGAGCTCGAATCCCAGCTCCTGTGCGAGTTGGGTTGGGCGAAGGGGTGAAGAAGATGCGGAGAGGTCTGGCGAAGACGATGGTCGGGTCGAAATGACAAATGGGGTATCGGAGGTGGCTGGCGACGGCGGCGGAGCTACGCTAACAGTAAACTAAAAATCGATATTTACGCTAAACTATGGCCTAAAGGATCTACCTGGGTGGTGCGGAAGACTGTGCTGGAGCTTAGCTAGCTCCCGGTCGTAGCCTCGAAGGGCGTCAAGGCCTGAGGCTCGAGCTCCTGCAAGCGGCGGAGCACGGCGGCGCGAAGCTGCCGGATCGATGGTCGGGGCACCCTCTCCTCACTGCAACAGGGGCAAACGCGAGCTGTCACCTAGGTGATTGCTCTGGAGGTCACGGGAATGAAAGTGGCGAGCCAAAGATGAGCCGCGGAGGTGGCAGAGGTCGGGATATATATGGAGACAGGGCCGATTAGGGTTGAGTGGAGGCAGCTATGGAAGGCGTGGATCCCACGGCGAAGGATCTGGCGAGGATGTCGGATGAACGGCGAAGAATCCGGGCGCGGGGTTCGCGGGGGCGACAGGCTGGAGACGCGTGGAGAAATCGACGAAGTCGGGTCGGGCGCGAGTCGACGCAAAAGGAAAGAGTCCGCGGGGGAGTTGACCGGGGTCAACAATCCCCCGTGGACCAATCAGGAGCTGCCACGTTTTCATTTTTTGTTTATTTAATTTAAGGTAGAAAAAGGCCGAAGTAAGAAAAACTCAAAACATGAAATATTTTTCTTTTATTTTTTCTATTTTTTGGTGATTTTTAATTAATTTTTGGAAATAAAAATAGGGTAGCTATATATATATATATAGGTATATGTACACTATATAGATTTTAATTTTTGATTTTTTATTTGTTATTTTTATGTATTTTTATGCCCATTTTATATTTTATTTATTTACATCATAAAATAAAGAACAAAATGGTATTTTTATTTTATTTTAATTATTTATACACAAGGGTGAAATAAATAGTTGTATACATTTATATACATGGTATCTATACAATGTATTTTTGTATTTTTAATTTTGTAATTTTTATTTGATTTTTGTTTTGTTTCTTGTTATTTTATGTATTTACAATATGTAACATAGAATATTTACAAAAAGTTTAGAAAATAATTTTATTTATTTATAGGGTTAAATAAATAAAGGATGATGGTCTATGTACATGGTGAAAGGGCATTTTTGGAATTTTGATTTTTAAATTTTTATTTTGTTTTTAATAGTTTCTAAATATATACAAAATGTATACAAGCATATTTTTGGGTGAGGAAAATATAATTTTATTTATTTACAAAAGTATGTACACATGAGCTCCTATCTCCCTCTACTTTGGCTTTTATGCGGTCAGGCCCATGCTGAGCCCTCCCTTGGGTTAGGTTGCTCAATATTTATTCTAAATATTTCCCTCTTTTTCTTTTTACTCTTTATTCTTTTATTTTTGCACAAAAACATGCTAATTATATCTTTTTACACAATGCATGCTTTTGGTAATTATTTGTATTTACACATATTTACATGTATTTGCAAAGGTTTTTGTAGCTAAAATAGAAGAATAAAGAGTGATGAATGGGTATTCATCAAGGAACCACCACTCAGAGATCCATGTGTTGACGAAAGCCACGTGTTTCACAATCCAGAATCGGCTGCCGGCCAAGAGGCCAGATTCTGGAGCCCCTTATGTCAGATGCCATATCAGTGAGCAGAGGTTCGACCGTACTCTACTAGATAGCGGATCGTCGATCAACCTCCTTCTGGCAACCCTTCTCGACCGCTTCGAGTTGGGCACTCTTAGACAGAGCAGGACAGTCCTTCAGTTTGCTGATAGATCTGTCAAGAGGCCGAAGGGGTTGTTGCGAGATGTTGTCGTCACTATTCAGGGCCTGCAATTCCCCGTGGACTTCGTAGTGTTGGACATGGAGATCCCTGATTCAATGACCGATACCCCCATCATTCTAGGTCGCCCGTTCTTGGCCACAGCCAAGGCAGTGACTGACCATGATAGCGGGAAGGTATACTTTCACGTCGAGGGCGAAAGTATACAAATAGGGACGGTCGATGACAGCAGAGCCAGAGAGAGATCATGCTCAGAGACCACTTCAGATACAGAGCAGCTGACAGAGGACGGGCTAGACATCAACAAGACTGTGACTTTGTGATCACAGACGATGAGGCAGTTTGGGCAGACCCAGCAGCACAGGCCATCCTCTCATTTCCAGACACCACTGATGCAGAGATGACAGCAGAGGAGAGCTTGGATAGCACATTCCTGGTTCAAGATACTTTAGAGGCAGCAGAGCAGGTTCTTGACCGCTACACAGATTTTTGTGATAATGGTGGTACTGATGCCACCGCAGCTGATGCAGATCCCTCGGAGTCAGAATCTGAATGGGCAGGTTGTGAGGATTACATGCCAGACCTGATTTCCACTGAGCCTACAGCTGAGGAGGAGGTAGATGCCGCGCAGAGCAGAGACCGTCCAGTTGAGTAGCCTTCTCCAGATCCAGTTTGTGAGAGAGAGTTCTCGTTCTCCCGGGCAGATTTGGCTGCATACACTTGGATCCTTCAGAAGCCAGATTTGCCAGCGCCAGTTTGTCCAGAGCTGAAGCTGCTTCCTTCGTCGTTGAAGTATAGATTCTTTGCGGGTGAGCCTGAGATGTACCCAGTCATTATCTCAGCCGATTTGACTGGAGAGCAAGAATCACGTTTGATGGGGGTTCTTGAAAAGAACCGCAAGGCGATAGGATGGAGCGTAGCAGATCTCCAGGGGATTAGTCCGGCCCTGTGCTCCCACCATATCTATCTCGAGGATTAGGCGAAGCCGTCACGTGAGTTCCAGCGGCGGCTGAACCCAAATCTGAGAGAGGTTGTCATGAAGGAAATTTTGAAATGGTGGAGCACCGATTTTATCTATCCCATCTCCGACTCCAAGTGGGTCAGCCCTTTGCATGTGGTGCCCAAGAAGACTGGCATCACTATAGTGATTAGCGAGTCTGGAGAGGAGATTGCTACACGAGTACCCACTTCTTGGTGGGTTTGCGTTGACTATAGGAGACTCAACCAGGCCACCAAGAAGGATCATTTCCCCCTGCCCTTTATTGATCAGATCATTGAGAGACTGGCAGGGAAGAGCCATTACTGTTTTCTGGATGGGTACTCGGGCTACAACCAGGTGGCCATCGCTCCTGAGGATCAGGAGAAGACCACCTTTACCTGTCCCTTTGGCACATACACCTTCCGACGCATGCCATTTGGGCTATGCAATGCCCCTGCGACTTTTCAGAGATGCATGCTGTCGATCATTTCGGACATGGTAGGGGAGTGCTTAGAGGTCTTCATGGATGATTTCTCGGTTTACGGCGACGGATTCGACTCCTGTCTTGACTGCCTAGACCGGGTACTTCAGCAATGTATTGAGGTCCGCTTGCTTCTTTCTTGGGAAAAGAGTCTATTTATGGTGACCCAAGGGACGGTGCTTGGCCACATCATCTCCAACAGGGGCATGGAGGTTGATCCGGCCAAGGTTGATGTCATTAGAAAACTCACACCACCGTCCAATTTGCAGCAGTAACAGTCTTTCCTGGGGCACGTCGGTTTCTATCAGCGATTCATTCGTGATTTCAGTAGGGTTGCCCGACCATTGACTGACTTGCTGACGAAAGACACCGAGTTCCTTGTCGATGACAAGTGTCTTTTGTCGTTCGAGACTCTCAAGCATTGTATTGTTGAGGCTCCTGTCCTCCAGCCATCAGATTGGTCTCTCCCATTCGAGATCATGACGGACGCCTCCGATTTTGCCGTAGGGGCCGTGCTAGGACAGAGGAGGGATGGAGTCCCTTTTTCTATCCACTATGCTAGCCGCACCTTGGATTCCGCCCAGCGGAATTATACAGTGACAGAGAAGGAAATGCTAGCAGTAGTGTTCGCCCTAGATAAGTTTAGATCTTACGTCATTGGATCTAGAGTGACTTTGTATACTGATCATACCGCCATCCGATACCTCATGGCAAAGAAGGATGCCAAGGCCAGACTGACTAGATGGATCCTTCTACTCCAGGAGTTCGACATTGAGATCAAGGATAAGCCTGGAGTTAAGAATGTGGTGGCGGATCATCTCTCCCGTTTAGAGCAGCCTGACGAGTTTGAGCAGATTGTTCCCATTTGTGAGACCTTCCCAGATGAGGCAATCCTTGCTATCGCCTTACTCCCATGGTATGCCGATATCGTGAACTTTCTCGTTGCTGGGAAAGTCCCACAAGATTGGCCCAGACAGAGGCTTTAGACCTTCCTTGCGAAGGCCAAGTCCTACCACTGGGAGGATCCCATCCTTTACCACGAAGGAGGGGATAGCATCTGGCGTCGGTGCATTCCTCAGGAGGAGCACCATAGCGTCCTTACTTACTGCCACAAGCTTGAGGCACGAGGACATCATTCTGGGAGGAGAACGGCACAGAATGTGCTCCAATCCGGCTTGTGGTGGCCTACTCTCTTCAAGGACTCTGATGAGTTCGTGAAGAGGTGTACTGACTGTCAGAGGATGGGCACTTGTGGACAGCGTGATATGATGCCGATGCAGCCCATTCACTTCTGTGAGGTTTTTGACGCATGGGGCATCGATTTCGTGGGTCCATTCCCTAAGAGTCAGGGATTTGAGTACATTCTGTTGGCCGTTGATTATGTGACTCGTTGGGTTGAGGATATCCCCGCCCGAGCCGCTGATGCGAGGACAGTTTGCAGATTTTTGAGGAAGCACATCATCACGCGGTTCGGAGTACCTCGAGTATTGATTTCAGATGGGGGGTCTCATTTCATCAACAACCAGGTGAAGGCCATTGATAGCGAGTTCGGCATAGACCATCGAGTTGCCACTCCATACCATCCACAGACGAATGGTCTAGCCGAGGTGTCGAACAGGGAGATCAAGACTATATTACAGAAAGTCGTCCGCCCTGACCGAAAGGATTGGTCACAGCTTTTGGACTCGGTCTTGTGGGCATATAGGACGTCTTTTAAGACACCATTGGGCACATCTCCCTTTCGCCTCGTATATGGCAAGCCGTGCCATCTACCTGTTGAGTTGAGGCACAAGTCACTTTGGGCAGTCACGGATATTCTTTTAGATCCAGAAAGTGTAGGAGACCAGAGGAGGGCAGAGTTAGCAGCCCTGGAGGAGCTTCGTGATACTGCCTTCTCAAACAGCCTACAGTATAAGGAGAGAGTAAAAGAGTGGCATGATTCTCATATCAGCCACAAGCATTTTGAGTCTGGACAGAGAGTATGGCTGTTTGATGCTAGGCTTCGTCTATTTCCAGGGAAGCTACAGAGCAAATGGAAGGGATCTTATCTTGTGAGAAAGGTACACGACAACGGTAGCATTGATATATCTGAGTTGTCTTCTGAGAGTACCTTTCGAGTAAACGGCCAGCGACTCAAGCCATTTCTAGATCATGACCGCGGGTCGTTGATGTTGCCCTTATTCACTTTGCGTGAGATGTGGTCTCTTGACTCACATCTATTGCATCTCACGCCTGATTATCACTGTTCTTCCGACCTGTATAGATCTAGTTGTCCATATCACTCTATTCTTTAGTCCCACATCCCTTTTCTCATCTTATGATGATGCTATACTTAGGGTGCACTTTACCCTAAGTATAAGGGGGATGTAGGACCTTTGGGTATTCTTTTCATTCTGTCTACCCCTGTTTAGCTGCCTATACTTAGGGATATTTTACCCTAAGTATAGGGGGGGCAGACTCTGTACATCCTTCACTCAGATTTGCCTTCATGTACAGCTTGCTATACTTAGGATTAGTTGATCCTAAGTATAGGGGGAAACCACCGAGTTCTCTTCATTTTATTCATTCATTCATCTCTGTATCTAGCCATTCCTTTTCACTTCCCTTTACTAAGCACGAGTTATGTCTTCTTCTTCATCGCTCTTGATCACTCTGAGGACATCGTTCGAGCTAAGTATAGGGGGTGTGTATATATTTCATATATACTTTAGCCATATCTCGTACTTTGTGTGAGTGTGTTAATAAATAAAATGGCTAAAAACCATAAAAATCACAAAAAAATAAAAATTTTTCCTGTAAATAATCATTCTTTTATTGCACATACATAGCTAGTGTACAAAATTATTTTTGTAAAAATGTTTTCAAAAATCTTTTGTGTAAAGCTTGTGTGAATATTTTCTTATCAAAATTATGTATATAGTACAAAATTTTTCCAAAATGTTTTGAAAATCAAAAGTTTGCAAAAATCTTGTGTAAATGTGTGTAAATACTTTTGCAAAACTTGCACTTCATGCATCCATCCATTCATGATTTCCAAAACATTTTTCAAAAATTTTGCACGATTGTAAATATGTGTAAATAGCATCTTTGTATATATGTATGTAGTCTTTCTGGATGATAGTTGACATTTAAACTAGCCTGGAATTAATTTGGAAATGGAGCTTGATTAAGATCGTAATCCACCTAATTCTAAGAGTAAGTCTTTTCAGGTCCATAAGGACTTAATTCTTTGAGTCCACTAGGCTATGAGCATATTTCATCTTGATGAGCCTAAGTAGAGTATTTAACAACACACGCATGACTCTTGCAGACAATGGCTTGACTTGCACCAGCACTTTACACATAGCTCTCCACGGATGAGGTGGTGAGGAGGCAGTTTCCTTTGGCTTGGGGTAGCATATGAGGGTAGTACTTCAAGGCGGAACCTCTCTTCTTCTTCTAGTGAAGGAAGTACGTCTCAACTTGGTCTAGTGGTGATGAAGGCTAAAGACAGAAGCTGTGGGTTGCAATAAAGCTTCAAAAGAGGGATAGTCTACTGGCTCAAGAGGAAAATTTCTTGTATATATGCTGCACCATGTAGATATGTTGTAAAGATGCACTTGAAAAAAATGCAAAAAGAACTCCAAAAAAGTGGTGGGTCGGATTGAAAATTTAATAACCCCACCGGAGTGTATTGAAGGATATTGAGAATCCTTAAGCGCATCACGGAAGCGTGTCGATCGCATCGAATACGATCGGAGCAACTAGTCGTACTAGATGCTAGATGCAGCGGAAATTAAAATTTTTTAACTTTAAAGATGAAACCACATGATCACGAGAACACTTCTCGGATCGTTTCATCAAACCACAAAGTACAAGGAATACCTCTTGAAGCGTGGTTGTGATCGCGAGATCCCAAAGTAGAGATCCTCCTATCTTAAGTCCGATCCACGAAGAACGCACTTGCGGGCGCGATGATGAGTCACGTTCCTTCCCGCAATCCTCGATGAAGATCCAAGCGATGGCTCCCCCGATTTCATCAAACGAAATCCGTCGTCTTCCTTTAGAGTAAGCAACTCCAAAGAAGATGGAGATCCATGAGTCGTCGAAGGCGAAAATCGAGAGTCTCTCCTTTCTCAACACAAAGTGGACGGCCACTTGATGGAGAAGAGAAAGAGAGAGGGCGAGAATGAGAAAGAGAGAGAGAGAGAGAGAGAGAGTTGTAACCTTGCACAACTCTTAATGATGTACCATGGAGAGGCTACCCTAGCCCTCCTTATATACTAGTTTAGGATCCAATGGATCTCAATCCATGGGACACATGGATCCAAGGGATATGCTTGGTCCATGATAAATCAATGGCCATGATTTGTTGTTGGTTAAAAACAACAACATCAATTTAAACATTAATTAACTAAGAGATAATATGATAAATGTAATGGAGCTAATCACCCTCCTAAAAAGGGGGGGCATCACCCATGAACCATTCATGGGTGACGCCACCTATGAAGGTGGTTATTGCTCCATTTTATTTATTTAATTATTCCTTAATTAATCACAAAAATATTCACAAAAATAATTCTAAATTAATTTGTGAATATTTCAATCATGCCATTGAATATTATGTGAATCATATTCACAACCCAAACTAGTTAGTAAATTGCATTTCCAATTAATTAACAAATGTGAATCCATTCCACATTATTAATTAACAAATGTTATTTACATAAATTCTCTCTCTTATATATGTATATTATAAATCATATTTATAACACACATATATCATGGATAGTATTATCCACATTCTCTAATCCTTGATAATTAAATCCCATTTAATTATCTTAGATAATCATTTTCACAATATGAATCATATTCATATTAAGCTTGATAATTAAATCTCATTTAATCATCAAGTTCTTCTTGCTTGGATATGGAATTCATCAAATGAATTATTCTTGAACTCCTTCAAGAATAATGTGCTTTCTCCGCAGATACTTGGAGATAAGGACAGGGCGATTGTATTATTCCACGTATA
Source organism: Ottelia alismoides (assembly GCA_037367405.1). NCBI lineage: Eukaryota > Viridiplantae > Streptophyta > Magnoliopsida > Alismatales > Hydrocharitaceae > Ottelia > Ottelia alismoides. The sequence goes on from JAZKJV010000276.1 coordinate 82,701, forward strand.
GTGACTTGGATGTTGAGATCTCATCTCAAATCCAGATCTTACGGACCTCCCACAAATGCTTGATTAAATCAAGACCGCAAATCCAATCTTCTCATTGGATCTGAATCTCATTCAGACCAATGTCCAACACTTGGACTAAGATCGGATTGCTTCTCTACTGAAAGGAGTCACTAAAATCCAGACCTGTTTCATCACTCCCTCGGAATGGAAACGTCATGGATATACAATCGTTTATGATCACATCACCCTTCAGGTATTCCCAATACCTGTACATCCTGCATACTGGAAGACCCATGGTCAACCCGAAGATCAAGATCTATTTTACACTGTCTTCTTCAGGGTTTGATCACTAAGTTTCTCATTTGATCATTGGGATTTGGTATCGATCATATACTTTCCAAAAGCATATATCATACCTAGGTCTTGATCATATACTTTCCAAAAGTATATATCAAACCTACAAATTCAGTCAAGCTTCCAAAGCGAGACGACCGTGCACGGAATTTGATTCTTCCCAATATCTCATGAGTGAGCTCATGTCTTCCGGATCAGTAGTGAACCTGTATGATCCCTTTGAGAGATCGTATTACTCATATGCCCTTATATGCACACCAACGCGCCGGTGTATAGACCTTGGTTAGGTCATCAACCTATTGGTCTGTCAAATGTACATACTCAGACATATAGCAATACATCTGTCTCCGGTCAGAGGATGCGTGCCTATGCTGTGACAGCATTCAACATAGGACTTAGGTTATCTCGATCTCGTTAAGTCAACTCTTTGACCTAACTAATCTGACACCTCCGAATCTCTATTCCTATGCAGAGGACCTGCATCAAGAGGTCGGTCAGATATCAACCTATGTGAGAAAGGATTGCCATCTCCTACTCAGGCTGGAGATCACATCTTAACAATCATTTGACGGTGCTTGATGAGTCCTCAATCTAACTTTTTAGATATTCATCCAAGCACCAGCCTCTATGATTCAATAATTGAATCAACAGCTGTATGATCATTAAGATAGCCATGGTACATAACCCTAATTGTACAGAGGGACCTATTATGCAAATTATTTATTCTTCATTTCAGATCAGGGAATGATATTTGCAATAACATTTATTGCATAATGGCTCGCCGTGGGCTCACATGTCCAACAATCTCCCACTAGCCCAAAGAGCCATTAAAGGGCTAATCATTTAAACCCGCACTCATGTGACAATCATAGGCTATTTAGAAATAGCTAGGTAAGCTGATCAGTCACTCTGTTCCCAAAAGACTATCCCAAGTCCTTTTACGGCACTTGCATATCCCTAGGTAACAGTGCTCGCATCCAATGCGAATGTTGCATCTAATGCAACCAATACTCAATCTAGTCAAAGCAGTTATAGTGTCTTTGACACTATTGCTTAATAACTATTATAACCAGTATTTTCATAATCCTTATCAGAATACCCTTATTCCGGGAGATCACAATCTCTCAAGGTATCCACAGTTAAGACCTTTTAGATCTCTATCTATAAAGTCTTAAGCTCTTGAAGATAAGACTTAGAGATCACTATCTCTAAAGCCTTGTCATCTTTGAAGATATCGTTATTACTGCAATCAAGTGTTTTCTCTCCATAGTAGGATTAGCAACACTTTACTACTCCCACTGAATGGCAGATATCTGGCTTTCATACACATTTAGCATACACTTAGCTTCTCGTAACTGATGCAGAGGTGCAAGCAGTCTAGCATTCACTTCCTCAACTCTTTGAGGTGTTATCCCTTTAGATAGGTCAGTACCAAATCTCAAGGGAAGGAAGCCTTTCTTGGAATTTCCAATAATGGAATATGTCCAAGGTGTACTACGAATGTGACAGTCCCAATACCCTCTTTTCTTTGATTCTGAACAACTTCAGAACTAAGATCTAAGAAGTATCCTTGAGATCATATCTTAAGGTATGGAATAGCCAGATCATAAAACACTTATTATCATCCTTATATCATTCCAAATGATTAAGATATTATCTACATTTAGCACGATGAACACAATGTCACTCCCACTAAGCTTCACATGGTACATCAAGATTCTATTTGAAATCATAACATTTATAATTTCATCAAATCTTATGTTCCATTAACAAGAAGCTTATTTGAGTCCACAAATGGATTTCTTTAGCTTTCACACCTTACTTTCCAAATCATGAAGCCCTGGGGCTACTTCATGTGAATATCCTCAGAGAGTTATTCTTTATAGGAATGCAATCTTGACTTGCATCTTGAAGATGCAATAGTCAAGTTGTGTAGCTAAGGTTAGCAATATTCTGATGATTTTAAGCATGGTCACCGAAGAGCAAGTCTCATTGCAAGCAATGTCTTCTCTTCCGATGTGTAGGTTATGGCTACGAACCGAGCTTTGAAGGTCTCTACCTTCTCATCAGGTTCCCTTTCTCTTGAAGATCCATTTACACCTTTATGGGTCTAACCCTTATAGGTGGATCCTCGAGGGTCCATATACAACATTTGTATATGAAGTCTACTTTAGACTTTATTGCTAATATCCATCTTTCCATGTCATGATCCTTAGGAGCTTCATCACATGAAGTCCGATCATTGTCAGACTTGGCTAACACATGGAATACATCCTCAAACTCATTTGAAGAGGTATTAATGTTTCATCTTTAATTGTCCTTTTAGTTTCCGATTTCAGGAGTCTCATTATCTTCTCAGGATTAAATGAGTTCCTTTACTTCATTTTCATCTTGATTTTCAAGAGTCTCAATTCTCCAAGAATCACATTCTCAGAGATAAGATCTTTTAAGAATCTCAAGGTCATAAAGTAGGTATCCAATACCATACTTTATTTTCCTAATGAAGTAGCACTCTCAAGTGCTAGATTCCAACTTACATCCATGGAACCTTATTAAGGATATATATTGTAGTCTCTACCACACATATATACCAGGAAACTAAGAGGATAATTATGCTAAAATTCATCATTGATCAAATCATGTCACACATGATCCAATTGTATCTCCCTACAACTCTATTGAGTTCAGGTTTATCTGGAGGAGTGAGATAGAAATGATATTCATATCTCCATAAGGTATTCTTTGAATTTTATCTAATAGGTACAAACTACCTAGGTTAGATCAAATTCATTTCATCTTTCTTCAAACTTTGGTTCTGAACCAAAATTGTGAAATCTTTGAACATTTCAAAGGTTTCTCAGGTGAAGAGAAGAAATCTCATATCATACGTAATCATCAATAGATATCACATACCCATAATGTTTACTATGATATAGATGATCTACATACATCAATATGTATGAGATCTTGAATACCTCGACATCTAACACCATTCCCAGAGAAGGGTGTATTGGACATTTTACTTTGAATACAATATTCATAAGTATGTAAGATTTGAAATTTTAGACATTCTAAAGTTTCATATCTTACTAGTCTATTGATCACATCAGCAGACATATGTCCAAGACTTGATGCCAGATCATTGTTAAATGATCTTCATCCTCCTATTGATCTTATAAGGTTTAATTTTCAGTATTAGAAATCTTAATGAACCATTCATTAATTTTCTAATTTTGTGGAGTCCACTAGATGTTAGATTACTATCTGAAATATTTCCATCATAACTCTTTATGAAAGTTCTATCTCAGAGTTCATGTTTATTTCCAACATTTAGAAACAAACAATGAGGGTATTCTAATATCTAGGTCATAGAGACATTCTCCAAGACTAAGGGCTCTCCCACTGAGAATATGAAGTCCATCTATCCAACAGAGACTGTTGTAACAATTACAGCAATATCCATGTAGATGACTACTAAACCTTAAGATCAAATTTCTAATCTTCTAATATATATGCAACCAATTGCAAATGTCATTAGAAGATTGGGATACAATTGTCAGACTTTATCTTATGAAATAAGAAAGTCAGAATCAATGATTTATGTAGATTATTCTGATGCTCTATCTGAGTCCTTCACTAAGGATTTTAGACAGACTTGATAGTCAAACTATCAACACATCAACTTATTGCAGTATTGGCATTCATCCAACTCTTTGGATGTGATATAGAAGTCACAGAAGTAGGTCAACTCTTTGACTTTCCTTCTTACTCGGGTCCGACCCATGCTTCCACTGCGCTCTCTTCATCTATAAACAACCATTGTTCAAGACAAAGAATCTCTTATGTTAAATTCAAAAGATTTCAATGTAAGAGCATTTCAACATTTATACATGCTTCATTAAATTCATACAATATGAATATTATGAAGCTTCACGAATGACCAGAGTATAGACAGTAGAATGATGACACTCATCATATCTACATACATCTTAACTCTTAGACTTAGGTTCAGGTAGGTATTCAAACATTTTGACAACATCATCTCTTTCGAGCCACCATTCTGCATAATGCATAGAACCATGTCATTCATGATTAAATGTCTAGAGCACATTTGTATGCCAGAATATCTTCTTTTATTTTATAAGGATTATCCGACAATTACGATCACCATCGACATGTCACTTCCAAAGTACACTCGATGAAAGATCAAGACTATAGAGACATACAAACCCTAAGGTGATGTCTTATTGTCTTATTTAATTGCCCTTCCTCATTATGTTGAGGGGACTTGCACACTGCAACCACATACATTATGTGTCCAATTGCAAGTACAATATCTGGATCATGAGTCCAATCCAAGATATTTTTACTGGTTATCATTGAGTATAACATTGAGTGGGTTTAATGAAGGATTATCTGAAATAAGAAATTTGCATAAGGGTATATATATATTATATATAAATGTTTTACTTTGATTTAGGAATTTTATATCAAAGTTGTCATGCCTTGTCAACACTGAAAGTTCATTCCCTTAATCACTTTCAATGTAAGAGATATTCTTACCATTATATCTCTAGCAAGATCTGGGATCTCCTTTCCTATCTTTGTCGCATCCCAATAATATGAGAACTTACGACTCCAATAAAAAGAAGCGGGAACTCATTCCGCCTTGCAAGTCCAACTTGCATTCCCAATTCGGTCTTTAACACCCGGGCCCACCACCCCTAAGATGATGTTGACCCGTTGCTAATTGAACCAACCGTCAACAGGATTAGAACTCGCTATGCGCAATCCAATATCGCCCCAATAATATGAGGACTCGATATTGGGGTCACTACGCATACGGCCTTACTCTTTCGAGAAGCAAAGAGCCCGATCCAGATGCGCTTGCATATAGGATCTGTCACTTCGGACAGGCGTCTCCTACATACAATCCCTGGCGACGGAACCCTTCGCCTTGACGGGAGACCATGGATGTCACTTATGTGATCCTCCACCTCATATTCAAATTGTAATTAATTATCGTGAATCATATTCACATAATTAATTCTTCCAAGGGAAATACACATCTATTCATAATAGAGTGTTTATTGGATATAATTAATTTAATCACATTAAATTAATCATCAATCCAATCATCAATCAACAAACATGTCTTTTACTTGAATAGTAGGTATAATCTCAAAATACGTATTATTCGAATTTTAATAATTAGAAAAATACATATTGTCTGTCTCCGGTATTATACAATCCCTACCCGCTATCATGGCCAGTACCGACGAGAGTGGGACGGACCACATACGTTGCAACCCGCGACCCCAATGCTCTCCGACTAGGCACCACATCCGCCTCGGGAAAGGATAATACCAGATAGACCATCATGTACTTTGAGATGTTTATCGGTTCTTCAACCGAAAATTATACCATATAATATAAATCAAAACATTTTTGATTATAAGGAGATTTGCTAGACAAATCCCCAATCCTATTCAAGCAAAAGGGTTTTTCATGTAAAAGTTGTCCTACAACTATTGTAGGATAAACTATTGTTTTCATGAAAGCAATGTTTGTTGATGAAACAATGATCAAGATCTAATATCTCATCATTGTAGTTTAGGCAAGTGTCATTCAATGAAATAATTATTTCTTTAAATATTTCACAAATATTTATCACTAATTATTCCAAAAAATTAACAATTAATTTTCATCATGATAATTGAATGACATATCACAAGGTTCAAGATCAAAGAATGTTAATTTCCAGCAGTGACTCCCAATCACTAAAATTAACTTATCTTGATCAATATAAATCCAAAAAATACAAACTCAGTTTCCAAAGATTGCCTATTTGATTTATTAAAGAACCCAAGTGATAATTCACGCATTTCAAGGCGGATTAAAACCGTAATCATCTCATTAATTACGTTCAAATCCGCAGTTCCCGCAACAGTGAATATAGTCATATTCAAAAAGCCATATCTTGAGCAAATAAAGTCCAAATTTAGTAAACTCAAGTCCTATGGTTTCCTTGTTTAATGGGGAACAGAATCCAATTGAAAATTTCGTGTTTAAACATTTTAAACAGTACGGAAAAATTCAATTAGACAGAGGTGCGAAAATTGAAATGCAGTAAAAATTTCGCAACCCTTTCAAGAACCAAATCGTCTAAGGTGTATGGATCATATCCAAAACCTTATTCAACCTGGCTCTGATACCACTTGAAGGATATTGAGAATCCTTAAGCGCATCACGGAAGCGTGTCGATCGCATCGAATACGATCGGAGCAACTAGTCGTACTAGATGCTAGATGCAGCGGAAATTAAAATTTTTTAACTTTAAAGATGAAACCACATGATCACGAGAACACTTCTCGGATCGTTTCATCAAACCACAAAGTACAAGGAATACCTCTTGAAGCGTGGTTGTGATCGCGAGATCCCAAAGTAGAGATCCTCCTATCTTAAGTCCGATCCACGAAGAACGCACTTGCGGGCGCGATGATGAGTCACGTTCCTTCCCGCAATCCTCGATGAAGATCCAAGCGATGGCTCCCCTGATTTCATCAAACGAAATCCGTCGTCTTCCTTTAGAGTAAGCAACTCCAAAGAAGATGGAGATCCATGAGTCGTCGAAGGTGAAAACCGAGAGTCTCTCCTTTCTCAACACAAAGTGGACGGCCACTTGATGGAGAAGAGAAAGAGAGAGGGCGAGAATGAGAAAGAGAGAGAGAGAGAGAGTTGTAACCTTGCACAACTCTTAATGATGTACCATGGAGAGGCTACCCTAGCCCTCCTTATATACTAGTTTAGGATCCAATGGATCTCAATCCATGGGACACATGGATCCAAGGGATATGCTTGGTCCATGATAAATCAATGGCCATGATTTGTTGTTGGTTAAAAACAACAACATCAATTTAAACATTAATTAACTAAGAGATAATATGATAAATGTAATGGAGCTAATCACCCTCCTAAAAAGGGGGGGCGTCACCCATGAACCATTCATGGGTGACGCCACCTATGAAGGTGGTTATTGCTCCATTTTATTTATTTAATTATTCCTTAATTAATCACAAAAATATTCACAAAAATAATTCTAAATTAATTTGTGAATATTTCAATCATGCCATTGAATATTATGTGAATCATATTCACAACCCAAACTAGTTAGTAAATTGCATTTCCAATTAATTAACAAATGTGAATCCATTCCACATTATTAATTAACAAATGCTATTTACATAAATTCTCTCTCTTATATATGTATATTATAAATCATATTTATAACACACATATATCATGGATAGTATTATCCACATTCTCTAATCCTTGATAATTAAATCCCATTTAATTATCTTAGATAATCATTTTCACAATATGAATCATATTCATATTAAGCTTGATAATTAAATCTCATTTAATCATCAAGTTCTTCTTGCTTGGATATGGAATTCATCAAATGAATTATTCTTGAACTCCTTCAAGAATAATGTGCTTTCTCCGCAGATACTTGGAGATAAGGACAGGGCGATTGTATTATTCCACGTATAGTGACTTGGATGTTGAGATCTCATCTCAAATCCAGATCTTACGGACCTCCCACAAATGCTTGATTAAATCAAGACCGCAAATCCAATCTTCTCATTGGATCTGAATCTCATTCAGACCAATGTCCAACACTTGGACTAAGATCGGATTGCTTCTCTACTGAAAGGAGTCACTAAAATCCAGACCTGTTTCATCACTCCCTCGGAATGGAAACGTCATGGATATACAATCGTTTATGATCACATCACCCTTCAGGTATTCCCAATACCTGTACATCCTGCATACTGGAAGACCCATGGTCAACCCGAAGATCAAGATCTATTTTACACTGTCTTCTTCAGGGTTTGATCACTAAGTTTCTCATTTGATCATTGGGATTTGGTATCGATCATATACTTTCCAAAAGCATATATCATACCTAGGTCTTGATCATATACTTTCCAAAAGTATATATCAAACCTACAAATTCAGTCAAGCTTCCAAAGCGAGACGACCGTGCACGGAATTTGATTCTTCCCAATATCTCATGAGTGAGCTCATGTCTTCCGGATCAGTAGTGAACCTGTATGATCCCTTTGAGAGATCGTATTACTCATATGCCCTTATATGCACACCAACGCGCCGGTGTATAGACCTTGGTTAGGTCATCAACCTATTGGTCTGTCAAATGTACATACTCAGACATATAGCAATACATCTGTCTCCGGTCAGAGGATGCGTGCCTATGCTGTGACAGCATTCAACATAGGACTTAGGTTATCTCGATCTCGTTAAGTCAACTCTTTGACCTAACTAATCTGACACCTCCGAATCTCTATTCCTATGCAGAGGACCTGCATCAAGAGGTCGGTCAGATATCAACCTATGTGAGAAAGGATTGCCATCTCCTACTCAGGCTGGAGATCACATCTTAACAATCATTTGACGGTGCTTGATGAGTCCTCAATCTAACTTTTTAGATATTCATCCAAGCACCAGCCTCTATGATTCAATAATTGAATCAACAGCTGTATGATCATTAAGATAGCCATGGTACATAACCCTAATTGTACAGAGGGACCTATTATGCAAATTATTTATTCTTCATTTCAGATCAGGGAATGATATTTGCAATAACATTTATTGCATAATGGCTCGCCGTGGGCTCACATGTCCAACATGTATATAGTCAAATAAAGCAAAAGCTTATGGTATCCATGTTACATCTCATGAAGCTTGCGGCGGGAGACTTAGCTACATTGGTTGAGCTCCCAAAAGTCTATACCTCTTATTCCCCCTCTTCTTGAGCCGGTTGCACTTGAACTTAGAAGGGAATACCCCGCTTCTCGAGGAAAGAGTTGCTAGACCGAGGCATTAGAGTTACCAGGTTGGGGGAAGTTGTTTCTTTGTTACTTCTGAGGTGGGGAGCTACATATCACTTACACTGCATGGAAAGATTCATGGTCATTAGAGTTTGTGTATGTAGACTTGTTCTGATCTGGTTTATTGAGGAGTCTTGTCCATAGATTGGTGGAACTTAGAGGCTGTTGAGTTTTAACCTTAAGTCCAAATAAGGTTCCGACACATTAATAATCCAAAGATCTGATCGAGCTCCATAATTCAATTTAATGAAGGAAAGTTTAATATTCAACCTTGATCCATGTACATTCGCCTCTTTTTCTTTTTCTTTCTTTCTTTTTTACTTCTTTTTCAAATAAGTGTTTGCTAAGGGACTTGCAAAAGTTAAGTATAGGGGGGTGATGAATACCCATTCATCACTCTTTATTCTTGTATTTTAGCTACAAAAACCTTTGCAAATGCATGTATATTTATGTAAATATAAATAATTACCAAAAGCATGCATTGTATAAAGTTTAATAATTAGCATGTTTTTGTGCAAAAATAAAAGAATAAAGAGACAAAAGAAAAAGAGGAAATATTTAGAAGAAATATTGAGCAACCTAACCCAAGGGAGAGCTCAGCATGGGCATGACCGCATAAAAGCCAAAGTAGAGAGAGATAGGGTGCTCATGTGTGTAAATATCCCTATAAAAAGAATAAAAATATTTTCCTCCAAAATAGAATAAAATGGCTTGTATATATATTGTGTATATATTTATAATTATAAAAATCAAAACAAAAATAGAAAAAAAATTAATTAAAAAGAAACTAAAAAGAGCCACTTGTGTATACATCCACCATGTACATACAACCACTCCTATATTTATTTCACCCTATAAATAAATAAATTAAAATCCCAAAACTTTTGTGAAAATTATATCTTTTATGGTGTAAATAAATAAAATAAAAACCCTTAAAACAAAAACAAAATAAAAAGAACAAAATTAAAAGCCTCAAAATACATTGTAAATATACCATGTACATAGATGTATATACCTATTTATTTCACTATTGTATATAAATAATAAAAATAAAATAAAAATACCTTTTTCTTCCTAATTTTTTTGTTATAAATAAAAAAAAATATAAAAGGGGAATAAAAATGTACAAAAATAACTAATTAAAAATCAAAAATTAAAAAGCCCTATATTGTACATATACCTATCTATAGCCTTATTATGTAAATACCCTATTTATATTTTGAAAAATTAATTAAAAATCACCAAAAAATAGAAAAAATAAAAACAAAAATATTTCATGTTTTGACTTTTTAATAAATCGGCCATTTACTATTTTTTATTAAATTTTTAAATCTTTTCCAAATGGTCGTTCCCCATTGGTCCACGGGGGTTGTTGACCGCCCGGTCAACTTCCCCCCAGGACCACCTCTCACGGGTATTAGGCAGGCGACCCGACTTCTCTTCATTTTAGCGCCTAAACCCGACCCTCATTCCGCCAAACCCAGGGTCCTAATGACACTCCTATGATCCGGGAACCTCGCCTGATCTCCCGCCTAGGGATCCGTGCTCCATCGAGCCGGACCCGAGCCTTTCTTCCCGGACCTGCACCCATATAAATTCCCCGCTCCGCCACCCTATTGCGCATCTTTGGATCATTTGCTTTCCACCCAGTGACCACCATCGTCTTGGCGAAGGTGACAGCTCGCCCCAGAGGGTGTTGCAGCGAGGAGGGAGCAAGGAGGCCATCGATACGGCGAGCTTGCGCCGTCGTGCGCCGCCTGGAGGTAGCGCCAGAGCCTCGAACGCCGACGGTCCTCGAGGCAAGGACCAGGAGCAAGCCCAGCTCCTCCACAGTCGACTCGACCACCAGGTAGCTTCGGTTCTTTCCCTTTTTCTTTAATTTCGAGTTTCCCCCAATCTTCGCCGTCGCCGACCATCATCGATTCCGGCCACCCCCATCGTCCAATAGATCATCGGACCGTACCATCACGTTCGCCTTCTTCTCGCGCACCTTCTACACCCCTCCGTCCAACCCAGCTCGCACAGGAGCTGGGGTTTCGAGCTTCACCGTCCTCCCCTCGTCGGAGCTCGACCGCACCGCCTCACCAGTCACCTTCACCCCCTCTCACAGGGTGGAGGCACTTTGCCCTCGACCCGCGAGCGTTTTGCTGTGACTTGTAGGTCTTGTCGAGCCCATCTGAGGGTCCGACCATCCAGGAGCAGGCGCTCGACCTTCGCCGACCTCCTCAGAGCTCTCCAGAGCTCCGTCGAGTCATCGGAGGCCCCCATTCGACGCGGAGGGCCCATAGCCATCTTCTCTGATCTTCAGTGGGCCGCGAGGAGGACGCCAGAGCACACACAGGCCCGGCGAAAGTCGCCGGCCTCCAGTTCGTCCACCATCCTTCTCCGCCGTCCGATCGACCCCAAGCTCCAGTTTTCATCCTGACCGTCCATCCGAGGAACTTCCAGCGCCGTCAGATCTTGGGAGGGTCGATCTGGACCGTTCGATCACCAAGGGTTAGCCACAGTACCTCACGTCCGTCCGATCCACCACATGGCGAGGCCCTGGCCGTCGATCAGAGCCGAGGGAGTCATGCGTTAAGCGCCACCGCTCTAGCACCGTCCGATCTGCCACGTGGCAGCCATCCATCCCTCGGATATAATAATGGGGTAATTGCTCTTAGGCCCCTCTATTTTTCGCATTTACTATCTAGTCCTGTAATTATTTTAGAACGTTTATTGCAGTAGGGTAATTTGCAACGTGGACCTTGTCCTTTATGGTATTTGCTTTTATACCCCTGTGTGTTGTGGACACGTGCTTCGACACGTGATTTTATGGGTTATTTGCATTGATGTTCTTGTAGTTTTGGGATGTTACTTAATGAATGAATCTTTTTAGATAATTGCATTTATACCCCTGTGCGTGTGGAATTTGTGCATGTGCGTATATTTTTGGGTAAATTTCACTAAGGTCCCTGGGTTTTTAATACTCGTTATTATTTAGCCCAAAAACCTTACTTTTATTGCAATTAGGTCCCTGAGTACCCCAGGTCACGCGCTTTGCACGTGAATCCTTGGGGATTTTGCACCGGACCCCCTGGAACTTGTTTTAATTGCATTTAGGTCCCTGTGTACTGTACCCTTGTGTTTGATTTTAATAAAATAGCAAATCAACTACAAATTTGATGAAAATTGGAAACATGGCTTCTGCCATGGTGTAAAAGTTTCTCTAATTTTTGGAGACATTTTTGAATTCGTTTACTATTTTTAAAAATTCAAAAATACGTCTTTTCTTTACTGTCTGACTTGAAAAATCACAAAAAAATATTAAAACTCATCCAAAAATTATAAAAATAGCTACTGTGTCTCCTTACTTGTTTGATTTTCTGACCAAATTTGGTCATTTTTCACTAATATAAAACTCATAAAAATTACAAAACACCAAAAACCTCATAAAATTTCTAATAAATGATTTAAAAATTCAAAAACAATAATTCCAGTGCCCAAATTTTCCTTGTATCTTTCTCTATACAGAAAAATTACCTCCAAGCTTTTTGGGGACTTTTAGATATTTTATCTAAGTCCCTCAAGCTCGGCTGGACAGTACCTTCATTTTCTTGCATTGTTTTATTTTTAGAAAATTAAATAAAAATCAGAAAAAGACCAAAAATTAACCAAAAACATTAAAAATCATAAAATACATAAAAACATTTTTATTTGAATTTTTGATTGATCTTTGATGCATTAAATAATTGTTTGAAGTTGATTGTTTCTTTGCTTTCCTTATTTTCTTAATTAATTAAAAATCCAAAGAAATTAAAAACCATTAAAAAGCCACCAAAAACACTTGTATTTTATTCTTTCTTTTTGACTACTTCGTAGGCCGCAAGGCCATCACGTGCTCCCTGAGTCCGACCCTGGTCGCTATACTAGGCTAATCTAATAGCCAGGACCGCTATCGCTTTTATTTGATTTTTATTTCTGTTAGGTGGTCTGCTTTACATTTTCTTGATTGACCGAGAGACTCTTGAGCGACTGAGGTCGCAACGACCTTTGTTTATATTTTTCCATCCTTAGTTGCTCGGGTTTTTCGTGCCATCAGTTATCTGCGAGAGCCTATGACACCTTTCTGAATTCTGTGATCTCTTCTGTTGATAGATGATCCGTCTCCTATCGAGACCATTCTGATTGACTCCTTGATGACCTTCGCAAGGATGAGATCTGATCTAACAATTCACTACCTAGTTTGCATTATTCCCCGAGGACTATCTGCGGAAAAATGCGACACATTCTTTACGCTCGGTTCCCCTTGCTGGTTGTGTCTCCTATCAGTTGAAGCATGGAGTTGAGTTGTCTGATATGCTTTTTGTCCCCATTGCTTTGAGGTTCACCTGATCTGGTGTATCTTGGGACCCATTTGGCTTGACTCCTTTGAGTCTGCTCTCCTTAACGGTCCTTGCAAGGATGAACCATCTATTCTGATTATTCGATGCCTAGTTGGCAGTATGCTCTCTGAGGCTTCTCTGCGGGACGCTGTCACACTTTCTTAGTTTATCGATCTCTGCTGACTGGTAGCCGATTTGTCGCCTACCGAGATCGTTACTATGATCTGTCTGATGGATCCAGCTCCTTTGAGCCCGCTCACCTTGACGACCCTCGCATGGGTGAGCCTCTATTCTGATTATTCATTGACTAGCATGTACTACTCCCCGAGGGTTATCTGCAGGAGAGTACATCATACTTTAGGTACTCGGCTTCACTGTTGGTGTCTCCTATCTGTAAGAGCACGAAGTCGAGTCTGCGGATTTTTGTACTCGGTCTCCTCCCTGGTTGTGTCTCCTCTCTGTTGGAGCACGGGGCCGAGTCTTCTGATTATTCTCTGCTCCCTCTCACCTTGAGGACCCTCGCAGGGTTGAGCCCGGGTGTGTAGTGCTCAGTGTGTATTGTGACCTTCAGATTTTATGCCCATCGGATACCACACCGCTGCATTAGGAATATCTCATGTTTCACGATCGTATCCTTAGAGACCATGATTGACTTGGAGGAGTCTGTACTGCTCTTTCTCCCTCCAAGTCTAACGGTATCGGCTTCGTTCACCTCTTTCACACTTTATGAGCCGATCATCTGATTTACGCTACCGGTTCCCTCTTTATTTTCCGATCTATTTGTCCCCGGTAGCTGACACCCACCTGATTGCATATCAAGGTGTCTTTTCACTATCTGAATGCGTCCTCGTTCTCACAGGGATATGACGACGAGAGCATGGTATTCACTTGTCAGATGCCTTCCTTGAAGGATATGGAGAAATACTCAAGCGCATCACGGAAGCGTGATCGTCGTATCGAATACGACGAAGAACGACTAGTCGTACTAGTTGTTCTGTGCAGCGGAATTAAAAAATTTTTATACCGATGAAACCACATGATCCGAGAACCATTCTCAAATTGTTTCATCTATAACCACAGCAAGTATAATGCAATACCTCTTGAAGCGTGGTTGATCAAGTCTCTACGAAAAGAGACCTCCTGTCTCAAGTCCGATCGTCGGAGTAATGGCTTGCGAGCGCGGAGATGAGTCGCGGTGTCCTCGCAATCCAAGTTGATCCAAGCGCGGTTGCTCCTGATCTCGTCGCACGAGATCAAACGTCTCCTTCGTGAGTGAAGCACTCCAAGAAGACAAAGAACCGCAGAGAGTCGAAGCGGCAGCACGATGGCGCGGGCGTCGACGTTTCTCTCCACCAAGGTGGACGGCCACCAAGAAGAGAGGGAGAGAGAGGGCTGTCGTGTATGAGAAAGAAAGAGAGAGAGAGTTTGTGCTACAATAGCATGTGTAAAGAGAGAGCCAAGTATGCCTCTCTATTTAAAGGGTTTTGGGATCCATGGATCTCAATCCATGGGACATATAAAATCAATGGATGAGATTGATTTATGTCTATCCAATGGCTAAGATTGTTGTTGTCAAAGACAACAAATTTAGGT
This sequence comes from Ottelia alismoides, assembly GCA_037367405.1. Classification (NCBI taxonomy): domain Eukaryota; kingdom Viridiplantae; phylum Streptophyta; class Magnoliopsida; order Alismatales; family Hydrocharitaceae; genus Ottelia; species Ottelia alismoides. The sequence continues at coordinate 97,924 of JAZKJV010000276.1, forward strand.
TAAAATATATTTGACAAAATCAAATATAATCCATTCCTAAATCAACCCAACAAATAAGGAGAGAAGACACATGGAGATTTCATCTCCATGTGCCTTCCAAGTGGGCGCACACCCATTCCATAAAGGAATGGTGTGTCGTCCATGAGATTGCATGGAGATTGCAATCTCATGGAAATCCATGAGATTGCATATCTCCATGAAATCTCTCTTATTTATTTGCAACAAATTTATTTGGGTTTTATTCTTCAAAAATAATTCACAATTATCTTTGAGAATATTGCAATCTTGCCATGGAAAAATTGTGAATCATATTCACAACCCAAAACAACATGTAATTCATATTGTTAATTAATTACACAATGTGTATCCAATACACATCATAATTAATCAACACATATAAATTATAATAAACTCTCTCTAATACATTATAAATCACATTTATAATATATTATGAATAATTGGATATTTCTATCCACATTATTCTTATCCAAAATAATTAAATCACATTTAATCATATTGGATAATTTCTCATACATCATGATAATTAAAACACTTTTAATTATCAAATTCTCTTTGCTTAGATCTTATGGAATTGTTCTTAAACCATTTAAGAACAATGCTATTTCTCCTCAGATACTTGGAGATAAGGACAGGGCGATTGTATTGTTCCACGTATAGTGACATGGATATTGAGATCATATCTCAAATCCAGATCGTGGGCCTCCCATAGATTCTTGATTAAATCAAGACCGTAAATCTAATCTTCTCATTGTATCTGAATCACATTCAGATCAATGTCCAACACTTGGACCAAGATCAGATCACTTCTCTACTGAGAGGAGTCGCTAAAATCCAGACCCGTTTCATCACTCCCTAGGAATGGAAGCGTCATGGTTATACAATCGTTTATGATCAAATCACCCTCAGGTATTCCCAATACCTGTACATCTTGCATACTGGAAGACTCAGACTAAACCCGAAGTATCGGATCAACTTTATACTGTCTACTTCATGGTTTTATCAGTTAGTTTCTCATTCGATCATTGGGAGTTGGTATCGATCATACACTTTCCAAAAGTGTATATCATACCTAGGTCTTGATCATATACTAAAAGTATATATCAAACCTACAAATTCAGTCAAGCTTCCAAAGCGAGACGACCATGCGCATGGAATTTGATTCATCCCAATATCTCATGAGTGAGCTCATGTCTTCCGGTTCAGTAACTGAACCTGTATGATCCCTTTGAGAGATCGTATTACTCATATGCCCTTATATGCACACCAGCGCGCCGGTGTATAGACCTTGATTAGGTCATCAACCTATTGGTCTGCCAAATGTACACACTCAGACATATAGTAACACATCTGTCTCCGGTCAGAGGATGTGTGCCTATATCATGACAGCATATGATATAGGACTTTGGTTATCTCGATCTCGTTAAGTCAACTCTTTGACCTAACTAATCTGACACCTCCGAATCTCTATTCCTATGCAGAGGACCTGCATCAAGAGGTCGGTCAGATATCAGCCTTCAGAGATAGGATTGCCATCTCCTACTCAGGCTGGAGATCATCTCTTAATAATCATTTGACGGTGCTTGATGAGTCCTCAATCTAACTCTTTAGATATTCATCCAAGCACCAGCCTCTATGATTCAATAGTTGAATCAACAGCTGTATGATTATTAAGATGGCCATGGTACATAACCCTAATTGTACTAAGGGACCTATTATACAAATTATTCATTCTTCATTTCAGATCAGGGAATGATATGTGCAATAACATTTATTGCATAATGGCTCGCCGTGGGCTCGCATTTCCAACAATCTCCCACTAGCCCAAAGAGCCATTAATGGGCTAATCATTTAAACCTGCACTCATGTGACAATCATAGGTTATTTAGAAAATAGCTAGGTAAGCTTATCAGTCACTATGTTCCCGCGAGACTATGCCAAGTTCTTTTACGGCACTTGCATATCCCCAGTAACAGTGTTCGCATCTCATGCGAATGTTGCATCTTATGCAACTAATACTCAATCTTGTTTGTTAAAGTGTCCTTGACACTACAGCTTAACAATTATCATAACCAGTATTTTCATAATCCTTATAAGAATATCCTTGTTTCTGGAGATCTCTATCTCCTAAGGTATCTTTAGTTAAGACCTTTTAGATCACTATCTATAAAGTCTTAAACTTTTGAAGATAAGACTTTGAGATCACTATCTCAAAAATCTTGTCATCTATGAAGATTTTGTTGTTACTGCAACCAAGTGTTTTATTTCCATAGTAGGACTAGTAACAGTTTACTACTCCCACTGCATGGCAGCCATCTGGCTTTTGTACACATCTAGCATACACCCGGCTTCTCAGAACTGATGCCCAAAGGCAAGTAGTTCTAGCATTCACTTCCTCAACTCTTTGAGGTGCTATCCCTTTAGATAGGTCAGTACCATATCTTAAGGGTTAGAAGCCTTTCTTGGAATTTCTATGAATAGAATATGTCCATGGTGTACTACAAATGTGACAGTCCCATTATCCTCTTCTCTTTGCTTCTGAACAACTTCAGAACTAAGATCTAAGAGGTATCTTTGAAATCATATTTCAAGTTATGGAACAACCAGATTATAAAACACTAATTATTATCCTTATATCATTTTAAATGATTAGGATATCATCTACATTTAGCACGATGAACACAAAAGCACTCCCACTAAGCTTCATATGGTTCATCAAGATTCTATCTGAAATCATAACATTTATAATTTCATCAAATCTTATGATCCAACTTCAAGAAGCTTATTTGAGTCCATAGATGGATTCCTTAGCTTGCACACCTTGCTTTCCTCAACCATGAAGCCCTGGGGCTACTTCATATGAATATCCTCAAAGAGGTATTCATAAAGGAATGCAATATTGACTTACATCTTGAAGATGCAATAGTCAAGTTGTGTAGCTAAGGTTAGCAATATTCTGACGGTTTTAAGCATGGTCACCGAAGAGCAAGTCTCATTGCAAGCAATGTCTTCTCTTCCAGTGTGTAGCTTATGGCTACGAACCGTGCTTTGAAGATCTCTACCTTCTCATCAGGTTCCCTGTCTCTTGAAGATCCATTTACACCTTTACAGGTCTTACCCATATAGGTGGATCCTCGAGGGTCCATATACAACACTTGTATATGAAGTCTACATTAGACTTTTATTGCTATCCATCTATCCATGCTATGATCTTCAGAAGCTTCATCACATGAAGTTCGATCATTGTCAGATTACTCTAACACATGGAATCCATCCTCAAACTCATTTGAAGAGGTATTAGTGTTTCATCTTTAATTGTCCTTTTAGTTTCCAATTTCAGGAGTCTCATTATCTTCTCAAGATTAAATGAGTTCCTATACTCCATTTTCATCTTGATTCTCAAGAGTCTCAACCTCTAAGAATCACATTCTCGGAGATGAGATATTTTAAGAATCTCAAGGTCATAAAGTAGGTATCCAATACCATCCTTTATTTTCCTAATGAAGCAGCACTCTCAAGTGCTAGATTCCAAGATACATGGAACCTTATTAAGGATATACATTGTAGTCTCTACTACACATATATACCTGGAAACTTAGGGATAATTATGCTAAAATTCAACATTGATAAGATCATGTCACACATGATCCAATTGTATCTACCTATAACTCTTTTGAGTTAAGGTGTGTTAGGAGGATTGCGATAGAAATGATATTCATATCTCCATAAGGTATTCTTTGAATTCATCTAACAGGTACATGCTACCTAGATTAGATCAAATTCATTTTATCTTCCTTCAAACTTTGGTTTTAAACCAAAATTATGAAATTTTTGAACATTTCAAAGGTTTCTTAGGTGAAGAGAAGAAATCTCATATCATACATAATCATCAATAGATATCACATATCCACAATGTTCATTATGATATAGATAATCCACATACATCAATATGTATGAGATCCTGAATACCTCGGCATCTTACACCATTCCCGAAGAAGGGTGTATTGGACAATATTCATAAGTATGTAAGTTTTGAAATTTTAGACATTCTAAAGTTTCATCTCTTACCATTCTATTGATCAAATCAATAGACAAATGTCCAAGGCTTGATGCTAGATCATTGTCAAATGATCTTCATCCTCCTATTGATCTTAAGGTTTAATTTCAGTATTCAGAAATTTTAATGAACCATTCATTAATTTTTCTAATTTATGTGGAGTCCACTATATTTTAGATTACTATCTGAAATATCTTCATCATAACTCTTTATGATAGTTCTATCTCAGAATTCATGTTTATTTCCAACATTTAGAAACAAACAATGAGTGTATTCTTATATCTAGGTCATAGAGACATTCTCTACGACTAAGGGCTCTCCCACTGAAATTAACAAGTCTATTAATCCAACAGAGATTGTTGCAACAATTGCATCAATATTCATGTGGACAACTATAAACCTTTAAGACCAAATTTTCCGGTCTTCTAAAACATATGCAACCCATTGCAAATGTCATCAGAAGATTTAGATACAATTATTTGACTTTATCTTATTCAATAAGTAAGTCAATATCAATGATTTATGTAGATTATTCTGATGCTCCATCCGAGTCCTTTTCTAAGGATTCTAGACAGACTTGATAGTCATACTATCAACACATCAACTTATTGTAGTATTGGCATTCATCCAACTCTTTGGATGTCATATGGAAGTCACAGAAGTCCAGTCAACTCTTTGACTTTCCTTCTTTCTTGGGTTCAACCCATGCTTCCATTGCGCTCCCTTTATCTATAAGCAACCATTGCTCAAGACAGAGGATCTCTTATTTTAAATTCAAAAGAATTCAAAGTAAGAGTTTTTCAACATTTATACATGCTTCATTAAATTCATACAATATGAATATTATGAAGCTTCATGAATGACTAGAGTATAGATAGTAGAATAATGACATTCATCATCTATATCCATCTAAACTCTTAAAACATAGGTTCAGGTAGGTACTCAAACAATTTGAGTACATCATCTCTTTATAGAGCTACCATTCTACATGATGCAGAGAACCATGTCATCCATGATTAAATGTCAAGAACACATATGTATGCCAGAAAATCTTCATTGATTTTATAAGGATTATATGACAATTATGATCATCATCAACATGTCACTTCCAAAGTACATTTGATGATACCAAGACTATAGAGACATACAAACCCTAGGGTTGTAGTCCTATTATCTATTTAATTGTCATTCCTCAATATTATGAGGAAACTTGCACATTGCAACCACATACATTATGTGTTCAATTGCAAGTACAATATCTGGATCATTGAGTCCAATCCAAGATATTTCACTGGTTATTATTGAGTATATCATTGAGTGGGTTTTAATGAAGAATTATCTGAAATAAGAAATTTGCATAGATGTATGTATTTATATATACATATTTTACTTTGATTTAGGAATTTTTATATCAAAGTTGTCTTGCCATGTCAACATTGAAAGTTCATTCCCTTAATCACTTTCAATGTAAGAGATATACTTACCATTATATCTCAAGCAAGATCTGGGATCTCCTTCCTTATCTTTGTTGCATCCCAATAATATGAGAACCTACAACTCGGATAAAAAGAAGCGGGAACACATTCCGCCTTGCAAGTCCAACTTGCATCTCCCAATTCGGTCTTTAACACCCGGGCCCACCACCCCTAAGGCGATGTTGACCCGTCATTAATTGAACCAACCGTCAACAGGAATACAACTCGCTATGCGCAATCCAATATCGCCCCAATAATATGAGGACCCGATATTGGGATCACTACGCATACGTCCTTACTCTTTCGAGAAGCGACGAGCCCGATCCAGATGCGCTTGCATACAGGAGCTGTCACTTCGGACAGGCATCTCCCACATGCAATCCCTGGCGACGGAACCCTCCGCCTTGACGGGAGACCATGGATGTCACTTATGTGATCCTCCACCTCATATTCAAATTTTAATTAATTATCGTGAATCACATTCACATAATTAATTCTTCCAAGGGAATTATTAGCTCTAATCATATTAGAGTATTTCAATTGGACATAATCAATTTAATCGTATTAAATTAATTATCAATCCAATTCAATCAATCAAACTTGATTATTTTACTTGAATACATATATGGTAATATCTCAAAATACGTATTAATTCGAATTTTAATAATTAGAAAAAATACATCTTAATCCCTCGGACATTATCCCGGCCCTACCCGCTGTCATGGCCAGTACCGACGAGAGTGGGACGGACCACATACGTTGCAACCCGCAACCCCAATGCTCTCCGACTAGGCACCATATCCGCCTCAGGAAAGGATAATGCCAAATTGATTAATCTGTACTTGAGATGATCATCGGTTCTTCAACCGAAATTGTACCATATAGTAATAATCAAAACATTTTTGATTATAAGGAAATTTGCTAGACAAATTCCCAAATTCTATTCAAGCATCAAGTTTGAAAGATTGTGGTTTCCAATTATGATTTAGATCACATCTTAATCAATTATTAATTAAGACAATGTCATTTAAGAGGAATAATTATAATCAAATATTTCACAAATATTCATGCACAATTATTCTAGGAAATTAAACAATTTAATTTCACTAAATGATTAAATGACAATCACCAATCAAACATTAAGTTTGATGAATGTGTTTCCAATTATGATTTAGATCAAATCTAATCAATTAATTGGTTGAGGCCAAGTTAATTATGTAAATAATCAACTTCAAATATTTCACAAATATTTTTCATGATTATTTCACGAAATTAACAATTAATTTCACTAATTGACAATCACTTGGTTCTAGATTAGGACTGTAATTTCAGCAGTGACCCCTACTTACTAAAATTAGCATATCTCAATCATATTAAATCCAAATTAGACAAAATCAATTTTCATAGATTGCTAATTTGATTTAGGACAGAACCCAAGTGATGTTACACGCATTTCAAGGCAAGTCTAAACAGTAATTAACATTTTAATCACGTTCAGATCTACAGTTCCCGCAACAGTGCATACATGTTCATTAAAACAACCATATCTAGAGCATACGAAATCCGATTTACGTAAACTCAGATCCTATGGTTTCCTTATTTAATGGGGAACAAAATCCAAGTATTAAATTCGTGTTTAAACAATTTAAACAGTGCCGAATTTATTTACTAAACAGATCTGCGAAATCAAATGCGATAAAAACTTTCGCGACCTTAACGAACCCAAGTCGTCCTCGGTTTTTCGAATCATATTCGAAACCATCAACCTGGCTCTGATACCACTTGAAGGATATGGAAATTATCCTCAAGCGCATCACGGAAGCGTGATCGTCGTATCGAATACGACGAAGAACGACTAGTCGTACTAGTTGTTCTGTGCAGCGGAATTAAAAAATTTTTAAACCGATGAAACCACATGATCCGAGAACCATTCTCAAATCGTTTCATCTATAACCACAGCAAGTATAATGCAATACCTCTTGAAGCGTGGTTGATCAAGTCTCTACGAAAAGAGACCTCCTGTCTCAAGTCCGATCGTCCGAGTAACGGCTTGCGAGCGCGGAGATGAGTCGTGGTGTCCTCGCAATCCAAGTTGATCCAAGCGCGGTTGCTCCTGATCTCGTCGCACGAGATCAAACGTCTCCTTCGTGAGTGAAGCACTCCAAGAAGACAAAGAACCGTAGAGAGTCGAAGCGGCAGCACGATGGCGCAGGCGTCGACGTTTCTCTCCACCAAGGTGGACGGCCACCAAGAAGAGAGGGAGAGAGAGGGCTGTCGTGTATGAGAAAGAAAGAGAGAGAGAGTTTGTGCTACAATAGCATGTGTAAAGAGAGAGCCAAGTATGCCTCTCTATTTATAGGGTTTTGGGATCCATGGATCTCAATCCATGGGACATATAAAATCAATGGATGAGATTGATTTATGTCTATCCAATGGCTAAGATTGTTGTTGTCAAAGACAACAAATTTAGGTTAAAATATATTTGACAAAATCAAATATAATCCATTCCTAAATCAACCCAACAAATAAGGAGAGAAGACACATGGAGATTTCATCTCCATGTGCCTTCCAAGTGGGCGCACACCCATTCCATATAGGAATGGTGTGCCGTCCATGAGATTGCATGGAGATTGCAATCTCATGGAAATCCATGAGATTGCATATCTCCATGAAATCTCTCTTATTTATTTGCAACAAATTTATTTGGGTTTTATTCTTCAAAAATAATTCACAATTATCTTTGAGAATATTGCAATCTTGCCATGGGAAAATTGTGAATCATATTCACAACCCAAAACAACATGTAATTCATATTGTTAATTAATTACACAATGTGTATCCAATACACATCATAATTAATCAACACATATAAATTATAATAAACTCTCTCTAATACATTATAAATCACATTTATAATATATTATGAATAATTGGATATTTCTATCCACATTATTCTTATCCAAAATAATTAAATCACATTTAATCATATTGGATAATTTCTCATACATCATGATAATTAAAACACTTTTAATTATCAAATTCTCTTTGCTTAGATCTTATGGAATTGTTCTTAAACCATTTAAGAACAATGCTATTTCTCCTCGGATACTTGGAGATAAGGACAGGGCGATTGTATTGTTCCACGTATAGTGACATGGATATTGAGATCATATCTCAAATCCAGATCGCGGGCCTCCCATAGATGCTTGATTAAATCAAGACCGTAAATCTAATCTTCTCATTGTATCTGAATCACATTTAGATCAATGTCCAACACTTGGACCAAGATCAGATCACTTCTCTACTGAGAGGAGTCGCTAAAATCCAGACCCGTTTCATCACTCCCTAGGAATAGAAGCGTCATGGTTATACAATCGTTTATGATCAAATCACCCTCAGGTATTCCCAATACCTGTACATCTTGCATACTGGAATACTCAGACTAAACCCGAAGTATCGGATCAACTTTATACTGTCTACTTCATGGTTTTATCAGTTAGTTTCTCATTCGATCATTGGGAGTTGGTATCGATCATACACTTTCCAAAAGTGTATATCATACCTAGGTCTTGATCATATACTAAAAGTATATATCAAACCTACAAATTCAGTCAAGCTTCCAAAGCGAGACGACCATGCGCATGGAATTTGATTCATCCCAATATCTCATGAGTGAGCTCATGTCTTCCGGTTCAGTAACTGAACCTGTATGATCCCTTTGAGAGATCGTATTACTCATATGCCCTTATATGCACACCAGCGCGCCGGTGTATAGACCTTGATTAGGTCATCAACCTATTGGTCTGCCAAATGTACACACTCAGACATATAGTAACACATCTGTCTCCGGTCAGAGGATGCGTGCCTATATCATGACAGCATATGATATAGGACTTTGGTTATCTCGATCTCGTTAAGTCAACTCTTTGACCTAACTAATCTGACACCTCTGAATCTCTATTCCTATGCAGAGGACCTGCATCAAGAGGTCGGTCAGATATCAGCCTTTAGAGATAGGATTGCCATCTCCTACTCAGGCTGGAGATCATCTCTTAATAATCATTTGACGGTGCTTGATGAGTCCTCAATCTAACTCTTTAGATATTCATCCAAGCACCAGCCTCTATGATTCAATAGTTGAATCAACAGCTGTATGATTATTAAGATGGCCATGGTACATAACCCTAATTGTACTAAGGGACCTATTATACAAATTATTCATTCTTCATTTCAGATCAGGGAATGATATGTGCAATAACATTTATTGCACAATGGCTCGCCGTGGGCTCGCATTTCCAACATTCCTGTACCTCATCAGTCTCTACATGTGGTATATATGTGTTTTGTCTATTCCTTCTTTCTCCCGCTTGTTATGTGTGCCCTAGATCTGTCGTCATATCTTTGTGTCTACACTTAGGACGTACCTTGTCCTAAGTATAGGGGGGTACACACCGCGTTGTTCTTTCCTCGTTCAGTTTCGTCACTCCTGTTGTTGCCTCTACTTAGGGATATCTCACCCTAAGTATAGGGGGAGTGATTCGTATATTCTCCACGATCTTTTCATCTATCTGTATATATCTATCTTTTCTTCTTTTCTTCTTTTCTTTTTCATATTTCTTTATCTAAATAAAAGGTGTCATCCCTTTGTGTCAGTTTTCTGTACTCAGGTGGTACTTTGTCCTAAGTATAGGGGGCCACACCTCTGATTCATTCATTGATCTGTTTATTCCAACCCTTTACCCTCCCTGCATTGTGTATAGTCTACTACACTTAGGATTATTTGATCCTAAGTATAGAGGGGACGGTCATTTTCTTATTCATTTATCTCGTTATTCTTTCATTTGTTATTCTTTTAATCATTATAGTATAGGCTTTTATATACTCAGTACGAGTTATGTCTTCTTTTTTTCTCTTTGACCTATGAGGACATAGCTCATGCTAAGTATAAGGGGGTCGTATATACTCTGTGTATACTTTAGTCATAACTCGTACCTTCGTATAATTATTAATAAATATGGCTAAAAATAGGATATAATGCATTAATAATGCTTCTTATTCCTCAAATTCTTTTGTATATATTGATTAATAAATCAGGTTAAAATCTTTTTGCAATGATTTGAAAAATGGTGTGAAGCGTTTGGAAAACTTTTGTGAAATATTTTCAACCTTTGTAAAAATATTTTGAATGCAAAAATTCTTACATTTGTGTGAAATAAAGGATTTGAAAACCTATTTGCAAATGATTTTGAAAATGTTTGTAAAAATATTTTGAAAAATGTATATAGTGGTTGCAAAATCTTTGCAAAATGGATTTTAATTATTTGTAAATATTTGCAAAAATTATTTTGTACTATTGTTTTCAAAATTATTTTCAAATATGTTTTAGGAATAAAAGCATCATTATATATATATATATATATCATAAATAAAATACATTAAATTCTTTATCAATTGTATATACACCTAAATAAATACTTTGTTCAAACCTATAAATTCTTTAAGTCGTGTAAAATAAAGCGGCACGTTGTGTAAATAGTTGTACATATTTTATACTTTGAGTGGCAAAATTATTTTATTTGCAAAAATTCTTTGTGTAAAAAAATTTTTCTCTTTGTTTTCAAAAGTCTTTAAAAAAACTACATTATTCTTTGCATCATTGTATATAGCATTTGCATAGCATTCTCCTCTTCACCCCCTCCTCTTGAGTTGGATGCCACTTGAACTTAAAAGGGAATACCTCGCTCCTCGACGGTAGAGGGCTGGATTGGGGAATCTTTGGGTTGTCATTCTGGAGAAGTCAATTCCTTTGTCATTTCGGCTGGGGAGAGCCACTATCACTTACAATGTACAAGTCAGCTTCATAGTCGTAAGGGTTTGCGTATGATGTAGGCTAGTTCTGACCTGGCTATTGAGGTGATTTGAACCGAGTTCTGTGACTCTCGAAGGCTGTTGTGTTTTAAATTTGGTTCCCGACCAGGTTCCACACACAATTTCACACCAAGGTCTAACCTGAGCTCCAAACTTTGATTTTGTACAGATGAGTTTAATAATCATGATCAATTCAATTTATTCTTTAAATTCTTTATTATTGTTTTTTCTTTTCTTCTTATTCTTTTTATACTTATTGCATAAGTATTTGCTAGGGACTAGCAAAGGCAAGTATAGGGGGTGATGAATCTCCATTTCTTCACCTTTATTCAATCATTTTGGACTTAAAACCCCCAACAAATGCATGTAAATAGCATCAATATTTCTATAATAGCATTCATTATTTATTGTATTTAGTGTACATAAAATAAGGTTTCAATGCCAAAGTTATAGAATAAAGATAAGAAAAGAAAAAGGAATAAAATATTGAAAATATTTTAATGACCCTAACCCCGAGACCAAGTCCAGAATGGAATTGGTCGACAAGGAATAAAGTCGGGCGAGATAAGGGTCAAAAATACAATAAATACCTAATGAAATTATTTATTGATTATGCATTTTTGACACCAATTTTGTATCTAAGTATTTATTCATCAAACAAAGAAATTTCGTATACAAAAGTTGTAGATAATAATGTAAATGAAAATACAAAATTGAGTTTGTACAAAAATAATACACATTGTACATTTTACACCCAGAATAAAAAGCCAAAAACCAAACTTCACAGACTCGTATCTTTCAAATAAAAACTCAAAACATGGCAAAATCACTCTAATTGCATATAACTTTTCAAGATCTATTTAATGGAGGTGGTTTCATAGTTTTTGGAGTTAATATGCAGAAGATCGGTTTTGGGACCCTATTGTACAAAATACCGATTAAAATATTTAATTTATTCATTACTTATTATTTTTACAAATTCATATCTTTATAATTTTGTAAACATTATTTATAACATATTTGTACATTAAAATTAGAATTAAACCTAAAATAAAAAGGAGAATAAAATAAAATTATGCCAAAACGTAGATGAAATACCTATGTTCTATATGTATATAAATAAATGTGAAATACATTCTTTTATTCTTTTATTCTTTCATATTTTTATAATATTACATATATTATATTAAAAATACAAAACAAAAATAAAAAATCATTAAAATACGTTAAAATAAAAAGAAGTATACAAAACATAGACAAAAGACCTATAAATATACATATTCAATTCATGTACCTATTTATTTAAAGGTGCAAATTAACTCATAAAAATCAAATAAAAATATATTTATACTCACAAAAATAAGTTATAAATATATAAAATAAGAAAATAAAAGAATAAAATAATACATATAAAGTAAAAATAGAAATGCACAAAATAGAGATGAATATACCTATAAATACACTCATAAAAATTAACTTTAATAAAATACATCAAAAAATAAATAAAAATTGTAATAAAATACTACATAATACACAAAAATTAATAAAATCATTTATTTTTTTAAATAATTATTCTTTAATAACCCTACTGTTTTGTTCTGTAGTGAGCCTACATGGACCAATGGCATGGCTCCCTCTGTTGACCTCCGATCAACTCAGCCTCCAGCCTCTGCAACAAGCCAGATCTGTCAAACCTTGCGTTTTCTCCAAATTTTCCCGACCAATCCATCGCGCAAATAACATCGGTCTTTTCACGGAATATACTCCCAAGACAACCCTCATACACGCCCATATCTTGTATCCCTTGTATATAGCTTTGATTTCTTAATTTTGGCCGGTCAATAAGGGCTCCCCATTATGTTCATAAATAATTCAGCCTCCAGCCTGTCAAATCTGTCAAAGACCCTGTCTTCACCCATTTTTCCCGGGCGTTCCATCCATCGTTCGCACTTTCTTCCTTCACAAGCAATGTTCCTGGTGCATTGTACATACACGCCCATACGTTGTACACATTATATCTAGCGTAGATCCTTCACCATCGCCTGGTCCATAAGGGTGCACACCTATGTTTATAAATAAACCAGCTCCTCCTCCTTTGCAAATTTGATCAATTTTTACCATTCTCCCTTCCTCGTATTCAGTCCTGGGAGCTTCCTTGTGACAGGAGGGATCTCTTGGCGCCTTGAATCGGTAGGAGGAGGTGGGAGTTGCACCCACGGCGGCGCTCCGGCGATCGCCACGCTCCCTGGTTCACCCCCAGGTATATGATCCTTTTTCTTGCTTTTCTAGGTAGCTTTTACTCCCAGCATTTCATTCCTGCAATTAGTTTCATGTTTCGCATATTAGTTTAGCAATTTCGTAGTTCGCTGGAGCTCCGCTCCGGTGAGCTTTTCACCGTGTTCCACACTGTTTCTGACCACCACTACGCCACCATTTCGTTCCCCATCTCCCTCTCCACCTCCTAGCCAGTTCCTATCAACCGGAGCCTCCTTGGTTCCGTGAATCGAGGCTCCTCCGCCACCCTTCACCGGAGCTTCCTCGCCCATCATCATTCCCCAGCTAACAGCTTCAAACCCCATGTCGAGGGTGAAGCCTTCGAGCCGTGTGAGCTTCCTGTGCAGGTTAGGCACCTGAAACGTGTCAGGAGACGCAATCAAAGCCGGCGGAGGTACCTAGAGCCCCATTTCTTCCCCGAGCTCAAGGCGACGCTCCAGCGTACCTCGGGCCGATCCAAGACCTCCAGCAGTTAGAGGATCCTCCCAGGAAGCTATAGAGACTTCCAGGAGCGGCAAAGACCGGCGGAGACGCCAGATATCACCGGAAGAAGCTCGCCCGGCGAGCGTTCTTTCCTGTTCTTCCAGCCATCGTCCTCGCCGTCCGATGAAGAGGGAGGCCCAGATTGAAGATCCGCCATTGGATGGAGTCGTCACCAACCGTCAGATCGCAACCCGCGATCTAATCTCACGCATCCATCAGCGAAGCGTCATCGGCAAACGTGGAGGCACCATGTGGATAAGTCAAGAACATCAACCGTCCGATCCAGCGCCTTAAGGAGTAAATTGCACCTTTAGCCCCTTGCATTTTTGTATTTATTATTTAGTTTTGTAAAATAAATGTAATATTATAAATAAATAGGATTTTTGCATAGAACCCCCTGTTTTAACTGGATATTACATGGAGGTCCCTCCCAGCCGAGTCACGTGTTGTCCCACGTGATGTGTTGTAAATTTTTCACTTATGCCCCTGGAAGTTTTTGTATATTGTAAAAAGGTTCTAAAATATAAAATAAATGTTTATTATGTTGGGATTTTTGCACAGAACACCCTGTCATTATTTTTAATTGCAAAAATGCCCTTGTCAGGGTTGGAATTTCTTTTTGCTTTCCCTATTTATTGCATGCATTTATAAAATTCCAAAAATCACCAAAAAATACCATATATTTTTGTTGCATTGTATAATCATTCCATATTTTCATTTTTAATTTTTATTGCATTTTAATATTTATAAAAATTCAAAAATATGCATTTTCAACAGTGCTTGCATTAGAAAATACACAAAAATTATTAAATGTTTTTTGAAAAATTCCAAAATTTTATATTTTGTGTGTTTCTATGTATTTTAGCTCCAAACCAAAATCACTAAAAAATATAAAAGGAAACTCTTAAAAATTGTAAAAACCCAAAAACCTTTATAAAAACATTAAAAATTCCAGAAAATTCTAAAAATATAATTTCAGTTGCTGAATTTTCACTATTTCATTATATTTATTTTAAAATTAATTTGAGGAATTTTGGACATTGTTTGATATTTTTCATCCTCATTTTAATGTCGGCCAGCAACTTAATTCACCGTTTTCTAGTATTTGTGCCTTTAAAAATACCAAAAAAAATAGGAAAAATCGAGAAAAATAACGAAAATATTAGAAAAATATAAAAATCACAAAAATATTTTATTTACTGTATTTTGAGTATTTCTCCTTATTTTTACCTCTCTCTCATCTCTAGTATGCATATATATTCCTTATATATTATCTCATTATTTAGTAAAAAATATATAAAAATATAAAATATAAAAACAAAATACAAAATCAGTAAATTTAAAGTCAAAATATAAAAATATAAAACCAAAAATAAAAATAAAAATATATATAATTATAAACGCACAAAAACAATAACATGGACAAGAAGAGAATTGGATAATTCTGTGAATATTTTTGCTCCCAACCGTTTGCTCCCAGTGTTCGCCCTCTACTCATGCTTACACCTATACACATTTGCATGTAGAGTTACAATAAATTTTAACTCCACATTTTTTAGATTTAATTGCTTGATTCTTTATTGTGGGTTAATTGCTGCTTGATTTGGATTTCGTCTGAGGTCACCTTAGCGACTGTCGATCCGCCTTGTGGAAAGACATGACCTCGGCCCAATCCTTGTCATCAGTATGGTCTAGGTGGATCCCGGAATGTCGTCAATCATACCAAATCCCGTTGACTTCCACCAACGTCTCATGTTCGTAGGGGGTGGAGGGAGAACTTCTAGTGGTTGATCCTGCAGATACACCATCATTTGAGTGTCCTGAGATGGTGGTGGCTGAGAGTACTGATGCTGCAACTGCTGGACCGGCTCCTCCCGGATGTAGTGAACCTGTCTGTACTGGGCGGAGTGTAGGGACGAGCCACTGCTTCTAGTATAAGTCCATGACCTGAGACGGGGCTGAGAAGCTGTCTATGCCTCCTGGAGACACATGATTTGGGTCTTCAGGTCACTCAGGGTCTGTGCCAACTGATCTATCTGAGTCATGCCCTGGCAATGTTTCTTCTCGATGATCTCGATGTGGTCCAGCTTCTCACTGATAATTCCCATATCAATGGCCGAAGACTCTGTCTGTGTTGTAGCTGCTAAAGAGGTGGATGGACTTGCACCAACTCGTGCTATCCTCTGATAGGACACGACATGGGGTGATGGCTTCCCCTGAGTGTAAAGACAGGTCTGGGATATTAGTGTGTAATTTTCGACCATCTCCTCATAGATGGCCCAGACCTGGTCTTCATCCTTAGCAAAATAGTTGCCCGCACAAGAAGCATTCACTAGCCCCTATAGATCCGGTGTTAGATCACAAAAGAAGCTTTGTACTAAGTTGGGCTTGGAGATGTCGTGATGTGGACAATGGTTAATGATCCCACGGAATCAATCCCATGCCTCATGGAACTGCTCGTTGGGGATCATAGAGAAATTGTTGATCGGGGCTCTCGTTGCATTTGTCTGACCAAGTGGTAGTACTTGTTCAAGTACTCGGTTCGGAGATGCTCCCATGAAGTGACATATCTCCCTAAATGCTTCAGCCAATAGGCTACTCTATAAACCAAGGAGAATGTAAAAGCCATCATTTTGATGGTGTCCTCATATACGTATCTGTCGTGGATAGTGTTGCAGATCATCTCGAACTCATGCAGGTGTAGATGCGGCTCCTTGGTGGTAAGCCCATGGAACTTAGGCAAGAGTTGAATGGTCTGGGGAGTGAGCTTGAAGTCCCCCATAATCATCGTAAGCTGATCCAACGGTGTGT
This sequence comes from Ottelia alismoides, assembly GCA_037367405.1. NCBI lineage: Eukaryota > Viridiplantae > Streptophyta > Magnoliopsida > Alismatales > Hydrocharitaceae > Ottelia > Ottelia alismoides. The sequence continues at coordinate 114,910 of JAZKJV010000276.1, forward strand.
AAGGATTACACCAGGGTTGTGCAACTCTCTCATTGGTCTGGTTGGTCAGACTTGCTCCTACGGCTCGTCTATTTGTCCTCCATCTCCTCCTCCAACCTCTGGATTTCTCCACTGCCTGCTTAGTTTGTCTCTCCTATATCGACATGCATCTGTGCCATCTCTCGGCGCACCTCTGCCATGAAGGCTCTCTTATATCTAATCTGCCTCCACATCATCTCTAGGGAGGCTAGAAGTTTATTGTTGATGGTGCCCTGATCTAAAACGTGCGTCGAACCTGGGGCTTTCCATCGGTGCACTCTTTACTGCTAGCTATCTCGCGGGTCTCTGCAAAGGCAAAAGACCCAAACTCAGGTGCCATCAAATGAACAAATATATGTGTTGGTCTCTACTCGGGCACCTCAGGACTAGAAGAAGGGTGATCGAGGGGGAACGGGGCGAAATCGAACTCGGGTTCGGAGAGCTGGTCCATGCTCTCCAGAACCTTCCTAGATGAATGGTCCAGAATGCTCGAGAACAATGCTTCCAAGGGAAGCCTAAGGGACCTTTGACCCATCATCGTGATGTAGAAGAAATGCGGATGGGATCTGGAAATAAACAAGATCGGCAGTCAAACCCCCAATTCATCTACACAACGCAGAGCTGATGACCGTAAGGGTTCGGTCATTTATCTTGTCAATTTTATTTAGGTGATAATTCGGTCTAGCATGGTGATTAAGCGATCTTTTAGTACCCGACGCTCCAAAGAGTCTGGCCCAATCCCAAAGCTATATCTTTCTCAGCCAATACAGGTTGCGGACCGTTTACTAACTACCCGATCAACTCGCTCTACTAAGGATATCGCGGCCCGCTTTACCATAGATTGGAGCAATCCTTACTGGAGAAGGACTAACCCCAAGACCAGTAGTCTAACGAGAGTTTAGGTGTAGCTCTAGCCTAGTGTTCGGGTCACTCTCTCACACAAGAAAACCAAACAATGAGGGGATGACTCCTCCCAAGACAGACTTTTAAGTGAGGTGTCTTTTAGGATCAAGTTTGTTTAGCAGTCCCAATTTTGTGGTTATCTCTTTTTATGGTATTTTTCAATACTTAAAAAATGCCTAATAAAATTTTCAACCTCCTGATTATTTTAAGTCCAAAAACAGGGAGAGAAGTCGAAAAAATCGATGCGTGATCAAACATTATGATGCATGCAAAGCAGGAGATGTGTACATGTCGTCAGTACACTACATGCAGGGTGATCCACACATAAATTTAAAGACAGAATTTAAAATAATCTAAATGATTCAAGAAGAAAACGGGCTTAGATGAGCATTTTCTAAACATGGAGAACAATGACTAGCTAACTAGATCAAGTTCGGAGTCCGATCTTGGAAACCACTCGGTGCCAGCCACAACGAGTCCTACTAGTGTTGTATGTGGTTCCTCACGGCACGTGTACTCGAGTCTAATTAATCTAACTTTTTATTATGATTTATTAATAAGTTCCAATTACGAATCTATAAATGCAAGCAAAAAATTATGGATTTAGCCTTAATTATTACGTCGCAATTAAAGAAATTCCTAAATCTAAGGGCCAAATTCTTCGAGAATCAAAGGAAATAAAATGCAAAAAAATCAAAACCGACAAAAAATACGGTGAGGTCCCTCAATCACACCAGTGTTCGGCGAAACAGACCCTGATATGCCAAGTGTCCAAGAAAGAGTCTGAGTGTTCCTGTGTTATTACAACAATAATAAGAAATCTGCTACGCTACTTTAAATGTTATAACAACTATATGATCCTCCTATGCTCGTCCTCAGGTACAGGTCTCCTCCAAAGCATCCTCAAGCGGTTCTTCGCACAAAAGTTGAAACAGAGAAAGCGTCAGATAATAGTTATAACAACTAGAGATAAAAACAAAAATCTGAAAAAGTGACTACTAAGTCGTGCTCCTCGACAACGACAGCCATTCTGTTGACACGCTTTGCCACTCAGTTAAGTAATATCAAAGGTCGTTGCGACTCGAATCACGAAGCGTAATCAACAAGAAAACAAGAGAACCACACAGAATATAAATCAATAAAGCATAAAATAACGTCAGCGGTCCCGGCTATTTATTTAACCTAGTATAACAACCAGGGTCGAACACAAAGAGCACGAGTGAAACCTACAAAGTAGCCCTAACTAGAGAATAAATGGCATGTTTTGGTGGTTTTTAATTTCGCACATTTTCTATATATTTTTCAATTAAAGAAGGTGAGCAATAAAATAAGGTAAACTAGCACCCAAGCAAGCCTTTACAATTTTTATTAAAGTTAAAAATGCTCAAAATAGGAAACAAAAATGTTTTTATGTTTTTCAAATTTTCAGATATTGTTGGTGACTTTACGATATTTTTAAAATTTTTTATATGATTTTATAAAAATCAAGCAATAACTAAACAGGGAAATAGTGGCACTGTTAGGATAAAATTACAAATTAAAAATACTTATAGTATCCTAATGTTCTGGAAAGCAATTTTATGAGAAAATAAATAAAAATATCTAACTACAGAAACTGAAATCTTATTTTTTTTGCTTTATCTGGAATTTTTAATAAATTTTATATGTGTTTTTTAGGGTTTTTATAAGAGGTGATGCAACAAAAATGGTACTGAAGACAAAGCATACAAAGACAAGCACACATACATTTTTATAGAAATTTGTAGACAACTTTTCGAATTTTTATGTATTTTATAACATAGATAAAACATTTTTGGGTGTTTTTGATTTTTAGAACATATCAATAAAACTAAATTAATTCACAAAAAATACCAAAAATATTACATGTTAGCAGGACCTAACTTTAATTTTTATGGAATTTTCAGAGGGGATTTAGTAATTATTTGATTAAAAAAACCCACAACAAGTAGGGCGTTAATTGCAAATATTTAAAAGTTGCAGACCAAATAATAATACAAGTAAAAGTACTAGGGGTTTATCTGCAAATTAGCCAAATAAACATGTGCCATACACATGACACAAGCTCAGAGGGGCATAAATGCAAATGCTAAAAAAATTTCATTCAGATCAGAAAATACATCAAGTCTGGGGTATAAAATGCAAATGTACCAGAAGAGCACGCGACACTACATGTGAGTTCACACAGACTGGACTAAAATGCAATAAGGTCCAAACTACAAAATAATCGTACTACAACTTTATTTTTTGGACTAACTAAGAAAGCATAAAAGTGCGGGTAAAATATGCAATATACCCTAGGGTGAGTGCGGTGTGCGTGATGACACGTGGGGGCTTAGTAGGTGGTACATACGTACGACTCTGATCGCTGGCACCCTCAGATTTGACGGCCCAGAGAATGTCCTCTACATGTGGTCAGATATGCCAGAGGGCGTCAGATTCGAGGGCTGAAAAGCTACAATGGTTGGTCGACTGGGATGACGTCTAGAGTGAGGAGGACCATCCAACGGCTGAGAAGGATGCTGGAAGAACACCTCCCCGCCAGACTTCGATCAAGCAATGAAGGAGATCCACTAGCCTGATTGAAGAGAGAGGAGATTCACCAGCTTCGTGGAGTTGCTACACGTCGGATTGGGGGGTCTGATGAAGCTGGTAACGATCGAATGGCTGCGGCGATGGCTGGCCACCTAAGGGTTCTCCGCCTGAGCTACTAGGAGATCAAAAGTGGTTCCTTGTGCACGAGATGACCTGAAAAGGGGAGAGCGACTCAGGGGCTTTGCTCCAGTCGGGTTATTGCTTGATAAGGAGGGGAGAAGCGTGGGGGAATGGAGGTTGATCTCCGACGAAGATGGTAGGAGGATATTTTAGCCTTAATCTTGACCCAGTGGACGAGTTAAGGATGATCAAGCTGCAGTGCAAGATGGAGAGTGACATGTAGGTTCGATCGGAATGGATGGGTGTGAAGAACGGGGCTCCGATAAGGGTGGTCAGAGCAAGTGGGTGCGCGACGGATGAAAGATTGAGTCGAACATGGAAATGAAAAAGATATGATGGATACCTGAAGCACCAGATGGACTCTTAAGCTCTGGGAAAGATGGTCGACAAGGTATTGGCCTCAACCTCGCTACGGAAGGTGGGGAGGCTAGATGCGGTGGCGCACTCCAGCAACGTAGCTGAGCTGCAGCTCCAGATCACCAAAGCTCGATCCAAAGGGCTCCTCTGGTTGTTGTCACTCCACTGAAAATTCCTCGGGATGAGAAAATGGGCGAGGCACAAGTTGCGGTGCTGGGTAGGTGGAAGAGACAATTTATAGTGTTCCCAGGGGTCTCCAAAGATCGGGCGAGAGCAACTACACACAATTATTTAACTACTCAAAATTATTCCAAAAATTCAAACAAAAATATTTTTATGTTTTTTTATATTTTTTATTATTTTGGTCAATTTTTGGTGATTTTATGATTTTTATGGAATTTTATAAAAATCAAACAAGGCTAAAAAATGAAGGCAATGTCCAGTCAGACTTGGAGGGCCAAATTAAGATGCAAAATGGCCCTATCAAGTTCTGAATTAATTTTCCTATAAAGCAGAAAATACAAGGAAAAATTAGGCACTGGAGTTATTAATTTTTGATTTTTCAATTATAAATCTAAAAATGACTAAAATTGGTCAGAAAATCAAACAACAAAAAACAAACACTATCAATTTTTTTTATAATTTTCAAAGTTGTTTTTATATTTTTTGTGATTTTTAAAGCTAGATAGTAAGAAAATTGTGTGTTTTTGAATTTTTAAAAATAATAAATGAAGTCAAAAATGTCTCCAAAAATTGGAGAAAATTGTACACCATGGCAGGAGCCATGTGTCCAATTTTCATCGAATTTGGAGTTGGTTTGCAATTTTATTAAAATCAAACACAAGGACACAGTACACAAGGACATGTATGCAATTAAAATAAATTCCAGGGGGTCTGGTGCAATTTATCCAAGAACTCACGTGCCAATCACGTGACCTGGGCACTCAGGGACCTAATTGCAAGAAAACTTAAGTCCCTGGACTATTTAGTAACACGTACTAAAAGTCCAGGGGCAAAAGTATAAAAAGCCAACGAAATATAGCACATGCACAAATAAAACACTCACAGGGGCATTTTTGCAAATATCAAAAACATAAGTTCATTCATTAACACCCTAGAACTATATCCCACATATTGCAAATAAACCACAAAACTCACGTGACGATGCACGTGGTCCACGTAGACAGGGGCATAAATGCAAATAAAATAAGTACGAGGTTCAAAGTGCAAAATATCCAGAATAAAATGAACGGGATAAAATATTTACAGGACTAACTAATAAAATCCATAAACAGAGGGGCCTACGGGAAATTACCCCTTATTTAAATGTCGAGGGTCGGATAAGCGCCACGTGTTGGATCTGACGGTCGAGATGGCGCGACGCTCGACGAAGGGAACCCTCGGCGCGATCGAGCGGCTGGGAAGCTCCCACGTGGAAGATCGGGCGGCTGTGATGCGACGTGGGTATGCGAAGGGTCCTAGCTCAGATCGGATGGAGGAAGTTCAGCCACGTGGATGATCGGACGACTCCCGTGCGTTGTGGCTAAACCTCGCTGAACTGATGGCCGAGATCTTCCCTCTGATGATCTAACGGCTGGCACGGCTCCTCGAATGGACGTCTGAGATCTAATCTGGAGCTGGAGGGAGATCGGATGGCTCTGGAGGATGCACGAAGAACAGGCGGCCGGCGAACTTCGCCGGCCCAGTGCACGCACGGTGATCCTCCTCACGAGCTGTTAAGGATCGAAGAAGAAGCGCCTGGGCCTCCCGCGTCTAATGGGCTCCTCCGATGATGCAACAGAGCTCCAGAGAGCTCAGGCGACGTCGACGGAGCAAGAGCTGCTGCTCCTGACTGTTGAAGCCCTCAGATGGGCTCCTCTGAACCTGCAAAGCAAAGCAACGAACTCCTGGGTCGAGGGCAAAGTGCCTTGACCCGGTTAGGGGTGGTGAAGGTGATCTGTGCGTCGGGATGGAGGGGTTCCGACGAAGCGACGGCGGAGGAATCCCAATCCCAGTTCCTTTGCGAACTGGGTTGAATGATTGGGCGGAGAAGGTGCGCGGGGGAAAGGCGGAGATGATGGGTGACTCCGATGATCAAAACGAGGGCGAGGGTGGTCAGAAATCAAAGATGGTTGGTGACGGGTCGATTTGGGCGAAACGCGAAATTAGGGAAATGGAGAAGGGAAGAAGGCTACCTACTGGATGTTGTCGACTGTGGAAGAGTTGGGGATGCTCCAGATCCTAGCCTCGAGGGCCGTCGGTGCCAGAGGCTCGAGCACCACCTCTGGGCGGCGCACGGCGGCGCAAACTCGCCAGATCGATGGCTCGTCCACTCCCTCCTCGCTGCGACACGGTCGGAAGCAAGCTGTCACTCTCGCGATGGTTGTGGAGGTCCTAGGGTGGAATGAAATGATCCAACGATGCGAGAAAATGGAGGCGGAGCTCAGGCTATATACGAGTGCAAGTCCGACAAGAGGAGGTCGGGCAGGGTTCCGCGAAGCGCGGATCCAACGCGGATATGATGGCGAGGATCTCGGATGCAGGAGGATCAAATAGGACCTGGGGTTTGGGGTGTTGACGATCGGATCAAGACGCAGAAATTCGGCGAAGTCGGGTCGGGCGTACAGATCCGCGGGGGTTTGCTCCGCGGGGGAGAGTTGACCGGGGGTCAACAATCCCCCGTGGACCAATAGGAATTCAGGATTTATTAAATACTTGATAATTCAATAAAAATAATAAATGAATTAATTTCGAAAAACCTAAAACATGAAAATTGTTTATTTTATTTTAAACTATTTTTTGTGATTTTTAATTAATTTTTCGAAATAAAAATAAGGTATTTACATTATAGTACTATAAATAGGTATACACACAATATGGATTTTTAATTTTTGATTTTTAATTAATTATTTTTGTACATTTTTATTCCCATTTTATATTTTATTTATTTATAGCATAGAATTAGGAATAAAAAGGTATTTTTATTTTATTTTTAATATTTATTTACAAGGGTAAAATAAATAGATGTATACAACTATATACATGGTATATATACAACATTCTTTTGGGTTTTTAATTTTGTTCTTTTTATTTAATTTTTTATTTTTATAGTTTTTATTTTATTTATTTACATAATGAAATATGGAGTATATACAAATTTTTAGGGATTTTAATTAATTTATTTATTTACAAGGTGAAATAAATACATGTGTGGTCTTATATGCATGGTGAATATGTACAGGGAATATTATTTTTATTTCCTTTTCAATTTTTCTATTTTTATTTTGATCTTGTATTTACAAATATTTAAAAATATTTACAAATAAATATGACCCATTTTTATTTTTATTTTTAGAAAAAAATATTTATTTTTATTTAATTACAGGTATGTGTACACATGAGCTTCCTTATCTCTCTCTACTTGGGCATTTATGCGGTCACGCCCATGCTGAGCCCTCCCTTGGGATTAGGTCGCTCAATATTTATTGTAAATATCTCCCTCTTTTTCTTTTGTCTCTTTATTCTATTATTTTTGCACAAAAACATGCTAATTATTAAACTTTATACAATGGATGCACTTTGGTAATTATCTGTATTTACAAGAATATACATGTATTTGCAAAGGTTTTTGTAGCTAAAATATAAGAATAAAGAGTGATGAATGGGTATTCATCACCCCCCTATACTTAACTTTGCTAGTCCCTTAGCAAACACTTATTTGAAAAAGAAGTGACAAAGAAAAAAAGAAAAAGAGGAGAATATACATGGATTAAGGTTGATTATTAAACTTGCCTTCATTAAATTGAAATATGGAGCTCGATCAGATTTTTCGATTATTAATGTGTCGGAACCTTATTTGGACTTAAGCTTAAAACTCAACAGCCTCTAAGTTCCACCAATCTATGGACAAGACTCCTCAATAAACCAGATCAGAACAAGTCTACATACACAAACTCTAATGACCATGAATCTTTCCATGCGGTGTAAGTGATATGTAGCTCCCCACCTCAGAAGTAACAAAGAAACAACCTCCCCCAACCTGGTAACTCTAATGCCTCGGTCTAGCAACTCTTTCTTCGAGAAGCGGGGTATTCCCTTCTAAGTTCAAGTACAACCGGCTCAAGAAGAGGGGGAAGAAGAGAATGGACCATGGCTCTAACCAGTGTAGCCATGTATCCTTGGGAGCTCTAACCAGTGTAGCTGAGTCTCCCGCTGCAAGCTTCATGAGATGTAACATGTATACCATAAGTTTTTGCTTTATTTTACTATATACACTCCGGTGGGATTATTAAATTTTCAATCTGACCCACCACTTTTTTGGAGTTCTTTTCTTTTTGCACATTCTTTTTTTGCAACTGTACAACATATCTACATGGTGCAACATATATACAAGGAGTTTTTCCTCTTGAGCCAGTAGACTATCCCTCTTTTGAATCTTTATTGCAACCCACGACTTCTTTCTTTAGACTTCATCACCACTAGACCAAGTTGAGACGCACTTCCTTCACTAGAAGAAGAAGAGAGGTTTCGCCTAGAAGTACTACCCTCATATGCTACCCCAAGCCAAAGGAAACTGCCTCCTCACCACCTCATCCGTGGAGAGCTATGTGTAAAGTGTTGGTGCAAGTCAAGCCATTGTCTCTGAGAGTCATGCGTGTGTTGTTAAGTGCTCTACTTAGGCTCATCAAGATGAGATATGCTCATAGCCCAGTGGACTCAAAGAGTTAAGTCCCAATGGACATGAAAAGCCTTAAGCCTAAGTCCTATAAGGTTCCTCTTAGAATTAGGTGGATTAAGATCTTAATCAAGATCCATTTCCCAATTTAATTCCAGGCTAGTTTAAATGTCAACTATGATCCAGGAAAAACTATACAAGTATTTACAAAGATGCTATTTACAAATATTGACAATCGTGCAAAATTTTTGAAAAATGTTTTGAAACCATGGATGTATGCATGAATGCAAGTTTTGCAAAAATATTTACAAACATTTACACAAGGTTTTTACAAACTTTTTGTTTTCAAAACATTTTGGAAAAATTTTGTACTATATACATAATTTTGATATACACATATTTACAAATCCTTTACACAAATCATTTTACAATCACTTGTACAAAAATAATTTATATTAATAAATAGGTTTGTGCAGAATGAATTTTATATACAAGGGAGAAAAATTTTAAACTTTATGGGTTTTTAGCCATTTTTATTTAGTCACACACTCACACAAAGTACGAGTTATGGCTAAAGTATATATGAAATATATACACACCCCCCTATACTTAGCTCGAACGATGTCCTCAGAGTAATCAAGAGCGATGAAGAAGACATAACTCGTGCTTAGTATAGGGAAGTGAAAAGGAATGGCTAGATACATAGATGAATGAATGAATAGAATGAGGAGAACTCGGTGGTTTCCCCCTATACTTAGGATCAAGTAATCCTAAGTATAGCAGCTGTACATGAAGGGAAATCCAAATGAAGGATGTACAGGTCCTACCCCCCCCCCCATACTTAGGGTGAAATATCCCTAAGTATAGGCAGCAAAACAGGGGTAGAAAGAATGACAAGAATCCCGAAGGTCCTACATCCCCCCTATACTTAGGGTAAAGTACACCCCTAAGTATAGCATAATCATAAGATGAGAAAAGGGATGTGGGACTAAAGAATAGAGTGATATGGACAACTGGATCTATACATGTCGGAAGAACAGTGATAATCAAGTGTGAGATGCAATAGATGTGAGTCAAGAAACTACATCTCACGCAAAGTGAATAGGGGCAACATCAACGACCCGTGGCTCATGATCTAGAAATGGCTTGAGCCGCTGGCCGTTCACTCGAAAGGTACTCTCAGAAGACAACTCAGATATGTCAATACTCCCATTGTCGTGTACCTTTCTCACATGATAAGGTCCCTTCCATTTGCTCTGTATCTTCCTTGGAAATAGACGAAGCCTAGCATCAAACAGCCATACTCTCTGTCTAGGCTCAAAATGCTTGTGGCTGATATGAGAATCATGCCACTCTTTCACTCTCTCCTTATATTGTAGGTTGTTTGAGAAGGCGGTATCATGAAGCTCCTCCAGGGCTACTAAATCTGCCCTCCGCCTGATCTCCTACACTATCTGGATCCAAAAGAATATCTGTAACTGCCCAAAGTGACATGTGCCTCAACTCAACTGGTAAATGGCACGGCTTGCCATATACGAGGCGAAAGGGAGATGTGCCCAATGGTGTCTTGAAAGACGTCCTATATGCCCACAAGACCGAGTCCAAAAGCTGTGACCAATCCTTTCGGTCAGGGCGGACGACTTTCTGCAATATAGTCTTGATCTCCCTATTCGACACTTCGGCTAGACCATTCGTCTGTGGATGGTATGGAGTGGCAACTCGATGGTCTATGCCAAACTCGCTAGAAGGGCCTTCACCTGGTCGTTGATGAAATGAGACCCCCATCTGAAATCAATACTCGAGGTACCCCGAACCGTGTAATGATGTGCTTCCTCAAAAATCTGCAAACTGTCCTGGCATCTGCAGTTCGGGCGAAAATGGCCTTTACCCAACGACTCACATAATCAACGGCCAACAGAATGTACTCAAATCCCTGGTTCTTAGCGAATGGACCCATGAAATCGATGCCCCATGCGTCAAAAACCTCACAGAAGTGTATGAGCTGCATCGGCATCATATCACACTGTCCACAAGTGCCCATCCTCTGACAGTCAGTACACCTCTTCACGAACTCATCAGAGTCCTTGAAGAGAGTAGGCCACCATAGGTCGGACTGGAGCACTTTCTGTGCCTTTCTCCTCCCTGAGTGATGTCCTCCTGCCTCCAGCTTGTGGCAGTAAGTAAGGACGCTGTGATGCTCCTCCTGAGGAATGCACCTACGCCAGATACTATCCCTCCCTCATGGTAAAGGATGGGATCCTCCCAATGGTAAAACTTGGCCTTCGCGAGGAAGGTCTCAAGTTTCTGCCTGGGCCAGTCTTGTGGAACTTTCTTGGCAACAAGATAGTTCACAATATCGGCGTACCATGGGAGCGAAGCGATAGCAAGGATCACCTCATCTGGAAAGGTCCTCACAAATAGGGTCAATATGCTCAGAATCCTCAAGATACTCCAATCGGGAGAGATGATCCGCCATCACATTCTTGACTCCAGGCTTATCCTTAATCTCTATGTCAAACTCCTGGAGTAGAAAGATCCATCTGGTCAGTCTGGCCTTGGCATCCTTCTTTTCCATAAGGTACCTGATGGTTGTATGATCAGTATACAAGGTCACTCTAGATCCAATAATGTATGATCTGAACTTATCTAGGGCGAAGACTACGGCTAGCATCTCCTTCTCTGTGACTGTGTAGTTCCGCTGCGCGGAATCCAATGTGCGGCTAGCGTAGTGGATGGCAAATGGAACTCCTTCCCTCCTCTGTCCTAGCACAGCCCCCACGGCAAAATCGGAGGCATCCGTCATGATCTCGAATGGGAGAGACCAATCGGGTGGCTGAAGGACAGGAGCCTCTATCACACTTCTCTTGAGAGTCTCAAACGACGAGAGACATTTGTCATCGACAAGGAACTCGGTGTCTTTCGTCAACAGATCAGTCAACGGTCGGGCAACTCTACTGAAATCACAAATGAATCGCCGGTAGAAAACCAACGTGCCCTAGAAAAGACCGTAACTGTCGTAAGTTGGACGGTGGTGCGAGTTTGCTAATGGCATCCACCTTGGCCGGATCAACCTCCATGCCCTGTTGGAGATGATGTGCCCAAGCACCGTCCCTTGAGTCACCATGAAGTGACTCTTCTCCCAAGATAATACCAGGTAAACCTCTATACATCGCTGAAGTACTCGGTCTAGGCAGTCAAGACAGGAGTCGAATCTGTCGCCGTAAACTGAGAAATCATCCATGAAGACCTCCAAGCATTCCCCTACCATGTCCGAAAAGGTCGACAGCATGCATCTCTAAAAAGTCGTAGGGCATTGCATAGCCCAAATGGCATGCGTCGAAGGCGTATGTGCCGAAGGGACAGGTAAAGGTCGTCTTGTCCTGGTCCTCGAGAGCGATGGCCACCTGGTTGTAGCCCAAGTACCCATCCAGAAAACAATAATGGCTCTTCCATGCCAGTCTCTCAATGATCTGATCAATAAAGGGCAGGGGAAATGATCCTTCTTGGTGGCCTGATTGAGTCGTCTGTAATGCACGCAGACCCTCCAAGAAGTGGGTACTCCATGTAGTGATCTCCTCTCCGGACTCCGTAACCACTGTAATGATGCCCGTCTTCTTAGGCACCACATGAACGGACTGACCCACTTGGAGTCGGAGATGGGGTAGATAAAATCGGCGCTCCACCACTTCGAAATTTCCTTCATGACAATCTCTCTCAAATTCGGGTTCAGCCGCCGCTGGAACTCACGCGACGACTTTGTCTCATCTTCGAGATAGATGTGGTGAGGCACAGAGCCGGACTGATCCCCTGGAGATCTGCTACGCTCCATCCTATTGCCTTGCGGTTCTTTTCAAGAAACCCCCATCAGACGGGATTCTTGCTCTCCAGTCAAATCGACTGAGTAAATGACTAGGTACATCTCATGCTCACGCGCAAGGAACCTATACTTCAACGACGTAGCTAGTGGCTTCAGCTCTGGACAAACTGGTGCTGGCAAATCTGGCTTCTGAAGAATCCGAGTGTATGCGGCCAAATCTGCCCGGGAGAATGAGAACTCTCTCTCACAAACTAGATCTGGAGAAGGTTGCTCAACTGAACTGTCCCTGCTCTGCTCGGCATCTACCTCCTCCCTATCTGCAGGCTCAGTGGAAGTCAGATCTGGTATGTAATCATCAAGATCTGCACAGTCAACACCTGACTCTGAGGTCTCTGTATCATCCAAGGTGGCCTCAGCACCACCATCATCACAAAAATCAGTCTCGCGGTCGGAGAACCGGCTCTGCTGCCTCAAAAGTATACTGGACCAGGAATGCGCTCTCCAAGCTCTCCTCTGTTGTCGTCTCTGCATCAGCGGAATCTGAAAGTAAGAGGATGGCATGTGCATCTGGATCTGCCCATACTGCGTCATCGTCTGTAATCACAAAGTCGCAGTCCTGATGGATGTCTAGCCCGACATCTGTCATATGCTCTATATCTGAAGTAGTCTCTGAGCATGATCTGTCTCTGGCTCTGCTGTCCTCGACCGTCTCTATTTGTACACTTTCGCCCTCGACGCGAAAGTATACCTTCCCGCTATCATGGTCGGCCACTGCCTTGGTTGTGGCCAAGAACGGGCGACCTAGAATGGTGGGGGTATCGGTCACTGACTCAGGGATCTCCATGTCCAATACTACGAAGTCCACGGGGAATTGCAGGCCCTGAATCGTGACGACAAACGTCTCTAAGCAACCCCTTCAGCCTCTTAACAGATCTATCAGCAAACTGAAGGACTGTCCTGCTCTGTCGTAGAGTGCCCAACTCGAAGCGGTCGAGAAGGGCTGCCGGAAGTAGGTTGATCGACGATCCGCTGTCTAATAGAGTACGGTCGAACCTCTGCTCACTGATATGGCATCTGACATAAGGGGCTCCTGAATCTGGCCTCTTGGCCGGCAGACGGTTCTGGATCGCGAAACAAGTGGCTCTCGTCAGCACATGAATCTCTGAGTGCTGGTTCCTCCTCTTCCTCCTAACTGTGGTCCTGTCTCTAAGTGAACGCTGGAGTACAGGAATGTGCTGCAAAGCCTCCTGAAGAGTCAGCTGAAATGTGAAACCGATCTATCATCTGCTGGCTGAACTCTTCCTGCTGTCTTTTTTTGGATTTTCATTTTTCTTCCCCTTCCCCATCTGAAGGGCTCTAGGGAAGGGGATCACAGGGTCCTTCTCAGATGAAGGACTAGGAGAGGGTCTAGACGGATCGACGGCTGGATCCACACATCATCAAGCACCACAGTGGGACCAGAAGAACATAAACCCTTTCATTTATTCACAAAAGTGTTCCGAGATACATCAGTAACAGGAAAAACAACAGTAATCTCAGAAGAACTGGTGGCATCAGCACCACCCTCGGTTGGATGACTTGCGGCCTCAGTACCGTGCACTGGCTCGGCAAAATGGGTGGCCTCAGTACCACCTCCTCCAATGGTGAAATGGCGGCCTCAGTACCGCTGGTGGGATCAGCATCCGTGGTGGCGTCAGTACCACCGTCATCATCTCTAGCGACCTCAGTACCGCTCTCCTCCTCGTCTGGTGCTCTGGAAGTATCCTCGTGGTGTAGCTCAAACGAGGCGCCGCCTGCTGGCATCCTACTGCTCCTAAGTGTGACAAAGTCAGTATCAAAAAGATATGCAGACATATCACTAAAAGTATCACTCGGAGTGGCATACTCAGTACAAACTACCTGCTCAGATTTCCTCTTCAGGTTATTCGGGTTGGGCTCTATCTGGGCATGGATGGCGGCCTTCCCTCTCACAATGTCCCGCATCTCATGGCGGAACTCATCCATCTCCCGTCGAAAGGTAGCCTGCTGATCTGTAAGAAGGCGGGCTATGTCATCCAAGGCGGGGTTCTCATAGGATGGCCCCATGAGAACCTGACGGGTAGCCTCTCTGGTAGTGAGGCTGTTGTTGTGGGTGAGAGGGGTACTGCTGGGGCTGCTGCTGCTGATGATGAGGTTGCTCACGCTTCCAAGACTGTCCTTGTTGGTAGGGACGAGGACCATACTGATGTGACTGTTGCTGCTGCTGTGGTGGATACACTGGGGGCTGTTGCTGCTGGTGATCCCTCTGATGGCTGTACTGGCCACCCTGTGCTGCGGCTGCTGCTGGGGCTGGGCACCTCCGGCTGCCCAACGGAATCCGGGATGGTCCCGTCGAATACCGGGCTGGGGGCGATCGTACCAAATCCCGTTGACATCCATCAACGGCTCTAAATCATAAGGGTCTGGCGGGAGTACTGCCAGAGGCTGATCCGGCTGGTATACCACCATCTGAGTGTCAGTGGATGGTGATGCCTGGTAGGTGAGTTGCGGCTGCTGGTACGGCTCCGCCTGTACAAGATGGACCTGTCTAGGCTGCTGGTGGGAGTGGGAGCGCTAGAACGAGTTGTTGTTGCTGCTACTCGGATCGCCTTGTACCTGAAGACGAGGTTGTGAAGCCGTCTGTGCCTCCTAGAGACACATGAGCTGTGTCTCCAGGTCACTCAGAGTCTGTGCCATCTGCTCCATCTGCGTGATGCCCTGGCACTGCTTCTTCTCAATAATCTCCATTCGGTCCAGCTTCTCGCTGATGATCCCCATGTCTGCGGCTGTGGACTCAGCCTGTGTTGCGGCTACCGCTGACAAACTGGATGGACCGGCGTCGACCCGTGCTATCCTCTGGTACTGCACGGTCTGTGGCTGCTGGGGTCTGCCCTGAGTGTACAATCTGATCTAAGACATCACCATGTAGTTCTCAGCCATCTCCTCGTAGATGGCCCAGACCTGATCGTGATCCTTGGCAAAATAAGACCTGCCACAAGAAGTGTTCACCAAGCCCTGAAGCTCTGGTGTCAGCCCGCTGAAAAAGCTCTGAACAAGGTTCGGCTTGGAAATGTCATGGTGCGGGCATCTGTCGGTCAGCTCTCTGAACCTCTCCCATGCCTCATGGAACTGCTCGTTGGAGAGCATGGAGAAGTTGCTGATCAGGGCTCTAGTGGCGTTCGTCTGCCCGAGTGGATATTACTTATGCAAGTACTTGGCGCGGAACTGCTCCCAGGTGTAGACGAACTTCCCCAAGTGCTTCAGCCAGGTGGCTGCTCTGTCTGCTAAGGAGAAGGGGAAGGCAATCATCCGTATGGTATCCTAGTCCACCTGACGATCGTGGACAGTGCTGCAGATCATCTCGAACTCCTGCAGGTGGAGATGGGGCTCCTCAGTAGCCATCCCATGGAACCGGGGTAGGAGCTGAAGTGTGTTCGGGGGGAACTTGAAGTCCCCCACGATAGCTGGTAGCACCACCCAATGGTGCGTCAAAGTCGATCCGGGGTTGTGATTTTCTCGCATCGGTCTCGGAGGTCCTGCTCCTGCTGCTGCTGCGGCTGCTGCGACGGTTGTCGCATCGTCGGGTCCTCCCCTTGGGCCGCGGTTCTCGCGGTCGGCTCTCATCTGCTCAAGCTCTCACCTCATCTCTATCATAAATTCTCCCTGATCCCTCAACTGCTGCTGCACTGAGTCTAGGGTGGAGTTGATCGCACCCTGGTCCAAGACAAAATGCTCCTGCTGCGGACCTCTAGTGTGATCATCACTAGTGCCGGCCATAGTCTCTGCAAAATCAGAACATCCAAACTCAGGTGCCGATAAATCATCTGTCTGTCTCTCCTCTGGCACTTGTATCTCAGTCTCAGAAGAAGGATGATCGAGGGGGAACAGGGTGGAGTCATACTCGGGTTCGGAGAGCGGGTCTGAACTCCCACGAACCGACCTAGATGAGTGGGCTGGAGTGCTAAACAGAGGTGCAGCCAGAGGCTGCCTAAGAGACCTCCTGCCCATCATCGGGATCTGGCGAGTAGTGCGGATGGGATCTGGCGAGTAGTGCGGATGGGATCTGGCAACAACTATGATCACAAGCAAACCCCCGATTCACCAACGCAACGCGAGCTGAAGACCGTAAAGGCTCGGTCAATTATATTGTCAATTTTTATTTTGGTGATCAGTCAGGATACCAGAGTGATTACGTGACCTGTTGGGTTACCCGATATTTTCTCAACCGACTGTCATGTACAGAAATAGCCGGTAATCAGTCGAGAAAAATATCGGAGGGCTCTACCTAGTGTGCGAGGTCACTCTCTCGCGCAAGCAAACCAAACAATGAGGGGGTTGCTCTCCCCAAGACAAATTTTTAAGTGAGGTGTCTTTTAGGGTCGATAATGACATAATGTTAGCATCCCCAAATTTTATTATTTTTCTTTTTAAGTATTTTTCATTTGTCAAACAAATCGCCTAACGAATTTTTTCGGTTCTCCTGATATTAAGTCCAAAACAGGGGGGAGAAGACGAAAAGGTCGATACGCGATGAAATCAATTATGCATGCAGAGTAAGAAATGCGTACCTGACTCCAGCAGTCTACACGCAAGATGATCCGTGCAGAATTTAAAAGACAGGAAATAAACTACCTAAATGGTACGGGCAGAAAATCGAGTCCCTAAACAACAGTGCTACTCGAAAGAACAACTAGCTGGCCACCAGCCTCCAATCCAGAGAGTCCGGTCTAGACCCACCCCTCCTCTTCTCGACAGGTCGAGTTCAGGAGTAGCGCTTGACGAAGCGGGCTCGCGGCGCGTAGGCTCGAAGGTAGTGAATCAACTATTTTTATTATCTTTTTATTTTTGGTCCAATTACCGATCTATAGGTGTAAGCAGATATATTAGGGTATTTGGATCCAAATTATTACGTCACAGTCAAGCAGAAAATCCTACGGCTAGGGGCTCGAAAAACCATGAGAAACCGTAAAAGACAGTAAAGGAAATAAATCGCGTAAAAAGCTGCGAAGAAAACCGAACTAGCTAAGGGGGTCCCTCGAACACACCGGTGCTTGGCGAAACAGACCCCGAGAGTCTAAGTCTCTATCTCTGGTCCCTGTATTATTACAACAGTTAAAATAATGCTGAAATAAAGTCTAATCTAAACCTATTCTACGGCTAATCCCTGCGGCTATTCCACGGCTCCCACGCTCCTGCTCGCTCCTCGCATCCTCCTGCGGCTCTGTAGAGAAGAGAGCCGCCTCCGACTCCCGCGGTTGCTCGGCTTCCGAAGAAAGCCGCCTCGATCCTCGGGCCCTTGCAAGAAAACAAACAGAGCGTCAGACCAGATTATTTGAACAATTACGCAAATAAATGATATATACAAAATATGCACAAAAAGCTGCGAAAAATAAAACCGCGGAAAAATCAAGTACGACTACTAAGCCGTACTCCCCGGCAACGGCGCCATTCTGATGAGCCGAAAAAAATCTCAATCAATCCGGGATAAAATAATCACTCAAAGGGTCGTTGCGACCCAGATCGAGAGATAAATCAACTCAACAAGAAAATAGGGATCGGACCACCAAACAGAAGAATAAAATCAATCAAAATAAATAGTGGCTCTGGCTATTAGATTAGCCTGATATAGCGACCAGGATCGGACTCGGGGAGCACGTAATGGCCTTGCGGCCTACGAAGTAGTCAACAATAGTGAAAAATAAAAGACAAATATTTTTGATGGATTTTTAATATTTTTATATTTTTTGGATTTTCAAATAATGAAGAAAATAAGGAAAATAAGGAAACAAGCAACTAGACACAATTATTTAACTACTCAAAATTATTCCAAAAATTCAAACAAAAATATTTTTATGTTTTTTATATTTTTTATTGTTTTTGGTCAATTTTTGGTGATTTTCTGATTTTTATGGAATTTTATAAAAATCAAACAAGGTTAAAAAATGAAGGCACTGTCCAGTCAGACTTGGAGGGCCAAATTAAAATGCAAAATGGCCCTATCAAGATCTGAGTAATTTTCCTATAAAGTAGAAAATACAAGGAAAAATTAGGCACTGGAATTATAAATTTTTTATTTTTCAGTTATTTATTAGAATTTTTATTGGTTTTTAGGGGTATTGTAATTTTTTATAAGTTTTGTAAATCTAAAAATGACCAAAATTGGTCAGAAAATCAAACAACACAAAACAAACACTATCTAATTTTTTATAATTTTTAAAGTTGTTTTATATTTTTTGTGATTTTTAAAGCTAGACAGTAAGAAAATTGCGTGTTTTTGAATTTTTAAAAATAATAAATGAAGTCAAAAATGTCTCCAAAAATTGGAGAAAATTTTACACCATGGCATGAGCCATGTGTCCAATTTTCATCGAATTTGGAGTTGGTTTGCAATTTTATTAAAATCAAACACAAGGACACATTACACAGGGACCTGTATGCAATTAAAATAAATTCCAGGGGGTCCGGTGTAATTTCTCCAATTACTCACGCGCCAAACGTGTGACCTGGGCACTCAGGGACCTAATTGCAAGAAAACTTAAGTCCCTGGACTATTTAGTAACATGTACTAAAAGTCCAGGGGTAAAAGTATAAAATGCCCACGAAATATAGCACATGCACAAATAAAACACTCACAGGGGCATTTTTGCAAATATCAAAAACATAAGTTCATTCATTAACACCCTAGAACTATATCCCACATATTGCAAATAAACCACAAAACTCACGTGACGATGCACGTGGTCCACGTAGACAGGGGCATAAATGCAAATAAAATAAGTACGAGGTCCAAAGTGCAAAATACTTAGAATAAAATGAACGGGATAAAATATTTACAGGACTAACTAATAAAAACCATAAATAGTGGGGCCTACGTGAAATTACCCCTTATTTAAATGCCGAAGGTCGGATAAGCGCCACGTGCTGGATCTGACGGTCGAGATGGCGCGACGCTCAACAAAGGGAACCCTCGGCACGATCGAGCGGCTGGGAAGCTCCCACATGGAAGATCGGGAAGCTGTGATGCGACGTGGGTATGTGAAGGGACCTGGCTCGGATCGGACGGAGGAAGTTCAGCCACGTGGATGATCGGATGACACCCGTGCGCTGTGGCTAAACCTCACTGAATTGATGGTCGAGATCCTCCCTCTGATGATCTAACGGCTGGCACGGCTCCTCGAATGGACGTCTGAGATCTAATCTGGAGCTGGAGGGAGATCGGACGGCTCTGGAGGATGCACGAAGAACAGGCGGCCGGTGAACTTCGCCGGCCCAGTGCACGCACGGTGATCCTCCTCATGGGCTGTTAAGGATCGAAGAAGAAGCGCCTGGGCCTCCCGCGTCTAATGGGCTCCTCCGATGATGCAACGGAGCTCCAGAGAGCTCAGGTGACGTCGACGGAGCTGGAGCTGCTGCTCCTGAATGTTGAAGCCCTCAGATGGGCTCCTCTGAACCTGCAAAGCAAAGCAACGAACTCCTGGGTCGAGGGTAAAGTGCCTTGACCCGGTTAGGGGTGGTGAAGGTGATCTGTGCGTCAGGACGGAGGGGTTCCGACGAAGCAACGGCGGAGGAATCTCAATCCCAGTTCCTTTGCGAACTGGGTTGAATGATTGGGCGGAGAAGGTGCGCGGGGGAAAGGCGGAGATGATGGGTGACTCCGATGATCGAAACGAGGGCGAGGGTGGTCGGAATCAAAGATGGTCGGTGACGGGTCGATTTGGGCGAAACGCAAAATTAGAGAAATGGAGAAGGGAAGAAGGCTACCTGTTGGATGCTGTAGACTGTGGAAGAGCTGGGGATGCTCCAGGTCCTAGCCTCGAGGGCCGTCGATGCCCGAGGCTCGAGCACCACCTCTGGGCAGCGCACGGCGACGAAAAGTCGTCGGATCAATGGCTCCTCCACTCCCTCCTCGCTGCGACACGGCCGAAAGCAAGCTGTCACTCTCGCGGTGGCTGTGGAGGTCCTAGGGTGGAATGAAATGATCCAAGGATGCGAGAAAATGGAGGCGGAGCTCAGGCAATATACGAGTGGAGGTCCGAGAAGAGGAGGCCGGGCAGGGCTTCGCGAAGCGCGGATCCCAACGCGGATATGATGGCGAGGATCTCGGATGCAGGAGAATCAAATAGGACCTAGGGTTTGGGGTGTTGACGATCGGATCAAGATGCAGAAATTCGGCAAAGTCGGGTCGGGCGTGCAGATCCGCGGGGGTTTGGTCCGCGGGGGAGAGTTGACCGGGGGTCAACAATACCCCGTGGACCAATAGGAATTCAGGATTTATTAAATACTTGATAATTCAATAAAAAAATAATAAATGAATTAATTTCGAAAAAACTTAAAACATGAAAATTGTTTATTTTATTTTAAACTATTTTTTTGTGACTTTTAATTAATTTTTCGAAATAAAAATAAGGTATTTACATTATAATACTATACATAGGTATATACACAATATGGATTTTTAATTTTTGATTTTTAATTAATTATTTTTGTACATTTTTATTCCCATTTTATATTTTATTTATTTATAGCATAAAATTAGGAACAAAAAGGTATTTTTATTTTATTTTTATTATTTATTTACAAGGGTAAAATAAATATTTGCATACAACTATATACATGGTATATATACAACATTCTTTTTGGTTTTTAATTTTGTTCTTTTTATTTAATTTTGGTTTTTATAGTTTTTATTTTATTTATTTACATAATGAAATATGGAGTATATACAAATTTTTAGGGATTTTAATTTACTTATTTACAAGGTGAAATAAATACATGTGTGGTCTTATATGCATGGTGAATATGTACAAGGAATATTATTTTTATTTCCTTTTCAATTTTTCTATTTTTATTTTGATCTTGTATTTACAAATATTTACAAATAAATATAACCTATTTTTATTTTTATTTTAAGCGGAAAAATATTTATTTTTATTTAATTACAGGTATGTGTACACATGAGCTTCCTTATCTCCCTCTACTTGGGCATTTATGCGGTCAGGCCCATGCTGAGCCCTCCCTTGGGATTAGGTCGCTCAATATTTATTCTAAATATCTCCTTCTTTTTCTTTTGTCTCTTTATTCTATTATTTTTTCACAAAAACATGCTAATTATTAAACTTTATACAATGCATGCACTTTGGTAATTATCTGTATTTACAAGAATATACATGTATTTGCAAAGGTTTTTGTAGCTAAAATATAAGAATAAAGAGTGATGAATGGGTATTCATCACCTGACCGGGACAAAAGGGAGAAAACTCTTTGACGAAAGAAGTCGGGTCGGGTTTTACCTGTAAGAGGGCGTTGACCGGAGGTCAACATACGGTCATGACCAATCAGAAAAAAGAAATGTATAAACTATTTATAAATTCGATAAAAAATAGTAAATGAATTCAAAATAAAAAGTGTATAAAATAAAAGATGTTTATTTTTTTCAAGGAATTTTTCTGTGATTTTTATTTTTTTTAATCTATAGAACTATTCTCAATGCAAAAAATTACATAGAGATTTATGGGAGACGGGCAACAAGCTACACCATCGGTCCCTTTTACATAGAGATTTTTAATTATCTTTATGAAAAATAAATTAGTGTATATACAGTATATAGTATTTTATACATGTATAATAAACCTATGTATTATTTACAATTATTTTTATTTTGTTATTTTTACACAAATATCTCAATTTTGTATTTTAGTTATTTTTAACATATTTTTAGGAGTACAAAATAATTTTTATTTTATTTTTATGAGCTATTTATTGGTATAGAATAAATAGGTATCAAAACATATCTACATGTATTTTGTACAAAAGAGAGAGGATTTTATTTTTATTTTTATTCTATTTTTCTGATTTTTATTTTTGTTTTTATTTTTTAGAAATATATAAGGAGGTAGAAAGAATATTTTATTTTTATTTAATCCAAAATAATTATTTACATATATAGGTAATATATACAACTAGAGTAAGTCCTATCTCTCTCTACTTATTTTATTTGATGATCAGGTCAAAGCTTGACCTTCTCTTGGGGTTCGGGTCACTCTGTATTTATTCTAGATACCTCCTTCCTTTTCTTTTCCTTTATACTTTTATTTTTGTACAAATACATGCTAAATATACAATGTTTACATATGCTTGTTGAATAATAACTTATTGTATTTACACATATTTACATGATGCTTTGCCAAGAAAAGTAGCTAAAATAAAAGAATAAAGAGTGAGAATCATGGATTCATCACGGCACCGGTTGCGCCTGCGATGGAAAGATCTCCTACGAGTTGGGTTGATCGGAGATGAGGTGTGGCGCATGGAGTGAGATGAATGCGCTTCCGATGGCACGATGGGGTCGCGACGACCAGGGATTGTAGCTGACAGGAGGGGGCACAAGTGCATCTCGCACTACACCGCTTGCTGCTGAAGATGCATCTCCTAGCGAGGGTGAGGTCTCTGTCCATTCCTTGAGGTCTGTCTGTGCGAGAAGAGCCTGGAGATTAGGACTTCGCTTGGAAGCTTGGATACGCATACCAGGGGAGGCATGTGGGGAGAGCCACCCCCAAACTGAAACTGGAACAATGTCGTTATGAAGATGAATACTATGGTTAAGAAACCCTAGTGCATGAACAATATCCGAACATGATAGAACCCCACTGATAATCGAATCTTGAACAGAATATGAAATAAAATTTTCAACAACAAATCCACAAGAATCGTACATGTTCTGATACCATGTTAAAAATAAGAAGCGGGAGCAGAATCAAATATTAAAGAATAATAAAATGGAACACGAGAATTTTTACAAGGAACCCTACTCCCTAAGGAGCAGGATGAAACCACGAGAGATGCCTCAGATGACATATGTGTTCATTGCATTTTCTCAATGGATACAGGAGGTTTGGGACTCCTTATATAGCCTTCACATAGCCTCCAAGTCCCACACTAAAAGATGTGGGATTAAATATTTGGGGTGGTAAATGGATCCTGAAGTGATCCATTTACTCACCTACAACTCAAGTAGCGTACAACCAAATATTCCAACAAGAATAATTTGGGGGGAACGACAGAGTTCACGAAGCAGACAAAGAGGACAAAGGAGAAAGAGGAAAGATGAGGAAGAAGAAGAAGAGGAAGTAACAAATTTACTTGTAGGCGGTGTGCTCCTGAGGAAAATCTATTTGTTATCGTTGTCCATCTCCTTTGACGGACGAAGTAGAGAGGCTTGGTTGTTCCTTAAAGTAGAACACCAGGAAGTTTTATTCTTAGACCTTGGATCACGCCGGAGGTAATGCGTGGAACTTGTTTTCGCCTCGACTCAGAGTACCAAGCCGTCACCGAGGTCCCAAAGGAGGCTGAGGCTCACACCTCTTGGAGTGGTGGATATTTCTGATGGTGGATGAGATGGAATTTTTACTAGAAGGGCGTTAGACTTTCCGAGAGAATCGTGGAGTGGTCAAGATTCAGCAGTGAGTCGACGAGAGGGATAAAGAGCGTAAGAGGACGTTCGTGGCTCGGTCAATCGTGGACGGAGGTTCGGTGGAAGATAAGGCCTCCCCTGTTGGATCTCGGTCCAACCCAACGGGGAGGAGGTGGACATTTGACAAAGAGGTGTGTAAATGAGGTTACATTCTTAGTCGTTGGATCATGCTTCATCAAACATCTAAGATACGCCATGGCTGGAATAGGCAGGATTGACTGGAGCAAATGGATCTATGATAGATCTAACTAGTGTATTTCCCGCGCTCCGCGATGGGTTGAAGGAAAATTTTGAAATATTTTTGAAATTATAAAAATTAATCAACTATTGAAGTATAATTTTATTTAATTGAATAAATAAGTGAATATAATATTTTACAACAATGTAAGTAATATTGAGAAGTATCATTTCACATAAAATAATCAGTAATGCTAACAATTAATAACAACCATATATCATATGAGCAACTTGTATTATATCATACATGGAACATTAGAAATTTTATTTATTTATTCTAAGAAAGAACTACCTAAAATGGAGTACTTAAGTCAGGAAGCTTAACATTATTACCATTTAATCTACAAAAAAGTATATAAATCTAACAACCATTGAAATAATTACAGGCATCATAAATTAAATTAGCAGTTTTGGACGTGAGAAAAATTAAAGGAAGAGAGATTAGGATAGAGTTTTTTTCCACAATAATATCTTTCATACGTCAATCTCGGCCAAATGTCTTTGCACTGAAAATTTGCACAGAAAATTATGTTAAAATGAACATAATTATAACCCTTCTTGATTTAGTTAGTTCTAAAAGATATTCATGGACATACATAGGTTTCATGATTTTTATATGTTTTAAAAAATTAACATAGGTACGTAATAAGTTTTATTAATTTTAACACATAATACATGTATGTTTGATATTATTATTTAAGTGTCGTATTAGTTGTTCTAATTTATTATACTCTTCTCATAATTTTTTAAATATAATCAAATGAGTATTTTTAAATTTATTTTAATGAAAATACAACTCCTTTTAATTACTTTCTACTCAAATACATGTATGTATTCGGTTACATAAACATGCCATTGGGGTCAACTGTCGGTAGTGTGTAACGCACAGGGAAAAGAAGCTTTTACACCATAAAACATATCTTCTGTATATGGCCATAATGAGGTCAATTAACTTGCAAAATCAATTGATAGTAAACCAACGATAACTACATCAAAATCAAATGAACGCAAATGTAATGATAGTACAACGATTATCAATTATTGATAAGGGAAGGAAAATAGAAATTCAATTTAAAAGAAAATTGACAAAGAAAATAGAAGAGAATACCTTAAGTTGAGTTAGATGGATGTGTTCTTATAATAAACAAACACATAAACTTAACACCACTAATTCGTGGTGAATTATCTCGCATTTTGTTGCATCTTGTGAATTTTATTGATTCTTTCTTGTCTTTAATGTGTTAGCCACTGAAGTTTCAAAGTGAGCTACAAGATACAATAGAGGGGAAGGTACTTTTTTATATGGAAAAGGGAAACAAATCATCTAAACAACTTTTTGTCCTTAAAGAACAATACAAAACACAACTAATGGACATTATAAGAAGACTGTAAAATAACCATACTTCCTATATCAATTCTATTAAAATATTGATAAAGAAGAAATTTTTTCAAATTGGATCTAATTTAGTCTTTCCTAGGTATCTCAATGAAATTTATTGAAAGGTAGATCAAATTTGATCGGTAAATATTCTACTTAACATGATATTTTCTACTGAATCATCTTAGGATCAAACAACATATGTTTATGATGCATACGCAACAATTTTCATCATATTGTTGTTGTGAGATAAGGAAACTCTCTTACAGTAGACCCAAACATGAAGTATCATTGTAGATAATAATATTTAATTATTGAGATTAAAGGAAATAATAAAATAAGAAGAATGGATATTCTAGAAAAAACAATGAAGAAGAGCTAAGCTAATTGAAAAAAACTTTTATTATTTTTTATCAGTATACCCATATGAGATATTGCAATATTGTTTATATCCTTCTCTTTTTTCAATAGCAGTTGTGCCCCCAACTTCTTACACCATTATCATTTGTGCCCTTTTGTTAGCTTGGTCAGGGGAACAACTGATATTGAGAAGAGGACAGAAACGATAATTGTGCAAGAAGTTTTGGGCGCATCTAATATTGCAAAAAATGAGGAGTACAACTGATATTACAATATCTCTTAGGGGCACAACTAATAAAAATCATTTATAATATATGAAACTTAATACGTAAAGTACTATATTCATCGTATAGTAAACATCACGTTCTCCTATAATAAGTAGAAAGATATTAAAAGAGGTTAGAGATAAAGTAGCAAAGAGACTTTATCTCATTGAAATTTATTGAAAGGTAGATCAAATTTGATCGGTAAATATTCTACTTAACATGATATTTTATAATGAATCATCTCAGGATCAAAAAACATATGTTTATGATGCATAAACAAAAAATTTCATCATATTACTGTTGTGAGATAAGGAAACTCTCTTACAGTAGACCCAAACATGAAGTATCATTATAGATAATAATCTTTAATTATTGATGATTAAAGGAAATAATAAAATAAGAAGAATGAATATTCTATAAAAAATAATGAAGAAGAGCTAATATAATTGAAAAAAACTTTTATGAATTTTATCAGTATACCCCTTTGAGATATTGCAATATCGTTTATATCCTTCTTCTATTTCAATATCATTTGTTTCCCCAACTTATTGCACCGTTATCATTTGTGCCCTTTTGTTAGTTTGGTCGGGGGCAAAATTGATATTGAGAAGAGGGCAGAAATGATAATTGTGCAAGAAATTGTGGGTGCATCTAATATTGCAAAAAAGAGGAGTATAACTGATATTACAATATCTCATAGGGGTACAACTAATAAAAATCATTTGTAATATATGAAACTTAATATGTAAAGTACTATATTCATCGAATAGTAAATATCCAGTTCTCCTATAATAAGTAGAAAGATATTAAAAGAGGTTAGAGATAAAGTAGCGAAGAGACTTTAGAGATAAGAGGGTAGTTGGAAAGCAACAGACCATATCTACGCATCATAAACACACATATGCACCATCACAAATTAGGAGAGGAGTGAGAACATTCTTCTGCAGAAATAAAATAGTGAAATTAGAGATGTGTGAGAATTAAATAAAAGGTTATCGTTGTGGTAAAGGGATAATTTAGACAGAGATTGCTACATGCAATTGAGATGTAAAGCTTCCTATCAGAATAAGATATCTCCAAATAAATCAGAACGGATCTAAAAAAATCCGGGTATCATTGAAAAAGTTGCAATACATTTTCTACGAAGAAACACAAATGAAGATTGAGCAAGTTGCAAAAATCTTTGACATCAGAGTTGAATAAATTCGTTGAGAACAGTTTAAGATATAACAAAAAATTGACTTAGGAATTTAGAATATCTATCTTTTCATAATAATGAAACTAACAGAGAAAGGGCTCAACAAAGAGAGATATGATTGTGTAGAGAGAGGAGAGAGATGGAATGGAGGGGGAGAGAAAAAGAGAGAATCTGTACAGAGATTAGGGAGAGACAGTGGGTTGAGAGAAATGAAACGAAACGTGTAATGGTTGGGAAATGGAGTATGCTCGGAGGGAGATAGGGAGGACGCCTAGAGAGGAGGCCTCGTGTAGGATTGCTAGGGAAATGAAGAAGGGTAAATTACAATTTGGATCCTCATCTATGGTTCTGATTCCAGAATGGATCCCGATCTTTAAATTGTAACGATTCGGATCCTAAAGTCATTAATGTAAGGAACTTTTTAGGACTAATGACGAGTATGCCCTTTTGTTTAAAAGTTGGAACTCAAGCTCCATTCCCTTCCCAACAAGGGCATATTCGTCATGAACCCCAAAATTTCCGTTTCCTAAATGATCCTGGGACCCGAATCGTTACAATTTAAAGATCGGGACCCATTCTGAGATCGCACTACATAGATTGGAACCCAAATTGTAATTTACCCAATAAAGAATGTTCGGAGGAAGGATGCCGAGGGGAGAAGGCCACGTGTAGAATGGCTAGGAAAGGGAAATAGAGAATGCTCCGAAGGAGGATGCCGAGAGAGGAGAAGGCCACGTGGAGAACGACTGGTAAAGGCTGAGAATAACTCAGCTTTAGTATTTAGTATAGATGTTCCAAAGAAGTGGTGAGCTGGTAGAGAAGAGAGGTGATGCTGGGGGCTCAGGTTCCACTCCGTAAATATCCAAAATAAAAAATAAAACAAAAATCTAAATAAAATGACAACCTCTACTTGAAAACTTTTTCGCACACAAGTTGTTTGTCTAAATAAGCAGGGAGGGGATCAAATTCAAAGGTCCTCATCATCTTTCAATGGCATCGATTGGTTTCTTGTAGCTAAGTGAGTATCAGTCAATGAGAATTTATTAATCGAACTTTATACCATTTTTCAATACAAAGACATTAGGAAGATGTCATCCTTGTCCAAGTTTTTGACTTAAGGGGATCATTGGTCAAGTATTTGACTTAATGTGATTATCGGTGAACCTAAGAAGTAATTCAATCGTTCCCTTGTAAAATACTTGGGCGGTCTCTTCCCTTGTAAAATTATTCACATGCTTCTTGAATCAACTTAAGGTGTTTCTTTGGGGAGAAATCGTATACGGCATTATAGTCTCTCTCAGGTCTCCATGCAAGATGATACAAGAATATGAAATCTAGCAATTATGTCCTTCCTATAAGGCGAGGTATGCAACCAGTATTCTTTTCAATTTTATCGATTTTTTATTAAAACCCTAGATGAATAAAATACTTTAAAATAAACTCATATAAAGAGAAAAGAAACGTTAAATCCTTGCAATAACAAATATTTTCTAAAACTCAAATAAAAATGCGAAAATGTAATGACCATGCTCCCTGCATAAAAGTACTTGAAATTGATTTAGGAATCAAAAATAAACCCAATGATAAAAAGAAAGTGAGATTTTTCACGAAATTTGTAATAATTGAGTGAGATTTAAGTAGAACAACTGCGGAGCAGTCAAAGGGTATTTTTGTTCGTAAAATTTTCTTTCTTATTTCATTCAGAGTACTTCTGCTTAAGTAGTTACAATCAAATAAATTTATAATCAAGATAATTCGATTACATAAAATAAAGCACATCACAAGGATCGATCTATAGGGATTTAGCAACGCTTCGCACCTTTTTTGTGATTATTCAACTTAATTCTTGATCTTAAAGAATCGGATAGGATACTTCTTTGGTGTTAAGACCTCAAATCTCATTGGAACATACTCTAAATTGTCGTAAAAATCTTCTAGTATTTTTGAATTTTTATGGATTTTAACGACTTTTTGTAATTTTTAAGGATTAAAACAAGATTGGAGAGGTCGATTTGTGGCAAGGATGTTAAGTACCTCAAATCTCAGTGAAATATACTCTGAATTTTTATGTATTTTATAGTATTTTTGGAATCTTTGAAGGGATTGTTGTGATTTTTTTGGTATTTTTAAGGATTAAAACAAGATTGGATAGGTTGATATGTGATTATCTTAAAAAGTAAGGGCATAGATGTAATTAAATTAAAAAGAGTAAACTAAATTTAATTCTCTAAAACTGGCAGACCACATATGCAATTGCATGCACATTTAATTAGGAAATGGGTGAAACTGTAAAAAGTAAACTATCAAATTTACTTTCAAGTCCTACAAGGACTTGATCGCAATTAACAAACTTATCCAATTTTAGTAAATGTAAATGCACAAGTAGGGTGGAGCAATGGCAAAACCCGGCCCGCAAAAGCTCTAGCCTAAATCCGATGTACAAATAAATAGAGCTCGAACCCTCATATTTCAAAAATATCAAGCCGGACCCGAACACGAACTACAAGTGAGCCGGGCTCGGGCAGTCTCTAGGACCAGAAGCGGAGTTGCTGTGGCGAGGTTGTCATAGAAGCAGCGGTGGCTGCGGCGAAGAGACGAGCAAGGAAAGCGATGGCCGTCCGCAGCGACAGCATTGGGAGGTGGTGCGATGAGGGGATGGGATTGTTTGCTGTAGAGCAGTGGCGGACCCAGAATTATCGACTAGGTAGGGCACGTCAATAAGAGGTAGAAGTATATACATTAGGGACTTTATAATAGGGACTAAAATGAATAAGAATACACACGCATTCATATCCTTGTTCATTAAATAGAGGATATAAATACCATTTTTTAATATCTGACTAATAGGAATGCAAATACGAATGTTAAAATTCATCACTCGATGAATACAATACAAATGCAAAATTGACATCTTTAATTTTGACAAATATGAATATGGATACAAATTTTCTGATAATAAAGGGTTCAAATACAATATACATTTTTTGGATGAATATGGGTACGAATACTAATAGGAATTAATATGTTGGAGGATATCGATACAAATATGATACGATTATGAGTAAGTATGTAAGCTTTATTTTATCTCTACATGTTTTTTAAGTTTATTATATTTTAAAAAGTTAATGTACTTACTATATTTTGAAGTTTGTTATGAAATGGAAAGTTTTACAGCTTTTAGCTTTTAAGTAACATGAGGCATATAATATTCAATAATCAATTTATAATCATTTTTTAAACATATGTATATGAATTATCAATATCCATTTTGCCATTCGAACTCGTATTTTTACGATATGATTCAACATTATGCACATTCGTATGATAATCATATTCGTATTTGAATCAGCATTTTAGAAAAGTTAAGAATACTGTAACACCTTTATTTATATCCGTATCTGACCATTTTCATCCCTACTTTATGGTAATCAAAGAAAATCATCAATAAGGCCCTGCATAGTCCACTCTGTTATACAACACAAGTAATGTTATAAAATATACATGAAAAAATGGGCCTATTCCTACATAATTTTTCCGTAATTTTTATTTTTTATACAAAATATCATAATGTATATTCTTCTATATGTATCTACAATATGTCATTCGAATTTCGTCGAAAACATAGACTCCTATGTCCTCCGTCTAGAACATGTAATTTAAACGGTCTAAACATTGCTCTAATCGACCTGTTCTAGATGGAGGGCACACGAGTATCCGTTTCTGACGAAATTCGAATAGCATATTGTAGGGATATAAAGATGAGTATACATGATGATATTTTTGAAAAAAAAAGTCCGAAAAATGAAGCAGGGATAACCTCATCAAGTTCATATATAAATTATTATCGCTTCGTATTAAAAAATTATTGATAACAAAAACTCTTACAAATTGGAGAAAATAATTCACAACAGTTCTCCCAATGATTTCTGATGGAAATCGATAGCAATATATTGGAATGTAAGCTCACATCTAGTGAGATAGTAATGTATAAATATCATTAATCCAATGAGTAAAAATATGGAATGTTCTTTCTGTTATGTGCAAGTGGAGTTTGAACTAATAAAAAGTGGATATAAGCAAGACTACTTATGAGAGATGTATTATGTCGTGTAAATATATGTATCTTGAAGATATATTAGCAATGTTATATGCACTTGGAGTTGGAGTTAATAAACGAGACATGTGACGGTAGGGAATCGGCATACTAAGGAGACAAGCAATGACAATCAAGAGAGGTGTGGACATGGTGGACCAGCGCCTGAGCGCCATCGGGGATCAGGGGCGCGACAGAACAGGGCTAGAGCTGGAATGCAGCGAGATGAGCGGCCGATCTAAGAGGGAGGCGGCGGGCACTGTTAGCAATGTGAGCCCCGGGCGAACCATTTCTACAATAAATGTTATTGTAATGAATAAATTATCAATAAAAGTTATTGTTTATTTTTCACTCCCCATTCTGAGATTGATGAATGAATGCACTATAGGGTCCCTCTGTACAATAAGGGTTATGTACCATGGCCAACTTGATGATCATACAGCTGTTGATTCATTGGATGGATCATAGAGGCTGATGCTTGGATGAATATCTAAGGAGTTAGATAGAGGACTCATCAAGCATCATCAAATGATCATTAAGTGATGATCTCCAGTCTGAGTGGGAGATGGCAATCCTATCTCATATGACTGATATCTGACTGACCTCTTGATGCAGGTCCTCTGCATGGGAATAATGATTCAGAGGTGTCAGGTTAGTTAAGTCAATGGGTTGACTTGACGAGATCGAGATAACCAAAGACCTACGTTGAATACTGTCACAACATAGGCATGCATCCTCTGACTAGAGACAGATGTATTGCTATATGTCTGAGTATGTACATTTGGCAGACCAATAGGTTGATGACCTAATCAAGGTCTATATACCGGCGAGCTGGTGTGCATGTAAGGACATATGAGTAATACGATCTCTCAAAGGGATCATACAGGTTCACTTGTGAACCGGGAGACATGAGCTCACTCATGAGGTATTGGGACTGAACAAATTCCATGCATGGTCGTCGTGCTTTGGAAGCATGACATGAATTTGAAGGTAAGATATATGCTTTGTGAAAGCATATGATCTATACCAAATCCCGATGACCAAGATTGAGAAACTTAATGATCTAACCCTGAAGATGACAGTGTAAAAGTGATCTTTATCTTCAGGATGATCATGAGTCTTCCAGTATGTAGGATGTGCAGGTATTAGGAATACCTGAAGGGTGATTTGATCATATACGATTGTATAACCATGACGCTTCCATTCCGAGGGAGTGATGAAACAGGATTGGATTTTAGTGACTCCTCTCATTAGAGAAGTGACCTAATCTTAGTCCATGAACTGGACATTGGTCTGAATAAGATTCAGATGCAATGAGAAGATTAAGTCTACGGTCTTGATTTGATCAAGCATCAGTGGGAGGTCCATAGGATCTGGAGTTGAGATATGATCTCAACATCCAAGTCACTATACGTGGAACAATACAATCGCCCTGTCCTTATCTCCAAGTATCTGAGGAGAAATAGCATTGTTCTTAAATGGTTTAAGAACAATTCCATAAGATCTAAGCAAGGAGAATTTGATAATTAAAAGTGCTTTAATTATCATGATGTATGAGAAATTATCCAATATGATTAAATGTGATTTAATTAGTTTGGATAAGAATAATGTGGATAGAGATATCCAATTATTCATGATATATTATAAATGTGATTTATAATGTATTAGAGAGAGTTACTTATAATTTATATGTGTTGATTAATTATGATGTGTATTGGATACACATTGTGTAATTAATTAACAATATGAATTACATGTTGTTTTGGGTTGTGAATATGATTCACAATTTTTCCATGGCAAGATTGCAATATTCTCAAAGATAATTGTGAATTATTTTTTGAGAAATATAACCCGAATTATTTTGTTGCAAATAAATAAGAGAGAGATTACATGGAGATTACAATCTCCATGTATTCCATGGTGGACGGCACACCACTCCTAATTGGAGTGGGTGTGCGCCTACATGGAAGGCACATGGAGATGAAATCTCCATGTGTCTTCTCTCCTTATTTGTTGGGTTAATTTAGGAGCAAATTATATTTGATTTTATCAAATATATTTTGACCTAAATTTGTTGCTTTTGACAACAACAATCTCAGCCATTGGATGAACATAAATCAATCTCATCCATTGATTTTATGTGTCCCATGGATTGAGATCCATGGATCCCAAAACCCTATAAATAGAGAGGCATACTTGGCTCTCTCTTTACACATGCTATTGTAGCACAAAAACTCTCTCTCTCTCTCTTTCTCATATACACGACAGCCCTCTCTCCCTCTCTTCTTGGTGGCCGTCCACCTTGGTGGAGAGAAACGTCGACGCCCGCGCCATCGTGCTGCCGCTTCGACTCTCTGTGGTTCTTTGTCTTCTTGGAGTGCTTCACTCACGAAGGAGACGTTTGATCTCGTGCAACGAGATCAGGAGCAACCGCGCTTGGATCAACTTGGATTGCGAGGACACCGCGACTCATCTCCGCGCTCGCAAGCCGTTACTCCGACGATCGGACTTGAGACAGGAGGTCTCTTTTTGTAGAGACTCGATCAACCACGCTTCAAGAGGTATTGCATTATACTTGATGTGGTTATAGATGAAACGATTTGAGAACGGTTCTCGGATCATGTGGTTTCATCGGTTTAAAATTTTTTAAAATTCCGCTGCTCCGAACAACTAGTACGACTAGTCGTTCTTCGTCGTATTCGATACGACGATCACGCTTCCGTGATGCGCTTGAGGATTTCTCAATATCCTTCAAGTGGTATCAGAGCCTTAGGTCGATGGTTTCGAATATGATTCGAAAAACCGAGGACGACTTGGGTTCGTTTAGGTCGCGAAAGTTTTCATCGCATTTGATTTCGCAGATCTGTTTAGTAAATAAATTCGGTACTGTTTAAATTGTTTAAACACGAATTTAATACTTGGATTTTGTTCCCCATTAAATAAGGAAACCATAGGAACTGAGTTTGCGTAAATCGGATTTCGTATGCTCTAATTATGGTTGTTTTAATGGACATGTATGCACTGTTGCGGGAACAATAGATTTTAACATGATTAAAGAGTTAATTACTGTTATCATCTGCCTCGAAATGCGTGCAAATCCACTTAGGTTCTGTTGTAAATCAAGTTAGCAATCTATGAAAATTGAGTTTGCTTAATTTGGATTTAAATTGATTGAGATATGCCAATTTTAGTGAATAGGGGTCTATACTGAAATTGCATTCCTAATCTAGAACCAAGTGATTGTCAATTAGTGAAATTAATTGTTAATTTCGTGAAATAATCTTGAATAATATTTGTGAAATATTGAGACATGATTATTTGCCTAATTGACATGGCCCCAACCAATTAATTGATTAAGATGTGATCTAAATCATAAATTGGAAACAACAATCTTCAAACTTGATGCTTGAATAGGATTTGGGAATTTGTCTAGCAAATTTCCTTATAATCAAAAATGTTTTGATTATTACTATATGGTACAATTTCGGTTGAAAAACCGATGATCATCTCAAATACAAATTAATCAATTTGGCATTATCCTTTCCCGAGGCGGATATGGTGCCTAGTCGGAGAGCATTGGGGTTGCGGGTTGCAACGTATGTGGTCCGTCCCACTCTCGTCGGTACTGGCCATGACAGCGGGTAGGGCCGGGATAATGTCCGAGGGAATAAGATGTATTTTTCTAATTATTAAAATTCGAATTAATACGTATTTTGAGATATTACCATATATGTATTCAAGTAAAATAATCAAGTTTGATTGATTGAATTGGATTGATAATTAATTTAATATGATTAAATTGATTATGTCCAATTGAAATACTCTAATATGATTAGAGTTATTAATTCCCTTGGAAGAATTAATTATGTGAATGTGATTCACGATAATTAATTAAAATTTGAATATGAGATGGAGGATCACATAAGTGACATCCATGGTCTCCCGTCAAGGCGAAGAGTTTCGTCGCCAGGGATTGCATATGGGAGACGCCTGTCCGAAGTGACAGCTCCCGTGTGCAAGCGCATCTGGATCGGGCTCTTTGCTTCTCGAAAGAGTAAGGCCGTATGCGTAGTGACCCCAATATCGGATCCTCATATTATTGGGGCGATATTGGATTGCGCATAGCGAGTACTATTCCTGTTGACGGTTGGTTCAATTAACAACGGGTCAACATCGCCTTAGGGGTGGTGGGCTCGGGTGTTAAAGACCGAATTGGAAAATTGCAAGTTGGACTTGCAAAATGGAATGAGTTCCTGCTTTTCTTTATTGGAGTCACAGATTCTCATATTATTGGGATGTGACAATGATAAAGAGGAGATCCCAATTCTTGCTAGAGATATAGCGGTAAGTATATCTCTTACTTTGAAAGTGATTAAGGGAATGAACTTTCAAAGTCGACAATGCAAGAATAATTTGATTTAAAATACCTTAATCAAATATCATAAATTTGAATATATATTTCTATATTCTAATATAGTGCATTCTTAATTTCAGAAAATGAAGTCTTTGAACCCACTTAGTAGGCTTCTTGAGGTCAACCAATTGACCGGCCCAAATTATTCGGATTGGATCCGAAATTTGGAGCTTGTTCTCTCTGCTGAGCGCATAAGTTATGTGCTATCCGAGGACAAGCTTGAGAACCCTAAGTCCAAGGAAGAAAAAGCATTTAATGACAAGTATGATGAAGATCATGTCTTGGCTAGGTGCTATATCCTAGGTTCTCTCTCCAATGTGCTGCAGAAGCAACATGTGGAGATGAATACCTGTCAGGAAATAATGCAGAATCTTAAAGATATGTTTGGTGACATTAACCGCACTCAGTGGTACAATGTTATGAAAGACCTCATTCGTTGTAGAATGCAGGAAGGGACTTCGGTCCGTGAACATGTACTCAAAATGTTTGGGTACTTGTCGGAGCTGGAGACTCTTGGGGCAACGATGGATGCAGACATGCAAGCTGACTTCATTCTGCTGTCATTGCCCAAGTCTTTTAATAACTTTGTAGTGTCATTCCACATGAACAAGTTGGAATTGACAAATGCTGCTCTCCTTGCTTCATTAAAGTCCGCAGAGGATGTAATGAAGAAGGATGGTCCCAGTGGCAGTGCAATGGTTGCACAGGTCAAAGGGAAGCGCGGTCGGAAGCATGGTTCTCGGAAGGGCCCGGTCCAGAAGAGAAAGAAGAAGGGACAAAGTGTTGCCTCTTCTTCCAATGCATCCACTCTCATGGCGTCGAAGAAAACCGACGTATGTCATCACTGCAAGAAGCCGGGGCACTGGAAGCGTAACTGCCCAGATTACCTGAAATCCTCAGACAAAGGTAAAGCCCCAGCAGGTATGAAATCTACTTTCATCATTGAAACTAGCTTTCTCGTTGGACGAGAAGGAAGTTGGGTTGTAGATTCTGGTGCTTCTGTTCATGTATGCAATTTGTTGCATTTGTTTCAGGAAACTAGGAATCTTGAGGAAGGGGAGAGAGTCATCCAGATGGGATCTGATGCAAGTGTTGCAGCAGTAGCCGTCGGGACTTGTAGACTATCATTATCTAGTGGAAGAGTCCTTATACTTAAAGAATGTCTTTATGTACCTGAAGTCAGAAGGAACTTGATATCTGTATCTAAGCTTGTTAGAAGCGGATATACTTTCCTTTTCTGTAATAAATTAGTCATAAGTCGTTATGATAAATATATTGCGGATGGTGTTTTGACTTCTGGTGGACTCTATGAATTGTGCATTGATAAATGTATTATGAATGTGACAACCACTAATAAAAACCCTAAAAGATCCAGAGAGGATAAAAATATCTCAAATGAGATATGGCATCAAAGGCTTGGTCATTTGTCTGTTGATAGGATCAATAGATTGATAAAGGATGGACCTCTAGATTTTCTACAGGTTCAACCTCTGCCCACTTGCAAACATTGCATACAGGGCAAAATGACTAGGACGCCTTTCCGTAACAAGGTTACGAGATGCGAAGGTATTATTGACCTAATACATACTGATGTATGTGGTCCCTTCAGTACCGCGACTCGAAATGGATACCGATATTATTTGACGTTTATCGATGACCATTCACGATACGGGTTTATCTTCCTACTACGTCATAAGTCTGAAACTTTTGAAAAGTTCAAAGAATTCAAGGCTTTGGTTGAGAACCAAACCGATAGGAAGATTAAACGGATTCGATCTGATCGAGGTGGCGAGTACCTATCAGATGAATTCAAGGAATACCTCAAGGAGAATGGAATTGTTTCCAATCTCACTCCTCCTGGAACTCCCCAACTAAATGGTGTTGCTGAAAGACGCAACAGGACCATCATGGACATGGTCCGATCAATGATGAATAAAGCAAATTTACCTCTTAGTTTCTGGGGATATGCAGTAGAGACTGCAATATATATCCTGAATAAGATTCCTAGCAAATCCGTGCCTAAGACTCCTCATGAGCTATGGTATGGAACCAAACCTAGTGTTAATCACTTGAGGGTTTGGGGTTGCTTGGTCTATGCGAAGAACGTAGACGCAAGTAAGCTAGAATCTCGCTCTCGTGAGTGCTGCTTCATTGGGTATGTTAAAGATGGTATTGGATACCAACTTTATGACCCTGAGACCCAAAAAGGTTTTTGTTTCTAGAGATGTGAAGTTTCTGGAGAATGATTTCCATAAAGGTCAAGACAACAATGAAGTAGAGGAATTCTTAGAATCCCCTGAGGATTCTGAACTTCCTAGACCAGAAACGGAAGAGATAAATAAAGATGAAACACCCATACCTCTTCGAAGGAGTTCGAGGGTGGTTGCACCACCTGAAAGGTATGGATTCCATGTGTCAGGTGAAACTGACATTGATCCTACTTCATTTGATGAAGCACTCGCGGATCAAGACATGGATAGATGGATGCTAGCAATGAAGTCAGAAATTGACTCCATGCATAAGAATGGTGTATGGACCCTAGAGGATCCACCTAAAGGGGTAAAACCCATTGGGTGTAAATGGATCTTCAAAAGAAAGAGGGGACCTGATGGGAAAGTAGAGACTTTCAAGGCACGGCTCGTAGCCAAGGGCTACACACAGAGAGAAGGCATCGACTACGATGAGACATTCTCTCCTGTGGCTATGCTTAAATCCATCCGGACGTTGCTAGCTATAGCTGCATATCTTGACTACGACATCTGGCAGATGGACGTCAAGACGGCTTTCCTCAATGGATACCTCGAGGAGGATATCTACATGGAGCAGCCCCAGGGCTTCATGACTGAGGATGGTAAAGTATGCAAGCTGAAGAAATCCATCTATGGGCTCAAGCAAGCTTCTCGTAGTTGGAACATCAGATTTGACGAAACCATAAAGAGTTATGATTTTGTGCAGAATCCTGATGAACCTTGTGTATACAAGAAGCTTAGTGGGAGCGCCGTTGTATTCATCGTGCTTTATGTAGATGACATCCTTATCATTGGGAATG
The DNA here is from genome assembly GCA_037367405.1 of Ottelia alismoides. Taxonomy (NCBI): domain Eukaryota; kingdom Viridiplantae; phylum Streptophyta; class Magnoliopsida; order Alismatales; family Hydrocharitaceae; genus Ottelia; species Ottelia alismoides. Next base: position 153,896 of record JAZKJV010000276.1, read on the forward strand.
ATACAGGGATGATAACCAGTGTAAAGATTTGGTTGTCCCATACCTTTGAGATGAAAGATCTTGGAGAAGCCTCTTACATCTTAGGCCTGAAGCTGTTCAGAAACCGAGAAAAGAGGATTTTGGGATTGTCACAACATGGATACATTAAGAAGATTCTTGAACGATTCCGTATGGATAGTTCTAAGAAAGGATTCCTACCCTTAAGACATGGTATCCACCTGTCTAAAGGAATGGCTCCTCAAACTGTTGAGGAAAAGAAGGCCATGGCTGGATGTCCTTATGCATCAGCCGTAGGAAGCTTAATGTATGCCATGATGTGCACTAGGCCAGATATCTGCCATGCAGTGGGAGTGGTAAGTCGTTACCAATCCTGCTATGGAGAACAACACTGGAATGCAGTAAAGAACATATTCAAATATCTAAGACGGACACAAGATTACATCTTGGTCTATGGAGATGGTGATCTCCAAGTCTTAGGATATACAGATTCTGACTTCCAATCGGATGTAGATGATCGAAAGTCGACATCGGGGTTCGTGTTCTTGTTGAATGGTGGTGCTGTGAGCTGGAGAAGCAAGAAGTAGGACACTACTGTAGATTCAACAACGGAAGCCGAATACATTGCCGCATCAGATGCTGCAAAGGAGGCGGTTGCGCAAGTTCGTGTTGGAGCTTGGCGTAGTTTCCTCTGATACTCCCATCCCGTTACTCTGTGATAACACGGGAGCCATTGCCCAGGCAAAGGAACCCAGATGGCATCAAAAGAGCAAGCACGTGGAAAGGAAATACCACATCATTCGGGAGATACAAAAGCGTGGTGACATCATCATCACCAAGGTGGCCTCTGCCGACAACGTTGCTGATCCTCTTACCAAACCTCTGACACAGAAGGTTTTTGACCAGCATGTAATGAGTATGGGTTTAAAGATTGTACCTGAATGGTTCTGAGGGCTAGTGGGAGATTGTTAGCAATGTGAGCCCCGGGCGAACCATTTCTACAATAAATGTTATTGTAATGAATAAATTATCAATAAAAGTTATTGTTTATTTTTCACTCCCCTTTCTGAGATTAATGAATGAATGCACTATAGGGTCCCTCTGTACAATAAGGGTTATGTACCATGGCCAACTTGATGATCATACAGCTGTTGATTCATTGGATGGATCATAGAGGCTGATGCTTGGATGAATATCTAAGGAGTTAGATAGAGGACTCATCAAGCATCATCAAATGATCATTAAGTGATGATCTCCAGTCTGAGTGGGAGATGGCAATCCTATCTCATATGACTGATATCTGACTGACCTCTTGATGCAGGTCCTCTGCATGGGAATAATGATTCAGAGGTGTCAGGTTAGTTAAGTCAATGGGTTGACTTGACGAGATCGAGATAACCAAAGACCTACGTTGAATACTGTCACAACATAGGCATGCATCCTCTGACTAGAGACAGATGTATTGCTATATGTCTGAGTATGTACATTTGGCAGACCAATAGGTTGATGACCTAATCAAGGTCTATATACCGGCGAGCTGGTGTGCATGTAAGGACATATGAGTAATACGATCTCTCAAAGGGATCATACAGGTTCACTTGTGAACCGGGAGACATGAGCTCACTCATGAGGTATTGGGACTGAACAAATTCCATGCATGGTCGTCGTGCTTTGGAAGCATGACATGAATTTGAAGGTAAGATATATGCTTTGTGAAAGCATATGATCTATACCAAATCCCGATGACCAAGATTGAGAAACTTAATGATCTAACCCTGAAGATGACAGTGTAAAAGTGATCTTTATCTTCAGGATGATCATGAGTCTTCCAGTATGTAGGATGTGCAGGTATTAGGAATACCTGAAGGGTGATTTGATCATATACGATTGTATAACCATGACGCTTCCATTCCGAGGGAGTGATGAAACAGGATTGGATTTTAGTGACTCCTCTCATTAGAGAAGTGACCTAATCTTAGTCCATGAACTGGACATTGGTCTGAATAAGATTCAGATGCAATGAGAAGATTAAGTCTACGGTCTTGATTTGATCAAGCATCAGTGGGAGGTCCATAGGATCTGGAGTTGAGATATGATCTCAACATCCAAGTCACTATACGTGGAACAATACAATCGCCCTGTCCTTATCTCCAAGTATCTGAGGAGAAATAGCATTGTTCTTAAATGGTTTAAGAACAATTCCATAAGATCTAAGCAAGGAGAATTTGATAATTAAAAGTGCTTTAATTATCATGATGTATGAGAAATTATCCAATATGATTAAATGTGATTTAATTAGTTTGGATAAGAATAATGTGGATAGAGATATCCAATTATTCATGATATATTATAAATGTGATTTATAATGTATTAGAGAGAGTTACTTATAATTTATATGTGTTGATTAATTATGATGTGTATTGGATACACATTGTGTAATTAATTAACAATATGAATTACATGTTGTTTTGGGTTGTGAATATGATTCACAATTTTTCCATGGCAAGATTGCAATATTCTCAAAGATAATTGTGAATTATTTTTTGAGAAATATAACCCAAATTATTTTGTTGCAAATAAATAAGAGAGAGATTACATGGAGATTACAATCTCCATGTATTCCATGGTGGACGGCACACCACTCCTAATTGGAGTGGGTGTGCGCCTACATGGAAGGCACATGGAGATGAAATCTCCATGTGTCTTCTCTCCTTATTTGTTGGGTTAATTTAGGAGCAAATTATATTTGATTTTATCAAATATATTTTGACCTAAATTTGTTGCTTTTGACAACAACAATCTCAGCCATTGGATGAACATAAATCAATCTCATCCATTGATTTTATGTGTCCCATGGATTGAGATCCATGGATCCCAAAACCCTATAAATAGAGAGGCATACTTGGCTCTCTCTTTACACATGCTATTGTAGCACAAAAACTCTCTCTCTCTCTCTCTCTTTCTCATATACACGACAGCCCTCTCTCCCTCTCTTCTTGGTGGCCGTCCACCTTGGTGGAGAGAAACGTCGACGCCCGCGCCATCGTGTTGCCGCTTCGACTCTCTGCGGTTCTTTGTCTTCTTGGAGTGCTTCACTCACGAAGGAGACGTTTGATCTCGTGCGACGAGATCAGGAGCAACCGCGCTTGGATCAACTTGGATTGCGAGAACACCGCGACTCATCTCCGCGCTCGCAAGCCGTTACTCCGACGATCGGACTTGAGACAGGAGATCTCTTTTCGTAGAGACTCGATCAACCACGCTTCAAGAGGTATTGCATTATACTTGATGTGGTTATAGATGAAACGATTTGAGAACGGTTCTCGGATCATGTGGTTTCATCGGTTTAAAATTTTTTAAAATTCCGCTGCTCCGAACAACTAGTACGACTAGTCGTTCTTCGTCGTATTCGATACGACGATCACGCTTCCGTGATGCGCTTGAGGATTTCTCAATATCCTTCAGGCACAATGGGTTTGCAATCGAGGTTAAACGCAGAAGGTCAGCGACGGAACTAGACCAACCATCACGTGAAGAGGGAGGTGGTCCAGAGGGACGGAGTGCTCATGCTCACCGATGGTGATTTCAACGAGAAGGGTGGGCACAAAATGACGTGACGAGGGAGTTGAGGGGGCACAATCGGATGTAGATGAAGGCTTTTCAACAAATGAGGGGGGGCACGTGCCCCCCTTGCTCATTGCTTAGGTCCGTCCCTGCTGTAGAGGCTGCTGCAGCAGACTCTGCAGTAAACGTGTGGACCGTTCGATCTTGATCGAGCGGTTCACACGATTTTGTACGATAGAGACCCATAAAAAGTGTGAAATCGTGTGAACCGTTCGATCAATATCAAACGGTCCACACGTCTATTGCAAAGTCTTATGCAGCAGACGTCCTGTATGTGCGACGAGATGGAGGAGGTGCACGTGCTAAGCAGAGGTGCTCTTGGGCCTCATGTGAGGCAGGGCTTGTCGGGCCCCACGACCCACTTGGTGTTTTTGATCTGCGGGAGAACACAAGAAATTAGTTGGTCTCTTGACCATTCAGCCCATTAATAGCTATAGTATATATCTTTGATAACCTTTGTAAAAATACTTTTACTAACATTTAGAAATGATTTGCATATATATAATTTCACTTGTATTTTAGAGAGTCACGTGTAAGTATATAAAGATATATCGAGATGGATATTTCAGACAGACTAATGATTTATACTCGTCTATTACTTGATTGTTTATATAATTTTCTAGTAGTTTGTTAGTACAATATAGATAGCTTCATAGACTTTTCAATCATCGGAAATTGGTTATCACCTAAAAAAATGTTTTTTAATGTCATGCGCAAGTCATAATACATCATATTTCATGATATGAAAACCCAATCATTAAGAATTTTTTAATAATAATCGCCTATTTATTAATAGTATTTCTTATATAAGTTCAATATCTTTAGGTAGGATAATTTATATTTTTATCTCCTAAGCTTATACCATTAATTTGGTTAGATTAATAGATATTCTTTGGATACATCAAGTATTTCAAATCCACTATCAGGCTTCCCTTAACTGTAATTTATACCCAGATTAAAAAAACACTTGAACTATATATTAAACACTTGAACTATATATTAACTGCAGTGGGACTGAAATGTATTATATACTATCAATATTTTTTTCCTTCACATCACAGTTGTATAATTAATGGATACCTTCGAATTCAATTAATCCATAGATGAAAAATACTAACCCATGATATTTTTTAACTATCTGATTTCTGCAAGACAAAAATAGAAATATTTTTTAAAATGGATGTAATAATAATGATGCATGTAAAGAGAGATGGCTTTGATTTTTTAGCTATAATCATCTTCATTACACAAGGGGGCTTCGGCTCTAAAAACGATCGTTCTTATTGACAAAAATACTTTAAACGACGACGACTCTACAATCGACAATGACTTACGATAGAGAAGCTTAGGGGTTTACTTTGTCATTTAAAACGTCAACTCTCGATGTCGGACTTCAATTCGCTGCTCAGTTTGCCACGACCGGTTGCTGGGTTGGACTGGGTTGGGTTGAGCTGGGTTGGGATGGGTGAATAGTAATCTGTGAGGAGAAAGTACCCTTGTGAATAGTAACCTGGGTTGGGCCAACCCTGCCCAACCCTGCAACCAAACAGGTCCTCAATGTTTACAATAAACGGCGTTGATCACAACGACCCAGTGTCTATTTAAATCCCCTTCGTTGGGATTTAAGAGGAAAAACCTAATTCAATGAATATCACTTCCGAGAAGATAATTTCCACCGTTGATTCCTTTTTTGTTATTTTTAATCTTTGAACGGTTACGCTTTTTTCCAATAATTTCCTTATTTTATATTACACGCCTCTAATTGTTGATCAATATTCAATGTATTTCCAAATTATGTTTGCACCTTTGGAAGAAAACTAGATGTTACACGTGCGACGAGAGCAGATGCAAATTTGTGTGAGAAGCGTAACTGGATAAAATGAGGTATGTCACCCTTTTATACTTCGAAAGAGAACACGAGAGGAGATAGGGATGGAGAGATCGGATGGAGGCTTCCGTTAGGCGAGTTACTTCTGATTGATGGTGTTCCCCTCCGATTATGAGGTTATAAATAGGGTGTAACCCTCGCCACGTCTGCCCCCATCCCTCACGTCCAACGGTTAGGGTCTCCGTGAGACTCGATCTTGTCGCAGCCGTTGAAGACGATTGCTTGACCGCGTCGGTTACGGAGGCCGTTCTACATCTCCCACTTGATCGAAGTGGTCAAAACATATATGCTCCCACTATTCGTGTAGCATATATATGGAGATTTATCATATGATGATCATTATATATGAAACCTCTTCCTTGACTCGTACATTCATGAGTCCTATTAAACCAGCATATTTAATGTATATTCATGTTGTTGTTCTCTTGATAAGGGAATCAACCAACATGTCACCAGTAGGTATGTAGGTTACCGTGATTTCTTGTTTCCCCACTATATCTCGTATATAATGATATTGGATCTCAATGTATTTTCCTTTATAATTATTAATCTCACTATTGATCAAGCTTATCGCAGCTTGATTGTCATAATATATTTCAATTGACCCTTTGACCAATTCGAGGCTTAGATTTTCTAGAAAACGCTTGATCCATACAGTATGAGTGGTGGTCATGCTACATGTAATGTACTCAGCCTCCTATGTATGTCGAGATACACACCTTGTTTCTTACTACCCCAAGAAATGGTTGCACCACCAAATATGAACAACTAACCCAATGTGGATTTTTTATCATCCACATCCCCTTCGAAATCAGCATCAGAGTATCCTACCACTTCAAGCGATTATGCTTGATACATAAGTTTCCGATGTACTGTCCCTTTCAAATATCGAAGAATCCTCTTTGCAGCTTCCCAATGTGTTGGACCCAGATTGCTTTTATATCTACTGACTAAGCTTACTGGATAGGCCAAGTCAGGTTGAGTATACATCATTGCATACATTAGACTTCCCACCGCTTGTACATATGGTACATCTAAAGGTTCCTGTCCCTTTCCGGGACACTGACTCTTGCTGAGCCTCTTTCCAATCATAAGTGGTGTTAGAGCTGGAGTGTTATTCTGCATTCCAAATCTCCTTAATATAGTATGCAAATATCTTTACTGACTAAGGCTCATGTCCTTGAGCCTCTGTCTCTTGTTATTTGAATTCCAAAAACATATGATGCTTCGTCCATGTCCTTCATCCCATATTCGTTGATCAAAATCTGTTTGATTTCATCGAGCATTTGTATATCATTACTTGCAAGTAGAATATCATCCGCATACAATGACATGATTGCAAACATGCTCCCACTCTTCATGACATACACATAGTTATCCAATTTATTTGCAGCGAATCCAAATTGGATAACTTTCTTAAGAAATTTGAGATACCATTGTTTTGAAGACTACTTCAAGTCATATAATAACTTTCTTAACTTGTAAACACTTTTCTCTTGACTTTCAATCTGAGAGCCATCAAGTTGTCGCATATAAATCTCCTCCTTTAATTATCCATTAAGGAAGGTTGTCTTCACATTCATTTGGAATAATTCCAAATTCATATATGCGACTATGACTAATATCATCCAAATAGATGCAAACTTAGCCACTGGAGAGTAGGTTCCCTGGAAATATGTTCCAACTTACTGAGTATAACCTTTGACAACTAATCTTGCTTTGTATTTATCAACTGTACCATCAACTCGGTATTTTTTCTTGAATACCCACTTACATCCTATGAATTTCCTACCTTCTGAAAAATCACATAATTTCCAAACATTGTTTCGCTCGATTGAGTCCAACTCATCCCTCATGGCAGTCATTCATGATTCCGACTCAAACAAAGTTATATCTTCATCAAAGGATATGGAATCTGTATAATATGTGACATCCTCATCCACGGTCTAAATATGATGACTCGCATCCATAGAAATGGTAATCTTCCATCCATGCGGGTTATGTTCTGCGTCTCTTGTTGTCGATTATACTCGTGGGTTGTGTGCGTTCACCCACTTCTTCTAAAGGATCATCATGTTCCATATGTTCATGCTATATATGTGGATGATCGATATCATCTCTAAGTTCTTGTCTAATGCTCAAGTCATCTTCATTATATTGTAGGACAATCATAGGATCGGATTCCTCTACTTCATGCTCCTATTCTTGATGATTTTCAAGAAAAGTTGCATCGCGACTTTCCATTTGATCTTTGGCTTCATGGAAGAACCTATATCGTTTAAAATTCTCACTATATCCAATAAACTTTCACTTTCATGTACAGAAGTATAGCTTGTGCCTAAGCTGAATTGGTAGCAGAATATGTGCAACACATCCCCATTTCCGGAGATGGTCCAACTCGGCTTCATGTCATTCCAAATTTCATATGGCATTGATTTTACGGATTTGGTGAGAATTTTGTTATGTATATAGTTCGTAGTCAACTCCACCTCTCCTCAGAATTTCTTGAAGACTCCTGAGTGTGAAAGTATACACCTTTCTGTATCATCAAGGTTCGATTCTTTCTTTCTGCTACACCATTCTATTGTGGTGTATAAGGCATTGTAGTCTGCCTAGGAACGCATGTCTGAATACAGTAATCTTCAAACTCCTTTGAGGTATATTCTCCAACTCTATCTTTTATAAGGCTCTTGATGGGTTTTCCCAACATTTTCTTCACTTCCATTTTATATCTCTTAAATGTTTCAAGCGCTTCCAACTTTCTTCTTAAGAGCTAGACATAGGAGAAATTTGAGTAATCATCAATGAATATTATAAAGTATTCCTTATTTCTATGTGTGTTGACGCCCAATGGTGCACATATATCCGAATGGATCAAACCTAGTAACTTTGTTGACCGAATTCAGGTTGAGAAGGGTCTTCTCGTCATTTTATCGGTCAGGCGGTATTCCCAGGGCAATGTCCTTACACCCGCAATCTTAGGCAACAGATTTGCCTTCATCATTTGATCCATCTTAGAATTTTTTGGATGACCCAGTCTCATGTGCCACAAGTCATAGTCAGACAAACAACACAAAGAATGCTCATAAGAAACATTCATTGATCCACTAGAGTTTATTACAGGAAGGCAGAACAGGTCAGGCTCGGGCACAAACTTTCCCATCGTATAGATCTTCTTATTCTTGCCTATAGATACACGTTTATTAAAAAGTAGATTTTAAATCTTTGTTGAGTACCACTGGGACAAAGATAAAGTTTCGACGTATCCCTGAGGTATATAATACATCATTCAGTACCATATGTTATCTCCCATATCAAGTATGTATGTCCCAACACCTTTTACACCCAGGTAGGTGTTGTTTCCTATGAAGATTCTCTGTTCTCCTTTTCTCAGTTCCTTGAATCCACTAGGCTTTCCTTCATCTTGGCTATGTGTTTGGTTGCTCCAGAATCGATCCATCATCCGTCACTGTCCATGATGACGGAGTTGCATTCCACGACAGCCACGAATTCCATTTTCTTCTTACCTTTATTTTCCGGTATTTTAGAATTTCTTGATTTCTTTTTGTTGGAGCAATTGACCTTAAAATGGCTATATTTGCCGCAACCGTAGCAAGAGCCACGCGGGTATTTCCCACTCGCTCCCTTGAAATTCACCTTATAGGGGCCCAGCATTTTCTTTGCATGCACAACATTTGTTTCTTCTTCTTCCTCCTCGACCTCAAAGATCTCAGCTTTCGGTCTTTTCTTGGATCGAGGCTCGGATATGGCTCTAGCCTAGTGTGTGGGTCAATCTCTCGCGCAATCAAACCAGACAATGAGGGGGTTGCTCTACCCAAGACAGATTTTTAGGTGAAGTGTCTTTTAGGGTCAAGTTGTTTAGCAGTCCCAATTTTATAGTTTTTCTTTTTAAGTATTTTTCGAAGCAAACAACGACTAACGAGTTTTTCGATTCTCCTTATTATTTTAAGTCCAAAATAGGGGGAGAAGACGAAAAAGCTGATGCGTGGCAATCAATGATGCATGCAGAGTAAGAGATGCGTACCTGACTCCAGCAGTCTACATGCAGGGAGATCCGCGCATAAATAAAAGATCGAATATAAACTACCTATATGATGCACGCGGAAAACCGTCCCTAGCAGAGCAATTTCAATATGAGAGAACAGTAGCCGGGTACTCGAGCCTAGGTCCTGAGTCCTATCTTGGGAGCCACTCGATGTCTGCCACAACAGATCATGTACGTGTTGTATGTGACTCCTCAAGGCACGTGGACCAGAGCTCTAATAATCCGGCTTTTTCTTGTGAATTAATTAATTAGGTCCAATTATTTGAACTCTAGGTACAGGCAAATAATTAGGTGTTTGGATCCTAATTAATTAAGTCACAATCAACGAAAATCCTAAGCTAAGGCTGAAAAACCGCGTAAATCAAGTAAGCAGTAAATAAATGGTCAAAAGCCATGAAAACCACAAAAAACTCGGTGAGGTCCCCCGAGCACACCGGTGCTCGGCAAAACAGATCCCGAAATGTAAACCAAGAGTCCAAGTGTTTGTCCTTGTATTATTACAAATTAATAATTTTGAAAAATAAACTAAGCTAAATCTAATCTACGGCTAATCTACAGTTATTTCTCGTGGCTATTCCGTGGCTCCCGATCTTCGACTTTACTCCTCGCACTTTCTTGCGGCTTAGTAGAAAAAGAAGCCGCCTTCGACTCCTGCGGTTGCTTCGGCTTCCGAAGAAGCTGCCTCGGTCCTCGGGCCCTCGCAAGAAAGAGAAACCAAAATATCAGTCCTGAAAAATATGTAAATAAATCAGAGAAAATATATCTACAAAAATATCTATAAAAAGCCGTGAAAAAGAAAAACCGCGGAAAAATCGAAATCGACTACTAAGCCGTGCTCCCCGGCAACGGCGCCATTCTCATGAGCCGTGAATTCGACCAAGACCCGGGTGAAGGTAAAAACAACGGTCGTTGCAACCCGGATCTCAGTACTCAACTCAATCAAGAAAATTTTCGATAGAACCACCAAATCAAAGGAGAAATCAATCAAAACAAAGAAGCGGTCCTTGCTACTTTTATTAACCTGGTATAGCGACCAGGGTCGGACTCAGGGAGCACGAGTTGTCCTTGCGGCCTATGATGTAGTCAAATCGAAAATAAAATAAAGAGAAAATATTTTGGTGGATTTTTAATTGTTATTAAATTTTTTTGGATTTTTAATTATGACGGAAAATAAGAAAAGGTAAAAACAAGCACACACAACAATTTATTTAATCAACCAAAAATGCTCCAAAAATTCAAACAAAAATGTTTTTATATTTTTTAGGTTTTTAATGTTTTTGGTGAATTTTTCAGAATTTTCTAATTTTTATATAATTTTCTAAAAATCAAGAAAAGTGAAAATAGGAGATCATTGTACAACCAGACTTGAAAGGTCCATTAAAAATATAAAATGGACTTATAAAAGTCAGGAGGTAATTTTTATCAAAATTATAAACAACAACTAAGATTCAGAAAAAGAGTTTGTATTTTTTATTTTTCTAGAGTTTTTTAGAATTTTTATGAGGTTTTTAGAGTTTTTCAATTTTTAGGGTTTTTATAAATCCAAAAAGCAAAAAAATTGGATAAAAATTAAAAGACACCAAAACTAACTACCCTTAATTTTTTAGATTTTTTAAAGAAGTTTTTATATTTTTCTTTGATTTTCTAAGTCAGACAGCAGCAAAAATCAACGTTTTGAATTTTTAAAAATATCAAAAAGCCTAAAAAATGTACCAAAAATTTAGGGAAATTTTTACACAGTGGCAGGAGCCACGTATCCAAATTTTACCTAATTTAGATTTAATTTTCTATTTTATTCAATCAAAACAAGGCACACAGTAGACACAGACCTATATGCAAAGAAAACTATTTTCAGGGACCAAATAGTAACAAACAAATAAAGCCCAGGGGCCCTTGTGCAAAAAGTCCACAAAATCACGTGCAAGGCACGTGAATCAGGCACGGAGGGGCATATGTGTAAATCCTATTTATAAAATATCAAAGGACAACGCACAAGAAACACATGATCAATAGTGCAAAAATTCCAAATCCTCACGTGTCGATGCACGTGGTTTACACACACAGGGACTATAATGCAAATAGAAGAAACATAAAGGTGCAGAGTGCAATTTAACCTAATTAAAATCAACGTACGAAAATATTTACAGGACTAAATAGCAAAAACTAAACGACAGGGGCCTAAGGGAAAATTACCCCTATTATTATCGGATGGACGAGGAGGCGCCAAGTGGATGATCAACACTTGTGGATATCAGGCGCCTCTTCGTCTGTATGGACGGCCAGGATCGAGCCCTAAATGGATCGGGCAGTGGCTGAAGCTCCTCATATGAACGACTATGATCAAGTCTGGAGCGGAGGGCTGATCCGACGGCTACTCAAGGTTCTCCAAGAACAGCTCGCCGGCGAGCTTCGCCGGCTCAGTGCGCATGGTGGAGCCCTCCGATGATGCTGATGGGATGTGGAACGTGAAGCTTGGAGTCTTCCGCAGCTGGTAGACACCTCCGATGAGACCGGGGGCAACTGGAGTGGCCCGGCGACGGTGGAGGAGCGAAGCTCCTGCTCGAACGTCTCGACCCCCAGATGGGGTCCTTTGACCTGCAAATAGGTACCAAAAGCTTCCTGGGTCGAGGGCAAATTGCCTCGACCCGGTTAGGGGTAAGTGGATGCACGGGTGAGTCGATGTGGCGCCTTCCGGCGAGGTGACAGTGGAGGAAGGCGATGGACCTGCTCCGGGGCGAGTCAGGGGGAATGGCTGGGTGAAGAACGTGGAGAGAAGGATCGTGAACGTGATGGGCGAGTCGGATGAGCGTATCGATGACCGGATCGACGTGAATAGGCCGGTGAAGGCCGACAGTGCAATTGGGCGTAACTCGAAATTAAACTAATCTAGGAGGTATAGGAGTTACCTGATGGAAGAAGTTGACTAGGGATGAGCTAAGGAAGCTCTGGGGGTCGTCGCCTCAAGGAAACGTCAAGGTCCGAGGCTTGGCGCACCTCGCGGCGGCGCACGACGACGAAGGTCGCCGGATCAGTGGCTGGAAGCTCTCTCTCCTCATTGCAACACTCTCCTCGGGCAGCTGTCACTCTAGGGAAGAGAATGGAGGTCCTTGGACGAAGGGGCGGAGCCAAAGATGATCTAAAATGTTCGGCGGAGGTGACGCTAAATAGCAGGAAGGGTCCGAGAAGATGGGGTCGGGCGGAGCTTGGTGAAGCGCGGATCCCTAGGTAGATCACCGGGCGAAGGTCTCGGATGTCAGCATGGTAATCGGGGCCCGGGGTTTAGCTAATTGGTGATCGGATCATATCTAGAAAAATTTGAGAAAACGGGTACTCGAACACGGATCCGGGTGAAATGGTCCAGGGGGTGAGTTGACCGGGGGTCAACATCCCCCGTGGACCAATCAGAAGCCCCCATTTATTAAATATGTGGAAATTCGATTAAAATTATTAAATGATTTTATTTCGAAAAAGTCAAAACATGAAAAATATTTCTTATTTTTCAAATTATTTTTTAATGATTTTTATTTATTTTTTGAAAAATATATAACGTATTTACAATATATTATTATTATTATTATATAGGTATATACATATATATATTTTTAATTTTTAATTTTTTATTTTTGTACATTTATTGTAATTTTATATTTTATTTATTTAAAACATAAAATTTGGAATAATGAGATATTTTATTTTATTTTTATGATGTATTTACATGGGTTAAATAAATATGTGTATGTACATGTGTAAGTGGCATATATATAGAGTGGGAAATGATTTTCATTTTTGTTTTTATTTTCTGATTTTTATTTTGGTTTTATTTTTATAGATATGTACAAAATATGAGAAATACTTTTTAATTTTTATTTTGAGGTAAATAAAATTTATTTATTTACATAGGGGTATGTACACATATGATTGACCCTATCTCCCTCTACTTGGGTTCTTTTACGGTCAGGCCCATGTTGAGCTCTCCCTTGGGATTAGATCACTCAATATTTATTCTAAATATTTCCCTCTTTTTCTTGTGTTTTTTTATTCCTTTGTTTTGTCACAAAACATGCTAATTATGTATATTTACAAGATGCGTGTGTTTTGGCAATTTATGATATTTACACATATTTACATGGTGTTTTGCTCAAGTTTCTAGCTAAAATAAAGGAATAAAGAGTGATGAATGGGGATTAATCAATCTGTTACGGACTTAATATATCCATTCATCCGCAAAGATGTGGAAACCATGTCGAATGATGGTGGGAGACTTCCTACTATGGTTGCTATCTGCATTCTTTGCAGAATCGCGCAATCAGCAGCTGCAAGATCTTAACCATCACGATCATCTTGTTCACGTGCTCGAGGACTCTTTAAGATTCCTTCATTCTACACAAGTTGTACTTGTGTAGAAGAAGCTGGATGCTCACTTTTGATTTGGAGTGATATTTCTCGTTAACCGTGATCCAGAGCTCGTAAGCTAATTCGTTGTTTTTAAAATCTGAATAAGGTGCAAATCCATATGGATCAGTATAAGGCTCCTAACCCTATTATTTATTTCTTCTATTGTTCGTGGGACCTAATTTCCTCCATACTTCGATTTTCAGATAAGGTTGGGCCGACTTTATTTATGATGGAGTGTACGTTAACGTGCAATAGGTCATAGTAGATTTTTCTACTCCACAACTCATAATTAGTACCGTTGAGATACTCAATTTTTCCCACCTCAGTGGCAATTGTCTTGCTCATCATTTTGAATCTAATGAAGTAAATGTAGATTTGTATGAGATTCTTTGACTTAATAAGAGTAAGCAAAGATAAAAGGGTTCGAATGCGATGACTATAAAAGAAAAGGTAAGATGCAACTATGTTTTTAATAACTACGTTAACAGTTAGTGATAGTTTATAAAATATCATTTTTAACTACAAAGAAATACAACCAACAAGAAATAAAAAAACTAAGATAATGTTGGTATAAACACCATTTTTTAAACAATGAGGAAATTAATCAGATTCAACTTTAAAACTAGCTTTTTAACTCAGTGAACACATGGCAAAAAGAAAAAAAAGGCTATTATACGCGATTAAACTATCACATATATTTTTAACAGTTTAAACAAGAATGCAAATTAATAAGAATACTATGCTAAGATTGAAGGGAGTTACTACTTAACTGTCTCTTCTTATAAAGAATTTCAACTTTCAAGATCAATAAAAAATAACTTGTCAACTTAAAAACATTATTGCAAAAAAAAATTCCAACTTACGTTTAAACAAGACTATTATTATTTTTAACATTATAAGAGGCAAAAAAAACTTAATCTTAACCAATGTTAAAACAACCTTGATTTTAACATGCACCCAAAAAATCCAATCAAAAGAAACGTGTATTAAAAAAAGATCTTTAATCCAGTTTATGAAAAAATAACTTCCCGCCTAAAAAACGGAACGTGAATGTAAAAAAACGACAAAATGTTATAAATATGAAATAAGGATTTAAAAAAAACAAAGATGACGTTCAAGTCAAGCCAGAAGTAAAAAAACATGGCATTTTTTTTAAAAAAAAGAGAAGTTAAAAGGGCTTGTTGATAAAAGAACATGGATTTATTAATAAAACAAACAAGGAGAGGAAAAAAGAGACTTTGTGCACGACGTAGGGTTTTGATGAAAAAGAAGAAATGGTGGTGGCGATGGCTACAACCTGCGACTCGATCCGGAGGCGTCGACGGCGGTTGTGATGGAGCTCCAAGGTGTCGGTGGTGAAGCTCGAGCTCTGATATCAGTCTTAAAATGAGGTACGTCACCCTTTTATGCTTCGAGAGAGAATGGGTGAGGAGATAGGGATGGAGAGATCGGATGGGGGCTCCCGTTAGACGAGAGTTCTGATCGATGGTGTTCCCCTCCGAGTAGGAGGTTATATATAGGGCGTAACCCTCATCACGTCCGCCACCATCCTTCACGTCCAACGGTTAGGGTCTCCGTGATATTTGATCTTATGCAACCGCCAAGACTGTTGCTTGACCGCATCGATCTTGGAGGCCGTTCTACAAACAACAATGTCAAGACCAAGATCCAAGACACGGCAGGTAGTCCTAAATAATAAGGTCCAATCTTTGATATTTTTTCTCCCTTTTTACTCCATCTCTCCTCCGACTCTCTCTCTCTCTCTATATATGTATTATGTTATCGAGGCATCAATATCCTTCGTGACCAGCAAAAGTCGATATTCGTTGGAAAGTAACTAGAAAATGGCCGCACTCTCATTTGATTACAATATCCATAAAATTTCGCTCTCCACTGCTTCATGGTTTTATTGGGAGGGGTTGAGTTAGTTTGGAATATGAAGAAATGATGTTTTTTAATGTTTGCCGTTTTTAGGTACCTCGACTGATTTGTATTTTGAGGATGCACATAAACTTTTATTTGTTTTTCTCGTTCAGTAAATAGCTTTATGTCTTATCTATCAGAATTTAAGAATTTATTTACATTATCAGATTGGTTAGTCGATTAGTATCTTTAATTGGATTGTGGTTAGGCTCATTTAGATCTAGCCAAAATGAGGGTCATGCCGGTCCAGAGGTCAGGCCGAACAGGTCGATGTTCAAAAACTTCTTTCCAAAGACCATCGTGGGCCGGCCCATAGCCCATTTTATTTTTTTTTCGTTGAATTTTTTTAATGGTATTTAATATGTATAAATGATTTTATTAATATCATTTATACTTTATATAACTAATATAAATAGTTTACATATTACTTGACATGTAAATTATTAAATTTTATTTAAAACTAGTGTCACATATAAAAAATTTGAAGTGTATTATATTAATACATGTATTATTTAACTTATATTTTTATTTTTGTGGGTCGGATCAGGTCGACCCATGTCCAAATCTCCTAACCCAAACCCGATCCATAAAAGGTTGGGCGGACTAGACAGGCGAATCCCCAACTTGTTGGCTAGGTCTATTCTTGGTGATTTAATTGATGTTTGAGCATGCATAGACGCATACTCCTAAATTGGGACATTTGAGATTCCTTAACATTGCTATAGTAGTTTTGTCATTTGTACGCTGAATGAAAAGGTAATGTTTGATTTTGATTTTCTCGGTCATTTATAACCAACTTCTTTGTTAAAAGATTTGAAAGATTATTTTATGGATATACACATTATCTGATTTTCTCGAGTCAGAAAACTGGTCCAACTGATTAGATCAGTAAATTAAGTCCGGATCGATTTTTTCTGAGTCGATACAAATGACACTACAAGGAAAATAAGTTGTGGCTACAGAACTATACCCACAGATGTGGAATTTGTGGTCACGAAATTGGGCTTTGGCCACAACACATCGTTGCCACTAGCCGTAGCTACAGGTTTCGTCGTGAGAGTTCTCTAACCACGAATATGTCGTGCCCACTACAAGTAGCCACGGAACTTGTCGTGGCCACAATTCTTGTATGGAGACTTTGGCCACGAATTGTAGGTACGAGAAACTAGTGGCCACAGAATTATCGTGGCCACAAGTTTCTGTAGCCACATTCCATAGTCACAACTCATTTTTCTTGTAGTGTGATCACATCATATTGATGTCATAACCCATCCAACCGGTTTGAACCAATGATCCGACTCAGTGACTGACCGATCCAATGTTCGGTCTGGTTTGTAAAACCTTGATATGAATCGAATCGAAGTAAGAATGCAAATATGTGTGTGTATGTACGCGCACGTGCGCGCATGTGTGTGTGTGTGCATGTGCGTGCGCAGGCGCGCACGCGCATGTGTCCAATATATGACCATAACCATTTTATACACGTTGACATACATATACTTATCTGTTTCAAAATGAATATATACAACTACGAATATGATTTTGATATCTACGAATATCCACATCTGTATTCACATTCATATATACAATATTTTTAATAATTTCACTTAAAATATTTTTAATAGAATTTTACATTATCAATTAATTTAATATATTGGTAGCATCCAATATATTAATACTTAAGTAAATCAATTAAATATTTTTGCTGTAATTCATATATGTTCCGTGTTTATTTTATATATGTATTCATTTCTAAAGAGATGTTAACATAGTATATGCATTGGTATTCATGACTCCAGTTTTCATATTTCCATGTTTGTATATGCATTGGTATGGACTACAACAGGAATGACCATTGCCGACTTTTATAAACGTCGTATTAGGCTTATAAATTAAACGTCAGTTATAATCTTTTTTGTTGTAGTGATTCATGGCTCAAGATGGGAAGATGACAATGGTTTGAAACAGGGATACTAATGGACACATACATATACATTTCCATTCCACTTTCCATGTTATTAATGTTTCAATGTCCATATACTTATTGTAACGGCTGGAATTTTTCCAGAAAAGCTCCTTGTATTTCCTTCTTTCTAACATTGATTTGATTCTCAATTAACGAGTTTTAATGGCTATTAATTTATTCAATGGGAGGTTTAAAATCCCAAGGATTCCATTCCCACCCCTTCACGTCACTTTTATCTTGCAAATTGAGAGAGAGAGAGAGAGAGAGAGAGAGAGAGAGGAGAGGAGAGAGAAGAAAAAGAAGAGATATTTTACCGGCTTCTACCGTCGTCGCAGGAGATGACGACACCGAGTCGGAAAAGGAGAAAGCTGTGGATCCGTGACCAAAAGGAGGGGTGACGATCTCGACAGATAGAGTTAAGTTTTGGATCAAGGTATGTATCGGCTATCGATTATTATGTATATACATCGATTAACTATAGAATGGACCATTGATTATATGTATCGGTTTAGGATTACAATTTTTTACATATGTGTCGGTTCAGGATTACATATGGAA
Organism: Ottelia alismoides; assembly: GCA_037367405.1. Taxonomy (NCBI): domain Eukaryota; kingdom Viridiplantae; phylum Streptophyta; class Magnoliopsida; order Alismatales; family Hydrocharitaceae; genus Ottelia; species Ottelia alismoides. The sequence continues at coordinate 172,313 of JAZKJV010000276.1, forward strand.
AATGATCCAATTCGAAATACGATTTAAAAAAATATAAGTTTTGACTTAGAATTACGATCTATAAATGCATGTGTCAGTTTCACAAGATGATCGTATGCAATGATTTGATTTTGAATAAGATATCCAAACACATGTTGGATCTTTTAGACCAACACATACATCAACCGATTCGATTTAGATTAAACTTCTAAGTATATGTGCCGATTCCCTAGACTTTGCAGAATTTGTAAAGTCCATATCAATTTATCACATGGTGTGATGATTCTGTTATTAGATATAATTAGTCAAATGATCTTTCATAGAAAAGAAGGGCTTGAATAATCTTGATACTGTTGTTGGTCGCAATACTATTTAGGCTCGTCAAGTACTTGTGAAAGTTGCCATACATACCCACGTAGATATATCCACTACCCTCCCTTAAGGACAGTTGGATGGTTGATGTTCATTTGATACCACGTTTATATCATGTGACTAAACTATGTATGATATGCCCAAATACTGAAATATGTGTATTATCATGTCATTCCCTAAAGAATTACTCTTTTAGATAGTCAAAATCTATAATAAGCATAACTGTTACCATGTAATATGTTTAGTTGTACATCTGTTACGGCTTAGACATCGCTACTATTAATAAGATCAGAAATAGAAAGTTAAATCTCACGAATGGTGTTATATGCAAAGAGAAAAAATAATCTAAATAAGTAAACTAAGAAGTCTTGCTGCTACAAAAAGAAAATCAACGCCAACTACCACGATGGTTACTTTAAATTCGGATGCAATTAAGCATAAATTGTAAAATCAACAATCATACCTTCTAATTCATGGTAAGTATTTCTACAACATATTATTATAAAGAAAAATCCAACCTACAGTGTGATATGAGTACCTAATCACGAGGATTATTTGTGCGTAAATGGAGTCATAAGGCATCTAAAATAGAGATGTTGATCTTAAATTTATGGTAATTTTGGGATAGAAATTCACAATTTTGCACTAAGATCTTGTGTGCGCCGTAGGTTGCACATTTTGGTGTAAAGAAAGCATTGCACCTGAAGAGTTAAGACACTGCATATACATAGGTAAGAAAAATATGCTATATATCATGATTTGAGAAACCATCTTACAAATTACTGTTAAATGGTAACTTTGGATTCGTTATAACTTTGAAAACGATGGAATATTCATGTTCAAGTGAAAATAAATAATAAGTTATTATCATACATGTTGTAAAATATTAGAAGGTGTGCTTGATAAGAGAATAAATTCTGATACCTTAAAAAGATTTAAGGCACAGACTCATAAAGAGTCACATGGACGATCGCAAGGGATCGTGTAAGCCAAAGGGCTATGCTGCAAGGGTCGTATGGTTGCAAGGAACCATAGAGGCAAAAGCTAAGTCCTCTACAGTTGTACCTACACTGTCATGTTAATGCCGCAAGGGGCGATTGCAAGTAATCCAAAAGAGGCAAAAGCTAAGTCCTCTACAGTTGTAGCTACATTGTCATGTATCGTAAGTGCCAACGGTTGAAAACGTATAACAAGATACGTATATGAAAGTTATACAAGAAAATTGGTTTATAAAGGTAAACTATGATGAGTTATGCAAGAAAATGATTTAAAAAGAGTAAACCATTACATGCTATACAAGAAGTGATTTAAGAAAGTTAAACCATCAAAGCCATGGAGGTTTATATGCAAATGATTTATATGATTTAAGAAGTATGTAAGTTGCTATGTATTTTATGAAATAAGCCCCACAAGTTGTAAGAAATGGTTGTCTATCTACTTATGCAATTTACATGCATATCCATGTTTTGAAAGAAGCCAAATTATACATGATAGGTTCGAACTTAGATATGCATGGGAGATATCTAAGCACGGAATGACGTGTATATGTGAAAATCTAAGTACATGATTTATAACGAATCAAGGACCATTAGAATACCCATGCATAGACCACGATGCATACTGTGTTGGACATGCGAGCCCATGGCGAGCTATTATGCAATAAATGTTATTGCGAATATCATTCCCTGATCTGAAATGAAGAATAATTAATTTTCATAATAGGTCCCTTAGTACAATTAGGGTTATGTACCATGGCTATCTTAATGATCATACAGTTGTTGATTCAATTATTGAATCATAGAGGCTGGTGCTCGGATGAATATCTAAAGAGTTAGATTGAGGACTCATCAAGCACCGTCAAATGATTATTAAGATGTGATCTCCAACCTGAGTAGGAGATGGCAATCCTTTCTCACATAGGCTGATATCTGACCGACCTGTAGATGCATGTCCTCTGCATAGGAATAGAGATTCGGAGATGTCGGATTAGTTAGGTCAAAGAGTTGACTTAACGAGATCGAGATAACCAAAGTCCTATGTCGTATGCTGTCACGATATAGGCACGCATCCTCTGACCGGAGACAGATGTGTTACTATATATCTGAGTATGTACATTTGGCAGACCGATAGGTTAATGACCTAACCAAGGTCTATACACCGGCGTGTTTGTGTGCATATAAGAGCATATGAGTAATACGCTCTCAAAGGGATCATACATGTTCACTACTGAACTGAAAGACATGAGTTCACTCGTTAGATATTGGGAAGAATCAAATTCCGTGCACGGTCATCTCGCTTTGGAAGCTTGACTGAATTTGTAGGTTTGATATATACTTTTGGAAAGTATATGATCAAGACGTAGGCATGATATATGCTTTTGGAAAGTATATGATCGATACCAAATCTCAATGATCAAATGAGAAACTTACTGATAAAACCTTGAAGAAGACAGTATAAAATTGATCTTGATCTTCGAGTTGATCATATGTCTTCCAGTATGAAGGATGTACAGGTATTGGGAATAACTGAGGGTGATGTGATCATAAACGATTATATAACCATGACGCTTCCATTTCGAGGGAGTGATGAAACATGTCTGGATTTTAGTGACTCCTCTCAGTAGAGAAGTAATCTGATCTTGGTCCAAGTGTTGGACATTGGTCTGAATGACATTTAGATGCAATGAGAAGATTAGATTTGCGGTCTTGATTTAATCAAGCATCTATGGGAGGTTCGTAAGATCTGGATTTGAGATGAGATCTCAACATCCAAGTCACTATACATGGAACAATACAATCGTCATGTCTTTATCTCCAAGTATCTAGGAGAAAGCACATTATTCTCGAAGGGGTTCAAGAATAATTCATTTGATGAACTACATATCCAAGCAAGAAGGACTTGATGATTAAATGAGATTTAATCATCAAGCATAATATGAATGAGATTCATATTGTGAAAATAATTATCCAAGATAATTAAATGGGATTTAATTATCAAGGATTAGAGAATGTGGATAATACTATCCATAATATTTGTGTATTATAAATATGATTTATAACATATATATTGAAGAGAGAGAATTTTTGTAAATGGTATTTCTTAATTATTAATGTGGATTGCATTCACATTGATTAGTTAATTGGAAATGTAATTTACAAATTAATTTGGGTTGTGAATATGATTCACATATTTTCAATGGCATGATTGAAATATTCACAAATTAATTGAGAATTAATTTAGTGGATAATTTTGCAATAGATATACACTAATTAATTGGGAATTAATTTGGTGGATAATATTGCAAAACAAGTAAGAGATAATTGGATTAAATAAAAAGGGATAATAAACCACCAAATGAGGTGGTGTCACCCATGACTTGGTCATGGGTGACGTCCCATCTATTTAGGGTGAATTATCATCTCAATTTTATTATTATCCTATTATCTTGTGTTAATTAATTTATGTTAAATTAAATTGTGTTGATAATGTTAAAATATATATTTAATTTAAATATAAAATAATGTTGTTCGTTTTTTAACCAACAACAATCTTGGCCATTGATTAATACATAGACCAACTTGGTCGTTGGATCTATGTGTCTCATGGATTGAGATCTATTGGATCCTAAACTAATATAAAAGGAGGGCTAACCTAGCCTTTCAAGGTACATGATTTTAGAGTTGTAGAAGCCTACTACTCTCTCTCTCTCTCTCTCATTCTCTCCCTCCCTCTTTCTCTTCTCCAAAAGGTGGTCGTCCACTTTGTGTTGAGAAGGAGAGTCTCTCGCCTTTGCCTTCGACGACTCGAGGATCTCCTTCTTCTTTAAGGTTGCTTGCTCTAAAGGAAGACGACGGATTTCGTTTGACGAAATCAGGGGATTCATTGCTTGGATCTTCATCGAGGATTGCGGGAAGAACGCGTCTCATCATCCCGCCCGCAAGTGCGTTCTTCGTGGATCGGACTTAAGACAGGAGGATCTCTTGTTTGGGATCTCACGATTACAACCACGCTCCAAGAGGTATTCCTTATACTTTGTGTTTTGATGAAACGATCCGATAAATGTTCTCGTGATCATGTGGTTTCATCATTTGATTTAAATTTTAAATTCCACTGCATTTCACGACTAGTGCGACTAGTTGCCCCGATCGCATATGATGCGATCAACACGCTTCCGTGATGCGCTTAAGGATTCTCAATATCCTTCATACTGGACATCAAGCTCATGGAAATTTATGTTTGTCAATTTCAGGTGAAGAACATGGTTGATTGCATATTCCGGATTGTGCTACGGATCTCTCGAGATTCCGGACGTGGTATGACTCAACTCGAGAAGATTAAAGGATATCTATATGCCTACATGAACTGTTGAGATGTTATTTTAGTTATTAGAGTAGTTTTTAAAATTTCTCCAGTTTAGAGTTGTAATAATGGAAATCTTAGTTTGAATGGACTTTGTTTGGAATTGATATTATCTCTGCTCATTGGATGCCATGCATGTATTAGTAACGGTTCAGTCGCGTGATCTGATATCGCATGCTTCCACCGATCTTTGTGACCCGTTCCATTACACTTGTATTTTTAAAATTTGATATAGATAAAGATATCATATTTTTATTAGCAAATATTGGTATATGTATGTATGTTTAAGTGTATAAATGTAGTCATAAATACATCTTTAACTATACGCTACAAAGTTCATATCTTTTTTTAACATATTCAATATTATTATCACCAAGGTGCATGTAACTTTACATGCATCGGTGTCATTTCTTATCTCTTTTGTGAAATGAAATCATATGGGATTTAAATCATCATATATCATCATTATGTCATTCAAAAATCAACTTAATTCAAGACTTGTAACCCATCCATCAAGACTGTGGAAATTTAACGATCTCAGAATTGCTGAAATTTAGCCTTCCAGATTGATATGTTAGGAATGTATGTTTTATATGAAATTTGAAACACATATTCTATTAATAGTTCTAAGTAAACTCCTCTTAGATTTCACTTCAAAATAATGAACATTTATGGCACATGTGCATGTAAAGTTAAATGCACCATGGTGCAAGCTCTCCAACCTTTTATTGTTATTATTATTTAATATAATTTTTTATATGTATTTTTCTGTATGTAATCAAATACATGTATAACTAAGCTAATATATGAAGTATTTCTACTATTATCCGTATCTTAATATGGATTCCCGTTCTAGGGACTAAAATTCTCATCCTTTTGGTCTTCTCGCCCACCCTAATCACCCCTTTCTTGTTGGAAGAAGTTAAGAAGACCATTAAATTGTTTGACAACAATAAAGCAATGGTGCCAGATGGATTGATCCCCAGTTATTAAGAAAGTTTGGCATTTTCTGTGAGAAAATTTTATGCTCATGCTTAATGAACTAGATCTCTCACTTTCCAAGCCTTAAACCATCAATGTGATGGTTTCTCTTATATGCAAAACTAGAGACCCCACAATGATTGGAAGTTACTGGCCTATTCGAATAATCTCCAATTTATTGCCTATCAGAACGCACCTTCACACCGAAGCCTTATTACCTCTACAGTTCAGCTCCTGATCTCTTATCTTTATGGTACTACATTGATCCCTCTTCTTTACAGCGCTTTCAAGCTGAATCTTTATCCCCGAAAGCTGCTTTTCGGGCCCAGCCGTCAGGCCTCAACCAAAAACAAGCGTTGATGGGATTTGAGTTGACGAGCTGACGAAGAAGAGCTCTTGAAGAAGCTGCCGGAAAGCAGCGTGCTATTGACCGCGCATAGAAGTGCTGGGAAGTAACGTTCGACTTTTTATGCCTTCATGATAATGTCCTTCAAGCGAGAAAGCTTTGATCTTGAAGATCGATCTTCACAAGACTTTCGACAGTCTAAGATGGCATCGTATGCTAAACATGTTAAAAGCAGTTGCACTTTCGTCAACTTCATTGCAATGATTCTTGAGACATCAAAGTCTCTTCGAGGTCAATGACTCTTTTGTAGGCTTCAAAGTAACTAGTTCTTGGTTCTCTAAAAATTTTTTTGAAACAGTTCACTCTTCCCTTCCGAAAGATCCCCTCAATTGCAGCTCCCCCTTCGTTCTAATTGCCTTGGCCTTTGGTCGTTGTCTACAAACAAAAGATTTTCCAAAAACCGGGGTTTGTCTCAAAGTTTAACTGGTTGAATGCTCTTTGAAATCGAGCTCCACTATCTATATACCTAATTTAAAGGTGGGTTTATCACTCATTGGCTGCCACGTGTTCTCATGAGCTTCTTTTCGTCTCCCCGTGTTTTCTTCCCTCTCCCATTTAGCATTCCCGCTTTTCATAGTTCTTTTGACCCATCATCTGACAGATATATTCATGCTTGTCATTTCTCTTTGGTTCTCCTGCACACAATGATTGGTGTTTCATCCATTGCCAAGTTACAATCTCCGGAAATTTCCAATAAAAAGTCATCATTGCATGTGTCACTGCCAACCCCACACATGGGCTGTTACTAGGGATGCAAACGTACGGATACGGATATAGGTATTACCATATCCTTATCCGTTTCAAAATATGGATACGGATACGGAAACAGATATCATGCGGATATCGCAAATTGAATAATGTATCCTTAAATACGGATACGGATTCGAAATCAGATAAAAATGATTCGGATACAGATATTTAAGAAACGGATATGGATTATCCTATAAATATTAAGTGCCTCCTCATACTTTTAATTAAAATCAATGTCTTTATGAACTTGTAATTGATGGATGATTAATCCTAAATTCAATAAAAAGATTTTATCACTTGTGCCCCTCCGAGATATCGCAATATCAGTTATGCCCCTGTCTTTTTGGTAATATCAGTTGTGCCCCTCACTTCTTGCTCCGTCATCAGTTGTGCCCTTCCGTCAGATTGACCGTCAAAAAATTAAAATAACCATGATTTATTCAAATCATGGTGTGGTTAAGAAAGGTATTATGGTCAAAACAAAATAAGAGGCGGAGGAGGAGCTCGGGGCGGATTGCGACGGAAGGAGGGGGAGCAGGGGGCAGCGTCGGGGAGGGGAGGTGGTGCGGGGCTGGGAGGGGGTGCCGCCCAGGGGGAGGTGGAGCAGGGGAGGAGGTGCGGGGCTGGGAGGGAGTGCCGTCCAGGGGGAGGGGGAACAGGAGGCGACGCTGGGGAGGGGAGGTGGTGCGAGGCTAGGAGGGGGTGCCGCCCAGGGGGAGGGGGAGCAGGGGACGACGCCGAGGAGGGGAGGAGGTGCGGGGGGGAGGAGGGGCAGCACCGGGGAGGGGAGGAGGTGCGGTGTCGGGGGAGGGGAGGAGGTGCGGGGGCGGGGGGAGGGGGGAGGAGGTGCGTCGCCGGGGAGGGGGTGCGGGGGGGAGGAGGTGTGGTGCCGGGGAGGGGAGGGGGTGTGGGGCTGGGCGGCGCGGGGCAGGGGCGGGGGCGGCGGGCTAGGAGGAGGTGCGGGGAGCTCGGAGCGGAGCTGGACGGCGCGGGGCAGGGGTGGGGGCGGAGAGGGAGGAGGAGGAGGTTGGAGGAAGAGGAAGAGGATGGGGAAGAGGTGAGGAAAAGGATGTAAAATGACCACATAACCTTTTTTTAAATTAATTCCGCTTATGTCCTGAAAATTAACGTCCGTTTGCACTGTGGATGGACGGTTACTAACCCGAGGGGTATAACTGATATTACCAAAATGATAGGGGCATAACTGATATAACGATATCTCGGAGGGGCACAAGTGATAAAATCCCTTTAATAAACTTACAATGTTACATAGTAAATAAGAAAATAAATTAAAATATTGAATGATAAATTGAAGAGCACATAATAAATTTTATGATGATGTACCTTTGTCTTCCTTCATTTGAAATGTTTCCGAAATATAAGTAATACTGTAACATTGTAACCAACTAATAAGATAAATGTGATATGGTATATTTCATGAAACGATATTATGATAAATTATAAATGTTTATTACTTTTTTTTGACATTTCATGATGAGGTACAATTTCGTGTCCGAGCTACATTGAGACATGCAAAACATTTGTGAAGCTGAAATATTAGTGAAAATATGGATAATACGGATATTCGTATCCGTATCTGCGAAAAATATATACATTTGTATCCATATATCCGGAAAAAAATTTGTAATGGTATTCGTACCCGTATTTGTATCCGTATCTGCAAGAAAATTAAAATTAGTATTTGTATCCCTATCCGTTGAAATCTGAAAATGTATATCTATACCGCTTAAAAGCGGATACTGTAGCGGACGGATATGGATATGTCCGCATCCGATTGTATAGGTTGTTCCCACTATGGTTTATATTATAGGTTGTTCCCACCCCGGTTCACACGTGTCATTATATTCTTACATATCTGTCGCCATCACAAGAAGCTAGATAAGCTCGATTGTATTTTTTTCTCGCTCATTGTAGCAATCTTGCAGTGCACTCCAGATTTTGGTATAAAAGAACGTACTTCTCCCTCCATCGTTCTGATCTCCGACGCTTTCCTTCCCCTCTCCCTACACCTCAGTGCTCTATTGCATCGTCACCTCCTCATCTTACCTTCGTAGCTCCACCTCTTCGTTTTCCTATCAGTGATTCGTCATTTGTGGTCAACTCTGCAGCCAAAGCCAAATTCTTAGGATAAGCTTTAGGGATGACGATGTCGTCTGCAGTGTGAACATCATGAGGTGTCAAGAAAGAGCGGAGGAGCTCGACAGTATTCTCGCTTTATTCTTTCCAGCTAAAGTGGTTCAACTTTTGAATCATCTTGGTTTTTCCATACGGATTCGATTAGTAAGTTGATGACTAGTCTCCTTAATATGCGGGAACTTATTCTGTAAAGCTAAACCTTTGACATCGTCTTTGCCACAAAGGCTCCCAATTCAGTGGAAAGAAAAACTTTCTCACAAGACATAGGAATGATAAGAGAACCCTTCTTAACAAAACCATTTACTCATCGCTTGTGGATTGAGAACGGCAGCCTGCCTTTAACCAAGAGCTCACGTTTAAGATCTTCAATCCTCAGGTCTCCTATTTCCTGAGGCTATGTTCCAATGATGACCAATATTGGTAGCTTCAGAGAAAAAAGCATACCTATGGTGGTTGATCTGGAAAGCTCTTTGTGTCAAGACTTTTTAGGATACCTTATTTACTCTAGCGAAAATTGTCCATAAATTCAATTTTCAATGGAATAGTAGTCCTTATGAGCATCCTTAAATTGACCTATAGCCCAAATGTTTGATTTGCTTCTGCAGCTCCGCAAAACCGTGGCACTTCTATTCTTATTATCCTTTTTCCATTTGCATGGACCTAATGCCTAAAGACTATTTCCTTGGATCGTGCATCCCAAGTATAGCTCCATCCTCGATAAGCATATCAAGATGCTTTTTTTACTCTCCTTATCTCTTGGACAGTTCCTTTCATTTGGAGAATGGTCCCAAGAATAAGGATGTTATTGGCTTCTCCTCCCATCTCTTTATCCGTACGGCTATTCCTTCTCTCTACTCTTATTCCACCTTATTCCACGTTTAATTTTATCCTTATTTCACCTTACATACCTTATTTCACATTATTCTTATCCTTCCAACCAAACAGAAATAGTGCAATATTCTAACATATTCTCACCCTTATTTATGCTTATTCCTGAACCAAACACACTCTAAATTGTTGTTGTCAACGACACCATTTAGCTTGATTTAACTATCTTTTTTCCCTACCCACGTATGAGTTGTCATTATTTTGGTATATAACTATTGCAAGATATGACGAGGTATTACTTTTTTTTATTTCAACGATGAACAAACCTTTGATCATTTTTTTCAAAATGAATATCCTTACCGGATCCACATTCATTTTATATCTATACGCGATTTTAACGATACATTATTGTATTTTTTTTTCATTTCATTCAATATATATAAGAAAATTTTTAATTGAGGTGCCACTTTTCCTAATTCACCATGAGACACCTTATATCCTCACGTGTTTTCTTATTTTAAAATGAATAAGAGTAAGCTAAGTGCTGGTAACAGGATCAATATCACGGCATATACAAAGTAATAGTTAGCAAGATCAATATGAATCAGTGCATTACAGATTAACAGAAATATCATCAAGAATTTCCGATTCATATGAAAATTACGATATGCACGCAAGAACAAATAAAATCATAGGTTAACCATTTTTGTTATTCGAAATAAATCAATAGGGCAAGATCCAGAAAAGGTAAAGTAATAAACGCAATGTAGGAAAGAAAATGATAAAGAAATTAAATTATAAATAACCAAAGCGTACATGTAATGGATTGTCCTTAGAGAGGATATCGCACCCACAATACCGGTGCGTAAGGTACTGGCGATCCGCTCGCAGGATACGACGGCACACGATCTTCATCTGTGCACACCGATGAGATCATCCTCGAATGTACCTTAGAATACTACAACTGAGAGAAAGAGAAGTAGGTTCGTCCGCGATAGAGGAAGAACGAAACATAGCCAAGACGGTGCCAGAGAGGTTTTCTTGCGAGTGAATAAAAACGGTGTAGGAGGAGGGGTATAAAAAAGGGTGCATTCCCTAGTATGCGGTAAGTTCGTCTTCCGAAAATACCCCTCAATGGACGTGTGCCTTTGAATTCCAAAACTGCGGCTAAAAATGAGACTTTGTGTTGAATCCAAATTAATCCGTATGATTAATTTAATCGATCAGCCAAATAAAATCCGCAGCAAAAGTATTGAGATCCGAATTGACTCTCCCAAGTCGGAGCCAGAGTGCACGCATGTGCGTGGTCATCCATTCCTCCTCTCTACTATTACTACAAGAACTTGCGGTGCAAACTCATATATAAGCCCACTAAAAGTTTAGAAACACTAGATGTGGTACTAAACTTCCACCCACAACTCTCCTTTCAAATTTGAATATTCCCAACTTTCTCTCACATGCAATTTAGTTTCCTAATTGAAACCAAATTAAATTCTAATGTAATGACATAGATTTACCAAATTTAAAATCTAATTACATTAATTCTAAATAGGGGTTGGGGAGCATGCACCCAGGTGCATGTAATTTTATATGCACCGAGACCTATATCTTCCATGTTTTTCTATTTTTTTGGAAAATATCACCATGTATATTCTGTTGTATTTCAGAATTGTAATTAGATTTTAATTGAAAAATCTATGTAATTACAATTGAAGTAAATTTGGTTTCAATTGAGAAACCAAATGGCTTGGAGGGAAAGTTGGGAATTCCCAAATTTGAAACATGAAAAAGTTTGGGTGGAAGTTTAGTACCATACCTTGGAGCTCTAAACTTTTGGTGAACTTATATATGAGTTCACACCCCAAGCTCTTATAGCAATAGTAGAGAGGAGGAATGGAGGACCACACACGCGTGCGCACGCGCTCCGCTCCGTCTTCAGCTCCGCTCCGGCTCCGGCTCGGGAGAGTCAATTCGGATCTCGATACTTTTGCTATGGCTTGCATTTAGTAAGTCGATTAAATTAATCACACAATTAATTTGGTAAGTCAAATAAAATAGAAATCAACTCTCCATCATGGATGCACATTTCTAGGCACGATTTCGGGATCCGAAATGACCCGTTGAGGGGCGTTTTCAGAATTCGGAAGGCACCGCACTAGGGCATGCGATCATCTATTTAAATTCCTTCCCCCACATCGTGTTATACACACTCGCAAGAAACTCTTACGTCGTCTTCTCTCTGTTCTGGTTCTTCCTTGCGCGGACGAACCAGTACTTCTCTTTCTCTCGGCTGCTAGTTCTCAAAGGTACTTTCGAGGACGATCTCATCAGTGTGCGCGGATGAAGATCGTGTGCCATCGTATCCTGGGAGCAGATCGCCAGTACCCTACGCACCGGTATTGTGGAGGTGATATCCTCTCTAAGGACAGTCCAATTCGTGGACACGTCAGTGCTCTCTAAACTTATTCTTCTTTTACTTTGTTTGCCGTAATACGGTTATTGCTTTATCTTTTCTGGATCTTGCCTAGTTGTATGTTTCCATTTACTTATTACGTTCCTATTTGCATATTATAATCAGATAATGGATTGGACCTGCATGACATTAATTTTGATAATATGTAATGCTTTTCCGTCAATCTATTTAGATCCGTGTATTTACTGTTTATTATATGCGATGGTAATCCTGTTTACAACAATCTTCGAGTAGATATCGGGAACCGATTTTAAAATTATGTCGAAAATGGTGTTTAAGTCGAGTGTACATATGACGGGTATTCCTGAGAAGTTCGGTGGACAGAACTTGAAGCGTTAGCAACAACGCATGAAGATCTGGTTAACCACCATTGGATTAATCTCGATGCTTGAAACTGACGCTGGAAACGGAAAACCCCACACCCGATAGCCATAAGGCGCAATCCGTGTGGAAGGAATGAGATCGTATATGTCATGGTTGCATCTTGTTGACCCTGCCCAACACGTTGTTTGACATGTATTATTCGTCCACGCAGACTACGAAGGGGCTATGGGAAGATTTGGATTGGAAGTATAACACCGAAGACCTCGGTATTGAGAAATACTCCATGGCCAAATTTTTAAAGTTTTTCATGACCAAAGGGAAGTCTGTTTCTGAACAGGCACACGAGTTTTTACTCCTGCTCCACAGTTTAGAAGATGCCGAAATGAAACTTCTAGAGAAGTTTCAAGTCATGTGTATCATAGAAAAATTCTCTAAGTCGTGGGAAGACTTCGGTATGACCCTGAAACACAGGAAGGAGAAAATTTCTATGGATGACTTGATGGTGGCAATTGCCATAGAAGAGGAACACAAGAAACAAAAGCCTTTGCTTCCTGTCTATATTCAAGCTAAGACCAATCTCATGACCTCGAAGGGCAAAGATAAGAAGGGAAATGGTGCTAATAACAATAAAATGAAATCAAAGGCAAGATCCAAAAAAAGGTAAAGAATAAACTCTGTTGGCACTGTAATCAGATTGACCATTGGAAGAAGGATTGTCTGTCCTGAAAGGCTCAACCTGAGGCTACAGACGGGAGTCCACAAGTGAATATGATCACTATGGGACTCGGGTCTAGCAAGAGACCTGCTGTGGTTGGACTGTGAAGATGGAGCATGATTCCGCAGCTAGGGTGCTAGGGTCAGGACAAGTCAACTTGAGGTTCTCCTAGACGTGTCTGGACATTTCACAGGACGCTGCATGTTCCTTACATCAAGAAGAATGTTTTATCTGACTCTATCTTAGTTAGAAATGGTTTTGAATTGAACTTTAAATGTAATAAAGATATCATTCTGAGACATGACATATTTTATGGAAAAGGCTATTTGACATATTTTGATTTGTTATTTAGAATTCGTTGTGATTCAGTAAACATCAATGAAATGAATGTTTTAAGTTCTGAATGTTCTAATTCTGTGTCTCATTTGTGAATAATCTAGAGTCTTGTGATATGTGGCATGGTAGATTGGGACATGTAAACTTAAAGTCAATTAAAAGAATGAAGAGTTTAGAATTGATCCCTAAACACACTATTGATAAAACTCAAAAATGTAAAATTTGTGTGCAATCTAAGACACCTAGGAAGTCTTTTCAGTCTGTCTCCAGAGATAGTGAGATCTTGGATCTAGTGCACACGGATATCTGTGAGTTTAATGGTGTGTTGACCCGAGATAATAAGAAATACTTTATCACCTTTATAGATGATGGAAGTAGATACGGTTATGTATACTTAATGAAAACCAAGGATGAATCCTTAGAAAAATGTCTTATATTTAAGAATGGAGCTGAGACACAAGCAGGAAAAGAGCTTAAACGCCTTAGGTCAGATAGAGGAGGTGAATATGCCTATAACTTGTTTGATGAACAATGCAAATCATTTAGCATAATTCATGAAGTTATGGCCCCATATTCACTGCAATCAAATGGGACAGCAGAACGTAAAAATAGAACCTTAACTGACATGATCAATGCTCTCCTACAGAGTTCTGGACTTCCAATCTATATGTGAGGAGAATCTTTAAATACAGCTTGCATATTCTGAATAGGGTTCCTCCAAGGCATATGGAGAAGTGTCCTTTTGAACTTTGGAGAAATAGGAAACTTAGTTTAAGATATCTCAAAGTGTGGGGTTGTCTCGCTAAGATTTTAGTCCCAGAACACAAGAGAAAGAAACTTGGTAGATCTGTTGGATGCAAAGACAACATGACAGATCCGTTAACTAAGGGACTTGATAAATCTTTAATCCTAAAGTCTAGGCTTGGGATGAGACTGAGACCGATTGGGAGTTTCTCTACAGTAGTAACCCAACCTATCTGAGTGAAGATCCCACAAAGTAGGTTCAATGTGATAATAACAAACTATTTGGAGAACTGGTTGGCACTCTAATCTTAATGCATATACATGAGTGTCTTATCCTTAGAAGCCTAAGTGCCCTTTAAGCTGCAAGTTTAGGAAGAGCGTAGGCTCTGAATGGGTTCAAGCCTTTGGGCAGGATGTTAGCAGTGCAATCTTGGAGAACGCCATCTATGTAAGTGTTACTGTGGGTCGCGGTTAAAGGAAGAGGGTCTTTCCTGAACACACTCATGAAACAGGATAAGGGTGCATGACCTTTAAAGAGCACCAACCCTAAAGATTGTACCAAGAACAACACTTTGTTGTTTCTACCGTATACTTTAACACCAAGGTCTGAAGTTCAAGACGTAGTTCACTTCGTTCCTATTGAAATGAATGTAGTAAACTCAAGTAGAGGTTCAAACCGGAAGGTACCTCTACTGAAAGCAAAGTGTGGCAGTCGAAAGTTGTGTTTTCAACTCCTTTTGAATCTCTTTTTCAAATTGATGAATTCGTGGAGGATTGTTGTATTTAAGAACTGTAATTATATTTTAATTGGAAAATCTATTTAATTGCAATTGGAGTAAATTTGGTTTCAATTGGGAAACCAAATGACTTAGAGGGAAAGTTGGGAATTCTTAAATTTGAAACATGGAAAAGTTTGGGTGGAAGTTTAGTACCATACCTTTGAGCTCTAAACTTTTGGTGGACTTATATATGAGTTCACACCCCAAGCTCTTGTAGCAATAGTAGAGAGAAGGAATGGAGGACCACACACGCATGCGCGCTCCGCTCCGCCTCCGTCTCCGGCTACGGCTCCGGCTTGGGAGAGTCAATTCGGATCTCAATACTTTTGCTACGGCTTTCATTTAGTAAGTCGATTAAATTAATCGCACGATTAATTTGGTAAGTCGACTAAAATGAGAATCAACTCTCCATCATGGACGCACGTTTCTGTACGCGATTTCGGGATCTGAAATGACCCGTTGAGGGGCATTTTTGAAATTCGGAAGGCACCACGCTAGGGCACGCGACCATCTATTTAAATCCCTTCCCCCACGTCGTGTTCTACATACTCGCAAGAAACTCTCATGCCATCTTTTCTTTGTTCCGGTTCTTCCTTGTGCGGATGAACCAGTGCTTCTCTTTCTCTCGGCTGCTAGTTCTCGGAAGTACTTTCGAGGACGATCTCGTCGGTGTGCGCGGACGAAGATCGTGTGCCGTCGTATCCTGGGAGCAGATCGCCAGTACCCTACGTACTGGTATTGTGGGGGCGATATCCTCTCTAAAGACAGTCCATTCCATGGACGCTTCGGTGATCTCTAATTTTATTCTTCTTTTACTTTGCTTGCCGCAATATGGTTATTGCTTTATCTTTCTTAGATCTCGTCCGGTTGTATGTTTTGTTTATTTAATCTGTTCCTATTTGCATATTATAATCGGATAATGGATTGGACCTGCATGATATTAATTTTGATAATCTGTAATGCTTTTCCGTCAATCCATTTGGATCCGTGTATTTACTTTTTATTATATGCGATGGTAATCTTGTTTACAACATATTCATCTATATATCCCTCCATTATGCTATCGAATTTTATCAGAAACAGAGACTCTTATACCCTCCCTATAGAATAGGTCGATTGCAACAATTCTAAGACCGTTAAAATTATATGTAATAGATGGAAGGCACAAGAGTCTCTGTTTTTTAAGAAATTAAAATGTCATATAGAATGGATATAGGAATTAATATACATAGTGATATTTTTCAAAAAAAATAAAAAAACATAAAAAAAATATAAATCTCGATGCATGTAAAATTACATACACCTAAATGCATACTTCCTTTTCCCTTATAAATACAAGACTAAGTATATCCGCGTCCTACTTATCGCATCTTAGAATCGATGGAGTGGTGAGGTCCCTCCGTCAGATTCCCAATAGGTGCCCTATATGCTATTCTACATGGGATTTTAGATTGCTGACGCTGACTTGACTTGACTTGATTGGGGTCCGGAAGATTATTGCTACCAGTGGCAAATATGCTATACACATGCTCACCGTGCTGTTTAAAAGAGAGATGACAAACGCGTCTTAATCGAGTGCCCATTTCCTCTCTCTCTCTCTCTTTTCCGGATCCGACCAAAGAACAGCCGACAACAATTCGTCTTCTTGCGAGACAATACTAATCGGAATGGACGCCATCATCAATTATAGCTTTAATATATTATTCTGCAACCGAAGTAGGAAATATATGATAGGAAATGCCACAATTAGAGTTATTACCACAACAAAAATACATCGCCACGCTTACAGATCACCTACAATACTAGTTAGATAAATAACTGCAAAATGATTTCGATGTAAAGAGGCACACGAATACTACGTAGAGTCAATCCCTCAACCAAAAAGAAACTTGCATTTTAAAATATACCGGATAATATGGATTTATTGGCACATTTTCGCATCGTGTTGGATTACAGAACAGGAATGAAAGCTTCTCAAATTGGTAGAGATCGGAATCCTTGTTTAGAATAAGAACTTAAGTGAACTAATTAACATATTGGTAGTTTTACATGATAATCCCTAACGGGCTGTTTAAACCCCCTAACCCACCACATTCTCTCTCTAACGTGGGCCACACTTTTTCTCTTTTTTAAAAAATTAAATAAATCGATTTTCATCATCGATTTCATCAAAAAATAATATATTATACCATCATATCATATAAAAATTATAAACTACCTCACTTCTACTCATGTTTCCAAACTTCAATACAATCACATCACAATAACTACTCACTTTTTCAAACTCTAATACAATCATATCATAACAAACCCACTTCAAACCCACCCCCAATTTAACCCTCTATCCAAACATCAAAACACAAAAATGTGTTACCCTCTACCACTTTAACCCGCCCTAACTTACGTATCAAACGCACCCTAAGATTTCAACCAATTAACCCATGCAATCCTTCTAATATATGGAAATTACATCATGACTCATGTAATATTGTTCTATTTTATATCCTAAATCCTCGATTAATTTATTTTAATCGAACAAGTATTTTTTACTTAGGACCAAAAAGTAAAGAAAAACTTGCAAAATATACATTAATTTTTTTTAAATCTTTTTTGGCCCCTCCCTTTCCATCCCACCTTCTTCTGCCAGCAAACATCCCCTTTCTCATCATCTACTTCATTAAGGACACGTGCTCATTCTTCTTAGGCCTCAATAGTTATAGAGTTAGGAATGAAAACAAATCAGATACATATTGGATATGGCTATTTCCATATCCATATTTATTTCATCTATATCGAGTATGAATATGGATACAGATATGAGTTAGATATGAATTTAGTTAACACAGTCGGATACGATTCGAAACAAATATTCATCGAACACAACTACGGATTAAATAAAGAGCAGACATGAATCGAATAAATACCAATTACGAAGTGATTCAAAAGATACCAGTAAATTATACACATTGTAATAAAAAATTTACAAATCAATAAAAGTTATAGTTTTTAAGGGATAGATATAGTTGTCAAGGGGTTGAAGCCTACCTGAGACTTCTTCTATTTATGATTCCTATGAAGTTATCGGCGCGAAGAGGCGTAGTGGTTATCAGAGATCAAGGGTGCATGGACTTCGTTTTAGCTTAGTTATTTACTAACACGATATTATATATGCATGTATATGTATATGTGAAAATTTCAAGAATGCCCTTGCTAATTTGTGAGAATTAATTGATGTTTGTTGTAATCGGATAAATTCGAATTGATCAAAATGACCACTTGATCAATGTTCAAGTAAATGCATAAGCAATTAGATTTATTTTACTTGGACAAGCCTAAGGTTGAACTTAAGGAGGCCACTATCTCCTTAGGTGATTTTCATATAATTTGGATGCTAGGTTTTATAGGAGTTTATTTAGAATTTTTTATGCAAATAATGATGAGATGCAAGTGCAAAAATGTCAAGTTTAAGGTTAAATTATCCTAGAATGAAATATCCACATTAATGTGAGCTCAAAAATCTGGAAGTCTATTTCTTTATTTATTTATGCAATGACAAAATCAGATCACATTTTTTTATACTTTTATGGTGTAAAATGCATGCATGAAAAATCAATCATTTTTATTATTTTTTTTGCAATTATTCATGCAAATGATTGCAAAAATTATAAAAATTTTCCAAGAGATTGAGAATGATGGAATTAACATACTTTTTTGTAATTTTTAAATATAATATGAATTTTCTATGAATAAAATAATGAAAATTGTGTGATTTAGAGTAAATTAATTATAATAATTAGAAAACCTAATTATTTTCTAGAAATAAAATTACCTTAGATGTATCCAATTAAGATACATCCAAGAAAAAATCTAACCCCTAAAAATTATGTCTATGATAATTTAGAATTAATTACATCAATCACAACATAATTAATTTTAAGAAAAATATGAGCGTAAATTAAGTGATTTTTAGGCACATGTCAGAACATAATTAAGTATACGGAATGTGAATTTCGGGGAATTTTTGGAGCTAGAAGTGATTTATTATGAATTTCCAATCACGGATAAGGAAAAATACGATGAATTTGACCACAATAAATATTATAAATCAATCAATGTTCATAAAAATTACATTAAACATGCATAATCATAGAGAACTAAATGTTCTACAATATATAATTTTTTAAATAACATATGATAACAAAATAATACTGAAAATGTGCCTCAAATGAAGGAGTCTATGTGCAATACAAGAAATAAAATGAAATTAAAAAATGAAGACATAGATTAATGGGTAATTACCAAGTCCCGGGAGGGGTCTGATGCAATTTCTTCGAGCACACACATGCCTTTCACAAGATGCTAGTCGGTGTGGGCCTCGCTTTGATTCTCTTGAAAGATGTGGGCCTTGCTGAAAGTTTTCCTCGCACCCAATGTGTAGAGTGCGTGAGGATGCGAGGCTCGAAGCGGTGGGTAGAGCTTCGGTTCCCGAAGCTCCTCGTCGTTGGCGGAGGAAGCTTCGGGTGGTCTAGAGTCTCGAGGCTTGACCAAGGTGCGGTGGGACGACATGGCATGATGAGGACCGTTGGATCAAGACGTGTACCTTGATCCTACGGATGTTGAGCAGAGGAAGGTGAAGTGGTGTCATAGGACTTTAAGGAAGGCGGTGACGAGCGGACCGATGGCACGGTGCGGATGGAGAGGCGAAGCTAGCATGGGGCTCTAGCGAAGGAGATCGAGGAGTATGGAAGGGCAGAGCAAGTGCGCACTAATGGCATGAAGATGATGCGGTTGTGATGGAGGAGTAGATGGATTAGATCAAGGGAAACGGAGCGGAAGTGTAACAGAGGAGAGGAGCATATAAAGAAGGAAAGAAGAAAATGAAAAGGCAACAGAAGAATAAGAAGAAGGGAAGGAGGATAGGCTTTCACCTGTGGATGTGGTGATCAATCACCACCGTCTTCGCTCGAGTGCTCGGTGATCTCGAGTTAGGCGGTTGCAGGGGAGTAGTTATAGAAGAAGGGGGATTTCTCCTTCTAGATCTAGTTGAAGTCAATTGATGGTTGTTGCTCGACACCGAATAAGCCTTCAACTTTCACCTGAAGGGTCTGGGATCTCTCTCTCTCATTCACTCCAAATTAGCGGATCCTCCGAGATGGGTAGACCATTGAAGGAAATATCGGCGATATATCGTCGATATAGCGATATCGACATAGGACCGAGATATGGCGATATATCCCGATTTCCAGGCATTTTCTTCACAAACCCGTCGATATGGGAAATATTTGGGCGATATATCATCGATATATCATCGAAATATCGTATCGATATGATATCGAAATGATATCGATATCGATACAGCATTCCAGGGGGTAGACGATTCTCGACATTTATGGGTGGTTAGCTTGCAGGTCGTGTGGCGAGGTGGAGATGGTGGAGGAGAAGCAAGGGCGAGTGGAGGAGTGATGAATCTCCATTTCATCACCTTTATTATTTCATTTGACCTTCAACCCGTAGTTAAATGCATGTAAATAACATTAAATTGTAGAAAAATAACATTCATTATTTGACTTATAAATACTATATAAATGTATGTATTTAATTAGAAAATAAAAGAATAAAGAAAAATAAAAAGAAAAAGAAATGAAGTGTGGAAAATACTAAATGATCCTAAATCCTGAGACCATGTCAATATTGACTTGGTCGACTAGAAATAAAGTAGGGGGAGATAGGGCACTCGATTGTACAAAAAACACCATAGAAATCCTAATTTTAATTCATCAATAAATAGTCATTTTAAATCTATTTTATTTTGTATTTTATATACCTCAAATAATAGAACCCTCAACATAAACACTTTACATAAAAATGTATATAAAACTAAAAAAATAATTGCACATAAAATTAAGATAGTGTGATCGGGACACAAAGAGGAAAAGGCTACAAACAAAACTTCACAGATCGATAACTCCTCCATACAAGCTCTAAATTGATCAAACACACATTAAAATTAAATTATCTTACTAATGAAGGTGATTTCATTTAAAATGGAGCTAAAATATGATAATCGACTTTTTGGGTCCCTATTATACTATGTACCTGATTATTTTATTCACGATATCCATTCTTTATTTTTTTAGTTTCCTTATATTTTCAAATACATGTAAACATTATTTAAATTATATTAAAAATAAAATACAAAATAAAAAGCATTAAAAATACATTAAAGTAAATAAGGTAATATAATATATATATATATATGTATATTATATCTATAATATACATATACATATACATATACATATTTATTTAAGTAAATAAATAATATCATAAAAATAAAATAAAAATATGTAAATACGTATTTAAATATATTATAAATATATAAAAATATGTATATATAATAATAAAATATAAAATACAAAATAAAAAATATCTAAAATATAGGTAAATATACCTATGTATATACTTGTAAATATTAGTATCTAATAAATAACCATGTAAAAATAAATAAAAAATACCCATTAAATAATAAATAAATAACCAATATTTTTACATTTTGATTTTTAGATAATGAATTGATTTAATATTTTTATTTGATTTTATAAGGGATTTATTCCCTGGAATTTTCTGGTTTGTTTATTGACTTCTAGTCAATTGTACACCCTCCTCCGCAGCCTCTCTCTAACTTCAGTCAGAACGCTACCTCCTCGATTTCTCCATTTTTTGTCCTTCATCCACATCGATCCAACCCTTGAGCCCTTCAATAAATCTCTTTCCCATTCGATGCTCCATCATGACGTGCTCTCCGATGGCCCAAATCCTTGGCCAGCTGAGTGAGATCATGTGATCTCTTAGGCTCTTTCATTATGTGTATAAATAAGACCTAACCTCCTCTTGTGCTTTTTTAATCCCTCTTGGTCAACCTTCATCCCCTTGAATCGAACCTTGGAGTGACCCTTGGTGACAGGAAGTGGTCCACATCGATCCCCGAGGGGGAGAAGGCCAATCAGAGGAGATCCAATCCTCATTGGACCTCCTCCGGAGAAGCTTCATCTGCTCTCTCTTATATTAAGGTTTTATTTTTGCATTTTAATCCTGCATCGTAGTTTAGGTCTTAGTTTGATCAATTGGCCAGTGGATAAGCTTAATTTAGATATTTTAATTTATTGGAGCTTAGAGCTCCATCTCTGATTTATTGTGAAATACTTGTCCTTGACCTGCCAAATCACCTCATCCTCCATCCCCTTTGTATTCTCCATCAGAGCCCTATGTTTCCCCCTTTGATTCTACAAGGATCGAAGTCTGCCGAGTTCTGATTCCGCCATCTCTTAGATCTCACTCTGCTCATCCATTTCCCTAAGCATATCAGCTTCAAACAGGTCGAGGGAGTTTTCTCGAGCCCTAGATCCTTTCTATGCAAGTGATGAATCTGTGATTCATCACCCTAAAATAGGATAATTAAGCTCAGTTCTCCAAAATTCATTTCCATTTAATCATCTAATTGCATAATTTTCATTCGTACATGTGTAAATATTATTTGTATTTTATCATTCATCATTACATCAAATGAGGAGCCAATAATCTAGTGTACAATTGACCTGTAAAACAAGTAACTTCATTGATTTTTACTGATTTTAATATAACTCCAAATCATATGAAACCAACTCCATTATGTACATATCCCTAATAAAAATAAAAGAAAATACAAAAAACCACTAACAAAAGTAAGTGGTAAATAAAACAAAACTCTAATTTTAGGACAGTCGGACTAAAACGATGATAACTCTCTCATACAGTGTTCAAATGAATATTACTCACTTTCTAACTAATGTACATTCAATTATCTTCAAAACAAGATCGAGTCAAAAGAATCGGACTTCGTGTGCGAAAGTTGGGTTTTGGACCTCTTTTGTACATTGTGTATTTTGATTGATTTTGACCTATTATTTTATGTACATAATTAACCCTTTTTATTTTATTCCTTTTTCATTTATTTTATTTGATAAAACTTTTATTAAAATACACAAAAATTCAAACTAAAATGAGTATGAATTTAAAGAAATTGAATGAGTCTGAGTCTTCATTGAGAGCCTGTACAATAAGTCCTCTTTATTTTATTTATTTGTCTTATTAATTATGAAAATCCAAAAAATAGATTAATGTGTAGATATTTTTGTTTTATTATATCTGATTTTATTTCTATTTTATATCATTTAAAAATGAAAATTATGCAAAATACAAAAATATGGTATTTTATACACATAGAATACCACCAAAAATATCACTTTGTATAGATGATGTATTTTGATTTTAGTCCCTTCAAGGAAGTTGTAGATCTCATCGAGAGAACAACTTTCATGAAGGAAACTTTTTGATGATTTTTCTTTGTAATTATTCTTAGATTTTTCTAGGCGTGACACATGGCCGCTCTTGGAGCCACCACATGTCACCGCCCCCTTCTCCACTTAAGCCCCTCACCTCTCTTCTTCTGGGCCTTTGGATGAAGAAGGGTATTTCATCAATAGCTCAGAATTTTTTATTTTTGTTTATTAATCTTGTAATCCCTCGCCACGTGTCATATATGTAATTGTTCAATATCGGCCAATCGAACGGACACAACATCGTTCCCTTCCTCCCAATCGACTCCACCATTCACGGACATCCCCCACCATCTTTTCTCACTGTGTCGCCTCCCCTGATCTCCTTCCTAATCTGTCATCCCGTCCATCGCTCGATCCGATCCTCCCCAGATCCTCGTCTCAGATCTTTTCATCGATCTCTCAATCACAATCAATCACCGATCTCCTTCCTTATCTGCCATTGTTGCCTTCCTCTCCTTTAAATCATTCCCCTATCCATCGATCACAACATCCATCGATCATAGCAATGAAGGAAAAGTGTTGTCGCCGAAGGGGATAGCTTCGCCTGCGTCGACCCCGATCGCTTCACTTCCTCACTTGGTGAGATTCGAGGGCATCATCCTCGTCACAATGCCTCCTTCTGAGACATGCCCTCGCTCCAATTCACCATTGAGCCCAACCTTCAACCAACAAGTACCCCTCTACTACTCATATTCATCTATCTCCACGCCACCACCCGATCTCCATCTCCGCCCATCTCATCCACTCGATCCCCCATCTGCTTTGCATCCATCTATTCCACCTTGCACCTCCACTCTCCAGTCAAGGATCCAGGTCCCTCGCACCTTCACTGGAGATCCCCTTCGTCCTCACCTCGTTTCGACCTTGCACTGGTTGCCACTCCGCCTCAGCCCCGCCTTGCTTTAACGATTAACACTCAGACTCCAAGTGTCACCTCGGTTCCTCTTTGATGACAGATTTTGCAAGGGTCTAAAATGGTATCCTTGTGGAAGCAAAGATATTTCATCGTTGAGGCAACCTCACACAAAACTTGCGGTCAATCAACAACCATACAAAGCATAAATCAAGAAAAGCAAGTGTGAATCAAAATTTATTATACCCTACTAAAGATGTATAGTGACAAGCAAGTAGGGGTCGAACACAAGAAACAAGGGTCTAGAGCACGAGATGAAAATAATTCTACTTACATGCATTAACTAGGATTTTTAAGGCCAAAATGATAGAATAAAGGTGATGAAATGGAGATTCATCACTCTCCGACTCCATCGGGACTCAACCTGCAAGAAGCTGCATCGATAAAGCCCTCCTCTAAGGGCCTCTCTCCAGGTTGGGTTCTCTTCTTCTCCGACAACTCTGCGTACGAGCATTCTTCGTTGAAAAGCAGGTGCCTTCCCAGGAGCTTCTTACAGACCTTCCTTGACACGGAGATTCACACCTCTAGGAGCCCGCATCCCTTTGTCCCCGACTGAACTCTGTCATTGCTTCATTGATAACTGCCGGGGAAGCTTCAACACCTCCAGACAAAGGCCAGAGCCCTTTCATCGACCACCGACATCGTAACATCGTCTAACACAGAACCCACGACCCCCTCACATGCTCGGCCCGCGAGTGGAGGAATATTTGCAAGGCAAGCCCTCTAAGTCTCCCCCAATTCCAACATAGTCTCTACACTCCAGGGGCACGTGAGGAACACATGACCTTGGGAATTTTACACAAAAGATCCCAAAGGTCTTGGTAATTCCACTTACATCCATGTTCTGCATTTTTTATTTTTTTACTTTACATTGAGACCCTTATGTTTCATCTATAATTTGAACAATAAGTTTGCATCTTTTTACTATTCAAAAATTGGCATATTATTCTTCAACTATTTTTTGACACTATGGTATGTGATTCTTAATTTTGTGATTTGTGGTTATTTATTAGTGCATTCATTCATCATATTTTACATCCCAACCAAGTTTTGTATTTTTTGGACTTCATTTCATTGAAAATTTTATTTTAGTCCTTAAAATTGGCCAAATTCACATGTGCATCCCTTAATTGCATAAAACATATAAAAAAATCCGTCTCAAAAACCATGCATCAAATCTGATAGACATAACCTAGGTTGTTCCTTTGTCTCCTTGAGTCGATCCTGAGACTTGCCCAGGTTAATAAATATCAAACCACATTGTGCTTAATCAATTAATTCATCAAATTGTGTGGTTATTTTGATTGATCTGTAATTGCTCAACTGCAATGAATTGATACATCTAATTTGTGAGAATTAACATAGGGTAATTTCGAGCTCATCATCAAGTACAAGTCTTGGGCAGCCACTTGGGGGCAACTCGATTGAAGAACAAGGGCCCCATGTTGCGTACAACAAATAGAGCCCCATGTCCCATTTGAGGGGACCTGGAGATATTCAAGGCCTCTATGCATGCGTGGTTAGATTCCATGTATCTTTTGAGCTCGTTGGAGAAGAGAACGGAGGTCTAACGTCTGAGATAACGTCGATCAAAGCTTGCTCAGGGAGTTGTTCTTGGGTGTTCTTTGTGAACACCCGAGAGCTATTTGATCAAGACACAACCTAGATATAATATGGGCCATCCAATCCCGAGATGAAGTGTCACCCTCCACCACTATCCGATATGCATAAGTGGGCATATGTGGCACCATGCCTGTCGTCGATGAGCGCCCATTAAGTGATATATTTCACTTTAACCTATCCATCTTTTGTATTAATAATAAGTCTTATAATATATTAAGTAGTTTAAATACTTTCGTAATATTTGCAAAGAACCCCTGAACTATTGCCTATCTACACTTAGGTCCCTTACCAGGTCACCTCATATGGTCCCCCACGTGAGGCGCCTGGTCTTTTGCATATAAGCCCTTATGGCTTTGAATATTTGTATCTAGAACTGAAAATTGCATATTGTGTGTAATATTTTAGAAAATATTACGGGCAAGCACCTGACCTTTTATTATATTACAAATATATCCCTGCCATGCTACATATTTCTTTCTTGCATTTCTATTTTTATTAAACAACTCATGTTTGTTATAAATGGTGGAAAATTACATTAGATGCCTCTTGACTTGCTTGTACATGCCTAATATTTGGATTTGTATTTTATTATATTTTCCTAATTTTTAAGAATAACAAATTGAGCATTTATTCCATGTTTGAATATAGGCTTAAAGAAAGTTTTAATCACAAAAGCATAAGTAATTTTCAAATTGAACTTGATATAGGCAAAATATATCAAAACAAATTATCAAATCAAAAAAAATTAATATCACAAGTTGCTTGTACATGCCTAATATTTGGATTTGTATTTTATTATATTTTCCTAATTTTTAAGAATAAAAAATTGAGCACTTATTCCATGTTTGAATATAGGCTTAAAGAAAGTTTTAATCACAAAAGCATAAGTAATTTTCAAATTGAACTTGATATAGGCAAAATATATCAAAACAAATTATCAAATAAAAAAAATTAATATCATAAGTTCAAACTTTGATTTTAGTTTCTCTCTCGTACTAAAAGAACAATAAAATAATTTTTTAAATTCTTTATTGAAGTGTAAGGTAAGTAATGGTTGTAAATCATAAAACTTAATTTTATTTAATTCTCTCCCTTAATTAGATAATCCATTAATCGTTTAAGTCATTTAAACTTGAAATTCATCCTTCCCCTTTTTTGTGATCAATTAAAAAGAACGTAAAGAGAGTAAAAACATGCATACTTCATTAATAAATAGGGAAACTAGTTTCATACTAAAATGAATTAAACTTCAAATTAAAAGACAAGACTTCTAAGAAAAGAAACTAAACAATACAAAGGAAAGCTAGACTAGTCGGACGGTCCATAGTCAGAATCCTCAACTCCTCTGGTAGAGTGTTTTGCCTTCTTTCTATGATCTATTACTTAGCGAGTACTAGAGTTGTACCCGTACTCGGAAGTAATGGATTTTTCTTCATTGAGCTCAGTCTCTGCTTCTTCTTTTGTTGTTTATGATTCTTGATCTTGTACAGGCATCCAATGGTCCTTTCTTGCGTGGAGGAAGAGGCACCGGATCCAGAAGGTCTAGGTGAAGGCTGAGAGGGAGTCGAGGCCCTCTAAGGTACAAAGCATCGAACATGAGCATGGGGAGCACATGTCCTGGATGCTACAGGTGTTGGAGCATAAGGGTGTCTCGAGATATGCGTCCGATGCATTTTGACGGACAAGCGATACAGCATCTCGGATTGGTCATAACAAATTGAGCATAGATATTGTTGAAGGTCACTATGTCATGTTGGAAATTCATCATCACATCAGTTGTCTCTCTGACCTGGCAGAGCTCGAGAGAGTGGGTGTTAATAATGGCCTGCTCCGAAAGCTGCTCCTCTGGGGTGAGGTGGTAAACCAGATATCCCCAAGTTGAGTCAAAGACAGAGGGAAAAGGGTGGATATTCATAGGTATGATGTCGGAGAAGTGAGGGGTTGAGGTAGGTAGGGCGGGTGCAGGTCATGAGGTGGTCACAGGCAGTTCAACTTCTCGCTTATATACTTCGGTGGTGAAAACATAAGTCTTTGTTTCTGACAAAATTGGAATAGTATATTAGAGAGATATAGTGATGAAAACATATGATATTATTTTTTTGAAAAATAGAAATAAAATAATAGCCGGATAATAAGGTAGAGGCAACCCATTAAATCATTTTTATTTTGTTGTCTACCATTTCACATCAATCTCGTATGAAACGCTCTCCATCGGCAGCCCCTCTTTTTCTTTTGCCTTTGAATCAATGATGCACGATGGTCGAAATTTTAACCCTGTGGAAAAGCATGCTTTCCTAAGTAACATACTTAGTATAATTAATTAATGCATGGTAGGTTGTTTTGTGTTTGCCTCCATCTATCTAATATAACATCGTTGTTGGTGTAAACTATATAAAAGGATCCAAAGTTCGATTCCGAATTTTTAAAAAATCATAATTATCTTGGAATCCGGATTTCAGCATTGTAACATTTTTCAACGACCATATTTCCTCGTGAAAAAACAACAAAGTTGGCATTGTAGGTGATCTGCTTAATACAATTACGAGGATTTGATGAATATTGGTCGATTGGATATTTGTCTTTGTTATTACTATTATTATATCGTTGTAGAATGAATAATCCAAGTACACTAAAGGGTCTGAGGATGCGGGCCGAGTCGCGAGGTAGATGGACACTAAAGTGGTGTAAGATGTGGGTCACTAGAAATTCTGGAGAGAGGTAGTTCACTTGTCTCTGGGAGATGATCTAGCAAAGGTAGTGGGACCATTTGAAGAGCCTAACTAAGACAGAAACATAGATAAGGGCCTGAAATTCTAGGGTGACATGGGTGAGGTTGGACTCCTGGTTATGAAAATACCAAGAAAAGACTTTGTTTAGGAACCTAGGTAGGGCCTAACGTTCGGAACTTGGAGGGGCTTCCCGTAGTTTTAGATTGGCATTATTGCTTCCCTAAGCTCGTCTTGAGTCATGGAGTATAAAAACTCGATAAGGGTTGGGTGTAACGGATGAAAATTTTTGAAGATAATAAAATAATTAAAATAAAAACTAAATCACACCGCCCTTAAAGATAATACATGATAAGATAAAAAGAGATAAAATAGCCAACAATTCAAGTTGGTTTTTTCTTTATCTCTTAATTAAGTCCAAATTATTATTATTAATTATCTCACGGATTGTGCCTATAAATACCGTGGGACTCCAATGACTTCCCCACACATTACCTTTGAGAGAGAGAGAGAGAGTCTAGAGAGAGAGAGAGAGAGAGTTCGGTGGCGGCATTCTTTCGTCTTGTCTTTTCTGAATTCAGCATCGACGACCCTCTCCATCAACGTTGGAGTTTTGATCCGACGAAATTGGAGAAGCAACGACGTGATCGACAACGGTCCGGATTGGTGGAATCTTGATCGACGAATTTCTTGCGTCGACGAGGTATCGAACACGTAGGATTACCATCAGTTAATCAACAATCCCCTTTTGATCATATTTATGTTGATTGTTGGTTATCATGTCAAAAGTGTTTGGATATGTTTTGCTTTCTATAACCGAAAATGGAAGTGAGAGATGATCCTTAAAATAAGTTCGTCGTTATTATTATTGATTTTCTAGACATTCTCATGAATAATCAAACTAAGTAATCATATGGTTAACCTTGTACTTATGCCGTATGATATGATAGTCATTTACTGTCTGATTTTGGATTCAAGAAGTTAATCACATATTATCTTATCACATGAATAAACTTAATTTGGATCTATTCCATACGATAATAACAAGCTTTCAAAATCTATATTTGATTTTTGACAATTACCATAATTATAAGTGGTATTTAAATAGTCCCCACGGATGTGTAAATATCTCCATGTAAATTATCATGTTAAGCATGTGAATTGAAGAAGATAAATTAGTCATTTTCCTTTATATTTTTGTTTGATTTATTGCAAGACATATGTTACATGAGTGATTCTGAATTCATGAATCATGTGATTTATATATAAATCAATAAACCTAATTGTCATCTTATTTCTCGTTTCCTCATCCGATGCAGTTAAGTATTATGGAATACCTTTCCGTTTTCGAATTTTAACTACCATTGTTGTTTTCTCATAATTGATGAATCAAAAAATTCCCATATTAATGATATAGGTAAGATTACCATAATTATATCTTTAGATACGATTATTTACAATTGTACTACTTGACATTTTTAGTAAAAGTGTGTAAATTTCCAAAATCATTAATTTAAGACATCGATTTATTTGTAGTAATACAGCGATAACTCGTCATTATTGAGTTCCTGCAAATTATATGCTACGCATTTCATATAATCAACACAAATCTACGGGTAATTTCATGCATCAGTTATTAGTTATTATTCATATGATATTATGTTACTCGTGATTAACATTGTATGCACATTATATGTTATAATATGATTTAATTTTAGAATAGCCATTTACACTCGATATAAGCATTTATAAAATTTTAACAAATATAAACTAAGATGTTGACAACGAGTCAAATTAAGGAGAAATACCACTACAAGAGGATATACTATTTACGGCGGTTAACTTCCGTCGCAAGTAACTATAAAACCGCCACTAATAAGCGCCGCAAATAACCGCGACGCAAATACTTTTTGTGGCGGTTGTAAGGAACCGACGCATATAACAACCGCCGTAATAAGCATGCGAGATCATTTGCGGCGGTCAGTAAGAATCGCCGCTAATAGTAACCGCCGCAGAAAAATAACAGAACAGATCCTCTGCTATGATCTGTTAGCAAATCTGATGTCCTCTAAATCTGCTAACAAGTATAACATATTTCAACATAATATAGATCTGATTAGGCACATCATGCAAGGTTAGAAAAAAAACAACAAAAAGAACCAAGTCATACACATATTACAACATTCTAACAAGTTTTTCCACAAAGGAAATGTTCTCCAAAACTTATACTTTTACAGGATTCTAGATATATAACATACTAGCTAGCTAAATATGAGGTGCAACATCATTGTCGCCAGGGGGAGGGCTATCGTTACTTTCACGATGCGGAACTACATGGTTCCTTCCACTCAGCTCTTCAATCAGCCTATGCATTTGTTGCATCGTTTGGGTATTCTGTTGCACTAAATCTCGCAGTTGATCTTCCCTCTCATGTGCCCTATCCAGATCTTCTCTCAAGTCCACTACTGACTCCTTAAGTTTGTCGAACTCCTGCTGCGATGGCCCACCACCCATTCGTCCATACCAACTTGTCTTGGTGGAAGATGCACCACCAAGTAGAACCCGTCCTGAATGTTGTGCAGCAGGAGGAAAGACGTGACGAAAAGCATCCTCACCCAATTGGTCTGGAGTCACATGGTCTGATGAAGGTTGACTTTGTATGAACTGCACCATGCGACCCTGCAAATTGAATGTCATTCATCCAATTATGGATACCCTTCTCTTTTAAATATTGGATTAAAATGAAAGCTTGACTTACATGAGCTTCCGCATAACTCTCATGGATAAAAAATTTATTTCCTTCTTTGTCTGTCGACTGTCGTGTTCTCTCAAAAAGTCTCACTGGATCCGTCATCTCCCCTGATGCAGCCTATAATTATATAATACATCAGCAAATATTACAATTACAACAGAACAAAACTAAATGGATCTTACGTGGGTGTGTTTTAATTGATCTAACTTGTCCTTCCCAAGGTATGTGTGGGACCAAGAGCTTTTCTTCTATTGGTCGTGTTTGTTTGAGATATATTCTGTACATAAGAAAGTAATAAAAAATTTTAAGAAAGATTCGAAATACTAAATATATTTACATCTATGATCATTATACCTTGAACTCCTCACTGGTCCAAAAATCAATGGCAGCCTCCCACTCTGCATGTTGCCAGCCCAAAGGTGGATTGGCTCTTGCTTCAGCCTCGGATGTGAATTGCTCGAAAATCTTTGAACAGTGGTTACTTTAGAGAATTCCTTCGTAATAGATGGAACTTAAATAGTCTTGATCATGACACTGATCCAATGAAGTAGTAATAATAAGCACTGGATTTTATCACATTCAACCAGACAAGAATTTCTCCCTCTCTTTGTTATAGAAAAGAAGATGATTGCACAAAGCCAATGATCATCCTCTACAGCTACAAGAGATTTAAGAATGAAGCAAATGAAACTGTAAACTTCGAAGTGCATGGACTCCGTTTTGGCTTTCTTTTTACCATCTCCGACTGTCCATTAGTTATGCATTTTTAACTAGTCAAACAAGAACTATACTAATACGTAGCATTCTAAACACAGTCGAACTGACGAAAAAAATGAACAAATATGACATAAAAAATACTCGCATATCAGGGGTATCAAAGAAACTTGGGTGATGAGGAAGAAGAACTTCTTAGAAAATGAGTATGTGTTCAACTCCAAAAAAAAACTCTCACCTTGTACTTGGGTTGCAAGGGGATAATACGATAATTAAAACAGGGATATCAAAGAACTCTTGCACATCAGACTAATTATATTCTACGATTTTGTAGATTATTGATGCTCTTATTTACAAAAATGACATAGAAAAAATTCATGATGGCAAGCCTTGCAGCAAATAATCTAAATTGAATCATGGTTGTACGGACAATTACCACAAGGCGAGTACTTGCTAATGGGCATTTGAGATCTGGGGATGTTTAGATTGTAGTAATGGGCATTTGAGATGATGCTTGGAATTGATATTTTGTGTGGACATTCGTAATACAGTTGGAATTACATAAAACTCTGTAGTATTTTCCCAATAAGTACTGTTTTAGAGATTGTTGGTTTGACCATTATCACTATATAATCTGTAGTTAGTAATTGTTGTTTTAACTCATATGACTCTTCTACAGCATTGTGCCAACTAATCTATTGCTTATGACCTTTAAGTTATGATATAGGAAGTAGTTGATCGTGATTTCATTGACATATGGTTGTTACTTGTACTACATCGGACTATTCATGACTCAAATAAGCACTTGATCATGTCATTGAAAAATTCCAGTTGGGGACGACAGAGAGACAAATACAATATCGTTTCAGCAACTGTAAAGAAATTATTTGAAACAAAAACACGAAACTAAAATAAAGAGAGGAGGAGGAACCCTGATGGAGGATCCGAGGAATGGAGCCCGCAACGGCAGCGGTGGTCTGAGGGCTGCTTCTTGCGCTCAGCAGGGAGGTGGCGGTGAGCGATGGAGGAGAGGCCGTGGAGAGCGGCGGCGGTGGCCGATGGAGGAGGGGCCGTGGAGAGCGGCGACGGTGGGCGATGGAGGAGGGGCCGTGGAGAAGGCGACGAGGGAGACGAGGGAGACGGAGAGGGTACAGGGGAGGAGGCGGCGTGGGTAGGGTGGGTTGGCGGCGAGGGAAAACGGGAGGAGGCGGTGGGGAAGGTGTGTTTTCGCGAGGTGCGAAGGCGCGAGGGTTTGCGGGAGAGGGGAATGGGGGAAGGAGGCGAACGTTCTGGAAAATTTTGATAGAAGGTCATTTACGGCGGTCTTTAATGACCGCCGCAAATAGTATATAATGTTTATACGACGGTTACACCAAAAACCGCCGCAAATGGTGAACTATTAGCGGCAGCTATACCAACCGCCGTAAATGCTGTGTCGAAAATAGCCAAGACGTTAGTAGTGTACTCTCAACATTATGAAAAGATTGATTGGTGGAAAGGAAATATTGTATGTCTATGTACATATTGGTTATGTATCGTGTATGATGAAGAATTCTCCGCTTAGTAGAATTAAATATTTACACAAATCATTATTATATGGGAAAAAGGAATTGTATTTAAAGAATTGAAATTTCCTTAAATGAATAGTGGCACTTAAACGGTAGGCGGAGCTAAGTGCTACACCTATGGTGGGAGCCACCTCTAGAGTTCATTTATCAATGGCCTAAGGGACCAATGCCTTCCGAGGGCGTGAGGTAAAAGATAAATCCTCTACAGTTGTAGCTACACTGTCATGTTATGTATTGTTTATGGACTGCTTGTGCCGGCGGTAAACTATCAAAGCTATCAAAGCCGCTTAAAAATTAACAATCAAGACCACTCTAAACATGAAAAATATCATGGACGTATGTGCAATATATGTTAATATTATGTGCATATATGCAACTATGTTACTTATATCGACATATGTTTAAGTTCTGTTAATGTTAAGTGCATGTGTGCAAGGGAATACCTGTAATTTATGTTAAGGCTAAGAGTATGTGTGTAATTATGCTAATGATATGGGCATACATGCAAATTTATGTTAAGTTAAGGTCATGTGTGCAATTATTTTAATGATATAGGCATACGTGCAAATTTATGTTAAGCTAAGGTCATGTGTGCAATTATGTTGACGATATGGACATATGTTCAATTTAAATTAATGTTAATGGCATATTTGCAAATTATGTTTATGTTAAGGGTATATGTGCATTTATGTTAACATTGTGGACATACATGCAAATATGACAAAACTTAAGAGTATATACACAAGTATGTTATGCAACGCTTGGATATGAAAGAAATATACTTCGTATGCATCTTTAAGTTAATTAATGATATCTATGGTGATTTTTTTACTTGTGTCAAGAAAAATAGTTTATAGGATATAGAGAATCAAATTTATAAGTCTTTATTGTTGGAATAAGTACTATTATGTTATGTATGGAATAGTTAGATGTGACTTGATTTCTACGATAGCCGGCTTGACCTCAACTCGGCATATACTGAGCGTTAAGCTCATAACATGTATTGTTACTCTTTTTCAGGGGAACGTGAATATTAAATTATTTACGCTTCAAGGGAGACTTGGTGTCGATTATGAAAGTGGTACAGTTCATGTTGGACATAAGTCGGTAGGTAGAGGAGTCGCTAATGACTACGAGGTTCGCATAGAACTTGATGATGGCATCAGGTGAGACGGTGTCAATCAATGACTTGGGGTGAACAGGAAACATGATATGTTCATGACAAATATTTTAAATTCAAGAAAATGGTCCCTGAAAATCAGCCAAGAGATGAGTCGGAAGGTCATCAAACTAAGCCGGGAATAATGAAGATCCGATCGTTGGCGGAAAGGATCTGGAGAAGAAACTTGTCGTAGACCTCTGGGAGCCATCTTGGATAGATGAACAAGTTCATGTGATAATTGGAACTTTAAGTCACAGATTAAATCTAGGAAAAGAGCAAAGAAAATGAAAAACGGTAAGTCTGGACTTACATATGATCTATTAGAGTCTATAACTTGATCAATCAGGGCTTGTTGTTCATGTTATGCTAGATGATCGATCAGGCATGCTCTATGGCTTGAGGAACTCAAACATTGGTGGACTCCCTCTCATTTTGAGAAGGCATGAGAATAAATTGAGGGCTTGGATATGTATTTAAAGTCATGTAAGAGGCGGTGGATGAGATCAATCTTTTCTTTTGAGGATACGAATGTGTCTGCCATGCATAGTAAAGAG
The DNA here is from genome assembly GCA_037367405.1 of Ottelia alismoides. Lineage (NCBI taxonomy): Eukaryota > Viridiplantae > Streptophyta > Magnoliopsida > Alismatales > Hydrocharitaceae > Ottelia > Ottelia alismoides. The sequence continues at coordinate 207,906 of JAZKJV010000276.1, forward strand.
ATTAGATCTGTCTTCAAATATGAAGGTCTCCAGTCATCTAGGTTAGAATAAGAATGCTAGGCAACGTCCTTGGTGGCCTTTCCAAACTTGATCTTACACCAAAAAATCAAATTTTTAATTTTAAATTCAACTCAGATGATCGATCAGTACTGAGCATGATTAATCAGTGCTTAACTGATGATCGATCAAGGGTAATCAATCAGACCTCACTTCATGATCGATCATATGTACCCTAATTTGATATAAATTTTTGTGAATTTGATGTTCAACAAATATCACTCAAATTGCACTAACCTAAGTCTCTCGTAATAGTCTCAAACTGAGATACAACTAAGGGTTTTGTGAAGATGTCTTCTATATGCCTATCTATTGAAACGTAATCCAAGCATCATATTTCACCTTTCAAAATATTTTCTCTAAGAAGGTGATATCTATCATCAATATGTTTTATCCTAGAGTGGTTGATCATATTCTTAGATAATTTAATAAAGCTAGCGTTGTCACACAAAATTCTATTCATGCTAAAAGTCAAAACAAAGTCTGAGATTATATTTTTCATCCAAAATAATTGAGAACAAACAAGAGACACGGTTATATACTCTGTTTCAGTAATAGTTAGACCATACAAGTTTGTTTTTAGGAAAATCACGAAACAAGGACATTTCCCATGAATTGGCAGGTGTCCCTTGTACTTTTCCAATTCGTAGGATTGACAGCATAATCTATGTCGTTATATACAAATAAGTCCAATGAATGCATCTTACTATAAAATAAACCACAGTCTTTTTGTATAAAAAAGGATAAGAAGAGATCGTTTTTATGACTTTAAGTAACTTTCTTTTGGTGCTCATTGAAAGTGTGTTGCTAAATAGTATATAGGCCTGATCGCATATAGATAAAGCAAAGAACTGACCATACCTCTGTATAGCCATTGGTCAGCATGCTTACAAGACTTGTCAATGGTAATGATGAATCACCGGAGCAATCAGAGTAGACTTCTCTGAAACTTTGTCGAAGAAAAACTTCGCTAGCATCTTCTTCCATGTATCTATTGTGAAAAGAAAGTATCAGACTCTGTCTGGTTGATCTGCAATCATAAGAAAAACTTTAGTTCTCTCATTATGCTCATCTCGAACTATTCATGCATGGCTTAAGAGAAATCCTTGCAAAGATTTGAATTAGGGGATCCAAACATAATATTTTCAACATAAATTTGTGCAACCAGTGAATCGGAGAAAATATACTTCACAAACAAGGTGCAATATACTTTACCTATTGTGAAACTTGAGGTGAGAAGGAATGTTCTAAATCGGTCGTACCACACTCCAGGAGCTTGTTTAAGTCCATAAAGGTTTTTCCTGAGCTTAAAAACGTGTTCTGATCTCGAGTGTCTTTAAAACAAGGTGGTGCTTGACATAAAATTCTTATTTAATGAAGTCGTTTAAGAATGTGCTTTTGACATCCATTTGATACAGCTTAATTCCCTTGAAACAAGTGAAAGCTAACAGCATTCCGATTGACTCAATTCTGGCAACTAATGCATAGAATTTGTCAAATCAATGCCCTCATGGTGAGTATATCTCTGAGCAACAAGACGTGCCTTGTTCCAGACAGTTGTCCCTAGCCCATCCAATTTATCTTAAAAACCCACTTGGTTACAATAACCTAGTAGTTTTCATGTCTAGGCACAAGCTCACATACATGATTTCTCTCAAATCGAATAAGTTCGTCTTACATTACCATTAACCCAGAGTCAATGTTGCAAGTCTTGTTAACAGACTTCAGCTCCACTAAGGATACAAATGCAATAACACAAATGAATTTAAGTATGATCTTATTTGGATTCCTTTAGAGATGTCTCTGATGACTAGTTCCTTTGGGTGATCTCTTACAGAGCTAAAATCATTGGGTAACCTACTCAGGAAGCTAAAAGGATCTAATTGAGCATATTCCTCATATTCTAATTCGTGTAGCTGAGAAGTCTTGTTGAGGTTCTCATCGAATTAAATGTTGACTGCTTCCATGACAATCATTATTTTCTTAGTGAATAGCCAATAAGCTTTACTTCTTGAAGAGTAACCTAAGAAGATTCCCTCTTCACTTTTCGGATAAACTCGTCAAGATTATTCTTAGTTTTAAGAACATAGCATTTAATTCCAAAAATATGAAAAATAGCCTATCCTTGGGGAGCATCCATATTAGAGCTTAAAATGTGTCTTCTTTAGCCCTGACCAGATCGAAGTCCTATTTAAGACATAGCAAGTTGTGTTTTTTTCAAAAATATCTAGGCAAATCAGATTCACATAGCATTATACGGGCACATTCATGAAGAGTGCAATTTTTCCATTCAACTACGCCATTGTGAGTTGTTATTCTGGTTAAAAAAACTCATGCTTGATTCCATCCTTAGCACGGTAATCATAAAATTCTCATTCTTGGACTCCCCACAATGACCACTTCTTAACTTAGTGATGGAGACATTCTTCGTTCTGAATCTATTTGGCTAGTTTCTCATACTCGGAGAAAGCTAAGGACATGGAAGAAATGAACAAAACTCAAGTTTTATGGGAGTAGTCACCTACTATTACAAAACATTAGTGACAATCACTTACTTTCAGATTTCAGGGTCCAAATAGATCTAAGTGTAATATAGCTTTAACGGTCTGGTTGAGCTAGTGTGCTTTTTAGACCTCAAGAGTTTTCTATGGAGTTTTCCTAACTAACATGTTGAATACATGTAGAAAATACTATTTTAAACTCTTATCATGGATGTGAGATATGCTCAAAGATTGTGTTTCATACTATCAACAAGACTAACATGACTAATAGAAGTTACAGGATTTCCGATCGTACCTTCGTCAACTATCATATCATTGTGGTTATTTCCAAAAGTAATAGTCCCACCAAGTCTGGCTTCAAGGTTGAGGAAGAGATCCTTGTCTCCAGTCATGTGTTGTGAACATTCATTATCCATGATTCACTATCTAGTACGATCTTTCTTGACGTCCTGTGAAATACGATCTAGTCATGAATGGACATTCAATTAGTCGTCTACGAATAACCGTGGGATCTGCAAAATAATTGACGGGTTTATTTGGTGCTCATTGCTTGCGAGTCCTTGGAGGGTTAGGATGGTTCCTTGGATTTCTCCTTGGTCCATAATTTTTTTAGCTTTAAGTTGACTTTGAACTTTCTTAGAAATTAAAACAAGCTTTTTTATGTTAATAGTCTTAGAGCTTCTTCCTTTTTCTAGTTGCGCCCTAACCCATACTTAGTTCTATGTTGAAATTTACCTCCTATTAATTGTTCTATATTCTCCTTACACTTAGTGAATTTTGTTATGTCATTAACTAGGATGTGTCTATTTTATTTTAGCTTACCTACAGTATTTCTAGGTTATTTATGTTTGTCTTGAGCATCTTAATTTCATATTCATGTTGTTTATCAGAAAGAGACAAAGTATATGTGAGTTTCTTAATGTGATCTTTAAAAGAGCTAGTCTCTTTTGAATGTACTTCTAATGTAGTGCGTGCAGTTAATTTTAGCACTATGTTTCCTTTTTTAGCTTAACCACTAAACTATGCAACTCAGTAATAACTTCTTTCAATGCATCTAAAGAAGGTTCTTCAAAAGTTACCTTTTCATCTTTGAGAACCATAGGCTTTAGCAAGGCTTCTTCTTTGCTGGAGTTGTTTGATCCACTTTCAGAACATGTCGATGTGTCAGAGTCAAAGTTGGAAGAATCCCAAGTAGCTTAAAAGGGTTTTCTCTTAGGATACTTGCAATGGTGGTTGCGATCTTTTCTCCATTCTTCATTTACTATCTTCTTGTCTTTGATTGTGCCGTGGCTTCGAGGTTCTTAAGTATTGCTTCTCTTGAGGTGTGGACAATCTTTCAAGAAGTTTCTCTTCTTATTACAGTTGAAGTACTTGAGATCACTTCCTTTCTTTATGTCTCTCCTCTTGATGAACTTATTGAACTTCCTGGTGAGCATGGTCAGGTCTTCATATGAGCTATCTTCCGAAGTTGATTATGTGGCTTTAAGTAAAATACCCTTCGTCTTCTTAACATCAGCTTCTACTTTAGTTGTTTGAGTTTTTTTAATTTCATAGGTTAAGAGATTGCCTATAAGTTCGTCAACTGGGAGAGTGTTGACATCATTTGCTTCTTTGCTGACAGTTGTAGTTTTGCTCCGGATATGTGTAAGAGATATGAGTATCTTATTTATCTGTTTTGGGTCTTTGATTTCAACCTTGAAATTTGTTAGGTTCTTGATTATTGCTCAGAATCTTGTGTACATGTCTCAGATTGATTCTCCACCTTCCATATTGAACAACTCATATCTTTGTTGATGTAGACTAACCTGTGATTCTTGAAGATTCACCGTTCCTTCATACATGACACTGGGCTTGCTCCATATTTTATATATGGCCATATAAGTTGACACATGGTTGAACTCATCTACTGTAATGGCATAGAAGATGGTGTTCATCGCCTTGGAGTTGTAAGTTGCTTTCATCTTGTCAATGTCAGAGAGGATACTTCCAGTAACTAGACTTCTATACTTAGACTATGATATTCCATACATCAATATGAATAGATTATGGGAAAATCTACGTAAGTATCTTCCAATTGTTATAGTTGGTTCCATTGAAGTACATAAGTACTTTCCAGTTGTTGTAGTTAGTTCTGTTGAAATGTATTGACCTGACAGTGGACTGGCTTTCAAAATCCTTGCTTGCAATAGCCATCATATGTATCATCGAGTACTGACTTCGACATACTGATTCCAACTCTGATACCAAATGTGAGTTCAAGATCGTGATACCACTAGAGGAGGTGAATAGTGGTTTGAGGTAGTTTTAAATATTTTCACAAAATAACTAACAGCACGGAAGCAATCAAGCAAGTAATCCACTCAGCACGCTTTGCATGATATTTTAGCATGGAAACCCACTTGGGTAAAAACCACGACATGAGTCTTCCTTACTCAATATTTCATTATTAACTGAGCTAATCAACTCTTCATTAAGGCTTGAGATATTTATGTGGATATCTCAACCGTTCACAAAAGCTGGTGCTTCACAACCTTGGATCAAAAATCAAGATCAACACTACATATCAAACATTGTAGCACAAGCACAAGAACATGAGAGCTTTCGATTGTCTTCGTGCTTCCTTGCATGTCTCACATCGAAGAACTTCTCTATACATGTAGGATCAGACATCTAAAGTCTTACATAAAGATTTTAGCTATAAACAAAGCGATGTAACAATAATCTATTCCAGGGAATATTATCTTCACAAATATCAAGAAATTAATTTTCAAAAAAGAAGAATGATATCTAGATATAAATCAGCATAATATAATTGCACTAAGATTCACATATAGAAGGACATCAATTATATCACATATAGCACAAATGGATAATCAATACAACGAATAGTAAAAATCATCATATTGAGAATCATGTCAAAAGATCTCTAACTCTAATCAGACAAACTTGGAATATGTTGAGCGATCAAACTTCGTTGAACTAAAAAAAATTGCTTCACAACTTTTTAACTGAAAATATTATTCTTAAAAGATCGAATGAATCGATGAACATGAGATATTATCAAGGAAATCACTCAAAGGGAGCTTCTTACTTTTTTAGATACTATAGGAGTGATTTCTTGAATGGTGTGTGCTTCAACAATGGGTATGTAGTCCCTTATTTAGGGGTTCAAGAAAAATGATCGTTGAAAAAAAAGGCATGAAATCGGATAGGATTTCCTGATATGATCGATCCAAACAAAAGATATGATCGATTAACTGTCAATGATCGATCATTTGAAAAGATGTGATCGATCAGTTGATGATTATCGGAATGGAATTCAAAATATGTTTGATAAGTTCAATGGGTATGAACAACAAGGCATAATCGATCATTGCAATACACATGTTCAATAAGTGATGATCGATAAGTTCATGAATTATGGATCTCCTAATTTGGAAAGTTTCATTTGAAGCTTTCTTGAGGTAATAACCTTGCAAAACAATACAAATAAACAACTACAATATTTTCGAATAAGGACAAGCAACAAGGCTGAGCTTTCGCTTTGCTTGAGAGTGATGACTCTTCGCAGTCGACTCGAGCTAATATCCATACTTGCAGTCCTGCAATCACAAAGAATATGTGAGCGACTACGATATAATATTGTGTGTGTCATCTTTAGAATCACAGAGAAACAAAGAACAAATTTTTGTCACTTTTGCAATATCAACATTTGTATCCCTCAATGAGACAAAATCCATATATGACATGTGCAACGATGAGTCTTCCAAGAACTTGTCCGATTTAAAAGGAATCAGATATGACATCTTATACCAAAATCTCAGGACCACACTGTTATAGGAACATGTTGAATTTCAAAAATAAGCAGGATGACTAATGTAATGTTGTAAGGAACAAAGTCAGACTTCTTGCACAAGGATACACTCAGAATGAAGGTGTCGATTCTAAGGAAACATATAGACCTGGACTAGGATAGAATCAATCAGAACGCCATTGGCATTTGTATGTTTGATGAATCTCAGATTCATCACTCTAAATCTCATTAATTAAGTTCAAATCTCTCAAAATCATCAACATTTCTGCATTTATTCTGCATAATTAGCATTCATGCATGTTATGATAAGAATAGCATTTTATCCCTTATTTTCTGCACAAAATAAGAAGCCAAAAATTCCAGCCAAAGTTGACATGAAATTAGCATAACTTCGTTGATTTTTAACTAATTCATGATAATTCCGAAAGACCCAAATCCACCCACTATATACATATCACTAACAAAAATAAATGAAGATATAAAAAATCACTATCCCAAATAAGTGGACCAAAAACCCAAATCCTAGTTCTAGAATTCCCGGACTAAAACCCTCATATCTTCCCATTCAGTATCCGTTTTGATCCTACTCATTTTTGAACTAATGTACATTCAATTACCTTCAAAACAAGACAAGTTCAAGTGAATTGGAGCTCATATGTGAAAGTCGGGTTTTGGGCCTCTTTTGTACATTTTGTATTTTAGCGGTTTTTTGACCTATTATTTTATGTACATAATTAATCTATTTTAGTTTATTTCTTTTTCATTTGTTTTCTTTGATGAAAGTTTTATTAAAATGGGCAAAAATCCAAATTGAGCTTGAAATCAAAGAAACAAATCGGGTCCAAGTCTTCACTAACTGTGTGTACAAAATTGGTATTTTATTTTATTTCTTATTTTTCTTAATTAATAAAAATCAAAAAAATAGATTAATGTGTAAAAATTTATTTTTGATTTTAGCATATTTTTCTGGATTTTTATATGGTTTAAAAATGATAAAAAATTTATAAAACCCAAAAATCAAGGTATTCTATGTACATGGGATACCTCAAAAAATTCACTTTCTGTAAATGATCGATTTTGATTTTGATGTCTTCATGAAAGTTGTATATCTCATCTAGATGAGCAACTTTTATAAAGAAACTTTTTCAATCCAAGGTTGTTTGCTATTATTTTGGATTTTTCAAAGATTTTATTTTCCGATTTTTGTGGTGCTGACATGAGCTGCCACGTGTCACCCATTTTTCGATCTATTTTTATTCGTGTTACTAAAAAAATAAAATCTCTGCATGTGCGTAGCATGTGCCTCCTGTGCACATGCCACATATGTGCCCGTACCCTCGCCCTCCAACTTCCATGTGTCCCTATTGTGGCCGTCCCATCTCGACCGATCGGACGACCACTGTTTTTCGTCTCCAGCCGCCTTCCTCCTTTGGAACCTCCACCGCCCGCGATTTCATTGCTGACTCGCCGAAGTGTCCACACGCCGCCCCTCGTCGAATCACGTCCCAGATCCCCAATCTCCACCGTATCCAATCTTCAATCAAGCTGCAAAATCACGTAAATCCTCGATCGCCTCCAATCGAGCCTCGATCTCATCAGATCTACTTCGATGTCTGGCGAGAGCGCACGCCATATAAAACCATCGTCGTTCTACCCGTCCTCCTGCATCCGTTGTTATCACCTAAACGAGGAGAAGCTCAGTGGTTATAGCTCGAGCTCCTCCCCCTTCCCTCCGGCGAGGTCTGAGGCTCATAGCCTCGTTGTAGCCCTGCGGTGTCCATCTGTTGCTACTCTGCTCCGACTCCCGTCGTTGAGCCTACTACCTACATCAACTTATTCTCTGACAACTCTTCATCTCCTTCTCCTCCATCGTCGTGCTTCCAGCATCTCCGCCACTCCTAAAGCTTTACAACCGGTCATCAGAAGTCTCTCCGGCCCTCTCCAGCTCCATTGCAAACCTCCGTCGACGACTCCGACCCGTTGCTCCACCACCCGGCCCTCCGCCAAACTCCACTGCTGGGCGGCGAAGGGACCTGAGGCCCCCACGCACGCACGTGGCACGTGCGTGGGGGGAACCTTTTCAACCTCATCCCAGGGTCACGTGCGTAGGTCACGTGCTACGCACGTGACCGCCTGCGAAAATTTCAACGAAGCCCTCCAGTTCTACCAGCTCTACAACTCAGTCCACGGGTCACGTGCCTCGCATGTGACCTGGTGAACAATTGCAGAAGCACCCCCGGAGTTCTACATATTTGCATAGCAACCCCCCCCAGACCAGAGGACACGTGCTACGCATGTGACCCTCTGGACATTTTGCAAACATACCCTGAGGGGTTTAGGTAATTACATGCATACCCCTATTCTTCACTACCTTTATTATTATTTATTGTAATTTGCATTCATACCCATGACTTCCTCTATTATTTTGAGCAACATTTTTGCATCATTTCATTCTCATAAAAATAGCATGATGTTCTCTAATTAATTCTCTACATTATGGCATATGTATGACATTTTTTGACTTGTGGTTAATTAATAATTAATTGGTTTGTGGAAAATTGCATACTTTACCCATTTTACGCTCTGATTTTTATAACTTATTAACCATTGCTCAAAAAATTGCCGAAAAAACATGAATTGTAGAAATAATTGTGTTTAACATTATGCCCAAAAATAATTGTATTTGCATGCATAGTTTGCCTTTTAAATATCATTTTGCATATTTCAATATTTGATTTTTAATATGTATTAAATCTCACAATTTCGAGGTTTAGGATTTTTCTGAGATCGACCACCTAGTGATAGATCTTGGATAATTTTATCAGTTGAAAACAATTAGGTTTAATATTTAGTATGATTAAATATTGAAATTCACTTTGTTTACATTTAAAAATTAATAAAAATACATCTTACATCCAAAAATTTCAAAAATATCACAGTGCATTCATTTCATCGTAATTATCATCTTGGTTAAGTTTCATATTTTTCGGATATTGTTTGATTGATATTTACATTTTAGTCCCTAAAATCGACCAAAATTGCATTTTGCATCCCTAATCAAATTAAAAATTACAAAAAGAAGACCTCCTCGAAAACCGTGCATGAACTTTGATAGACAAAATTCTAAGTTATTCCTTTGTCTCCTTGTGTTCGACCTTGGGACTTGTCTAAGTAAAATAAACATAAAACTACGTGACTAAAATTTCACTAAATTTTATTGTGGTAATTTCTTGATGAATTTTGATTGCCCGCCTACAATGAAACGACAAATTAATTATTTTAGCACACGATCAATCCATGCAACTTAACATAAGTAATTCTAGAATCGTCAGATGGCATCGTTGCCGAGGAGGCAAACGGCTTAGATTTTATCTAAAAAAATTTATTCGGTTTTCCGCATTTGAGTAGTCTGACCCCCGAATTTTCCACTGTAAATTCCATTTTTCCTGCATTTATTTTATTTTCAGCATTTATTTTCTTGTTTAATTTATTATTTTTGAGTCTTTTTCTTACACTCTCTCTTATTTTTCTTACGAGGTACCTGGCGTACGTGGAGCGGTTTTTGGAAACCGAAGCATCTTCACCGACTTCCGAAAAGTCGCAACTAAATTAAGATCGAGTCGAGTCGCGAGAGAGCGTAGAGTATAGAATTTTATTCAGCAATTTTTAAGTTTCTGTAATTAATTGCTCATTTATAGCGGTGTCAGTTTGGACTCTCGCGTGTGTAAAAAAGACCTTGAACTTTTTCGGTGGTGTGTCGTGGCATGTTTCACTCTCCGGTGAGGGTGGGACCTGACTTGAGTGGTGCTTAGGATAGACCTGTACATATGGCTCTTAGAGCGTTTAATTTTTTTATTGTGCTCGTAGGACCTAAATGCACACTTCATTGTAATTGAGGCGCACATAGATCGTTCAATTTATCCAAATTTAACTCAATTCTTCCCCGTTAATAGGACTTTCTTCTAGGTGCAGTTTTTTTCATCAGCTTGCATTTATTTAGAGTAATCTTTAAATTCTTGTATTGCATCCCACATGAAGATTGCATGGAATCACTGTAAGTTTTCTATCTGAGCATACATCATCGTTTTTTCGCGTGCATCGGCTTTTCTCGAATTTCTCCCTCCTATTTTGTCCCATAATTTTAAAGGAAATTGGAAATGGATGGTAGACGTGATTTTGTGCTCACCTTAAATTTTCAGTGATCGTCTAATTAAAATTGGGACTGCTAAATATAGTTGACTTTAAATAACCCATAAAATCAAGAATTTTTGCGAGAGAGCAACCCCTACCTTGGATGCATTTATTTTTCTAAGTGAGCGAGAGACGACACTTAAGGTTAGAGCCCAGCTCTGACATTTTCATCTAGACTACTGATTTTAAAAACAATTAGTTACTTCTCAGTGAGGATTACGGGTAGCCGGTAAATGGTCCGGATTTCCTTAGCAGAGTGGGTGGTTTAAATGACATTGCGTAAGGCTTCGTTCTTAAGTAACACAGGTAGTCATTTTACGGTTCGTACTTACACATATACTGGCTGAAAGTAGATGCGACTAGTCGTACGAATTCAGGACAGCCTTTAAGAAAATCTTCGGCACCTAACAGCTCGTTAATTATTTTCCAAGATTGTCTTACCACCAACTAAAATTAAAAAGATAATAATCGAACTCTTATAACTTCATTGTGTGAGTTGGTGAACCCGGGGTTTGATTTATGTTTGCATTGGCATGCATGATCAGTTTTCGAAGATCAAAAGCCGTACATTTGTGCCCTCAACCTCCTTGATAAAAATTTCTTTTGACTATCCAGTGCACTTGCACCGAGATCAACCATGATGATTCGTCATCAACCTCCTTTGACAATAACTGGACAATGGTTCGAATACCTATCTGACCTATATTATGAAAATGAATTTGTCTCGATTAGGCCCAGATCGACTGAACCCTATTCTTTCAATAATCCTCCAACATTTGCGGGATACTTTCATCTGCGAATGAATAAGATTCCCTCATGGAATTCCAAGTCATTCTACGCGAATCATCCTACCATCCAAGACCATTTACCATCCTGGAATGATCCATCTTATTCTCGGTTTTTCACAGAAACTAACAAATCATTTCAAGATCAAATCACTTTTGAGAGTCATGATTGGCTGAGAGACCAAACCCGATCATACCAAATGGAGAGGCCCGTACTTAATGATCATCGGCATTGGATTGACCATGACGAACAAATCCTGATTAACCAATCCGTATACCATTCCTTTGATCATCCTATGCATACAGAGGACCAGATAGATGATATCGACACATATGCATCATGTATGACTCCATTATTTGAGGATACAATCAATCATGACCATGAAAGTAGACTCTACTCAAACCAGCATTGCATACCTAAGTCACGGTATGCCGAGTACGAGACCTACAGATTCCCGCAAAATCCTTCCACTGAGAAGCCTCCTTCCATAATTTTCGAGGAAAAAATTTCAGAAAATAACAATGATATATTGGATAATCAAAGAGAATCTCCTCCCAGCTCATACAGGAAAATGGAAGAGAAAATGACTAGATCAAAAATTCAAAAATAAGAACACACACCGATTTCTCCCACGATTGATCATGAACAGATTTTTAGGATGATATTTCAGGGATAAATAAGAAATTTGAATTAATGGAGGAAAAATTCAGAAATTTTACTGATCGGCTCAGTTTATTTTATGGGAGCTCGGATATAAAAATGAATGAGGAAAAGATTGGATCTCATGTTAAAAATTCTGAGGATATTCAGAAATCTAGAGAATATGTTCACCCTAGGGACGACTCTGACAGCGACACTTCTGCATAGTACTTCCTTAGGAATGATTATGCATCTACCTCTTACTCATAACATCAAATCCCCCTATCATCTACGGAAGAAACCACATCACCACACCACATAGAAAATACCAAAAACATTGGAATATTCAGAAACACCCAAAAAATCGAAAATCGAGAAAATTACATAAAAATTGAAACTGAAGAAGATCTGAAGAATTTGGATCCTGCTTTAAGGGAAGCACTGGAGAAAAGATTAATTTTTGAACTTCCCTTTTGTACAAGTAAATGAACTTTTCCCTGACCTTAAAGGATTTGTAATGAACAAGTTAGTGATGAAAAATTCAGGCAGAATAAGAACAAAGACTGAAAGAAATATTTTGTCAATGGCCTCCCCATTGGTGTTGAGGAGAAAAACCAAGAGTCGTATAGTGAAGCAGTTGTCCAGATTTGACTGTGGAATCAAAGACACAATTTTCACCCATGTTCGAATTGATGACGATTCACTGATCAATATCCTCCTGACCTCTGTATTTCACGAGCTCAAACTCAGATCTACCAAGAAGATACGCGTTCAATTGGCTGACCGATCGATAAAGCGGCTGAGAGGAATCATTTCTGTTATCATTTCATTCCAAGGTGATCAGCTCAAAGTAGACTTCACTATTATTGATATTAAGCATCAAGGAGAACTCACCCAGTCTCCAATCATTCTCGGAAAGCCATTCCAAGCATTAGCTAAGGCAATTATTGAGTGTGAGACTCGGGAAATCAATTTTACAACATTGGAAGCACTTCGATCTCAACAAGTCTTTGAGGAACCACGATTTTCTAAGCAACCCATGAAGTCCTCTACAGTCGTAACCATCAAGCGGTAGAAGAGCCCTAACCCGTTGCTACACCTGAGATAGCGGTTGTTGATGAGACTATTGGTTTAGAGACTCTCCCCCCTGTGTCATTCCCAGCTGCTCTCACCATGGAGAATCAAGTATATGAATCATATGATCCAGAGACTTATGCATGGTCACACTCTGGCTCAACCTATTCTGACTACCTTGTTCACATAAACTCGACCCAGGAATGCTCCAACATCAAATTAATTGAGAACGAACATGCAGAGACACTCCCCAGTATTTCAATTCCTGCGTATCTCACAATAGAAGAATGTTTCTTATATGATCCTGAGACATATGCACGGTCGCACCCAGGGGCAACCTACTCTGAATACCTTGACCAAAACTTCCCAAATCAAGCATGCACCAGCATTAAGAAGACTAAGAACAAACATGCAGGACGAACACCGATCAAGGAGAAGAATTATAATGGTTATTCATCTGGAGAATCAAGTGGACCAACAACTTTAGAAACAAAAAGACTACTCCTTCATCGAAAAAGAAAGTCACCTTTGACATTCTAGAAGAGGAATCAGCTGATAATCCCTCATCAGGTCCGAAAAAGGTAATCTACATGAGTGAGTTCTGTTCGGCAGTCCTAAAACCATATCTCTGCAGGGATCCAAACTTCAATTCTCGTTGGACAACTCTCATTCCTCACTATTATTCATCCAAAGCCGATGCTCCTGCTCTCATCAAATACACTGGATTTATTTCTTATGAGTTGACTGAGACTGGTGCTTCAAAATATTCATCCGAGGACAAATCGCTTGATCCTAAGAAGGAACGAATTCTGAAAAAACAACTGAAGAAACAAAAAGACAAGAATATCTGTAGTGTGTCCACTTTCAAATACTATTCCTCTGAGGATAACTCTGATGATGGCTACCTTTCATCTGACTCAAACGCTTCATCTACTATCCATCATGATTTTTTTGAGGATAACACTGATAATAGTTGGGAATCATATGCTTCATCTCCTTCTCATCATTACGATCTCCCACCACATGCTCACAAAATAATCAACCAAAAACTGCCTTAATCATCGGCTACCCACCCTCCCTCCCGACCACAATGGTCTCCTTGTACATCTTCTTCCTTTACTTAGTCCAAGGCCTAAGTATAGGGGGGACTGATGCCATCTGTACATACCATTCTCCCCATCTCACGATCGTCTCATTTCCACCCTTCTTCCTTACTTAGGCTGACCGGAGCCTAAGTATAGGGGAATCGATGCTCATATGTATCTACTCTCCTCATTCACATATCCCGACCACCTAATATTCACTCTTCTTCTATACTTAGACTGTTCACAGCCAAAGTATAGGGGGGCAGACCAATGTATATTATTCTTTCACTCTCTTATGCTTAGCCCGAGCTATGTCTTCTTTACGCTTCTTGTGCTCTGAGGACACAACACCCGCCAAGTATAGGAGGTCTGTATATATACTGTGTATATATTTTACCCATATCTTGTACTTTCACGTAAGTCTATATGTATTTACGGGGTGGGTAACTAACTTGTGAAAAAAAACTAACATGGAGAGAGAGAGAGAGAGAAAGAAAGTTTTCTACTAACACTGACTATGTCCAACCAAAAATTTAAAAAATGACTTCTTACTCATTTTTACAAAAAAAAACTTTTCAAAAAAAATCCCTTGCACAAAAAAATCCACAAAAAAAAACTTGTGTCTACATTTCACACACATGCACTTCATCCAGCATTACATTCATTTGCATCTGTGAAAAGTCGTTGGGTTTTGAATCGAGTTATGAACAGAAACCGAGAGTGGTCTGGACTTGACCTTAATCCACCTAATTTTCAGAGGAACTTCACCGAGAAATAGGATTTTAGAAGCTTCAGGTGTTTGACTTAATTCTTCGAGTTCAACATGACAATGTGCAGTGTTTGACTCTTAGTGTCTAACATGGTCTCTTCATTCTGGGTACAACTCTGGAATAGGGAATTAATTTGTACTCCCGTACTATGTACTTAGCTCAACTCAGACGGGGTGTTGGAAGACTGTGTGAGTTTCTTTTCTGGTAGCGTGGAAATCTAAAGAGCGGAGTACGGGTTGAAATAAAGCTTCAGAAAAGGGATGGATGGCTGGACACAATTTATCTAAGACCCCAAAACATGTATGGAAACAAAAAGATTTTATATCTATAGGGGCACAACAAGATCCAAGCAGAAGCACCAAAAATCCAAATACAAAGAAGCCACTACCAAATAAATATCTGACCAAAAAGGTCCGAAATTCAAGAAAATCTGCAGATCTCGGTGGAGATGGCTACACTGACCAGCTTCACAAGGAGAGGTGACTACACTGGCCACCCTCAAGTTCTTTTCTCCTTCTTCTAGCTTCTCCCCCATTTCAATTGTGAACACAGCGTGACAGACCTTAGAAGGAAATACCTGACTCCCCGAAGATGAGTTACTAGAGAGGAGGTTTGCATGGTATTCCGGCATTCTGGATAGGAAGAGCTAGAACCTTTCACACACAGGAGTCGATTATTCAGTGTTCATAGCATATTCTTTGGGAAGAAAATCGATCTAAGATGACTTCTGAGCCGAAACTGTGGCAATGATGTGTAGAACTTGAAGGCTGTTGATTTTAAAATTCTAAGTCTCATAGAACTTCTGCCAAACTAATAATCCAAAGGTCGAGTTTAGTTGCATTTTCACCTTCAGCTCATGGTCTTAGTATGGAACCCAATCTCATTTCACCTCATGTCATTTGTTTTAATGCTCAGGGACGAGCATGGTTTAAGTATAGGGGGATGATGAATCTCAGATTCATCACTCTAAATCTCATTAATTAAGCTCAAATCCCTCAAAATCATCAGCATTTCTGCATTTATTCTACATAATTAGCATTCATGCATGTTTTGATAAGAGTTGCATTTTATCCCTTATTTCTGCACAAAATAATAAGTCAAAAATTCCAGCCAAAATTGACCTGAAATTAGTCTAACTTCCCTCATTTTTAACTAATTCATGCTAACTCCGAATGACCCAAATCCACCTCCACTATGTACATATCACTAACAAGAATAAAAAATACAAAAAAATCACTAACCCAAATAAGTGGACTAAAAATCCAAACCCTAGTTCTAGGATTCTCAAACAAAATCCTCATATCTTCCCCATCTAGTGTCTGTTTTGATCCTACTCACTTTTAAACTAATGTACATCCAATTACCTTCAAAATAAGACCAAGTTCAAGTGAATCGGAGCTCATATGTGAAAGTTAGATTTTGTGTCTCTTTTGTACATTTTGTATTTTAGCAGTTTTTTGACCTATTATTTTATGTACATAATTAATCTATTTTAGTATATTTCTTTTTCATTTGTCTTCTTTGATGAAAGTTTTATTAAAATACGTAAAAATCGAAACTGAGCTTGAAATCAAATAAACAAACGGGTCCAAGTCTTCACTAACTGTTTGTACAAAATTGGTATTTTTCGTATTTTATTTTATTTCTTCTTTTTCTTAATTAATAAAAATCCAAAAAACTAGATTAATGTGTAAAATTTATTTTTGATTTTAGCATTTTTTTCCAGATTTAATATGGTTTAAAAATGATAAAAAAAATATAAAACCCAAAAATCAAGGTATTCTATGTACATGGGAAACCCCAAAAAATTCACTTTCTGTAAATGATCGATTTTGATTTTGATGTCTTCATGAAAGTTTTAGATCTCATCGAGACGAGCAAATTTCATGAAGAAATATTTTCGATTCGAGGCTGTTTGCTATTTATTTTGGATTTTTCAAAGTTTTTATTATCTGATTTTTGTGTTCCTGACACGTGACAGCTCCTAGAGCAGCCACGTGTCACCCATTTTTCGAATTATTTTTATTCATTTTCTTATAAATAAATAAAATCTCCACATGTGCGTAGCACGTGCCTCCTACGCACGTGCCACGTACATGCACGTACCCTCACCCTCCAACTGCCACGTGTCCCTATTGTGGCCGTCTGATCTCGGCCGATCGGACGGCCACTGCTTTTCATCTCCAACCTCCTTCCTCCTTTGGAACCTCCACCGCCCGTGATTTCCCCGTCGACCTGTCAAAATCTCCGCGCACCGCCCCTCGTCAAATCGTGTCCCAGATCCTCGATCTCCACCGTATCCAATCTTCAATCAAGCCGTGAAATCAAGCAAATCCCCGATCTCCTCCAATCAAGCCTCGATCTCATCAGATCTACTTCCATCTCCTGCGAGAGCGCACACCCTATAAAACCATCGTCGTTCCCCCCATCCTCCCGCATCCGTCGTTTTCACCTAAACGAGGAGAAGCTCGGTGGTGATAGCCTGAGCTCCCCCCCCCCAGCGAGGTCCGAGGCTCATAGCCTTGTTGTAGCCCTTCGGTATCCATCTGCTGCTACTCTGCTCCGACTCCCATCGTTGAGCCTACTACCGACATCAACTTCTTCTCTGATAACTCTTCATCGCCTTCGCCTCCACCGTCGTGCTTCCAGCATCTCCGCCACATCTGAAGCTCTACAACCGACCATCAGAAGTCTCTCCGGCCCTCTCTAGCTCCATCGTCAACCTCCGCTGATGACTCCAGCCCGTTGCTCCATAACTCGGCCCTCCGCCAAAACCCCACCGCCGGGCGGCGAAGGGACCCGAGGCCCCCACGCACGTGCGCGGCACGTGCCTCGGGGGAACGTTTTCAGCCTCATCCCAGGGTCACGTGCTACGCACGTGACCTCCTGTCGAAATTTCAACGAGACCCTCCAGTTCTTCCAGCTCTACAACTCAGGAACAATTGCATAAGCACCCTCGAAGTTCTGCATATTTGCACAGCAACCCCCCAGACCGCTGCACGTGACCCTCTGGACATTTTGCAAACATACCCTAAGGGGTCTAGGTATACATGCATACCCATGTTCTGCACTACCTTTATTTATTATTTATTATAATTTGCATTCATACCCCTGACTTCCTCTATTATTTTGAGCAACATTTTCGCATCATTTCATCCTCATAAAAATAGCATGATGTTCACTAATTAATTCTCTACATTACATTTTTGTGACCAACGGTTAATTAATAATTAATTGTTTTATGGAAAATTGCATACTTTGCCCATTTTACGCTCTGATTTTTATAATTAATTAACCGTTGCTCTAAAATTGCCGAAAAATCGCTGATTTTTGAATTAATTGTGTTTAACATTGTGCCTAAAAAGAATTGCATTTGCATGCATAGTTTTCTTTCTAAATATCATTTTGCATATTTCAATACTTGATTTTTAATAGGTTTTAAATCTCACATTTTTTAGGTTTAGTATTTTTTTGAGATCGACCACCTAGTGATAGATCTTGGATAATTTTATCCCTTGAAAATAACTAGATTTAATATTTATTATGATTAAATATGAAATTCACTTTGTTTGCATTTAAAAATTAATAAAAATATTCATCTTGCATCCAAAAAATTCATAAAAAAATCACAGTGCATTCATTTCATCGTAATTATCATTTTGGCCAAGTTTCATATTTTTCGGACATTATTTGATTGATCTTTACATTTTTATCCCTAAAATCAACCAAAATTGCATTTTACATCCCTAATCGCATTACAAATTACAAAAAGAATACTGCCTCGAAAACCGTGCATGAACTTTGGTAGACATAATTCTAGATTGTTTCTTTGCCTCCTTGTGTTCGACCTTGGGACCTGCCCAAGTAAAATAAACATAAAATCACGTGATTAAAACTTGACTAAATTTTATTGTGGTTATTTCTCGATGAATTCTGATTGCCCGCCTACAACGAAATGACAAATTAATTCTAACGCACGATCAATTCTCGCAACTTAACATAGGCAATTCTGGAATCGTCAATGTTATAAAGGAATACAACTGTATCCAGTGGATATAAAAAGTATGCTTACTAATGTCTTCATTAAATAAGAAATTCATGTCAAGAAATCTCCTGAATTTGAAGACTTGACTAAACCTGGTCACATCCTCTAACAAAGGAAGACCCTTTACAGTCTTAATCAAGCCCCTAGAGCCTAGTATGATAGAATTAGAGACTTCTTAATCATAATAGGTTCTAAGGTTGGAAAAGCTTATTGTATTGTCTTTATTAAATTAGAAGGTCTTGTTTTCTATGATATTGTGTTCGGTTCTATTGATGCATCTTTATGCAAAGATTTCACTAAGACTGTGCAGGAAAAGTTTGAAATGAGAATCATGCGAGAGATGAGGTACTTTCTCAGACTACAGATCAATCAAACAATCTGAGGGATCTTCTCACAACAGAAATATTGGTAAGAGATATTAAGATATTCAAGATGGACAAAAGCAAAGGAAAAATGACACTAGTAGCTCCATCATCGCATCTTGACCTAGACAAGGCATGAAAGCTCATTGACCAGAAGTTGTATAGTGGCATGATCGATTCTTTACTTTATGTAACTAAGAGCTGATCTGATATCCTCTTTAGCAGCATGTTTTCAATCCAATCAAAAAGAAATTCATCTTAATATTGTTAAAATAATCTTTAATTATTTAGTTTTTACTCAAGATATAGGTTTGTTATATCCTAATATGCACAACATAGATTTATTTGCATATTGCAAAGCCGATTATGCTGGTTGTTGTATAGATAGATAGAAAGAGCATTAGAAGCATGTACCTACCATTTCATGCAGTTGCATGTTGGGATTATTATATGGAGTATAATAAATTTTGATGTTTTTGTCTGTAGAATCTTCTTAAAATGGCTTTACAAAATACATCAACTATCAAAAATAAGAAAAAAAAGAACATTAGATATTTCAAAAAAAAAGATCAAAATAAAAACAAAGATCATTTAAGGAAAGATGAAAACCATGGCATGATGGATGATTTATGGCAATAAAAAACGATTGGATTCATACTTATTTAGTCTTTGTTAAAGAGGCATAAAAATCATACCCAAAAATATCACTAATCAGTTAACTAAGTCCACTAATCGATTAATATAAATACATTGAATTAAGTAACATGCAAAGTTTACATTCATATACAGATTAAAATTCATAATTTTATATAGTTTTTACATTCATATACATATTTAATATGTTGTAGTTAAACAAAGAATTTTTATAGCTTCCAACGGCCTCTTATCTTAAGCCATTTATTAGAAATCTAAATGTTTATATTTTCATTATTTCTATTTTTTATAAAATAACTTCCTAACTACTTAATATCAAATCCTAGCCTGGTAAAAATAGCCCATTAAGGTTATATTTTTCAATCCGTAAAAATATATTTTTCAAGTATAAATAGGAGGTATCTCCTTCTCATTTTTTTACTTTACACTACAATTTCATTCAAATACCTCCGAAAAGAAAGTCTGCATTGCCCTTAAGTCCAATTATTCGAAAGTTCGATTATAGGCACCGCTCTTCCTTGTTAAAATATCAATTAGTCATTCATTTGTAAGGTTAAGTGAAAAAATAGTTAAACTTGCATTTGACTCTAAGTCACCTCGATCACTTTAGAAAATACTTGATTTATGTATATTTATATATATATCATAAGAATCTTGATATTAGCTGATATTTTTTTCCATATTTTGTACTAATATTTTATTCATTGCTCAAGAAAACTAGGAGTAACATTTGTGTCACTACCTCGGTGGATATTATTTACTATCCTTTGGCTTTGTATTTCTACTGTAATTAAGTCTATATTTTATTCATTGAATTCATCTATTTATTGACTCTTTAAAATAATATAAGTTATTTTTTATATATTTTTACTCTTTAATATCAAATCCTAGCCTTTAAATATGATCCTATAGTAAAAATAACCCATTGAGCTTATTTTTTTAATCCATAAAATCATATTTTTCAAGTATAAATAGGAGGACTTTCCTGCCCATTTTTACTTTAGACTACTACTTCCATTCAATACTTGTGAAAACAAAGTCTCCTTTGCTATTGAGTCCATTGCTTCCAAAGCTTATTAAAAAGCCTTGCTCTGTCTTGTTAAAATTTATTTAATCATTTATGTATAAGGTTAAGTGAAGAATCATTTTAACTTGCACTTAACTATAAGTCTCCTTCTCGATGTCTTTAAAAAGTACTTGATTGATATATCTTTATCTTAATAAATATTAGTATTGGTTTATATCATAATTGTATTTATATCTTATTCACTACTCTAGGAGAGTACGAGTAACATTTTTGTCACTACCTTTGCTCATGGAAATTATTTACTATCCTTCGAATTAGTGCTTCTACTCTACTAAGTTTACTTTTTTACGTTGAAATCACATACTACTTGTTGACTCTTTAAAAACACATGTTATTTTTTATAATTTTCCAAAAAAGTGCTATAAAAAGAATTATAAGAAGCCAACTACATAAAATAATCTTTAAAAACAAAAGGAAATAAATCGGCTCTGTAGGAAATTTATACTCTTACTTTTGTATACATTGACTTATTATCATTTCTCTTTGCAAATATAAAGGGTTTTATCTTGTGGATTGTATAATGTAAGGATTGTAATACGAATTACATTATTACCATTGAAGTAGTGTGGTTTGTGTAGCCTATCACTACAAGAAAAATGAGTTGTAGCCACGGAATGTGGCTACGGAAACTTGTGGCCACGATAATTCTGTGGCCACTAGTTTCTCATAGCCACAATCCGTGGTCAAAGTCTTCATATAAGAGTTGTGCCCACGATAAGTTTTGTGGTCACTTGTAGTGGCCACGGCATATTAGTGACTAGAGAACTCTCGCGACGAGACTTGTAGCTACGACTACTGGCCACGACGTATCGTGGCCAGAGTCCAATTTTGTGGTCACAAACCCCATATCCGTGGGTATAGTTCCGTAGCCACAGCTTGTTTTCCTTGTAGTGTATGTGTATATAAGTTTGGAATCTGGAATAAGAGTATCCATATGAGAGTTTTCTACCCAAGCAGGTTTCCTCTATAAAATCATTGTGTATTTGTGGATTGTATTTTCTTTGTGATATGCCATTGTGGCCTGATTGGTAATCACTTATTGGAATTTACAATTGAAGCTAAAATTAAAATCAAATTCAATATACTATGATTCACCCCATCTTATAGTAGTTATATTGGTATCATTGCCATGACACACACATCTTAGGTGTAAAACCTAGTATCCATCCTAATAGTGGTGAAAGACTTATTATTACATCTTCTAGTGGAGACTCTGTTGCTAACCCCCTTACTTTGATGGAATAAATTATACATATTGAAAACAAAGAATAGAAATAGTTTTACAATTTTAGATTATGGTATTGGGAGATTATATAAAATACACATGTACCACCTGTTAAATCTAAATGGAATCCGTACATAAGAACAAAAGAAAATAATTACCATGAACTCAAAAGCTATGATTTTTTTACATTGTGCTCTTAGCCCGAAGAATTTAACAGGATTTCTCAACGTAAATCTACATATGATATTTGGACAACCCTTAAGACCACACGTGGAGGAAAAACTAAAGTAAAAAATAGCAAATAGTTTTATTTACTCGAGGATTCAAAAAAATCAAATGAAAAATGATAATCTCATAAAAGACATAACATAGTTAACCATTTAAACACCTCAGAAAAGGACTTTAGAAGAGGAGAATTAGAAGGTAAAATATTCAGACCTCTAATTCAAAATTATGAGTATGAAGTAACGGCCATTAAAGAAGCAAATAATATCAAAGATATAAAAATGTAATTGCCCACCTGCTTCAACCCCGTGAGGAAGGCAAACCCTACAGACCTATATAGAAAGGGGCGGAGAATGCGGGGGTGAGGAAGGACAGGAATGAGAGAAGAGTCATAGGGGCAAGCATGGATGATTTCCGGTTAAGGAGTGGTACGACACGAAGGGGACCGTAGTGGAGTGAGTGAGGCTAGTCCTCATAAAGGACTACACTACAGTCCGGACCGGGTTTCCTTGAAGAAAGAGGGTCAGGAGGAGATAGGGGGAGTACTCGATCCTCTACAAATGAGCGATGGCTTGGGGAAAGATATAAATTCACATTGCCAACTAGTAATATCAAAGCTCAACCACTAAGTCTAAGCTTCCACAACAATGCGGGCTAGTTTAGTGGGCCTTCACCAGCTAAGCATAATGGTCTTCCCTCCCCCCTTCCTTGGTCAATAAGCTTCTCACTCCCTTTTCTTAGTCTTAGTAGCACTCGATCTTTCTCTTGACTGCCATTTTCAAGAAAGTATGATTCGCTATTTTCTATCCTGCCTGAACTCGCGGCCCGCTCCTCCCCTCTTTCAAGACAGAGATAGGTGGACTCATCGAATCCTATGACGAATTTCCGAGACCTCAGTCCGGGAAGAATCCTCTCACTGCCCCTCTCTGTCTGGCTTCGTCGGCTACTTCAGTCTATCCGCACCTCCCTGCTTGGGAAAGGTGATGACTAGTCAGGACGACGACTTATGCAATGCCTTTCCGAGGTGCAAGACGTGGAGGAAGGAAAGCCTGAGAAAACCTAGGGCAGCACTTTACAAGTGTCCACAGTCGGACTTTCCTCTGTTGGTTGGAGAGAGGATAGCCACAGTGGTAGTCTGATAATAGGGGTGGCAGTCCGGAAAAGTCGTATCCATATTGAGATTCCCTTGGTACAACCTCTAGCTGAGATCTCTATTTCTCCGCTAGTAAGTACTACCTCACAATTTCCTTGTTCTTCAGCTTCGGGCCTAGGGTGATAGCAGAAGGGAATGGATTATCTCATTCATAATTAATTGCATACGAAACTAAAATTATCCATAAAAATAACAACATTATCGACGATAAAAAGAAACAACTAGCATTTAAGGTTGAATATGAAAATGAAGAATCATCTAAAAGTGAAGAAGAATATATAGAATTACTTATAAGAAATTTCAAAAGATTATGAAGGAACAAGAATACATCAAAAAGGAAAAATATTTCTAATCTGACCAATTTATTTGCTATCAACATAATAAGAAACGATTATCCTATGTTAAATAAGGATGAAGAAAAGAAAATTTCAAAGAAATGTTCAAGATGGACAAAACGAAGTGATGAAGAACCACCAAATGAGTAGGTTGGATATCTAAGACTTATGACGTTAGATGAAGAGGTAAATTTTACATCCGATGAGTTATTAGATGATTTTAATGAGTTATATGATGTAAATAAGAGTTTAAATTCTGAAAATAAAGCCTTAATAAATTAGTACAATTATGTAGTATACAAAAATACCAAGAGTATATATGAAAATCAAATATTGCTAAAAGACAAAAGAAAATGCAAAGGTAAAATATAAGAACTTGAACAAAGTGTTTGTCAACTAAATATTAACTCAGATAAAGTATGAAATGACCTTTTTAAATTTTACCAAAGGTAAAGAAAAATAGATAAATCGTAGGATCTCTCATTAAGAAAAAAAATATGGTATAGGATTTGCCGTTTTTCGAAAAAGACTGAGAATAGAAATGTTAATCATAAGATCAATTACAAAGAAAATGGGTTCCTAATGAATTCAAAGTATATTGTAAAGATAAAAAAGAATAGTATAAAAAGCATAATTATAAAGTAACTAAAAATGGAATACAAGCTATAAAATTTATCATCCAAAGCCTAAACTAAGTTTGTAAATTATTATATTGGGCATGTGAATAAAAGAAAAATAGATAATGGAAAATGTGTACTTAAAATATATGATTGGAGAAAAGGACCTTTGCATAAAAATCGCACACAAGAAAAATGAAATGATGACTTCTGAAAACCACACTTGCCCTATTATATCACAAGACGCTGCTTTGAAGAAAGAATACCAAAAAAAATGAATTATTATAATAAACCTAGTTACACATTCATTAAAAATAAAAAATATCTATGACATAAGTTATAAAGTATGGAATAGTATTTTTTATCTCTAATGAAAAATAAAAGATGGGAAATCTTTTTTAATGTTACTATAATTTAAAAAAAACTAAAACTCATAAAGAATTTTTTATTAGTACTCATAGGGAGGCAAGAAGGTGTCCTTTGGATACAAGGACGAGCTCTTGTGACTTCCCTTCTTCTCGAGCTTTTCTTTCTTTACCTTTTAATTTCATGATTCATAACCCTACTTTTACGATTTGATCGGAAGGTTACCTTTCTAAAATTCTTTATTAGTCCCTTCTGTACTGTAGTGGAGTTGCCATTATAACACTATACATAAACGTTCAATTTAATGTCTGAATATACGAGAACATAAATGGGCAGGAATATAAAGAAAGGAAGGATATATGGTAGTTTACAATATATATGACCTTATATGATGTGAATTTTATTTAAAATTATTATAAAAAGAAAATAGACAATAGCAAAGTGTTACGTAAATAACTTACGGTATTTCAATTAATCTATAAATTTGAGAGTTACAATATAATATACATAAGAAATAATAAGAATATATTAAAGACACAACGAACACACATAACGACATGGATATAATCAAAGAAATACTTTATAGATAATTTAAACTAAAATGTTTTGAACGAGTTTATAAATAAAAAGAGTATACTCACTACAACAAAATCAACCTCAGATAAGCAATAATTTGTATATTCATTATCACATCATTTAATGTTAAAAAATATTACAATGAACTCGTGTTCTTTGTAACTAGCAATGAATGTCAAATTCTTTATTAAAGGTTCTTATAACGACAATTTTTCCAACGATTAGAAAAAAGACAACATAACACCTTTGTTACATGATTAGTCATGACTAACGAGAAATAGAACAAAAAATACAAGCAAATTGAAAGTATGAATCAATGAAT
This sequence comes from Ottelia alismoides, assembly GCA_037367405.1. Classification (NCBI taxonomy): domain Eukaryota; kingdom Viridiplantae; phylum Streptophyta; class Magnoliopsida; order Alismatales; family Hydrocharitaceae; genus Ottelia; species Ottelia alismoides. Next base: position 233,790 of record JAZKJV010000276.1, read on the forward strand.
AATATTTGTTGTTTGTATTTTATAGCTACGGAAGATATGACACCGGTAGTAAAGTGTCCATGTCTTAGGCCAATTTTAATGCAGTGATTGCATGATTTCTTGTTTTTATCATCTCCATAGCAATACGAAATTATTACAACAAAATTGACTTATGGTAGTGAATAGTTTATATATCCATAACGTAACAAATATTATTCATTGTGAACTTATCTTTTTGTATTATAATTCACAACAAATATTGTATTCATTGCTAAAGTTTCATATAATGATGATCTATTGACTTTTACTCTTTGTGTATATTTTTTAATCGTTATTAATCTAGCAATTATTAGAAGAAAAATTATATAACTATTGTTATATAATTGTTGGTAATAATATAGCTATAAATGATATTCATTGTACATGTAAAGAATCAAACAACAAACAATATTTGTTATTGTGTATTTGATTATGAAAGATATGATCACTAATATTAAATTATCTGCTATCATATACTAAATTTTTGTAATGAATGATAACAATGCAACACCTTCTCCTTTCCGATTGTACTGTAGCAAGAAATAGGATATGTTAACACGTGATCTCCTTTTTCCTGTTTCCACGGCATCGAGCAAGGAAATTTTTCATTTTTTTGTTGGCCCCTCCTATAAAAATTTCCTAGCTCCTCCCCTGATGGTAGACATCCTTCTATTATGGAAAATATAATGACGCAAATTGAATATGAAATATAAATGAGTATGGGAGTAACATTGTCAATGGATCTGACGTTCAAGGCATAGTTCACTTTAATGTCCGAATGAAACTACGCAATTGAGTAGAGTTTCAAATTGGAAAGAGCCTTTATAGAAAGAAAATTATGATAGTATACGGATTTTTTTTCATTGAGTTTTTCAAATATGGAATTCATGGGAGTCATTGTCATCAAAGGGTGTTAAGGACTTACTCGTTTGAAGAATGAATGGTTTAGGAGAAGAAATTTAGTGCCATATTACTTGGCTATGAGCTCATGTATAATTTTCTCATTAAGATCTTGTAGCAAAAATCCAAAGGAGGGATGGAGGGGATGCACTCACATTAACTTGATTATTTTTGTCTTGAGCTTGAAGTCGAGAGAGTCAATTTAAATTTCAGATCTTGGAATACTTACGATTAATTTAATAATTCATGTGTTTGACCTTCGATTGGCAAGTTGACTTCTGAAATATATCTCAGACAATCCAAAAGAATGTCCCCTTAATTTGGCGGTTACATATATGAAGTGACATGTTCTTTCCATGAGTGCTTCTTCTTCTCTCACCCTGGGACTTGGAAAAATATTGCATTCTTCATTTATGTTCTTCCCACCAAATAACTCTTTATCTTCTCAGTTGTGAGTTTTCTAATGTATTTCCGAGAATGATCGACGTCGAGGTGCATTGAAGATGTCATGTGTTGTCGTGTCATAGGTTGTGTTGTAAAAGTCATCCGACTGACCTCACTAGTAGGTCTGACTAGTCTAGTTTGTGGGGTGGCCGACCGAGTACCGACTTATTCCGACTAGGTACACTAATCGACCAATTTTTGCTTGATGTTTTATTTTTTATAAGCAAACATATTATAATATGCTTAATATTTTATTTAAACTCAATTACTTCTTTTATTTCATTATGATGGTATAAAATGTACAAAATCTTTGTAAATATATGTATAAAAATGAGTTATATCATAAAATTCAAAGTCGATTAAATCCGATTAGTTGTCGGACTGTCTATTCATCCTTAAACTGACCCAGCCGACTGAATATTGACTACCGCCTTTTGCAACCTTGCATATAGAAATAAATTGTCGGACTTGACGAATCGATAAATGGGGGCAAAATCTTCTCTAAGGAAAGCATGTATCAATACTTTGGCGATGACTTATCCTAACTTTATTTCCTTTTGTTGATTGTTCATGTTGTTGTCACATATTTCTGATATTTCCGAGACAGCTTATTTTCATCGCATCTGTTAAAATCATGATTCTTGTAGCATGCTTTGATTGCTCGAAATTGAATTTTGATTTCTGATTTAATGACGTAAACAACACACCCGTGCCAATAAATTATAAAATGGATTTATGTCTACGTTAAACTTGATGATTAAAATAGATTTATGTCTACCTTAAACTTGATATCCGCTCTCACATGGTACTTGACTTGGGGTCAGGATGTGTGTAGGAAAACTATTGCAATTCAAATGAGAACAAGAAACTTATTAGCCATAGTACATAATTAACAACAATTCGTCCTCTAGCAAAGACAATAATTCTAATCGGATGCATTAATCTAATGTTGCTTTGTCAAACACAAGTGCATATAAGAAATTATGATGTGAACCGTGCCAAATTTATCACCATAACACCACAATTATCGGCACAATAAAATACATCACTCACAAATCGCTTACTATACTCGCATTTCGCGTAACACTTTCCAAAAAATCAAACAAATAAAAAGAACTAATTCCTTCGGTGCCATGCATTATCTGATCAATCCAATTGATACTTAGAGAAATCGCCGCTGAAAGATTTCATTACAAAGAAATTATGGATAACATAAAAAGAATGTGAGCTTTTAAAATGATAGAGTTCTGAAATGCTTGTTTAGAATAAGGAATTAAATGAAATAATTAAATTATTGAGACTTATCACATCACGGTTGTTCCCGGAATCTCGACAGATTACCCCCACAACCCAATTAATAAGTGAAATTATATAATGACTCTTGCTCTATTTTACGCTATTTACTCCTTTCGTTAATTTCTTTTAGACAAATTGTTATGTTAGATTCATTCCAAAAACTAAGAAAAAGTAGCCAAAAAGATTGTTTTACTTTTTTTTGTCCTTCCCTCTCCCTTTCCTGCATTCCACTTCCTCTTCCTCTACCTCTCCTTCCTAATTTAACGACATGTGCTCATCCTTATTGGGCATTGCCAACTAGTGGAGCTCCATCATGCTAGAGCGATCGCAAAGTAAATGCTTCTCAGTGTGCATGACACAATGAGAAGTAGGGCAGACATCACATGCAACTCACAACATATGTAATGAAGCTCCAAGGTGGTGGCAGCTACCGACCTCTTATGCAAAGGGGGGTCGCGGTGGAATGGCAACAGTATAAAGGGCAACACGTAGGGAAGGAAGGATTAGCGACTAGGGGATGAGGAAATGTGAAGCTCATGAAGAGGATGCATGGTGGAAGTCGGTGTTTGAAGGAGATAGAAGGGGAAAGGATGCAAGATAGCCTTATTTGTGAGTTTTGATTCTACTTTGAAGGGAGGAAATAGAAAATCATTACGATTTCATTATCTACGAACGAAAGAAATCGAGAAGAACTCCAAAGCGATGAATACTTTGCGCTACTTACTCCCTCCGAACAAGTACAACAGAATTTCTCAATACACCAACATCAAATGAGATTTAGATAAGTTTGTAAGTAGCATACGTAAGTACACAAGAACAAAATATCTCTAAATTGTTATGTTAACATGAGAGTACGAGAAATTCTACACACAAGAAAGTGAATCGATCAAAGATGCATAAACAAACTTCGTAAGGATGAACGTAAAGGAAATTTTCCGATAATAAAAGGCGACAGCTGTAAGCACGTTGACAAGAATGATAATGGATGGTCTTTGCGAGAATCTCCGTGCTTATAAAGTGAGATGGGAAAGGGAAAAAAAGTGAAGGAAAGAAGAAGAAGAGTTGTGCTTTGTAGGGAGCAGCCTACTAAGAACATCTTCTGATGACAATGAAGATGTGGTGCTACCGATCAAGCACTTCAAGAAGTTGTTAGAAAACAAGAACTTCATAGGAAGCAAAAGATGAGAAGGGGCCCTCTAATTTGCAAAAAATGTTATAAGAAGGGGCACATTCGTGAGGATCACTTGCTAGTCAAGAAGGAAGCATCCAAGGTAAGAAAACCCCAGAAAAAGTTTACAAGAACTTCACAAATGAAAACTTTTGCAAACATAGTGGTTCGAGAGGCTCACACTTTGACATCACCCAAGAAGCGAAAGGAAATAGTAGACCCATACTTTAATCTAAGCTGCACAATTGGTCATTATGCAAAGCGGAAGGAAATAGTAGACCCAAGTAGTGTTAATAAAAGAACTAGGATTAAAGCTTCTATTCCATACAAACTAGGTTTGCTTTAATAGATGAAAAAGATATGAGAAATTGGAGCATGCACCAAGATTAACATGTTAGGTAATGAATGCCCCCCTTGCTATTGGATTCTCAGATCAAATCAAAGTGATTTTACATTCTTCATTACAAGTACCTGCATGTGAACTTTATGATCAACTAATCTATTTCCATTTTGAATTTCGCTTTCAGCTGGGTAAATATTTGAAAAATACTATGAGCAATGATGTATTCGTGATTATCATATGAATTTAACGTATTTTAGGGGAAGAGAAAAAAATGATTGAATGCAAAATTTCAATGCATTGATTTTTGCACGGTAAGAATGATGGGATTTGAATTTGCCTAACAAAGACAAACCTCAGCAGTAAACTTTTGTCCAGTGACAAAAAAGTAAATGGAATACACTACATGCAATGTGTGCTTTTTGATTGTCATCAATTGATTGGCTAAACTTAAAAAATAACTGTGGCATGTACATTACACTTTAAGATGGCAGGAAAATTAAACTGCTTATGAGGTTGTGGATTTAAGAAATTAGATCCTTGACCGATTTAAGGACCTGAGGAGAAACATAAATAAGAATTTCCAATCGACTACTTTTGAGAAATTCAACACCTTTAATACAAAGCTCAGCTTAATAAATCTTCTTAGCATATCTTGAATGGACCCAACAACCAACTTGAACTCTCATCGATCTATCATTCATCGTACTGAAAATTGCCTCGAAAAGCATATCTTCCACGAATGGGCGTTCACTAAAATCCAAAGAATATTGAAATCTATATGCAAATCCTAAAAGAATATTGAAATTTACATAAACAACCATATCGACTCCATGTGCAAGAAGCCATCCCTTAGGAGGGGAAAGGACCATACCATCTGGAGTTGACGAGAAGACGACGGATCAATACAATACTTGCATCTCTCGTTGAGGGCATCGCGACTCTAGGAATTCCTTTTCTGTAACCATTCCAGGAGCCAAAATCCTGATGATCGCCAGGAGAATTTGCAGATGTCTCTTACCTTATTACTAGTACATCCAAAGAGTCATCCTCCCGTGACTTCATTCGTTCAAGGGAGAAGCCATACCAAAACCGCTCTGGTGCTTGTTTGCGCAGATTGTGTGCTCCATCTCCCTGGCTTTCTTCACTTCCCTTGCTAGTCTCCACCCACAGGATAACAAAATACCATTCTCAAAAGTCTCGACACACATCTATTATGAAATATCCACAAGATCATCTCTATGGATACCACTTACTAAGAAAAGGTACCATCCAAGCAAAATAAATATCATACATAGAAGAGCATATATAGTACAAAACAGCGGAATGATGTACAGTATAGAATATTGATGCTTGGCAAAATCTCATGTAGATGAATATATATTCTATCGAATAACATGTCAAATGGGGAAAAATTTATTTACAGGGTACCTGTGCAATAAAAAATCAGTATAGAGCTTATAGTTACATGACAACACACTCACAAGACTTCAACACCACAGAAATCATCAACATTGTGCATTTCTGCTGCGAATAAATTTTTGGGATTTTATCACTTGTGCCCCTACGAGATATCGCAATATCAGTTATGCCCCTATCTTTTTGGTAATATCAGTTGTGCCCCTCACTTCTTTCTCCGTCATCAGTTGTGCCCTTCCGTCAGATTGACCGTCAAAAAATTAAAATAACCATGGTTTATTCAAACCATGGTATGGTTAAGAGGGGTATTATGGTCAGAATAAAATTATGATCAGAATAAAACAGTTTGTAAAACTTCTGGGGGCTCAGATGTAATTTCCCCCAAGGCCTCAGGGATCTTCTTTGCAATATGTAAAACGTCTAGAAGCTGAGTTATATTTCTCCAATTTTTTATTATATTCTCTAGGGATTTCTTCGGGTGCTTCTTCATTCAAGCCAAAACAGGGCGGGCACGCTAGGGTGCACCGCCGCCCCTGATCTTCTCCTCCAAGCAGGGCGTTAGCACTGGTGAATGGCGGTCGACGACCAGCTCGCGGCGAAGGTGCGGGAGAGGGTTGGGGAGGCAGAGCAGGGCGGGGGTCGGGTGGGGGAGGAGGTGGCGGAAGGAGGGGTTGGGGCGGAGGAGCCAGGCAGGGGCCGAGTTGGGGAGGAGGTGGCGGAAGGAGGGGCTAGGGTTCGGGAGGAGGTGCGGGAGAGGGCTGGGGAGGAGTCGGGCAGGGGCCGGGTTGGGGAGGAGGTGGCGGAAGGAGGGGCTGGGGTTCGGGAGGAGGTGCGGGAGAGGGCTGGGGAGGAGGAGCCGGGCAGGGGCCGGGTTGGGGAGGAGGTGGCAGAAGGAGGGGCTAGGGCTCGGGAGGAGGTGCGGGAGATGGCTGGGGAGGAGGAGCCGAGAAAGGGGAGGTGGCAGGAGGTCGTGGGAGTGAGGGCGGGGAGCTCGGGGCTGACGGAGGAGCTGGGGTGGCGGAGGGAGGTTGGGGCGGAGGGAGGCGAGGGCAGGGGGGCCGTAGGGGATGGGGGGGAGATCGGGGCGGCCTGAGGCTGGGGCGGAGGGGCGGGGGGCAGGGGGCGGTGTCGGGGAGGGGAGGTGAGGGTGGAGGGGGCGGTCGAGGCGGCTTGGAGGCTGGGGCGGAAGGGCGGCAGGGGGCAGCGCCGGGGAGGGGAGGGGAGCTCGGGGCGGAGCTGGGCGGCACGGGGAAGGGGCGGGGGTGGAGAGGGAGGAGGAGGAGGTTGGAGGAGGAGGAAGAGGATGGGGGAAGAGGAGGAAGAAGAAGAGGATGGTGAAGGTGTAAAATGACCATGAAACCTTATTTTAGAAATTAATGTCGCTTATGTCCTCAAAGTTAACGTCCGTTTGCACTGTGGATGGACGGTCACTAACCCGAGGGGCACAAGTGATAAAATAGCAAGAAGTGAGGGGCACAACTGATATTACCAAAAAGATAGGGGCATAACTGATATTGCGATATCTCGAAGGGGCACAAGTGATAAAATCCTTAAATTTTTTAAATTATCAGTTAACTTAGGATAGATCTACTTCGAATCAGCATGTATCATCACTTGGTAAAAATTACTCAATCTAGCATAAAAAATACAATGCCACAAACTTGAGGCTGCTCAATACAGAGCATGAAAGAAATTAAGCATAAAATGACAGCCACACCAGCATGACAAAACTTCAAGGCGAACAAAGAAAGCAAGCCCTGCATTGAGCATCTTTAACATGGAATATCTAAAGAAGTTTGACAAAGCAGTTGTATGCATCTATAAAACTGCAAACCATAACCACGAACTATCGCACATCGCTACGGTTTGAGGATAACGATGCAATGGTGACAGCAAACAAGAGCAAAAGAAGACAAAAGGCAACAAAAGAACATGCCCAAAAAGATGAATAGATTTGTGAGAAACGAATGTTGTATGTCTAAGCCAAGTCTTAGACATACAAGTCCACGAGAATTCTGAAAAGATAGCTGATGAAAAAGCAGCTGGTTACATTTTGAACTTGTTACCTAGTGCTTCAAAAGGCAGTTCAGACAAACCATGTTACCTAGTTTCAGTTCGCGCATAAAGGCTTGGTTATTTTTCAGTTGATTTAAGCAATGTTGGCCATAATATGTAGGCCATCGGTGGCCTAAAAATTTACACTTCATATTGTTCAGAAATTTGAGGAACTACCCTGGACCATGTTGCAGTATTGAAAAAAAAATGCAGTATGCAATGCTTATACCAAAGGGCTTTAGGAAGGGAGATTAGCTACCTAAAACATTAGCAATAGCACAAAAATTAAAATGATACAAGATAGCAAAATCCCTTTGATGAACAGGGAAAATAAATATTGCGAGAAAACGGCAGAAAGATGCTCACCTGCCTCGAAATAAATCACAAGGGCATCATGGTACAGGAAAAGAATGGAATTTAGCGAGTGGCAGGACGGCCACTGTGTTCTCCTGCAGCAAGATTCCTTCTCTGCTGATGCTCTGCAACCTTATAGTCCACCACCTCACGAAACAAAACAGGCTCAAGTATGCATTCTCTGCTCCCATAAACAGCAGCTTGTACACTAGCCATCAGTTTGGCTATCTCTCTACCTGAGAATCCTTCTGTCTTGGCAGCAGCCTCCCTGATAAGATCATCTGAGAGATTCTTTATTTCAATGTTTTGCTGCTGTCGTCTAAGTAAACTGAGCAAACCAGATTTCCGTTGTCCTGCCTTCTCAATGTATTTGTCTATATAGAGCTTCAGGAGCTTGAAGCGCTCATCTTCCCCGGGCAAAGGAAACTCGAGGACCTCATCTATACGGTCAGCAACAGCAGAATCAAGATCACCTGGACGGTTGGTGGCAAGAGCAAGGACTATATCTTTTGATTGATCGCCCGTGCGGAAGAGGAGAGCATTTAGTGCACTTCTTTGTGCTTCACTCATATAAGTCTTGTTACGTCTGACAATTAAAAAGAATTCAAATTCAGTCCCAGACAGCTTTACTAATTGAAGTCGAGATTTAGATATCCAACATGGCATATTAACAGCATACACAAAGAACTCAACACGCGCATGGATCTAACATTCCTCACACTAGTTGACAGGAGGGCTGAACATAAATGGTGGTAGCTTGTCTCTTTTTCTTTCTTCCTTTTTTTGTGCAGAGAGAAATGGATAGGTGGGAGGTAGAATAGTGAAAAAACTGTGGGCGAGCTGCAAAAGTAAAAAACGTAGGCTACTCGGGAGGCTCATTACTCCAGTTTAGATAATGATAAATCATTCCATTTTTTTAGTTGGAATCTTGGTGGTTCTCAAAAAAAGATAAAGAAAAAAATTATCCCTAAAGTAGAGACTAACAGAATGCTTCCATAGATTCGATCGTGATTTACAATTATAGCCTTCACACCTATTCAGTTGGGATAGGATCATTTAACAAGATATAGAAAGGGGAAAGAGTCAAAAAATTCCTCACCATTGCAGGTTGAAATTGGAGATTTGGGACATAAACAGCAAAGTAAACTGAGGGGACCACTATGGCTGATATTCAGCTGCACAATTAGACCCTTCGTCCTATGAAAGGAGGAAGAACTAACACAGCAACCTTAAATGAGATATGACAGAACCCCAACGAATAAAAAAATTCCGTAAATTCTTAGCATGATTTGTTTCTAACTTTCCACCCACAACAAAATCAAGCCAGGTACTTGGGAAATATATCACTTACTCGCATAAAAAAGCATCTGCTTCATCAATGAAAAGTAGTAATCCCCTTTTAGACTTCTTAGCCCAATCAAATAGTTGATGTATCTTAGTCACAGCTTGAGATCCCAAAGGCGCAACATCTCCCCCTGTCATCAACGCATAATCTAGTCCCTAAAATTTTGAAATCATATAAGTCATCAACAATGTTTACGAAAATACCCAGACAAGTATAATGTTACCACATACAGATTTGCGAGCTAGTTCTCTTGCCGCCATAGTCTTCCCAGTCCCTGGTGGTCCATAGAAGAGCATGTTCCGAAATGGTGCTTGATGAGATTTTGTATTTGCTGTAGCATTAGATAACTGTTCGATCCTTTTCTGAAGGGAAGGGTGCAAAATCACATCACCAAATCCCTTCACATTGTTCCCTGGATTACCACTGTTTGCTTTACTGCGTAATGACATCATTACACGAGAAAGAAACCCCGACCATGGGTATTTCCCACGGGATGATTCTCGAATTAAAGACGGCTGACCTAATATTCGATCAACATAACCCCACACAACACGAGCACCTTCTCTGCATTGGGAAAGACGGATGTAATAATTCATGATACCCAAAATCATCAACCATACAAATATTTTCTGGCATCATGCAACATAAATATAAAAGACAAGTAAATCATCATTTTCAAAATCATGTACCATAATAAAAGATGCATTTACATTCATAATGTGGGGGGCTATAGAATCGTGTGATTTCTATAGTGTAAAATCAAAATGCCAATAGTCTAAAGCTGTAATATAAACTCCAGTTCTGTAAATAAAATCACAACTGTCAATTTTCCACCCACACATGCTAGCCATGTGGGAACAGCAATCTTGCATTTTGGTGCTTTCCGTTGCACTATTCCGCTAATCAGAACAGGGCCCAAAACATATCCAAAACATTTGTGGATTTTTTAGCCACAATACTTGAGGATGGGATTTGTGCAATGTTGACTAGTATTCATACTTCAAGGAGCAACGTCATTACTGCTTCTCCAAATCGTTCTATATGCAACAGGTATCCAGTACCTAATATCAGCCTCCCGAGACATTTAAAATTCTGGCATGCAGAAAAACACAATTGAATAATGTTGTCAAACAGCCCCTTATTTGCCCTCAGGAATCCGTATAAACAATCAAAAATCCCCATTTTACAAATTTATGATAGATTTTTAGATTAAAACTTCTTTGAAAAAATAAATAAACCCAATACAGAAAGATATACATACAAATAAAATATAAAAAAATATGCATAACCAAGAAAGAATTATATTATTACCTCGTTGTGTAAATCCCAGCAGCAAGAGCTGTTACACCCCCAACTGCTACAACTAACTTATTCTGGTCAGTAAGTATCGCTCGCAAACCACCTAAATAAGGAATTGTGGTAATCAAATGTTTTGAACTTTCAAGGGCTTGATATATTCACATTAATATCAAAAAAAATAACTCAAGCAATCAAATCTTTACATGAGATCAATTGATCTAATTTTCATTGGTTGCTCTCAGAAGTGTGGTATAGAGAACCGTCTGAAACTTCTAAGTTCTAACTATGATCAAGCAGTGAAACTTGCAAACATGTCAGTTATTTTCCACAATGGATGGCTGAAGGAAGACAATGGATATCCAGAATATACTGATAAGAAGAAAACTACTACAGCAATGGCACCTAGGCTATAAGATATCCATGCGCACACCCAAAAGAAAACACATGAGAAGCACACTTACTAAAATACATCTTTCACAAAATTTTCTTGCTTCTAAAGACCACATAGTTCTACAACAAAAAAGGTATTACCCAACGAACATACAAGATAGAATCTTCTTCCAACGTTAACATTTTCAGCGATTTCGTGTTCAGAAGAAAAGCCAGCCACCAAAAACTGGCAGTTAAAATTCCGATACATAAACTGTATTCATTTCACATCAATTCGAAATTCGTTGGAAGTTCCAATCTGAAAATCAACAACAGATGAAAGTAACTGCTTCTTGATCGCATATTGCTAGTGCCCAGGCCAACAGAGCATGATTTATATAGAAACATTCATGAAGATACCAGGGACAAAAGACTGATAATACCGGCAATGAGAAAAAACCGTATTAAAACTAAGATCAAGAAAAGTACTCAATGGAACAATATGCTAGTGTTGGTTCAATTGCTGGCTTCAAAGATAAGATCAAAACCCTTAACTAGATTTTCCTAAAGCCTCAAAAATGTAAATAGTATCATCACAAAATGGGAAAAAAATCTGATCAACATTTCTTAAATAATTATAAGATAACGCATCTGCCCCATCCAAGTTCATTTAAAACACGAGAAATATTAAAAAAAGAGTAAACCATGATTAAAAAAATACATAGGCACGTGTATAACATATACGTATATTTTTAGGAGCAATGTGCAAATATTACAAACAGATAGAACCAATAAACCATAATCATTGAGTCATGAGGATGACGTCACAAACAAAGTACGAGAAACGCAACTATAACAAGGTTGTACCTCCAATATGGTCGAAAGCAGTGTTTATCGCAGCAACCCATTTCTCTCTCTCAGCATTGGCACGTTCTACAAGCATCCTTCTGTTCACATCTTCAGCAAGCTTTGCTTCATGAGCTCTTCCTTCAGCTTCTGCCAAAGCCTTTACTCTGATTGTTTCGCGCTCAATCTCTGCTTTTTCTTTTTCAGTCCTCCTACGCTGAGCTTGAATTTGTTCTTCAGTAGCACGTCGAGCTTGCTCCAGTCTAATTGAGGAGTCCTCTTGCATTTTCACAAGTTCTTGATTTCTTGCTCTTTGGTTTTCATTTTCTGCCTAGTAAAACGAAATATATAAACATCGCTAAATATAAGCCTCACAGGATGATAAACAATACATGGCTTGGTAAAAGTAAAGTATGCCTGCATCCGCTTCCGAGCAAGTTCATCTTCATAACGAGCCATTTGAGCCTTTGTTTGTGCTTGTTGCTGAACTAGCTTTTTCTGTTCATCATATATGACACGCTGTCGATCCTGTAGTGTGATAAATCCACACAATATACATTGGTTTCAGATGCCAAATTTGTAAATCATGTAGAACAACAATCTTATTATCTAAAAAGATGATGACTACTTAAGGTCGTTAGCGATCAAAAATGTATGGAAATCAAAAGGCACAAACTAAACAAAAATAAAGCATGTTAAATGCTCAACAATAAATTAATAAGCAGGCATAACCCCATAATAGGTTGTGAAAATAAGCAAACTTTTAGAGCCTCAAAAAAAAAAATAAGCAAACTTTTCTACTCATCTTATAATTCCATTCAGCAACAGGAAAAATCCCAAATATGCCAGCGAAAATAAAAACAGGTTGAATCAGTTGAACGAGAGTGAATATATTCTATCTGTAGCTTACATCTTTGGTACATCATGTGGCAAAGTGAAGCTAGAACCTCAGGATAAAGAAAGCAAGGAAGGGACATAGTTCTGTTTCAAACTGGCGTTGGCTCTCTGAAAAAATCCAAAAGAATTAGCTTTTATGAACATGCATATCTATAGTGAAGCCACGTGTAAGGTTGTGAAATGGGGAGATATCCACGTACTTCCACATAAGCAGTATCTTCTATACAAGTCTCCTCACATTTAGATTTGATACAACTCTATAAGGTCCAAACTTCATAGAAACCAAGTGATGGAGCCAAATGTGCAATATTCAAGAGGAGATATCCGGTGAGGTCAGGATGTCAACCATTAGTACCGGAGACATTCAATCAAAGGATGTTCACCTAAATACTTCAAGTGACTGGAAACAATAATTACAATAAAGAGGAAAACCTAAAAGATATAAGTTTTTATGATAAAACGTATAAAATATTATTCTGATCATAGGTTTAAATATTTCAATTACTAGGTATCTTCCAACTTTACGATTCATGAAGAAAAAACCCCAAAGCCATCACCATTATGTTACTCCCAATCTTTCTTCTAACAAAAACAACCCAAACTTTTTCACCAAATAGTCCCATTAATAAGTCCAATTCCTTTTTATTTTGCACTTCACAATGCCTCCAAAAGGTTCGCCAAATTACAAATCTCTGCAAACGATCAAATCATTATCATGCAAGTAGTCATCAATCCCATTTTTTAAGAGCCAAACGAAATGATGACCATTAAAAGATAAAGGTCATTCTTAAATTCTATTTCATAAACATAGATATAGAAATAGCAACCAGGTGTAACTGAATGTCAATTGTAAGCCACAGGATGAAGTACATTTTCAACATAAAGCCTGGCAGATTTAAACATCACAATGTTCATATACAACCAAAGAGCCCCAAACCACAATAAAAGGTCTTCTCTGAACTTTGGACTCTTTGAACTCCGTTAAGACTGGATCTACAGAAAAGATAAAAAACTGCTCCAAACATCAGCTGAGAAGGCACCCTGAAAGGAAATGTGCTCCACATCCTCCTTTCAGGCAGTGCAACAAGAGCAACAGCAATCAAAATTCAGTGCCTACCGCAGTATGGACACTGCCAAGATACTCCCTTTTATGTAGCCAAAGAAGAATCTTGACCTTGATCAATGCCTTGACCATCCAAATGCATCTACAATCCCAGAGAATATCCATAGAGTTGAGTCATGTGATGAGTTTTCATGTAGGCATCACTCCAACCCCATATCAACATTCCATAGACCATGTCATGGTTTCAACCTTGCAAGTCGAGAAAGTAAATATAAAAATTTCAAATGGCTGTGAATGTCCCAGACATCATGGTCTCCAATAGGGTGTATACCGAGCCAAATGCGTCGAGCCAGGCTTGCTCAATCTCCAACTTGATATGAGGGCTCGAGTTCAAAAGAATCAACTCAAGTCAACTCATGGGCTGCTAAACACGCCATTGCAAATTTGATAAAGTGAGTTCTAAGTGCATGAGCCAATTCTTGAGTTAATAAATATTCAAATCAAGCTATTGAGTTGGGTTAGTTGACACATTATCCAGATATCGAGCCGACTAAGATTGTTTAGCTTCGCTATCAATCCAAGACATTGAGTTGAGCAGGGCTATCGTAGAGCTATTAATGTGTAGAGCTACGGACCTACGGTGAAGGTCGATCTAACGAGCTAAACAGGAGTGAGCTCTAGCTTATCTCGACAACCTTGTCGCACCGAAAAAACTTGCTCATACTTACAGCTTATTTACTCATCGAGCAGAGCTCATTAGCTAACTACTAGTCAAGTTCAAGTCGAGCCTATCGAGTCAATCTTTCACGGCACCCCTAGGAACCAAGAGGACATGATCAACAATCTGAAACCACAACAACAAAACATTTCCCCCGTTAAGTAGGGTCGGCCGATGCGTCAGTTAGAAGATGCGAGATTTGAGATGCTGAGCCAGCTAAGAGAGGGCGAGGAAGGCCCAAAAATGCTGGAAAGACCCAATGCAAGAAAATCAATCACAAGATCCATCAATCTTAAAAAAATCTCTCCAATCTTCAGTCTCCCAACAATCATCCAATCAAAAAAATGAATGAGCATTATTTCCAAAGCTTTCCTTCGAACCTAATAGAGATCATCGCAATTGGAATTATTTTAGCAACACCATTCATGAAAAGAGAAGATAGAATTCTTTTGGTTTCATAATTTCTATCTATAAGAGAATCGAGGGAGAAAGCTCTCACATGCTACCATCTTCAACTAGTCAACAAACCCTCTTTCATGAGGTCTTATTTCTTATTTCCATCTATTTTGTTTGTGTATCGTGTTTTTATTTAGCGTAAATTACAAAAAGTCCATGAACAACACACCAAACTTCAATGGGCATACATGGACTTTAAAAGGTATCAATGTGGTACCCGAACTTTAAGATTTGTCTCAATATTATCCTTCACTATTAAAATTTAGTTTATATTTCGTCTTTCCAGCCTTAAATTCCAATAGTCAATGACCACATTGAGACATATCTTAAAGTTCGGGTACCATACTGTTACGTTTTTAAAGTCCAGGTATATCATTGAAATCGGGCATATAATTCAAGGACTTTTTGTAATTTACACGTTTATTTAAGTATAAATTCAACCAGTGAAGCCTTGGGATTTTTAAGGAAAAGGAGTGCATTCCCCAAACTGGTACACATCCTAAATAATTACATTAATTATCACAAAATAGTTGCAAAGACCATGAGTCAAAAAAAGACGTAATGTGCTTAATGATCTTTTACGTATAGTATTTTTCCCGATTGAACACCACTTCATTGTGTGCAAGCCGGATTGTCCACAGGAGAGCAAGAGGTCGTACCTTCCCATATATGACATGTAGCTAGTGGTCTGTATAAAAACACAAAATCCATCAGGAAAACAGGGTCCAACAAATCAATTTTTAAGTCATGTCATACACACAATAATGAAGATAAGTGAAGGATACTATCCACATCCTCTGAACATCTAACGTGTCTAAATGTCTCCGGAGCTTCACATCATTTTCGCCTAGATTTAGGCCTTATGTACCTTCATCGACAGACTCCATAATCTCGACAGGTAACGGAAAATCTTCACTTGTAATGACATCTTGTGGCTCCAACCTAGCTAACAATTTGAGCATAATCACCAACACCAAAAACCACAGGAATCCTATAAATCTTCTTGACTGAAAAAGGACCATCAACTTGTTTCCAGTAATCTTGTCCATCAGTAGAACCTCCACATGCTCAAGGAGGTTGGTCAGCCTCGAGAATTCCTTCAACATATGCTCTATAAATCCGGAGAATTGAGGGGTCCAACTCCCCTTCGACTAGGTCGTCATCACAAAAATCCCCTGGTAAACTGCAAAAGCAAATAGCCTTTGAGACTGATCATCCAAAGATCTCTCATCTGACTAATCATAAACTGAAAGAGTCATCATTACCTACCACATGTTTCAGGAAAGGCAGAACCTCTTGTAGAATCAAACAAATTCTCCTCCAAAAATCGAAGGAGACTAAAGTATCACGCAGCTGAGTTCCCAAGCTCCCTCTAACAGCATACACACTTCACACCAGACAACAAAGCAAGTCATCATACCCCCCCCCCCCAATTCACAATACCGACTTCTCCATAAGGACCCCATCTCCTTGGACCTTGAGTTTCATAATTACCGAACTTCCAATCTTCAAAGGACGAGGAAACCATCTCCTAATCAACCCATTGAAGACCATGATTCCCCCGTCCTGAACTATACCACATGAAACACCTCATCAGGACTCCAGACAAGTCGAATCCCCACCAGAAGCAAATAGGTCGAAAGAAAATAGGAACGGCAGCCCGTATATATTAAGTAGCAGGGCACCCACCATTCAACGGGCGAAGACTTTCATCCAAACAACTTTTCAAGCTTCTCCACAAGCAGGATTTGGCCAATCTATTGCATTTAACCAACTAATAAAATTATAATAAGACCTGGATAGTGCAAGATGTCGAATTTCTTTTGACACCTTCATACATCTCATAAATGTGTTGAATTGTTTTGTATATTCTGGATTTCCAAAATTGTACTCTTTTATTCATGGTTCATTCATTTTTTCTATTCTTCCATTCTTATCATATTCTTCCTTATTTCTTCTTATCACAGTAAGGACATAGATAAATCTAACTAACGGGGGATGCATATAGTGTGTGTGTGTGTGTGTTATAAAAGACATAACATTTACATTATGTAAAATTCAGTAAAGATATAAACATTTTCTTTCGAATTTTTACAAATGTATGTAAAAGATGCTTCGGCTCGTATAGATGTATTTTTTTTCACTATACTCTCTGTTTACAAAGGGAGTTGACCGTGATCTTGGAAATAGAATAAAGCCCCCTACTAGTAATCTGCCAATTTCTCTACCCTCTTTTTCAGACTCTCAACCTCATGTATCCTCACTCGTGCATTTTGACATGTTCTTTCCCCTCGTCTTACGCATTTTCTCCAAATCATGCATAATTGGCACCTTTTTGGTGGAAAATGGGTGCGCATCCAGAATGGTGCCTACCATATAACCACCACGTTTTCTTCTCTTTTAAGTCCCATTTTTATCTCCCAGCTCTAATATTCCTCCTAAAATTTGGGCAACATCAATTAGTGTTAGAGCCGACATTCATGTCGCTCACTTGATATGACAATATGCATCTACCAACCCATTTATCTTCTATATGGTGAGTTAAGTTTGAATCCTCAAATTAATCTTCTTACCAGGTCGAACGAGTCACTGAATAAGAATAGATGACACAGGTGACTAATCAAAATTATTCATTTATTTATTTTTTTAAAAAATTATATTAAATATCAAAATTATGATACATATACTCTTGCATGCTTATACATATGTTGGAGAGAAAATAGAATAGCATATCAATGAAGAGACCCGAGGGCTCTCTTATATAGGAGAAAAACCCTTATTAATTACATAAGAGGTACATGAAGAAAATAGAAATAAGAAATAAATATAAAGAGATACAAATATATGAACACTCCTCAAGCCGGAGCATATATGTCTATCATGCTCAGCGTGGAACAACATCTCTGAAATGAAACTCTAACAAGGGCTTTCGTGAATATATAAGCAGATTAATCTCTCGTAGAAACATGGGAGGTGGATATGAGACCCTTATGGATCATGTCTCTGGTATAGTGGCAATCCGCCTCTATATGCTTGGTTCGTTCATGGAATGCAAGATTATTGACAATAAACAGAGCTGCTTGATTGTTGCATAAAAGCTGCATGGGAAGAGGAACCTCAATAGCAAGATCAGTCAAGACGGATCTAACCCACATCATCTCTGTGCTCCCATGAGCCATGCCTTTGTACTCAAACTTTGCACTAGATCTAGCAACCATTGTCTGCTTCTTGCTTTTCCATGACACGAGGGAGCTCCCAACAAAAATAGCAAAGCCAAAAGTAGACTTCATGTCTCTAGGGCATCCTGCATAATATGCATCTACACAAGTTGTCACCTCAAGAGATGTACCTCTGCTGACCAGTACTTGGTGAAGTCTTCAAATATCTCAGAATCATATAAACAGCATCTATATCAACCGTCCTGAGCTACTCCATAAACTAGCTCACATTGCGTACAGCAAAGGATATGTCTGGTCTGGTGATAGTAGCATAGAGGAGCTTCCCAACAAGCTCCATGTATCTCCTCTTGTCTACCTGCTCAGTATCATTATCATCATATAATCTCATGCTCGGATCCATAGGGGTAGTAGCAGGCGTACACCCCGTCATTCATGTCTCTAGTAGAAGATCAGTCACAAACTTCCTCTGGGTAATCACAAGACCACTATGGTTCCTGGCGAACTCTAGTCCAAGGAAGTAACAAAAACTACAAAGATCTTTAGTCACAAATTGTTGACCTAGGAACTCCTTGGTATCCCAAATGCCCTACTCATCATCACATATACCGATAATATCATCAACATAAACCAGAATGGCAATCATACCTCTTTGTGTCCTCTAAACAAAAAGTGAATGATCTACAATGGACCGCACAAACCCTTGGTGCTCTATCAACTCTGATAGCATCCGGTACCAAGCTTTCGGACGTTGTTTAAGGCCGTAAATCATTTTGTGGAGCCTACGCACCTTCTGAGACTCCCCCTCAGTGGCAA
This sequence comes from Ottelia alismoides, assembly GCA_037367405.1. Taxonomy (NCBI): domain Eukaryota; kingdom Viridiplantae; phylum Streptophyta; class Magnoliopsida; order Alismatales; family Hydrocharitaceae; genus Ottelia; species Ottelia alismoides. The sequence goes on from JAZKJV010000276.1 coordinate 252,769, forward strand.
ACCTTGGTGGTTGTTGTATGTATACCTCCTCTTGTAGATCTCCATATAAAAACGCATTCTTTACATCAAGTTGGTAAAGAGGCCAGTCTCGAGTCACAACAACTGATGGAAGAAAGCGCAATGTCGAATGTCTGGCCACTGGTGAGAAAGTATCCTGATAGTCCACCCCATAAGTCTAAATGAACCCACGTGCTACAAGCCTTACCTTGTAGCGATCAACATTGTCATATGCTCGTTGCGTGACTGTAAAGATTCATTTGCACCCACAACAGAGACACCTGGAGGAGCAGAAACAACATTCCATGTACCACGAGACTGTAAAGCGGCCATCTCCTCTCTCCTCTTCCATGGCAAGTTGGCCTCCTGGTATGTTCGTGGGATAGTAACAGCAGAGAGTCTCACGACAAACCTCGTATACTCCTCTGAAAGATGATCCCAAGGAAACATGAGAAGCTAGAGGATAAGTGGCACAGTTACGACATGGCTTCTTCAAGGCAATAGGAACATTGAGGTCATCAGCCTCTCCGTTCTCTGGTATCATCTCCTCCTATATAATATCATGTGGTACAAGTATATTACAAGTGTCGTCAGTAGAAACAATGTGGTCAGTACATACCTGAGATGTGCTACATGATGGGGAAGGCGCATGAGCAGAGGGGCGAGTAGTGGACCTGTAAATGTAAAAACCGTGGCAGGAACTGTGTCAGAGTAAGATGGAGGTGGAGGTGGTGGAGGAGATGGACATAAAGATGAATGTGACTCAACATTAGGTATTGTTAGTGGAGATAACGGAGGTCGTGGAACAAAGACATCCTCTCCAAAGTCAAAGGTAGACAACCCGGCACTCGTAGGAGAAAATACATAATAGACTCAAAAAATGTAAGATCAACACTAACATAATACTTTCTCCCTATAGGACCAAAACATCTATACCCTTTTTGAGTACGAGAATAGCCAACGAACACACATTTGATAGCTCTTGGAGAGACTTATCATGACCAGGAGTAAAATTGTTGACAAATACCACAGACCCAAGGACCCTGGGAATAAGAGAGAATAGGGCCTTCTCAGAAAATGCAATCAAGAAAGGAACCTTTTCTCCAAGTACAGTGGAAGGCATGCAATCCATCAAGTAGCAAGCAGTGAGAACTGCATCACCCCAAAACAAATGAGGAGCTCGACTCTGAATCAAACGAGTCCTCGTGGCATTCAGAAGATGATTGTGTTTGTGTTCAGCAACACCATTATGTTGCGAAGTGTAAGCACAAGAAGTCTGACGAACAATACCAAGAGATCCGAGAAAGTCGGATAGTTGTAAAGTGGAAAAGTCCAAGGCATTGTCAATGCGAATAAACTTCACATTAGCAAAAAAAGTTCTTAATTTTAATAACAAACGATTTTATGACAGGACCCACTTCAGACGTAGTCTTTAACAAGAAAACCTAAGATAATCTAGAAAAATCATCTATGGCAACCATATAGAATCAATGTCCCTAATGATTGGAAACACGACAAGGACCTCAGATACCAAAATGAAACAACTCAAATGACTTACTACTGTGATGACTCAGATAACTTGGAAAAGAAGACCGATAGTGCTTCCTAAGCTGGCATGTCTCACACTCCAAGATAGTACGAGTAAAGATCTGAGGGAGAACATGACACAGCTTCTGCAGATGAAGGTGTCTAAAGCGAAGATGCAACATGAAAGGAGAAACAAAGCAAGAAGGAATGGCAGTAGCACCAGCACACAAAGGCTGGACCAATTTGTAAAGTCCTCTCTAAGTCCTCTATGCTCACGGCCACATCCAATCACCCTGGGCATGAATATGTCCTGAAACACAAGAGATGATGGGTCAAATATGGCACGGCAATGTAAATCTTGTGAAATCTGACTAATAGACCAAAGATTCATCCGAAATGATGGAGCATGTAAGACATTCAGCAAACGTATTGAGGGAGTTAGGACAATCTCCTCTTGACCAACAATGGGTAGATGAACCACATTAGCAATCACCACCGATCTAGCAATAGGGATAGATCTGTAAGAAGTATACTGAGCTCGATCTCCACATATATGATGAGAAAATACGGAGTCCATGATCCAATCAGTCAAATCTAAAGCGATACAACTGGTAAGTGCATAAGCAATACGTGAAGAACTCATAGAAGCTCTGGCAACAGCTGCAACATCTGAAGATCATGCTACTGGTGTGAGCGGTGTAGCCATCATCTCTCTCAATTTAGAGACAAGATCATCAACCCTCGCATCATGAGGAGCCAAAGTAATCTGTCTGCTTAGCTACACGGGCAGATGCAGGATATCCATGCTTTAGATAGTGTGTCTTCTCTTAATGTCATGGGCGATGGCGATGTGATCATGGGCCGCGCTAACGTCCTCCTCCTCTACCACGGGATCCTCTCCTGTGAAATTGTGAAGTGCCCCATGTGCCAAAAGAAGCTGCCATACTCAACCTCTTGTAAATCGCCTCCATTGGTGGTATTGTCTCTCCAGTAAGCAGTTGAGTATGTATTGCATCATACTCAAAGTCAAGGGAGGACAGAAAGACTCCGATCATAGCGCCATTCTGGTATGTTTGTTGTTGCTCAATGTTGGTAGTAAATGAGCATAAAGCTATGGAGATGCTCGACATGCCTCGAAGATGCGAGAAGTGGGCATGAAGAGGCCTACTATTTTTCTTGGTCAAAAATACGTCATACTGAATTGTAGGATCTTGCTCTCATTCTTGGCTAGCCCATATGTGGCTGCTAAGATGTCCCACATAGCCTTAGTTGTCGGCTGATTGACGATGTCGTTGGCAATCTTCAAGGTGAGCGTCCTAGAGAGTCAAATCCGTGCATAGGCATTATCCTGTTTTCAAGAAGCATTAGCCCCAGTCTTGTCTGTCGGCTCAGAAATCGTCAAAATATGCTCCTTGTTATGGCACTACATAAGGGTGTGAAACTGCATGGACCACAACTCGTAGTTGGTCCCATATATCTTTACGATGAGAGTCGGGCCCTTGAAAGCACCAAACGACAAAACAAGTCACCCATGTTCTTTGACATGATTAAAAAAAATGTCGAAAATCCGAAACAAAACTGAGTAGACTACTATGAGCGAGTCTACACAATCATATAAAGGAGTGGTTGTACATGTAGACTCATACAACTATCCTCTTCATTCCTTGTTATAGTCTAGGTCGGAAAACGTGATTTATACGTCAGAAATCACAAAATCCGAGCAATCTCAAACCGTATAGGCATGCGGAAGCAGGCGAACTGCAACCCACAGAATGTGTGATGGCCCACAAGGTGGCTGCAAGCAGTAGGGCCGTAAGGAGGGACCTGTCAATGGTTGGTACGACCGGTAGGGGTAACCAGCAATCGCCCAGCGGGTGGCCTACAGGGTAGTGGCGGTCGACTGGAGCTGGCAGCGGGATGGCGACGGTGGCTGAGGCTAGCGGCCGATTGGGGAGGGGACGGCGAGTATGGTTAGGATTTTTGGTGGGATATGGGAACCCTAGTCTGGGACTGTTGTTCTGATACCATGTTGGAGAAAAAAATAGAATAGAATATCAATGAAAAGACCCTAAGGCTCTCTTATATAGGAGAAAATCCCTATGTTAATTACAAAAAAGGTACATGAAGAAAATAGAAATAAAAAATAAATATAAAGAGATACAAATATCTCAATATATATGGTAATTGTAGAGATATTTCTATGTTCCTATGAACCTTTTCAGCTATTTTATTTCCTTATGTCTATCTTATGTAATTTACCCATAGGTCTCTCCTCTATATAAGAGAGCCTGGAGTTCCTAGAATAAACAATCTCTATTATTTTCTTCCAACATGGTATCAGAGTGGCGGTCTTAAACTGGAGCTCGGGTAACCAAAACCCTAGACCTCGCGAGCCACCTCCCCGTACACTCGCGCCACCCTTGTGCCCATGCGCGCTCCTGCGTCGCGCGCAGCCCCAGCGTGCACACGCGCAGACAGCACAGCACGCAACGCCCCTGCGCACAGCCCCGCGCACGTGTGTAGCCTCTGTGTGCAGCCCGCGTGTGCAGTCTCACGTGCGTTAACCGCACGTGCACAGTTCCCTGCACATTTGTGTCGGTCCTCTCGTCTGGTTCTTGGGTTTGAGTGCATAAATCTGCATATGCAATCCAACACACATATGTCTATGTAGACATACAACTTTTGGTCTTCACAAGCCCTAGTGTTCTACCCATGGAAGGCTGTATCCCGATATGTCGGCGATATATCGGTATCGACAGGTCACCAATATATCGCCGATATGTCCGATATCGGGTATAGACACGCAAAAAAGGCGAGCTGAATCCCGATGTCGGCGATATGGCGTCGATATATCATCGATATATCGGTATCGACATGGTACCGATACCGATATCGATATGTCCTTCCATGGTTCTACCTCTGGCATCATGTCTGAGAACAAAGTAGATGTACCCGTCATAGGCTCTTTCAAAGGTCCAACGCCTATTATGAAAATGGATGAGACAAACTATGAGCTCTGGGAAATGCAATTCATGAGCCTTATAAAGTCAAATGGTAAGAAACATATTCTTATCGAGGAGTCGGTGGAGAAGACTGGAGTAAACACGTTATGAGAGGCGGACGACGGTTATGCCAAAGTATGATTCTCTGGTACATTGACGACTAAAATCGCCAATGACGTGTTACATCAGCCTACTGTTAAGGCGATGTGTGACATCCTCGCAGCAACATATTCTCAGATGGGAATGAGAAGAAGATCCTCCAACTCCAGCATGATATATTCACTATCAAATAGAATGGATGGCCATGCATTCGTTATATACTTCCTTGAGAGGGATGTTTGAAAAGCTACACAGTTTCATGCCTCTTACTACTACCCCTGAGCAGCAGAAGACATATAGGAATGCTACCATGGTTGGTGTATTCTTAGCTCAACTTGATCCTGAACATGACGTTGCCGCTCCCAGATCCTCGCAGATGCTACATTTCCCCCCATGGAGGAAGCCTTATGTGGGCTTAGTTGGATTATTGTTTCATCTACTACTAGTGGTCAGACTTACACGGCAATGGCAACCTCCCAAGGTAGAGGAGGCTCGTCTAGTTTCCATGGACGTGGACCCCATGACAAAGGGGGTCGAATCCGTTAGCCTTGCACATTTGTAATCGTCCTGACCAGAGGAGTTGAATTTGGAGGTGCGCTATGTGATGAACCACAAGTACACATGGAGAAGCTCATCGTCTAGGTCACGGATTGAGAGGTTCCTCCTGTCGATAGAGGTTCTGGAGATGTTAAACCTAGTGTCTATATGTTCACTTCCTAGGTCAAGGTCCGACCACACACCCCTTTGTTTGATACTTGCAACATCAAGGGATCATCTTCTTATTTTAGATTTGAGAGGAGCTGAATGCTAGAAGATGGCTTTTATGACTTGATCTCTGCCTTCTAGACGAGTTTGGAGGTAGAGGATGGGCTATAGTGAGATTTGCATCAAAATTGGTTGCTCTGTGTCATAGACTTACGGAGTACAGAAGGGTCTCCAGGGAAGAGCGAGGCATGTGAAGGAATCAAGCCCAAGTTGAGACAGTGAGGTTGGACTTGCTTAAAGATATAAGGGAACTGGAGGACAAGTAGATCTTGAACCGCTGGGTGATGCAAAAAATCTTGGCGGAAGAGGATAGAAAAAGAAAGGTTAAATGGAGGCAGAGATCGAGGCAGAAATGGTTGAAGGAGGGTGACGCAAATACCATATTTTTTCACACTATTGTAAAAGGGAGAAGAAAGCGTAACATGATCCACTCGATTGAGATGGGGGTGAATGTACAAGTTGAGGCGGAGATAGCAAGGGCGGTCACTGGTTACTTCACGAACATGTGCAGGAGAGTGCCACACAATGGGTCGAGGCGGCTAGGCTTGGATTCCACATGTATCTCAGAGCAGTGTAGGTAATACTGGTATCGATATCGTGTCAATACAATATATCAGCGTTATATCGCCTATATCGGACCGATTTTGTGAAGAATGTAGCCTTGGAAAGTCAAATATCGACCATATCAGCGATATATCGTGTCATCTGTCGATACCGATATATCATCGATATGGCTTACTATGTCACAGAGGTGGACGCAGAGGGGCTCACATGACCTTTCGAGGTGCTTGAGGTTCATGAAACCCTGTTTGCACTTAACCCGGATGGTTTTCCGATCTTTTCTATAGAGAATTTGGGGATCTCATTCAAGAGGAGTTAACGAAGATTGTTTGGGAATTTATGGAAGGGAATGAGTTTCAATAGACTCAACCAATCCTTCCTTTTCTTACCTCTTAACGAGGTCGGGACCAGGGTGGAGTACTATCCAATTGACTTGTCAAATGCAATTTACCAATTTCTGGATAAGACCCTAGCAAAAAGATTGAGGGGGTGATGAGCAAAATCATATCAGCAGATCAAAGCGTCTTTCTCACAGTACGACAATTGGATAGTGCGGTGCTTGCTTCAGAGATAGTGGCAGACTGGCATGGTGAAAAACAAAAGGGATGCCATGGAAAGTGGATTTCTCCAAGGCCTATGACTGTGTTGAATGATGTTTCATTTGGACCTCACTACATAGGCATAGGTGGATTGCTTGGATGAAGAGATGCATCACGACCGCTCGAGTTGGAAAGCGAGAGCAATGGCAATGGGCGTCATGCGCGATTGTTTTGTGTCATGAGAGGCGGACGCGGTAAGTTGAGGAGTGGGAGGGCTACCAATCATGAGGGAGAGGAGGATCATGAGGGGTAAGAGCTGGTTTCCCACATGGCGTCATTTATGCAAGCTCCCGCCTTGGTGCTTCGCATGTGGCCGGGAGGGTCACGTTCGCACCTCTTGCCACGATGCGACGTCGGGGGGGAGTTGTCTTGGGGGCAGAGAAGGAGACCTCTGTGCAAGGCTCGCCCACCAGGCTCCGAGATAATCACTCCTTTGCTTATGTTGTCAGCGGTGGTCGCAGGCTGGAGGAGCCAGCGGGGATCCCGATTGGATCGTAGAGGGGTTTGGTTTTTCGTTTGCGTCGATCGGGGAGGGTGTTGCTTCTTTGCTCATGGTCTAGTGACGTGATTGGCCTGGGGGGGAGGGGGATCAGTGTTGCGCGAGGGGCTTGTCTCCGGCTCAAAAAGCTCGTTTGATTGCGTCGGGTGGTCGCGATGTGGTTTCTTTGAGGTTGCTGAGGTTCACAGATGGAGAGGGGCAGGTTCGACATGAACAAGTCGCGTGTGTGGTTGGAGTGTCGTTCTTGTCATGGTTGGTGGAGGTCCTCGGAGCGACGACGAGCCACCTGGGAGAGGTGGTGAGGATAATCTCTGACGATTAGTCTCTAGGCTCGGACCCGCCAGTCACCTTGGTCCTGCTGCGATGCTTTGGGAGTGTGTCGTTGGAGTCGCGTTGCTACCTCGTTGTTGGTCGGGCCTCATACAAGCTACTGGTGCAGTTGCTTCCACTGCCACCTCCGCCTTCTCTGTCAAAGGTGTCCTCTCAGTGTCTCGTTGCGCCGTCGGAGGCAGTGCTAGTCCGGTTGGAAGGTGATGGGTCGCTCTCATTGGAAGGTAACGGGTTTCCTTATGTGGAGGAAGAGGGCTCATCTTTTGCAGAAGGGGAAGATTCGGTGCCGATGTTCGAGGAGGCAGATCCCTCGAAAAGCTCACCTGTGATCTTCTATTCCGGGCGAAGCGGTGCAATGGCATCGGGGGCGGCGCAGTCTCTCGAAGCCTCATCCTTTGTTTCGGGGCCCTTCTTTGAGTTGGGTTTTTGGAACAGGTTGGCGGACTCAGATCCTGTCATTCGGTTTTCATATCCGCCCTTCCTCGACGAACCTGTGGATTCGAGTCTCGCTACGGCCGACTGCTTGTCAGGTTGGCGGGCTGCTCTTCGAGTGATTTCAGGTGGGTGGGCCCAGCTTTCCCTCCATAAGCTAAGTGGGCACCTGGTCTCCTCTGCTTCCTCTTGGGTCGGTGATGACTGCTTTCCTTCGGCCGATCGGTGCAGGTTGCTTCCTGGAATTGCTCCCTTCTCGTTTCGTCATCAAGTGATCTGGGGATGTTGTTGGCTCTCAGCGGTCCTACTCCAACCTTGATCCTTCCGATGACGTCATGTCCAGAGTTACGTGGGACACCTCTTATTTCTTTCCCCCTTCGTGCGACCGCTGCCGTTGGTGAAGCTCTGGAAGTCGACGGTGACTTGCCCCGCTCGCTTGGGACCTCGATGGGCGAGGTGCTGGTCGGGGGGCTCCCATGCGGCTGCCCCTCGGATTTGCACATGGGAGATCGAATGCGTCTGACGAAGAGGTACTAGAAGTGATGTCGGTCGAGGGCTCCAGCCCATGAGGTCTCGAATCTCAAGCATGCGATCGCCTTGGCAGCAAGTGTTGTTCGCACCTCAGGAATGCCACGAATTCATCAATGAAGGTCTAATCTTGAACGTTAGGGGTATGGGTGACCCGGAATAGAGAAGGGTGTTGGGCTCTAGGTTCACCGAGTGGGGTTGTGATGTTATCCTTATCCAAGAGACGAAGTTTTCCTCTGTTTCTAAAGTGTTTTAAAGATCTTTTGGTGCTGGTTCCTTATCGAGTTTCAGGGCCATTGACGCGACTGTCGCTGCGGGTGGCCTCTTGATTGTGTGGCGTGACTCTACTTTCACCTTCCAGTCAGAGTTGGCAGGAAGTCATGTTCTTATGATTGTCCTTGAGCATGTGAAGTCGGGAACTCTTGTGGCCTTTTCGAATGTATATGGGTCATGTCTTCAGACCCGCAGAGACGAGCTCTAGTCTGACCTCAGAGATGTGCAGGATGCCCTTCCGAAAGGTGCTTAGCTGGTAGGGGTTGACTTCAATGTCACGATGCTCTATTTTGATTGCCCCAGGCTGAGGGGGGCCAAGATCCAGGTTCTGAGGCCATGGCTGATCGGATTGGCAACCTGCTAAATCTCGTGAAATTTCGGCGAAATTTTGCCGAAATTTCAGGTTTCGATGGACTCGGTATATCGAAATCCATATACATGTCGATTTCTTGGATTTCGGTCGAAATCTCGCAAAATATCGCCGATATTTCAGGTCATCCCACCATCTCACCCAAAAAAGGGAATCTTGGATTAAAAAATCAGCAAGTTGTCGAGATGGACCGATATCTCGATCGAAATCTCCCCATTTCGACAGCCAGTCGGCTCCTTTGGTTCTCCAAGCTTCAAGTACTTGTTTCACCCATTTCATCAAGGTAAGCCAAAATTGATCAAATGTTCATAAACTTCTTCAATTTTTTTTAGGGGTTTTGTCCCTAAGATGTTATTCTGTCTTGGTGTGGTGTTTTTTAAGAGATTTTGAATATGTAGCTTGCTTTTTGGATACCAAAATTAGGGATTTGTGTTTTAATGCACAATAATGAGAGGCTTTGTAATCAGGTTGTGAGAAGAACTGGAGCACATTCAACTTGATACATTCAAAGAGATGGAACAGGTTAGGAGAACAGAGGCCCCATGATCTTGTCTACGTGCACTACAACTTGAGGTTAAAGATGAAAAAGGCAAGGGAGGATCAGAACAAAGAGGACTACACAGACCCTATTGATCTTGCATACATTTTCAAGATGCACGATGATGATGCTGGAAGATGCTCTTCAAAGGTGGATGGATTCCAATGGTGCTCCCGTGCTCGATCAACCGGATGGAAGACCAAATGAGAATATAAGCCAGCAAATGGGAGCCGATGTAGGTGACTATATGGTAAGATCCTGGCGGATTACAGACCCTCTTGGAGGGTTGGAGGCCGAGGTTGATGCAGCAGTTGATGAAATTCTCTCCACTAACTCCAAATCCAAATCAAAAGATGACAGTGGAGATGATGATGATGATGATGATGTTGGCGGTCGTGGTGGATCTGATGATGGTGGGGAAACATACTTAGGTGGGTCAGGGAGGGGTGGTCGTAGACCACAAGATACAAGATTTGAGGAAGGGCTCCACGTAGGGCGTGAATATATGGAGCAACAGAGGAACACATATGGAAAGTTTGTTCCAATTCCGAGTCCAAGACCTATGGATTACGAGTACGATCGTGGCCATCATCTAACTGACAGCTACATGGACGATTTGATATCATTTGTAGGTTCCTTGAGCTACATGGACATTGACAGCCCATATCGTGGAGGAACACCAAGTCCCTTAGGTGGATATGGATCATCGCATGATGAGAGATCATTTGACACCTTCTTAGAATACTTTTCATGCTCCTCCTCCAGGACCTCCTCCTCCTCCTCAAGCATATGCATCTCCATCATATTCATGAATCATATGGTTATGGTTGGTATGGGGATATAGTAGCTACAACGGTGAGAACTACCAAGGTATCCAACCTGAGCAGAGCTAGAGCAGCTTATTTGGCGGTAACAGTTATGGTTTTTTCCTGAGTACACGCCAGTTCCTCCTCCTCCACAAAGATCTTCTCCTACTCCGTCGTCGTCGTCTCGAGGATCTCAAGCCAATACTTCGCAGCCTCATCATACAACTCGTGATACCGGATCTAGTGTTGCTTATCCGCATCTCGGGATACTCATAGGCATCGATGACCACCAATACATGCAGTGTGTGATGGATTGCAAGGCCGTGTACTCATACATGACATGGGAGAATTACTGCGAGTTCACTGAATCTGATGCATTGTGAGAGACAACAAGGAATGGGGGTGATTCAAATCCACCGCGGAACTCTTGGTTCTAAACCAAACATATCACCATGTAATATATTTTAATCTTGTATTGCATTAATCATTAATGTGCATGTTCTTATTTACTCTACGTGAATTTTCACTTGTTGAACTGTTACTTTGTTATTAACAATGATATGTTCGATATGGTGTGTGACATACCGTCATAGTCATAGATGATAACATGATCTATATGCATGCTATAAGTCTATAAATGTATATCTATTGTTTCATTGTTTGAAGTACTCAGATTAACTCCTTTTGCAATATCTAACATATTGTACAATATGAGTGATATGGTCGATATGACCGATATGGCCGATATGTACGATATAAGTTGTATATATGAGCAATATGTGTGAAATAATTGTGTATTTATAAGTTATTTATTGTTCTAAAAACTTGAAAGATCGTAATTTACAATAAAATTGAAAGAAATTTGACTTTTTGAGCCATTTCCGACATTTCCACCGAAATTGTCGAAATTTCCCGAAATATCGATGAAATTTCGGTATTAAGGGAGACCAAAATGAAATCGAAATCGAGATTTCGAACCTTGTGCTACCGACACGAAGTATACTTGGCGGAGCGCGGGTTCTTGCTCCAGGATCGAACATTTTCTATATTCTCCTGAGCTCTTGGAGACCTCCCCCCTTTCCTTTTATTCCTCCAGGGCTTGCACGAGCATGACCTCAAATTTCAATGAAATTCGGTCGAGTTTCTGTCGAATATCAAGATCCTGTCGAAATCGAAATTCGATCGAAATGGCCAAAATGACCAAAGTGTGGGGGCCCTAGTACAAAAAATGATCGAAATGACCGAAATTTCAGTCGAATTTCGACAGAAATTCAATGGAAATTTCGTTTCAGTCAGTCACCGAAATGGTGACCGAAACCGACATTTAGGGCCTTGCACATGTGATCAAACCATACTCCACTGGTGTGGGATTCGAGCGCCTCCTCTCATGTTCGGGTGTTCTTTAGATTTGAGAGGCATGGTTGCAGGTTGTGTCCTTCATGGACATGGTCTCTTATCAGTGGTCATCTTTTGAGGTGTCCGGATCGGCAACCTCCTGCGTGGCACAGAATATGGTTTTGTTGCGAAAATTCTTTATTGTTTTAAGAAAGAGAACATGGAGGCATGCTTGGTTATGCAGGCGACAACGGAGGTGGAGGTTGTTATGTTTGACGCGTTGGAGGATGGCAGGTATTTGAGGACATCGAAGTTGGAGTAGAGGGTTACGGCTCAGAGGGTTATTTTTGCATAGGACAAGATGCAAGCGACGAAGTGGAAGCAAAGATCCAAGGTGACGTGGCTCAAGGAGGGGGATGCAAACATGGCTTTTTTCTACATGGTCACGAGTGGGAGACGACGTCGTAACTCTTTCCAGTCGTTGGAGATTGGTGGGGTCATGGTGGAAGGGGATCGAGAGATGGGGTATGTAGTGGCAAGCCACTTCCGGAATTTTTACAGTAGGGTTAATGATCGTCCTTGGAGGTGGAGTGGGTTGGGGGCTTCTCAGCTCTCGGAAGAGCGTGCAACCCTCCTGGTGCAGGAGGTTACCATAGAGGAGCTAAAGAATGCAGTATGGAACCTGAATGCGAATGGCACACCGGGACCAGACGATTTTCCGGTCCTTTTTTACAGTTCTGGACTGTGATTAGGGACGAGATCTTGGAGGTGGTTAGGGAGTGATGTCAATGCAATGCCGATTTTGAGAGGTTAAACAGGGCCCTCACCTTCCTGCTGCCCAAACATGATACTTGTGTGTCTTTGGATGATTTTAGGTCTATCGTCATCTCCAATGCAATATACTTGATCATGGCAAAGGTTTTTGCTACTAGGCTGAGCTGAGTGTTGGCCACATTATTTCGTCGTTGCAGTCGAGTTTTGTTCCTAGTAGGCAGATCGCGGATAGTTCTGTTTTTTTTATGAAATTGTTGGGGGCTGGAAGAGGAAGAAAAAGAGGGGCATTTTATGGAAGGTAGATTTCTCAAAGGCGTATGATACTATGGATTGGTTATTTAGTTGGGAAAATGAGAAAAACTTATTTATTCCATCCGCCCTAGGCTCTCTTATATAGGAGAGTAGCCTATGGGTAAAATACATAAAGAGTCCAACAGAAAAGAAAAATACAAGAAAGATAAAGAAGTAAATAATATATCTCTACACTCCCCCTCAAGGGCGGAGCATAGTGGTGGGCTTCCTATCCTTGGGACACCCTGCGTAATCTGCAACTGCACATGCTGAGATAGTAACCTCTTTGCCTTTCTTAAACAACAGACCTGCCCCTGGAGATAACTTAAGGTACCTGAGTATCATATGTATAGCATCCATGTGTACCTGACGTGGTTGCTCTATGAATTGGCTTACTCGACTCACGGCAAAGGAGATATCAAGCCTGGTAATGGTAACATAAAGAAGTTTGCTCACTAGCTCTCAGTATCCTCTCCTATCCACCTCATAAATATCATCATCATATAATTTCATATTGGGGTCCATAGGTGTAGTGGCAGGTCGGCAGCCAAGCATTCTTGTTTCACTCAACAGGTCAGTGACATATTTCCTCTGGGTCATTACCAACCCATGAGGATTTCTGGCAAACTCCAGTCCCAGAAAAAATCTGAGAACTCCAAGGTCCTTGGTGACGAATTCACGATCCAGCATTTCTTTTGCCCTCTGGATTCCCTGTTCATCATTGCCTGTAATAAGAATATCGTCTACATACACCATAATTACAATAATACCTCTGGGTGTCTTTTGTACGAACAAGGAATGATCAGCATTAGAACGTCTGTACCCATGTTTCTCAAACAGGTCTGAGAGCTTCTGGAACCAAGCTCTGGGCCTCTGCTTAAGGCCATAGATAGCCTTATGAAGTCTGCACACCTTAGGACACTCCCCCTCAACAACAAAACCAGGTGGTTGTTGCATGTAGACTTCTTCCTGTAAGTCACCGTATAAGAATGCATTCTTCACATCTAATTGGTATAGGGGCCAAACACGAGTAACTGCAACTGAGACAAGGATCCGTAGAGTGGAATGGCGAGCAACTGGCCAAATGTATCAAGATAATCCACCACATATGTCTGTGTAAAGCCACGAGCAACAAGACGTGCCTTGTATCTGTCAATGCTGCCATCTACATTCTGCTTAACTGTAAAGACCCACTTGCAACTAACTGTAGACACATCAACATGTGCAGGAACAAGGCTCCAGGTGCCTCTGGACTGAAGAGTTGCCATTTCTTCCTCCATGGCTAGACGCCTTCGACTATCCTTCAGCACATCTTGGTAATTCCGTGGAATATCCACTGCTGACAATGCAATCACAAAGTTCGTGAATTCTCCAGTTAGGCAATCAAACGACACAGAAGATGCTATAGGATATGACGCACAGCTCCGCTTCTGCTTTCGTAGAGCAATAGGTACAATCTAAATCACTTGTCTCCTCATCTAGCCTCTGTAACACATCCTGCTCAGGAAGATCATCAGATCCATCAATAGTAATATTTTCAGAACATATCTCGGGCGAGCTAGATGATGAGTGGTGACCATGAGCAGAAGCAGGCCTACGGGTATAGTGGAATGGCAATGGTGAAACAGGCACAGTGACAGGAGGTAGGAGATGGTAGCGACGGAGGTGGTAAGGGTGTTGGTGGTGGTGGCATGTATATAGCATCAGTAGTGTCAGAGGATACCAACCGATCACATGTAGATGAGAAGTACATAACTGATTCGAAAAAGGTAACATCAGCACTAACTAGATACCTTCTTCGCAATGGATCATAGCGCACTTGTACCCCTTCTGCGTTCTTGAGTACCCGACGAAGACACACTTGACAGCCCTAGGAGAGAGCTTGTCAGTCCCGGGAGACAACTGGTGGACAAAGGCGACCGAGCCGAACACACGACCCGCTTCAGATTTATTCTTTAACAAAAAGACCCACGACACACGAGAGAAATCATCCACAATAACTATATAAAACATGTGTCCCTGATGATCAGGAACACGACTAGGACCCCAGATACCGACATGAAATAACTCGAACTTGGAGGTACTACCCCGACACTGACGATTGGGAAAGGTAGACCGATGATGCTTTCCTAACTGGCAAGCCTCACATTGAATGGACGTGTGAAGTGAAACCCGGGATAACACATGACGCAGTTTCTGAAGTGGTAGATGTCCAAAGCACAGGTGCCACAGTAATGGGGAGATGGATCCAGCAGGCAGAGATGATGTTCCAGCATAGGAAATCAGACTAAGGCGATAGAGGCCGCCTTGCTCATAGCCACGCCCAATCACGTTGCCCGTAAGGATGTCCTGAAAAACGAGAGAAGATGGATCAAAAATTGCTCGACAATGTAAATCCTTTGTAAGTTGGCTAATGGACAACAAATTCATCGAAAAATCAGGTGCATGTAACACATTCTTGAGATGCATGGATGGTGTCAGTCTAATCTCCCCCTGACCAGTAATCGGGGAATGTGTTCCATTAGCTTTAACCACAGTACGACCTAGAGAAATATGTCTGTATCCTGTAAGTAGACCTTGATCACCACACAGATGATGTGTGGCACCAGAGTCCATAATCCACTCTAAAGTATCTGATCCACTACTGCTAGTGAATGCATAGGTGCTACCTGATGTACTGGTGGATGCAGATGCAGATGCAGCAACGTCGGAGTGATTTTCAGAAGTCGATGCTGGTGCAACGAGACCAGATGGAGGAATCATGCCCCTCAGACAGGCTACAAGATCATCAAAGCGTATCCATAGATGAAGCAGATGGGGGCTCGATATGTTCAGCGACTCGTGCAGAAACAAGAAACCCATGCTTAGAATAGTATGTGACTTCAGTGTGTCCAGAAAGATGGCAAAAAGTACATGATGGCCGGAACTCGGCCTTCTCTGCCCCGAGGTCCACGGCCACGTAACTGATGATGACCTCCTCGACCTCGATTAGCTACCATGGCTAAGGCGGTCTGATTCGTAGCAGTCGAAGGGACAGTGATACGACTCAGCCTATGAAAAGCTTACTCCATAGGAGGAATAGTAGAATCCGCCAAGATCTGGGAACGTGATGCCTCGTACTCTGGATCAAGGGCAGCAAGGAAAACACCCACCATAGTGGCATTCCGATAGGTCTTCTGTTGCTCTGGAGTAGCTGTAAGAGGCATGAAGCTATAAAGATTCACAAACATTCCACGTAAAGACGTGTACAATGAGTGGAGAGGCCGGAGAGGCCGTCCATTCTGCTTGATTGTAAAAATGTCATGCTGAAGTTGCAGAATCTTCGTCTCATTCTTTGCCTGTGAGTAGGTAGCAGCCATAATGTCCCACATTGCTTTGGCAGTGGGCTGATGGAGAATATCGTTAGCAATCTCAATTGCTAATGTTCCGGAAAGCCAGACTTTGGCATATGCATCATCTGCCTCCCAAGAGGCATTAACCCATGTCTTCTCAACAGGCTCTTCCTCAATAAGAATGTGCTTCTTACCGGTTGACGTCATCATGCTCATGAATTGCATGGTCCACAGTTCATAGTTTGAACCATCCATCTTCACAATAGGCGTTGGACCTCTGAAGGCGTCTGTGGATGAAATATATGCCTTGCTTTCTGACATTATGATATAGGAAGACTAGGGGAGTAGACTGAATAGATGATTTTGTCTACACGAACATTGACGGGTTTAGTTGCATATGTAGACGCAAGCAACCAAACCCATCAATCTTGAAACGCGCGTGGAACGAGGCTGGAGTCGCACGCGTGCTGGCCTAGGGCTGCACGCGCACGGAGATCACGCGCGTAGATGTGCGCACAGATGCGCGTGCAAGATCACGTCAAGGGCACGCATAGGCGCACTCAAGCAGATGTGCGCGCAGATGCGCGTGCAGGATCACGTCAAGGGCACGCACAGGCGCACTCGAGCAGATGTGCGCGCAGAGGATCATGCAGATGCGCGCGCAGATGTGTGTGCACTGGCGCGCAAATGCGCGAGTGCGGCGCACGGAAGATGCGCGAGTGATGTGATTTCTACGCGCACTGGAGATGCAGCGCGCAGGAGACGGCGCACAGGCGCGCGGTTGTTCCTACGCGCAGGCACGCAAGAGGTGGCGCACAAGAGATGCACGAATGCATGCGCAGGCGTGTGCACAGGCGTGCGCAGGAGGCGGCGCACAGCAGATCACCGACGCCGCGTGCGCAGGACCGAGGCGACGCGAGGTGGCACGCGGCACGTATGGAGGGCTTGAGGGTGGAGGCTAGGGTTAGGGTTTGGCTCGAGAACTCCGGTCTAGGACCGTCGCTCTGATACCATGTTGGGAAAATGAGAAAAACTTATTTATTCCATCCACCCAAGGCTCTCTTATATAGGAGAGTAGCCTATGGGTAAAATACATAAAGAGTCCAACAGAAAAGAAAAATACAAGAAAGGTATAGAAGTAAATAATATATCTCTACAGTTTTCTATGGTAGCACTGCACAAACGAGGCTTCCCTGGATCCTGGATTACGTGGATGAAGCGTTTTGTTACTACGGTCATGTACTCTACTTTAATTAATGGGTGTCCGGAGGGTGGTTTCTTCCAGCCACAAAGGGAGGTGAGGTAGGGCTGCCCTCTTGCCCCTTTGATGTTTGTGAAAGCGACTGATATTCTGGCCTGCATGGTGGAGCAAGTGGTGGCGACAAGGCTTTCGGCTGATTTTTCCATTGAAGCCATCTCTATTCCTATGTTGCAGTACGCAGATGATACAATCTTTTTCATCGAAGGGGGCAGACGTGAGGCTAAGAGAATGGCAGCCACCCTCGAGATTTTCAGTGAAATGCCTAGTTTGGTCCTTAATTATAGCAAATATACCTTGGTACCTTTTAGTTTGTCAGCACAGGAGGCAATCTTTTGCGGCGAGGATCTAGGTACTGCTTGCGGCTCTCTCCCTCCTCGTTACATGGGCCTTCCTCTTGCAACTGGCAGAATCATGCTGTCAGATTGGTTGTCAGTTGTGGAGAAGATGGAAAGGAAGCTCTCTAGTTGGAATGCGGCTATTATGTCAGGAGGAGGGGGTCGCTTGGTATTGCTGAAGGTGGTTCTTGGCGCCATAGATGTCAAGGCGCACGCCTAGGCACAGCAAGTCGTGCGCCTAGAAAGAGCGTCTTACTTTTATAGAAATGGTGAACGCCTTGGGTTGCCTGGGCGTCTAGGCGACTACTTTTTTTTATGTGCAATACACATATACGCAATTTTCAAAATGTGATATACGTAGCGCATTTACAAAATGTGATATACATAGCGCATTTACAAAATGTGATACACATAGCACATTTGAAAATGTGATATACATGTCGTATTTTTAAAATGTGACATACATATCTTAATAATCTAGCATCCAAGCCTAAATTACCCCACTGCATTCGACCCTCATTCGACTTTGTAGCCCGCAAAACCCCTTGCATCGTCCCTGCAGAGAAAATCTCCCCCGCTACCTCCTCCAACGGCCTCCTCCTCCGGTAGCCTCCCTCTCCTACAACAACCCCCCTTCTCCGGCAGCCTCCCTCCTCCTCCAACAACCTCCATGCGTTCTCTTGCTCTCCCTTTGTAGAATGACTTCAATGGAATCCTTGGATGGGGATGTCATTCCTAATCCTACTACACTAATCCCATCTACTGTGCAAAGGCCTGGGAAAATTTATCCCCGCTTCACCGACAAGATGAATGATTCATGCTTGAAAGCGGCGTCGAAGGATCCCATTTGGAAGTACTCTTTTTGGCCGAATACACTCGACAAGAATAAGGTGCAATGTGCATTGTGCGGACACATTACTAATGGTGGCATCAAAAGGCAGAAGGAACACTTGATTGGTGGTTATCGGGATGTATCTATGTGTCCGAAAGCCACTGTGAAGATTAACAAAGAGATGGCTGACTTCAAAAATCTTAACAAGAAGAGGAAGGTAGCCGTTGATTACAGATATTAGATATACTGGAGCTGATTAAAACATTCCAAGTGAGATGATGGTGATCGTGGTGAACATGTAGTCATCTTGGATGACTCACAATCTACGGCCACAACAGGTAAAAACGTTAATTCTGGTTCTGGTTCATGTTCTGCAAATAGACCACATGTATGGAAGTATCCACACAACAAGGGTCCTAGGACACGTTTAGTTCTGCTAGCCCATGGGAGGTTGTGGCACAAAAGAAGGCAGCAATGGCTCGTGGTAAAGCACAACAAACTACAATTGAGTTTGCTTTAAAAAAGGATGCTACACATGTGGCATATGATGACATAGCTGAGCTATTCTATACAGGTGGCATCCCTTTTAATGTTGCACAACGAGAAGCATTTGAGGTGGCAATGGAGGCTATTATCCATGTTGGGACTTGGGAGATGATTTGTTCCTCCATCTTATCACCAATTGCCAAAGCTCCTACTTGAAATTATTATATGCAACGACCAAAGATTTGCATGTGAAGTATGAAAGCCATTGGAGGACATATGGATGCACGATTATGTGTGATGCATGGACTGATAAACGATAACAAAGTCTGATAAACTTCCTTGTTAATTCTCCAGAAGGGTCATTTTTTATTAATGCAAAGAATACAACATCTGATGTACATTCTGGGGAATATGTGTTCAAATTGATAAACGAGGATGTGGAGATGGTGGGTGATAAGAACGTTGTATAAGTTGTCACCAACAATGCAAGCAATTTTGTTTTAGCGGGAAAGTTACTGATGGAGAAGAGGAAAAACCTCTTTTGGACTCCATGTGTTGCACACTGCTTGGATTTGATGCTTGAGGATATTTCCAAGTTACAGAAATTTCTAGGAGTTACCAAAAGGGCCAGAAAAGTAACAACGTAAATTTACCATCATATTCGGTTGCACGAAGCGTTTCTACAGTTCAGTGAGGATCACCAAGAGTTGTCTAGATGCGGAGTTACTGGCCTTGCGACCAACTACTTGACCCTTACTAGTTTGCTAACGCAAAGGAAAGCGTTGACGTCTTTATTTATTTCCAAAGTGTGGAACACTGGTTTTTGGTCGAAGACACATGATGGGAAATATGTCTATGAAACCGTGATGGCGAATGCTTTTTGGGAAAAATTGAATATTACCTTAGAGCAGGGCAGACCATCGTTACTATGTTGTGCTTAGTGAATGCTGATGAGAAGCCACCCATGGGCTACATTGCTAGGGCATTTGACACTGTAAAGGAAATGATTATTGAAAACTTTGGCAGGAGGGAAACAGAATACATGCCTATTCTACAAATTATGGATTCCCGCTGGGATAATCAGATGGCTCGCCCTTTGTATGGAACAGGATGTTTCTTGAATCATGTATTTTATTATAAAGTGAAGGAAAACAATGAGGCATTGATGGGTAGATATGAAGGTGATTTCATATTTTTGCCTTGGGAGGATGGTTGATGATCCCGATCAACAAGATGTGATATGCTCTAAAATGGAGGTCTACAAAGGAGCTCGTGGTATGTTTGGCAGGACAATTGCTATTAAACAAAGGGAAAAAACCTCCATGTAAGTTATATTTCCATATTTATATTGAATGATTTAATGGTAAGATGTGTTTACATTATAGACTTATTGTGTAGTGGAATGGTGGGATACTTATGGAAGCCTCACCCCTTCTCTGAAGCGAGTGGCAAAGTGTATTTTGGGACTATGCTGCACATCTTCATCTTATGAACGCAATTGGACTGCTTTTGATTTTGTATGTGTCAAAAACACTTATAAATTTACAAATATAAATGCCAGCTTTAAACTTATAAAGTTATGTAATACTTGAATGAATGTGCCGATTAGGAGGAATAAGTTAGAGGTTGATAGACTTTCCATGCTTGTTTACATATAACAAGCAACTTGAGGAGAGATTCAAAAATAGGAGGCTGGGGAATTTAGCAAAAGATTTTGATCCAATTGCTCTTTTAGAGTTAGATTGGTCGAGTGAATGGATAACAGGTCTTTACGTGGAATCAGAGGTTGTACCGGGGCTTACATTGAGGGCCATTGATGAGGCATTATGTGCTTCTCAAGCATATGAAGGTTCTCATCCTAAAAGGAGTTAACCACAAGCACAACCAAGCACTTCAGCACGTGGCGGTCTCTGTGGTTGTGGTCATCAAGGTATTCCTTGTGCACATGTGATTAGGCTACAATATGTGCATCCTCATGTCTCAGACGATGAGGAAGAAGACGAAGAAGATGATTGGATGGATCTAAATGATGATGATCAAGAGCAATATGAAGGGCATGGAGAAGAAACTAACATGTGTGATGATGATGATTGAAGCATTAGATTATTGTCTTTTAGTCTCTAAAATGTTGTGTTATGCCAAACAATTTGTCTGTATTTTTACTACATTTCTCCCCCTTTTTGGTTGTAACTGGATAGCTTGTTTAATTATCTATGCTCTAGTTCCTTTTTGTGGTGTGATACTTCATTTTTGTGATTAATCACTAATGTTTGGTTAAATTACATTTATTACTCTAACACTCTAGTTACTATGTATTTATAAATACAAAAGTTCTAAATAGATAAATAAATCCAATACCTACTGTAAAAAATATATATATAATAGCTGATGTCACATCTCCAAAATATGACATGCACTTAGAAAAATAAAAAAAATGATGTAGCATTAAAGACATGCGACATCCATTTGCTTAAAATAACTATATGTCGCATGTCTCAAATGCGATAAGTAGGACACATTTTGGAAAACACCCAAGCGTACAAGCGCCCAGGTTTAACACCTTGTTGCCTTGCCGCCTTAATAACCATGCTTGGCGCTATCCATGTATTCTTTATGCCTACCCGTGTTATTCACGTCGGCATCTGTAAGCGAATGGAGAAGTTGATGTGCCGCTTCCTTTGGAGTAGGTCAGGCCATGAGGGTGGCGGGCTCCCCCTAGTGAACTGGGAGACGGTGACGCAGCCGAAGTCGGACGGCTGGTTTGGTGTCAAGAACCTGGAAACCATGAATAGGGTGTTGTTGCTGAGGTGGGTCGGTAGGCTATGGGGGTGGAGCGAGGATCTTTGTTGTAGAGTGTTTCGGTGCATTTATGACATTACCCATCCTGATCGTCTGGTCCAGCCCTCTGGCGCACACTACTCGTCGTTCTGGAAGGGGATTATTTCAGTGTTGCCCTTCTTTTGAGAGTGTTTCAGGTCGGTTCTTGGGGATGGGTGCTCCTTCGCATTTTGGATGGATAACTGGTCCGGGAATGGATCTTTCGCTACCAGATTCCCTCACTTTTTTGCTCTTGTGATTGACCGTGGTGCATGTGTTGCTGAATGTTGAGAGCATGGTAATTGGATGCCTTCTTTCTCTACTAACTTTTCGGATCAACATATGGAAGAATTTTTCCAACTTCTAAAGTCGCTTAGGCACCTGGGTAGGCCTTCTGAAGGTTGTGATCACTAGGTTTGGAAAGGCAACTCTTTCTCTGTTAGAAAGGCCTATGGGGGCAATCTACATGCCACCAGCCTCAAGGATGGACATCATCATTAGAGATTGCATACTTGTTTGGAAGCTAAAGTTACCAGAAAAAGTTGGCTTCTTCCTTGGCTACTGAGGAGAAAGAGAATTATGACAGGGGATCGTTGTGCGAGGCTCTTCCCTGGTATATTCAATACTTGCTCGCTCTGCTTGAGATAAGTGGAATCTATTGACCACCTCTTTTCCTATGCCTGATTTCGTCCCAAATCTGGGTTGACTTTGGTCCAAGTTGGCTCAACACTTAAAGCTTGAAGGAGTTCTGGAGCACACTTGTGGAGGCAAAGGATAAGCCACATCAGGAGATTCTTTTTCCGTTGGCCCTTGTTTGGGCAATTTGGTCAGCTAGAAATGGGGTCTTATTTTCCAACCAGCGCCTTTATCTTGAAAATGTAATCATGCATACCGTGCTTCTTGTTGAATCATGGCTCATGTAAATCTCTTTCTACTTATCCCCTTTTTATTCAAAAAAAAGTATCACACCTGCATCATGCGTAGTTTTAGTGAATGATCAGCCTAAAGGGGATTCTTCCAACGGTAGAAAGGTGTTCGGCAGGATTGCCCACTTGCACCTCTTCTCTTTGTTATCGCTACTGACGCCTTGTCAGTCATGGTTGATCGGGCAATATCGGGTGGCTTCTTCATAGGGTTTTCAAAGGGGAGGTCTCTCTTCCCATCCTTCAATACATTGATGATGCAATCCTCTTTGTCAATGGAGGCATCTAGTTGTCGAGGCTTGTTGACGGTCCTTGATCTCTTCGAGGTAGTGTCTAGCATGAGTATTAACATGGAAAATCAGAATATGTGATGTTCGGGATGTCAGATGAGGAGATCAAGATTCGAGACTTGTACAAATTGGTTGCACTCTCCACATGGGCAACTACATGTACGATATCTTGACGTTCCATTGGTAACTAGGAAGATGAGTTTGTCGGGTTGGAGGCCAGTGGTTGAGAAGACGGAGCAAAGATGAGCAGGATGGAAGTCTATCTGCCTATCTAAGGGTTGTATTACTGAAATTGATTTTATCGGGGATCCCTATTTTTTCCTCTCGTCCAATCTGCTTCCGATAGGAATAAGGAAGAAATTGGAGGGAATCGTACGAAGGTTCTTCTGGTCAACCTCCGGGAGATAGGTGATTTTTTTACATGGTTGATTGAAAAACAATTACGTGCTCAAAGGATGATGGGGGTCTCGGGATACGGAGACTAGAGGGAAAGGCCCTACTCAGTAAGTAGATTACTCGCATTTGGGGTAACTGGGACAGCATGGTTTGCAGTGCTATACGCAAGATCTGTGCCTATGGTTCTTCTTCCCCTAATCCTGAGGTATTGGGTTTGGCACTGTCATACCTCTGGAGATGAATTTGTGGGGAGGAATATGTGATTCGCCAGTTCCTGAGATTGATTTTGGGGATGGCTGGGGCTTCAAGTTCCAGTCTGATGACTGGTTTGAGGGCAGAATTCCGAGGTTGTGATTCCCGTGTCTAGTGGCTTTTACTACTAGCCCAAAGGCCTCCATGGTGGAGGTGTGGGATGGACACTCTTTTTTCCTACTTTCAGGTCTGAGTTGTCATATCAATGACTGTGGGAGCTTGTGCCTATGCTGGAGGAACTAGAAAAGTGTGGTCGGGCCCACTAAGGACAAAGACTACTGGTGCTGGGGGGATGGTATTTTCTCGATTGGAAAAGCTTACAAAGCCTTAAAAGGACCTCAATTATATGACCCAGGAGGATGTGAATCGGATTTCATGAGGTTGCGGAGGTGGAAGGTACCAGCATGTATAAAGATATTCATGTGGATTTGTAGAAGGAGAAGGTTGTTTACTGGGGATCGATTTGCATGTTTCGTCACGAATGCTTCTACATCTTGTTTGTGGTGCATGGAGGAGGTGGAAGACGTTGATCACCTATTTTTTAAGTGCATGAGCTCTATTGAAATATGGTCACTCTTTGGATTGGCAAGCTTCGAGGTCTTCATTGGGGCGGGTTGGAGAGGTACGGAGGTAGAGCGGACCAGGTATTTGGAGATCATCTAGACAATTTGATTAGTCAGAAATGGCGGTGCTCTGTCTGGAGCAGATTTATGGGGAAAATGTAGTGGCACATGCTGAGGCGCTCGCGGAGAGTTGGGTTATGTAATCTCTTTTTTGATATTCTACCTACTCTAGGCACATAAATCATTTAAAATATGATAAATGGTGAAGTTTTTGTACACACGCCTATACGGAGGAGACTTTTTTTCCTTTTAAAAAACTGTCAAAATTAGAATCTTGCCTTATTGAATATTTACATTGTTAAACGTAATAAAGCAAGATTAACTTAGGATATACCATTATACCAAGATATTTCCACTTCAAATAACAGCATCTTCTTCAATAATCTGAACTTCCAAAACATAATTTTAATACAAGTGTTCCTTCCATTGCATCGAACAAATAGATGCAGAAACAGAACGTCTGAAACAAATTACCGTCTCATGTTGTGCCTGCAGGGCCTGGAACTCGGACTTCTTCACTTGCAGCTCCGTCTGTCTCGTCTCCTCCTGCTTCCTCATCAGCTCAAACACCTTTCGAGCCACCAACAACAAGAACCCCAATCAAAATCCACGGCCCAGAATAAAAAAACTCCTCCACAATCACCACCCTAAATCCTGCCTCATCACCTTCTTCGCCTGCGACGAGCTACTGATCTCCCGCAGGGCCTTCGCGCCGCGCTCCAGCGCCTCGGGGTCGAACCCCGCGGCCGTCGTCCTCGGGTTGTCGTTTCTAACCTTCGTCTCGCCCTCCTCCTTCGGCGGCTCCGCCTTGGGTTCCACGGTATCCGGTGGCTGCTGCTGCTGCGGGGCGGAGGGAGAAAATGGGTTGAAGGAGAAGGGGCCGTCGGCGGCGGCACGATCGATGGAGAACGCGGCGGCGGAGGCAGCCGCGGCGGAAAGGAGGGCGGAGGCAGCTGAACGAGCGGCGGCCATTGGAACGCTAATGAGAGAAAGAGAGGAGTTTGAACGTGGAAGTGATAGTGTGGCGTGGGGAACAAGAAGAAGAGAGGTGGGAGGAGAAGGGCCTTTCCCCGTAGGGTTTTGGACGGTGAACTGAAAAGGGTTTAGAAAAACCAGATAACGGCGTGGAGTTGGGTGCAACCAGGCCCGGCTCTAGAGTTTTTTTTTAAGGTCCGGCTCCAGAGCTTTACTTGTTAGCAAATCATTCCATAATTTCTAATGTCTAAAGAGTCGAACTCTATCGGTAAAATAAATGAACTTTAAGAGACTTTTTATTTGAAAATAAGCTGGAAAAAGGATGAGGAATAAGTTGAAATAAATACTATTCATTTCGATTGGAAAGATAAGAATAAGAAGAATAAAGTAGAATAAGAGGAGCTAAGTGTTATTCTCTATTCGGTTGGTACATGAAAGATAAGGAATAAGAAATTATAAGTTAGTGGATGAGGAGGAATAAGGGAAGATGAGAAGGGGAATAAAGGAAGTGGATAAGAATGAATAAATGAAGAGGGAAATAAGGGAGTAGATAAGGAGGAATAAGGAAACAGGAGAATGAGTGCTTATTCCGAACCCTATTCTCCTACCAAACAAAACGTGAGGGGGAAATAATTGAAAATTCAAAAAGTTTAAAAATCAAAACTTGATTTTTTGACCCCTTATAAAAGAACACGTAATACAATCTAATTTGATAAATTTATAACTTTTTATACTAATCCCTTTTTCACTAATTCAAACTCCATAATTCAGGCAAAAAAAATCATCTCGTCATGATTAAAATATAAAATAAATACATAAATTAAAAAACAAAAGGAAAATTTATAGTTATGATATTCAGAAATAAATAAGTAAAAAAGCATACCTTCAATTTAGAGTTGACCTAGAAAATATTGCAAAAAATGACGTTTGATCATCTCATCATGCTCTGCAGTTTTATGTTGACATTTTTTGTGATTCGATCTAAGATGTTTTGTCCCATTGATAGTCATATGTGGCAGCTTATGATATTCTTCAACCACTTTTTCGTGTTTTCAGGTTTCTTACAATCATATTTATCAGTTTTTCACCTTTCATTAAAAGTCCATTCTCGAACCTATGTGTTGAATTTAATCCTTGATCATCAATCTTTGAATCCCAAATCTTGCCCCATCATTTATAAAACACGGTAATTCATGCATTCAAAGAGTTTTCGATGTTCCATATAATACAATTGACCTTATAACATAATAGAACATGCCGAGACCTCTCCAGTGAACCCAAGAACATCAAATTTCAAGTTTCCTTGCTCAAAGGTATGGCCATTTCAATGTATATAAGTCAACTTAAGATCCAAAACATGTTTGATTTTGAGTTTTTGCATGTAACTAGAATATGAGAGTGTTGTTCAACCTAAATCCTAATCGTCCTTTCCATTTCCCCTTATTGGAGACCTTGACAGAGCATCTCAGAAGCTCATTGGAGTTTGTCGGATCAACGATATGAGTATAATAAAACCAATGTTTTTTCTAATTCAAAAAACATGCATTGTTCTAGATCATATCATAAAATGATTTCACATCAATATCTATATACTTATAGTAAACTGGGTTTTTTCTCCGGGTGGTGACACGTAGGTCAAGGTTATTTCTCCGGATCTTGACACATACGCCAACATATGAGCTCTTACTTTGCTGGGATTTTCCCCGGATGTTAACACGTAGGCGGCTGCTTCTTCAGCTCTTTTCTTTTTTTTGGTTCATGCTTTTACTTTTTAAAAAACTATATGAAACGAACCTTATTTTGAAAATTGCAGACCTTCTATGGCCTTATGTCGAAAGCGGTGGGTAGTCTTTCGAACGACGTATTTTGTTGTGGTATTTTAAGGTACCATGTGTTGTGTCTGGTTTTTTCACTCTCTATCTGTATTTATCGAGGGATTTCTAGGGTTATTTTGATGAGAAACCCCTCAGAGCCGTGAAAATGAGACTAATAAGTGGAGTTAGTTAACATTGGACTGGATTATCTATTAGTTAATATTGTGATTTATTTTTTACGAAGTTATGTCTTCAAAAAGGTTTTGCAGGCTGTTCTTTTCGAATTTAAGCAACATTTTCATGTGTGTATTAGATTTTTTGAGAATGTGATAGGAATACTATTATTTTATTATCATAATTGAAAGGACATTACAGTTGTTGTTATATACTCCCCCTTTTTTTAAATCTATATATCGAGTAAATTTCCTTGCTACTGGTTACCGTAACAAGTTTACAATCGTTATATTCCAATTAATATTTTTTGATTTATTTTTAACGGTTGCTAATGTTTTATAAATTACAAAGCTGCTATTTATGACTGAGAACTGCTATTTATTGCTGAGAACGGTTAGTCGTTGCTGCAAGTTTCAGTTTTATGATATTCTTCAAATAATATATGAATATTTATTATCAATTCTTATTACTGTATGACTTTCCCATTATTGTTTATTTTATATTTATTTATCTTCATGGCATGTCATACGCTAACATTGAAAAACATTATCTCAAACCAGTGTTTCATCCATGTGAGATTGTTGTACACTGTAAAATTTTGAAACAATGTTTACTTGGTTAGAATCTACGATAATCTAACTATATCAACATTTATGTCAATGTCATCTCCTTACGATATAATTTACATTTTTATATCATAAAATCTTTCCAAATACCTAAAAAAATGCAATTCATTTGTATAATTGCTTATGAAAAAATCCTACTTTGTTGCGAACAAGATCAACTTAATTCTATTCCGCCGCGACGCGCGGGTAACATCCTAGTATGTATTAAAGAGAAGATGAAAATATAATGAATTCAACGTGTCTTAGTTTTAAAATGGGCACATCAAGGTGTAATCCTCAAGAGTGATATATGATATATGTGTGTGCTAAATAACTCAAACTCTCAATCGATTGCTCGTTAGATTGAGACGTTTATGGTCTTGTTTATCGATGTCTCTTGGGTGAAATTTCATAGTAACTAGGTAAAATGAAGTTAGGCAATGCAAGGTATTGGGAAAGTACACTAGGACCCCAATCCAAAAACCTTGAAGGTTGATACTCCAATAAAACAAGTAGGGTGTTACATTGCACCTTGATGCCTTGAATATGTTTGGAGTCACTCAACAAAGTAGTTATGTGGCACGATTTGACGTTCTTGGTTTTACATTTATATATGAAGTTATTACCACGAGTAGCATGTGGTATGAATGCATTGAATGTTGTCTTGAGTGTTTGGATCATAGATTATGTGTGAATTCAATCGTAAGTATAGAATCCCATCTTTTGTCGGCTTCTGGTGGTTAGAGGAAGAGGTGTCGCAAATGGTACCAACGTTCCATATTCTAACCTATCATATGTATGTTATACTATCAATAAGATTTAAAAAAGATTTAGAATCTCTAGACTCTAAAATGATCTCTGAGGAGAATAATCTATCCTTTTATATACATGTCAATTATCTTTCTAAGTATGAAAGAATTTTTCTAATGACGTGATTTTAAGGGAATCATAATGTGAGTTTGAGTTTATGAGTTGGAAGTGTGTCTTCCAATCATTTCAATTGAATTTAAGTACCATGCTTATAGAACAAATTTTGAGGAGACTAGTATAAGTTTTTATCTACATGCATATTGTCTTTCTAGGTATGAAAGTATTTACTAATGTCGTGATTTCACTGGAATCATAGCCACAGGTTGACCATGATGTGACATAATAGCTGGCAGCACTTGGACATGGGTATGCTAGAACACAATAAGCAATGGATAAATCATGTGTCAAAGTAAGAAGGATAATTAATCAACCTCAGGAATCTTACCTTACTCCCATAGATATTTCATGGGTCAGTTATGTTAAGTGTTCATGTTACACCATGAGAGAGTATTTAGTGGAACCTATTACACGGGATTTTGTGAACAAGCTATACAATTACTTCTTCCCTTACCACTAAGTAGAGGAATACATGAGAGTTTTTTCAAATAAAGCAAAGGTCGACGATGACTAGGGAATGAGCATGGGTTGGGCTAGGTTGCCTAAGCTCATTTAAGAAATCGAGTGGGGTTGGGCTTGGTCCAGGTCGACCTATACAGCTAAACTCTACGTCATTGCTGAAGGTTATGAGAAAAGACTTAAGCGCATCATGGAAGAGTGAAGATTGCATCATGTGCGATCAGGAGCGACTAGTCATTCTAGTTGCTCGGGGCAACGGAATTTAAAAGTTTTAAACAAATGAAATCATTTCATCAAGACCACAAACAAGTTCAAGGAATACCTCTTGAAGCATGGTTGCGATTGTATTTCTCCATAGTACGAGATTTTCCTATCTCAAGTCCATTCCGACGTAGATCGTACCTGCGGGCGTGTTTGATGAGATAAGTGCATCCCACAATCCATGTTTATAATCCAAGCTTGGAGTCTCTTGATTCTGTCCCACAAAATCCAACTCCTTCTTCACGAGGGGAGTGCACCAAAGAAGATGGAGATCCACAAGCAATCAATCCGGCAACACAACGACGTCGCAACGACTGCGGGCTTCTCTAGGTCAATATGTGGACGGCCACGTGTTGAGAGAGAGAGGGGGGGGATTATATGACTATGACAATGTAGCGAGAGAGAGAGATTTTTGTTGCACTTTTGATGTAATAGAAAAAGCTAGGGCTTACCCTCCCTTTTATACTAAATTGGAGGTCCATAGATCACAATCCATGTGCACACAAATCTAATGGTTGAAATTGATTTGTGCTTTCAATCAATGGCCACAATCTTGTTGCATAAATTTGCAATAATAAATATTTATTTTGAAATAAATTTAATATGTTGCAAGTATATTTCCAACACATTTAATTTCAATTCAAATCAATCTCACGTAGGAATAAAGGAAAGAGAGAAGCCTCCTTCCCTTTTTAGATTGGATGACCATGCATGAAGAAGAACTCCATGGCTGTCGACCCTCTTAAAGAGGAAGGTGGCACTCCTTTTCCTATTTTGTGAGATCTCAATCTCAGTAATTTCCACATGTGCAACAATATTTATTGCATAATAATTCAATAAATATAATTCCAAATTATTTTTTGATAATTTCAATCATGTCATTGATAAATTTGAAACATATTCACACATCGAAAATTAAATTTAAATTATAGTTGCAATTAATTGTCCAATGTGAATCCAATTCACATCAACCATTAATCCGTAAATATAAATTACGAGCACATCTCTGTAATATATTATAAATTATATTTATAATATATATGATTAATATAGATAGTGTTATCCGCATTATTCACATCTTTCATAATTAAATCGTATTAAATTATCTTAGATGTCCATTCTCATGTGTCCAAATAATATGATCACATTCATAATATATATAATAATTAAATCACATTTAATTGTCAATTTTTCTCAATGCTTAGATACATTATCAAGAATGAAATTATTCTTGAACTCTTTCAAGAATAATGTGTTTTTTCCTCTGATACTTGGAGATAAGGACATGACGATTGTACATTCCATGGATAGTGACTTGCATATTGAGAGCATCTATCTCAAATGTAGATCAAGAAGATCTCTCAAAGATGTTTGATTAAATCAAAGTCGTAATCCAATAATCTCATTGCATATGAATTGTATTCAGACCAATGTCCAACATTTGGACTAAGATTAGATTACTTTAAGAGTAGTCACTAAAATCCAAAAATATTGCATCAGTCCCTCGGAATGAAAAAGTCACAGTTAAACGATTGTTTATTATCACATCACCCTCGATTATTGCCAATACTCGTACATCATGGTTTTGAACTTAATAGTCCACACTTCCCTAATTTGAAAGATTTGAGCGCTATATTGCACTCTTCATCTCTGCCTTCAAAAAGAATAGGGATTTTATCACTTGTGCCCCTCCGAGATATCGCAATATCAGTTATGCCCCTATCTTTTTGGTAATATCAGTTGTGCCCCTCAAAACTTCCACAATGATCACTTGTGCCCCTCGCGTTAGTTGTCGTCAATCCTCATCCTAAACGGCCGTTAATTTTGGGGATACATAGGTAATTAACTTAAAAATGAAGGGTAAAAAATATTTTTCTTCTCACTTTCGTCTTCTTCCTCCATCCAGATTCTTTGTCTTCTTCCTCCAGGCCTGCCTCCGTGCCCTTCCCCCTCCAGGCCCTCCTAGCTCCTCCCTTCACCTAGCTCCCCTCCACCCCTGCACCCCCTCCCCTGCCCCGAGGTCCGTCCCGGCACCTCCCTCCCCTGCCTTCGCACCTCTCCCCGCCCACACACCTCCCCCTCCGCCCCAAGGTCATCCCCCCACGATTGCACCCCTCTGCCCCCTGCACCCCCCTTCTCTGCCCCGATGCCCTCCCCTCCGCCTCGATGCCCTGCACCTCCACCCATCGTGCTTCCCTCCACCCCTGCACCCCCTTCCCTGCCCCAATGCCTTCCCCTCTGCCCCGATGCCCTCCGCCCCGATGCTCTGCACCTCCACCCACCGTGCTCCCCTCCGCCCATGCACTCCCTTCCCTACCCCGATGCTCTCCCCTCCGCCCCGATGCCCCCTGCCCCGATGCCATGCACCTCCACCCACCGTGCTCCCCTCCGCCCCTGCACCCCCTTCCCTGCCCCGATGCCCTCCGCCCCGATGCCCTACACCTCCACCCACCGTGCATACCTCCCCCTCCACCCGATGTCCTCCCCTCCGCCCCTGCACCCCCTTCCCTGTCCCGAGGTCCTGCCACGTACTCGCACCTCCCTCCAGTGGCTTCTCCAGCCCGCCGCCCCTCCTCCCTAGCCTGACCCCGTCAACCTCGAGCTCCATTCCGAGCTCCTCCCCCAGCTCCTCCTCCGCCCCTCTTCCCCGACCTAACTTCTCCAACCCCATGTTCTGCTCCCTCCTCCCCAGAACTGACCCTTGATTTTATTTTGACCATAATACCCTTCTTAACCACATCATGGTTTGAATAAACCATGGCTATTTTAATTTTTTGACGGTCAATCTGACGGAAGGGCACAACTGATGACGGAGAAAGTTTTGAGGGGCACAACTGATATTACCAAAAAGATAGGAGCATAACTGAAATTGCGATATCTCGGAGGGGCACAAGTGATAAAATCCCAAAAGAATATGATCACCACTTCACTTTCACAACTGCATGATTGATGAGATGAGTTGAGCTATCACTTGAGGAACGAGGCTAGAGATTTGAGTAGACCAGATCTAATGATGCTCGAGGATGGGATAAAGTTAATAAAGGCTTCAAGAAACCTGAATGTCAGCAAAACCTTAGCCAGTATGTGAACAAGTTCACATGCTATCTTTTGATATTTACCTTTGTTCCAAGGTGTGATGAAACATAATTAAATTGTTGATCAGTGTACGCCAACTTTTGGTAAAAGTAGTGGAGCTAGCCAAATAAATGAAAAGAAAAGAAAGAAATGTCAAAGAAAGGCTCTATCCTTCAAAAGTCAAATTACAAATGAGCTTCCACCAATGTCGAGCGCTCCCAAATATTTTCAAAGTGTCCACTTGCACCAAGCGCTAATTAGGACCAAGGAGTCAAACTGACACCAAAAAAAGGGCTCTGCATCGTGTAGTGATACAAGTCTGCATGTCGAAGGTATCTTAGATACTCAAAAAAGACACACCCCGGTGTACTCCCAGAAAAACAAGTGCAGACGACTTTGAACTCTCTTAACGGACACATTGATCAACAAAGCTAAAAATCTACATGTGTTGAGTCAAAAGGCACTCAAGAGGCCCCTTGTTCCAATGTGAGGGAGAGAAAAATAGACACAATCCTATGGCCTCCATCATCTGACCGCCCATCTACATTTCAAGTCTGATAAACTAATGACATGGTTGACTGAGGCAAGAATAGACTTATTCCCTAGTGTTGAGGATTAGGTCTAGAGGAGAGTCTCTTGGACTGGAACTTCGAGTGATGCATCGACTTGACTCTCGTGATTGTAGTACACTAAAAGTCATAACCTTATATTATATGTACAAAAAGAGAGTCTGATAATTAGAGAAGTTGTATTCCTTCTGACTATAGTATGGATGAACCCAGAATTTTAAGATTACTTAAATTGAGGGTCTTCGAAAAATTGAGCCTTGAAATCTTCACATGCACTGTTAGGAATTAATCCGACTTCTTCATTCTTTAGATGCTCGAGGAGGAGCATAGCTTAAGCATAGGGGTACGATGAATCTCGTATTCATCATGTTAAAATTAGCTTTTTAATCCCCTAGCTTAAATAAACCAATAAAAATCACCAATAATTCGTCATTATTATATTGTATTATATCATGTATAAGTAACATATGATTATTATATTATTGCTATTATTTAATTTATAATTATTTGATTATTAAAACCCACTAAAAATGAGGTTAACAATTGTCTATAATTCCGTAACCCCTAAAAAATACAAAAATATCACAATCCTAAAAATCGATGTTTTTAACCCCTTAAAAATACCCTCAAAAATACTTTGTGTACAAATGAACTCTTTTGGCTTTTTATCTAACATGAAACTTGTATATCTCATCGAGATCTACAACTTTCATGTTTAGACTTTTTTCTAACTTTGTCTCTAACTAATTCTTTTTTATTTTTCTTTGTTTTTATTATTTCTAATTTTCTAGTGCAGCCACGTGGGGCTCTCTGGAGCCGCCACGCGACCGCCTCCTCCTTCCGCCACCCATTCCATCATGGGCCATCTTATCCACGTTGCCTGCCTCCATCTCCACCGTCCATCAGTCGCTCCATCTTAGCCGTCCGATCTGATCACTGATCAGATCTCAGCCGCTTCTTCCCGCCTAACTCTTAGCCATTTGATACTCTTCCATCCCATGGTCCTCCTCGTGCCATGTTAACCATCCCATCCTGTCGTTGAATGAATCCCCTGATCTAATCATGACCTTCAACCGTGCTTTACTCTCTGCCACTCGATCTAGATATGGGGATCTGATCTCCACCGCACGTAAGTGCCTTCATCTGAATCGTTGGATCGAAAGATCTAACGGTTCCCGTCCATCTTCCTCCTCCCACGCGCCTCACCCCCGTCTGTTACACCTCACGATCCCATCTCCCCCTTCCATTTTTGGCTCCCACTCCAACCACCATCCTCTGTCGTAACAGCCACCTCCACATATCCCTAAGCCCCTACACCTTCGTGTAACCTCCATCTTCCCCCTCCTTCACTCCCAGGCATCAAGACAACCATTCGAAAATGCATGGACACCATGAAATGCCCACAACCCTACACCTATAAAGCTTCTCGTCGCTCCTCCGATCAAACCATCCACCATTCCTGAGGGTTGTGTCCCAGCTCCCTCCGCCCTCCGGTGACAGCGGAGGGCGATGTCAAGGCGATGACAACTCGATTCCTCCGGTGTGATCCATGGGCCTCCGCCATGTTAGCTCCGCCACCACCAGCGATAGCTCAAGCTCCGTGCATGGCCAAGCACGTCAGTCGATGAGCCCTGAGCTCCAAGGAGCTCAACCAAAGGCCACTTCACTCGTCGGATTCCCCTATACCTTCCAGGTCTTCTCCTCCAAATTTTCATTGCTTTTTCCCTTAATTTTTCAGTCACTTCTGCTCACTTACACCAGCCATCAACCATCCAATCCGCTCTTCCATCCTTCAAACATCCACGCCGACCACCCTTCCCTTCTCCAGAACCTCTCCCGCTCCGATCCATCTCCTCCTCCTCCTCGTCGGAGGAGGAACCCAGGTCCTCCACTCCCTCTGCTCTGATGGACTTTCACCCCCATTCACTTTACTTATGCAAACACGTGCACGCTTAGGCTAGTTTTCTAACCTTGCAGATACTTAATGGTTGGACATTGCACCTCCTAGCCGGTCTCTAGCACCTACTCCAGGGAACTTCCTCTGCCTTGCTATTCCAGACAATAATGAAGCTTCGTTGCATCTCTAGGATCTCCATCATCCTTCCAACATTCTTCCTTGGGCTTCAGACGAGCCCTCAAAGCACGGCGGAGCTAGACGGTGGTCGCTGGAGCGCAGTCTCTTCCGGCCATCGATGGCGGATGATGAAGAGCAGCTACCATCCGATCATTTCAATCGAATGGTCGAGATGTTGACATGTGGCTATCTCGAACCTTACACGGAACCAGAGGCTCGGAGTCCATGAGCCTCTCACTGAGCCACCTACGCCAGCCACGTGTCCCCGAGCCTGCGATGCTCCCCAAGCATGGCCCCCTCACGTGCATCTTATGTGGGGGCTGGGTAATTTGCGAGACTGACCCTAGACTTTATGGAATTTACAGTTTGGTCCCCAGGCACGTGCCTCACGTGCGCGCCTGGGTATTATATATGGTGGCCCTCACAGGTTTCAAGATTTGCAGTTATGCCCCTACGCGTAATGAAGAATTACAATGGGCTCCGTCGATTTTTGTTCATTGCAAATAGGTAGAGGGACCTATTTGTAATTATTTATCCTTTTATTCTCGTATTTTTATTGCATTTATGTCCTTTCACTATTTCTTTCATAACTTGAGTATCGTAAATACAATTTGCATGATTTTAGTGTCATCATCTATTTCATGGCATTTTTAATTTTCTCATCTGACATTATTTTAAATATGATAAATTTTTATTGATATATAGTGTCCCTTGCTCAAATGTCTCTGTCATTTAATAGATGTTTGTTCGTAACTTGTATGGTCTAATTGACTCTGATATTGAACCATAATTTGTTGCTCAATTTAGTGATCTTTTTAGGACATATTTGTAATTAACGATTTGTGTGCATTCAACTTTGCATTATTTTCATGCATCACTCTAAAATGGCATCGAAG
Organism: Ottelia alismoides; assembly: GCA_037367405.1. Classification (NCBI taxonomy): domain Eukaryota; kingdom Viridiplantae; phylum Streptophyta; class Magnoliopsida; order Alismatales; family Hydrocharitaceae; genus Ottelia; species Ottelia alismoides. The sequence goes on from JAZKJV010000276.1 coordinate 288,871, forward strand.
AAGCAACTAAAAATACATGCATAATTTTATTGCATTGTATTCTGCATCTGCACGAAGACCTTAGAATTGAAAAATTATCCACACATACTCTTAATTGACCAAAATTCAATAGTTAAATTAAAGTAGCTCGTGTCCCTATGTTTGACCTTGGTATAGTTGTCAAGTATAAATACTCCACAACATTCAATGATTGTGGTTTTTGCTGACCGAAATCTGTCTCCTATACTACTACAATTATAACTATTAAAGAGGTGGATTCCACGTTCATTAGACACGTAGATCCATATCATAATCGTTAATGAGCCAGATCTATGTAAATGCTTGGTCAACATAAATGACTCCATAAAAGTTGAACGAGGAGGCATTTTGACAAGCGTATCCACCTACTACACGTAACTCTGGTCGGGTTCTGCTTGGGAGCGCACCTTCCACCAAGATGAGTTTCAATGAGACAAGCGATGGTGGTTCATCGTCTGTAGAGTTTCAGCAGTTGAAAGATAAGATCGAGGTTATGACTTAAGAGATGGAGATGTCACATAAGAGGAAGGATTATTTGTGAGATACAGTTCTCTAGAACACGTAGACAATGGATCGACTTCATAGGGGTTCCCGTTCCTTCGCAGCATGATTGTGATGGAAACGATCCACCTGTTGATGATGATTCTCCTCATACGTAGTTTTTATGTTTTTCATGTAGCTAAGAATGTGTTAAGCCTAATAGGCAATATATTTATGACGCAAAGCTTTTTCATGTGTTTGAAACTATGATGTATTTGCATCATTTCAACTATGAGTCTATGATATGCATTGAATCTATGATGTGTTTAAAATTTATAAGAATCGGCATCTTTAATGTAGGATGTGTTTGAATCTACTACGTGCTTGAATCTAGGAGGAGGATGCACTATTATCTAAGAATTTTTAGGTACGATATGAACAACAATAGCTGCAGCTCAACAACAGTTGATGCTGCTGTAATTGTTCTAACAATAGTTATTATAAGCGACCATGTAACCGTCAATAATACAATAGTATCAGACATTATCGACGATTCCTATAGTAGCCACTGCTATTGTTTTCTATGCACTGGTCCATGTTCCTGGAAGACAAGTATTCTCGACGTTTAGTAATTTGAGGCGGTCAACAATTTCGACAATTGGTGGTCGGCCATTGGAACTGCCTTCTGTACGCAAGCTTTTTCGATTCTTCATTAGTGAAGGACATATCTCTTTACCGGTGGTATTCAACTGTCGAGTAAAGTGCTTAGTCCTATCGCGTGTGTTCCACGGGTGAGATTTCAAGGAAACTTATTAATATAAATGTCTAATAGGTGAAATGTCACGGTGATCCACAATGAGAGAGAAATATAAATTGTAGAGATATAAAAAAATGAAGTTAAATGCTTGTTTGCATGTGTTTTTCTTTGAGGATTTAGTATACCCAAGAGAGGGATGCAACCATTGTGTTCGTTGTGACTTCTAGATGGAGTGTTAATGATGAGTTCCATGGGTGTTATAAGTCATCATTAGACTACTCTACGACCATGCCAGTAGAACGTAATACTTCAAGGATTTTCGTTCTATTTTCCGTCCCTAGCACAACATTCATTGAAAGACTTGTACTTTTTCGTATTGGTATGTGAGGTATGGTCCTGTTTGATCACATCGTACTTGTTCCCGGGTATTCCCCTAATAATGAGTAAGCCGCGGGAAATGGGTTGCAGCTAGAGTTGTATTTTCTTTCTTAAGTTGCTTACTCTAGTGCACAGTTTATGACTGTAGATATATTATTATATTTTGAACTTAGCAACAAAATGATGGATAATGCCTTAAATATTATACTTATTTGCTGTGTGTGTATATATTATTAAAATCCAATGGATGATATGGATAAACATATGAATAATGATATCATAATATGAATAATAACTAAACACTTGTGGAGTACAAGTAATGAATATGATGTGGTATAGAACAATCAACCATTGTAGATGATTCAAGTTTGTGAATGATACTAGATGGAAATTTAATAATGGAACATGAACACCTCTCTTTTGTATTTATTTTTGAACTTCTGATTACATTGTAGTGTTAGCCTACTTTAGATGTACTGAGCTTTCTGCTCATGCATACTCTTTGCAAACCCATCCATGTTTATAGGTCGTGAGCAATATATGTTGACTTTGAGCTTTTGTAGTTCATACTAGAAGCTAGAGTACATTTCACTAGTAGAGTTGTATTAGTAGTCATAGATACTTTTGTAGCTTCTTCACTTTAACTTTTCAGTCATGTAATTATGATTTGTGGGCTCTGCTTATAATTATTGTAATTTGTTGGAAACCATGTATAGTAATATGTTGTTGGGATATTTTATTCTATTATTTACTTCCCATGCTTTGCATTTTGATTATTAATCATGATGTATGGATGTTACTATTGTTGAGTATGTGGATCCTTGAAAGATTTTAAGTCATATGCCCTCACCAAGAAGCGGGTTGCCACAAATTTTGTTTGTGGATCTAGAGATACCGTGATGTGTAATATACACCATGTCCACATTACATTAGTATAGTTTCCAAACCCTCTCTGGATGCGTTAATGTACATTATAATATCCAATGTACATGAGGGAAGGAGAGAGTCAACTAGTTAATCACTCCTTCAATGTGTAGAAACTCAATTTATACGTGTTTCTCCAAACTAATGGGACACCCTTCTAGGTCAACTGATGAAGAGGTAGGATTAGATGGGAGAAACCCTTAAAAATGTTTGTAGTACTCGATAAGTGCTGAGGAACAACATATCTTTGTCAAAATTTTGGGTTGATTCTAAGACATCACTATCCTAATCTAGGTAGAGCAAATGCCACACATGCCTCGAGATCGTGTAGCTAAGGAGGACCACCTTTGAAATTCAAAATTTACACTTGTTGTACTTTGCATAAAGTCAGTGCCCTCTGAGGTCTAATGCACTATGGGTAGATGTTGGTCATGCTTAATCTAACCATTCAAGTAAACACAATATCATTAATGAAAACCACTAATGTGCCCAGTAGAGTCAAAAGATCATATTCATCAAATCCATGAATGCAACAGGTGCATTCTTGAGCCCGAAAGGCATGACTACTAATCGATGTTTTAAAAATTGAACTGGTCTCTTCAGTTTGGTACGATTGGGTCGAATCGTCAGTTCAAATCGGTTGGATCGACGATGACATCATTCCTATCGAATTAGAAAAAAGAAGTCTAGGATGAATTTACTAGTCAGACCGATCGAACCGATTTTTCTGAACTGAAAAAAATCGATTATGATATTCATTAAATAATCTTTCAATAGAGTATCATATTGCAAATGCCAGAGAAAAGAAATAGAAGACTTTATTTTTCCACTCAACATGTGAATGAAAAATCTATCACATCACAGAATACTTTTAATTTAAATGTCAGCTTGTAGTTCACATGGGAACAGAGATGTGATTGTGGGTCTATTTCAACTTCCATAAAAAGAAGAAAAGTTGTTGACTTAGATTCTTAGAACGTGCATAGTCTAGTTACATTTGGTCAGATCATCGACATATTTAAATGCTATTTTCTGAATCTCTTGTGAGTATACTTATTCAACAAATGAATCATGATTTTGGTACTCGATATCATCGTTAAGCGAAGATGTTGATTTTTTGTCACTCATCACATCTAGATAACGTGATATTATAAACCATTCAATACAGACCACCTTCAAACCAAGAAAAAAGCAACTTTAGGATTTTGACAGAAATTATATGCAAAAATTTGGAAAAAAAAGTCAAAGAAACTCGTAACTACAGACAGATTAACATGAAGGAAAAAGAATCAAACTCAATACACGACAATGAGTGGCAGATGGAAATGAATACGGAGAAGAGGACAGGGAATCATCCTAACTTTCTGCAAGCTTGATGGTGACGTCAGGGCTCTTACCATTTGTGCCAAAAAGGGGCGGAAATGTGGGGGCGCATGGGAGTGATCTCGGAGGTCTGGGATGAAGTGGGAAGATGAGGGTCTAAAATGGCGATGGAGATGCTCGGAGGTGATTGGAGGGGATGATATATTTGAGATTTCAACATAGGGGAGGGGGTCGAGAGGACTAAGGGTTTAGAATGTAATTTTTTTAAACTTTTATGTGGGTAATTATTTCAAATCACCGAATCAGTTAGACCTGAACCAAAATGGTTTGGATCGGTAGTTGAACCCAATTTTGTTTTTTAAAATATTTTTTAAAAGAATCATCCAAATCGATATGTTCGGGCCCGGTTCCCGATCGGACACAAGTCCGATCGGTCGATCATGTCCGGTTTTTTATACCATGCAACTAAGTAGTAAGGGTCATATATGTGTAAAGTACATACTGCATGACATTCGTTCCATTGATTCTACAATTAGTCATATCCAAGTTGCAAATTGATATCATAAAACAATGTCACTTGTTATAACCTATAGTAAATATCATATATCCGAGGGAGTGGGTAATGATTCTTGATCATTCTCTTGTTCACTTGTCTATCATCAATGCGCAATCTCATGAACATATCTTTTTGTGAACATTTTTTCTTCATGAAGAGAATTGGTGCTTCCCAAAGTGATATATGAGGTAGATGAATCTTATCTTTAACAACTTTTAAAGCTACACTTTAAGATCGCTAAACTCAACAAGGGACATATGGTACAAGGTTTGGAGATCGGTTGTGTATCAGGTACAAAATTAATCTCAAACTTCATCTTCCTCTCTGTTGGAAGTCTTACAATCATTCGATCCTTTGTAGGTGACCAAATAGTATATGTGAGAAAATCCATACAACCCTGGTTGAGAAATAATTACATCCTCAAAGAAGAAGCTTACAATAACTCACAATATATGACACATCTATTAAATTGAAAGGATAATGCAATTAATGACTTTTTAAAATGATCTAGACAAGCATGGTACTACTCGAGCTAGTCTATGTCCATAATGACATCAAAGTCATCTAGCATGATCCATAGAGAAAAAATATAGGCATTGTGTGCCCCTTAATTTATATTGCTACTTCCTCACCTACCTGAATGTAAACATCTCGGACCATAGATCGAGCCTTTGTGGAGTATACCTAGCCATCAGACTTGTTGAGTTCATGTTAAACTTGGCATGTTAAACACTTCCTAAAATGCTTAAGCTTAGGTTGTTTGGTGGTGTTCCTTACTATTTATAACCTACTATCACACTTTGTGATTACAAGATGTGGGACTATATTTGAGGTGTTACAATTTCTCCACTTATACATGCAATGTCCTTGTTGAGATGTGGTCTATTACTTATTCCCATAATAGTGGTGGTTGTTCTCTTTGGATAACCTTTTCCTCGTATCCCTTTTGGTGGGGTAGCTCAACCTCTTTGTTATTTTTTGCCAATATCAAAGGGAACCCGCTCTAATACCATTTTTCTAAATGTCTCACGCCTCATCTCAAGATGTTATGGAGGATAACTGGACATCACAACTTGTTGGACTCGGCCCAACTTGGCCCATTGTCCTTCACCCAAAATTTTCAAGCATATGATGTTTAGTAGTAGTACCCATTATTTACAACTTACTATCACACTTTGTGATTACTAGATTTTTGGACTATGTTTGGGGTGTTACATTGATGTACTATGAAAAACAATAGTACCCCTGAGCTCCTAATGTAGTAAGGAGGTGGAACACATGATGGTGTTTTGCCTATTGTAGTACTAAGCATTGTGCCGAGAAGAAATGTGTGGCGTAATAATCAAACAAGGTAGTAAAAACAAATCATACACTGAAATCATACCTCAAATTTGTACTTGAAAGCATGAGTATGCTCTTAAGTTATTGTGTTTAGTTATACATGTGTTAGTGACGAAACACTAGAACATGTGGTATTGAAGGTCTAATGCATCAGGGAATTATAGAAACCTCAACCTCCATGATAAATAATATATCATTGAGATCATCCAAATGAAACTATCGATCGAACACTCTACTGGGTGCTATTGCGATATTGGCATATTGGGAAGACTGTGTCTCGAAGTGGCCCATATGCTAACAGTGGAAGCCAAAGCAACTTCCTAGCTCAAACAAAGAACATGCAGAGATGAGGTTGCCCCCTCTCACCATATGGATTTGTGGTTGTGTTGACATATGGAAAGATGCGATGCCTTGGCTCGCCAAGGCCTGTCCAGTTTAGATGTGGATGGCAAATTTGCTAATTACAGGGTATGTTGTCATTGAGTGAGAATGACACTCTATGTGAAAGCACTAAAAACTGGGCAAATGATCATATCTGACTATAGAGGTTGCTAGGATCGATCGTATTTCACCCTACCATGTGCATTATCCATCTTCAGGACAACTTCTCATGTACCTCATCACAGAGCATAGATGAAATTCGGTAATTTCTTTGAATGATATGCAATCCATTGCAACGCGACAGGAAAGCTCCATGTAATGGATCATGTGCTCACTAGTCGTCATTAGGGGATGAGCATTGGATCGGTCCGACCTAGCCTTAGTCCCAACCCGTGTAGGCCGCAAAGAAAACATGGGCCAAGCTTGGGCCCCAATGAAGGCCCAATTTTTTTTGGTGGGTCTCGAGCCCAACTCGGCCCAACCTGTATAGCCTGCAGGGCCAACCCGACCATATGGCCTATTAACCCGACTCAAGTAGGCCCGCAGGTCAGTCTGAGAATTGACTTGGGGGTTTGGGTGGGGTATGACTTGTGAGTATCACATGTATGGTTCAATGCCCATCCCCACAGAACCTCGTATGGTCTTTGATCGAGCAGTGACTATTGGGGGGGATCATCGAGTCATAAATGGTGATGATTGTTCTTGATGTGGATAGTTAGAAATTATTTATATAAGGTCATATTTGTATTTTCAATATTACTATCAATCTCATGGTGGTACTCCCATCCTTGTATGGTATATGTAGCCTCCAAAATTCACAAACACAAACTTAGAAGGTTAGGCATATAATAGGCATAAGACCTCATACTTGAATCTATTGTTGTTTCCAATTATCCTCCCGCCTACAGTATGTAGGCTTCAATGCTAATAACTCAATGCTAGTAACATCATTCTACATAAAATAACTACAAATTAACGCACTCATATTTCCTAGTTCCTCTTAACTAACAATTTAATGCACTCATATTTCCTAGTTCCTCTTAACTAACAATTTAGCAAAAGAGAGGGAAACACTCGATAAGCACTTTATTAATGGGTTGCAAGGAACTTGATTAATTTCTTTACCTTCCCATGTAAACGATGTTGAATCAAATCGGTCTGAGGCGTTAGGAGAGGAGATACTTTTGTTATCATGCTCGTAGGATTCGATGTGAAGTCGGTAACTGTTGGATATGAGAGACACGACGAGCCTTGTGCAATAAATGTTATTGCAAATCATTCCCTGATCTAAAATGAAGAATAACTAATTTGCATAATAGGTCAATCGGTGCAATTAGGGTTATGTACTATGGTTATCTTAATGATCATACAGTTGTTGATTCAAACGTTGAATCATGGAGGTTGGTGCTTGGATGATATCTAAAGATTTATATCGAAGACTCATAAAGCATCGTCAACTGATTATTAAGAGAGGGTCTCCTGCCTGAGAAGAAGATGGTAATTCTTCTCTAAAGGTTGACATCTAATTGACCTCTTGATGTAGGTCCTCTGCATAAGAACAAAGATTCGGAGGTGTTAGATAAGTTAGGTCAAAGAGTTGACTTAACAAGATCGAGATAACCAAGACCTATGCCGTATACTGTCATGATATAGTCATGCATCCTCTGACTGGAGACAGATGTGTTACTATAGTTTGATTATGTACATTTGATAGACCGATAGGCTGATGATCTAATCAAGGTTTATACATCGGTGAGCTAGTGTGCATACAAGGGCATATGAGTATTACATCTCTCAAAGGGATCATACAGGTTCATTACTGAACTGGAAGACATGGGCTCATTCATGAGATATTGGGATGAAATTCTGTGCATGGTCCTCTCGCTTTAGAAGCTTGACTGAATTTGCAAGTTTGATATATGCTTTTGGAAAGTATATGATCGATACCAACTCCCAATGATCAAATAAGAAACTTAATGATAAAATCCTGAAGAAGATAGTTTTAAAGTGATTTAAAACTTCATATTTATTCTAGGTCTTCTTGTAAGCGGGATGTACGGGTATCAAGAATACTCGAGGTTGATGTAATTGTAAACAATTATATAACTGGGGCACTTCCATTCCAAGGGAATGATGAAACAAATTTGGATTTTAATGACTTTTCTCAGTAGAGAGTAATTCGATCTTAGTCCAAATGTTGGACATTGGTTTGAATACGATTCAGATGCAATGAGAAGATTAGATTTACGGCTTTGATTAAAAAAAAATCTTTGAGAGATCTGCTTGATCTGGATTTGAGATATGAATTCAATACCCAAGTCATTATACATGGAATGTACAATCGTCCTATCCTTATCTCCAAGTATCTGCGAGAAAGCACATTATTCTTGAAAGAGTTCAAGAATAATTTCATTGTTGATGATCTATCTAAGCATTGAGGAAATTGATAATTAAATGTGATTTAATTATTATGTATAATATGAATGTGAATCATATTATTTGGACACATGGGAATGGACATTTAAGATAATTAAATATAATTTAGTTATCAAGTATATGAATAATGTGGATAACATTTATGATTTATAATATATTAGAGAGGGCTAATTGTATTTATATTTACAAATTAAATGTTGATGTGAATTGGATTCACATTGGGAAAATTAATTGTAAATACAATTTACATTTTATTTTGGATATGTGAATGTGATTCACAATTTATCAATGGCATGATTGAAATTATCATAAATAATTTGGAGTTATTTTGTTGAATAATTATGTACTAAATATTGTTGCACATGTGGAAATTATGGAGAGATTGAATATTAGCAAATAGAAAAAGGAGTGCCACCTTCCCATGGAGTCCTTCTCCATGTACGGTCGTCCACTCTAAAATGGGAAGGGGGTTCTCTCTTTCATTTATTCTCACATGAGATTGATTTGAATTGAAATTAATTGTGTTGGAAATATATTTACAATATATTTAAGTTATTTCGAATTAGTTATTTATTATTACAAATTTATGCAACAAAATCATAGCCATTGATTGAAAGCATAGATCAATCTCAACCATTGAATTTGTGTGCACATGGATTGTGATCCATGGGCATCCGATTTAGTATAAAAGGGAGGAAAGCCCTAGCCTTTTCTACTACATCAAAAGCGCAACAAAACTCTCCCCCCCCGCTCTCCCTATTCTCATAGTCATCCACCCCCTCTCTCAACATGTGGTCATCCACCCTGCAGTCGTCGCGGCGTCATTGTGTTGCTGGATTGATTGCTTGTGGATCTCCATCTTCTTCTGTCCGCTCTGCTTGTGAAGAAGGTGTCGAATTTTATGGACGAAATCAGTATACTCCAAGCTTGGATCATCAACTTGCATTATAGGATGCATGTGTCTCATCAGCGCACCCGTAAGTACGATCTTCGTCGGATCGGACTTGAAACAGGAGAATCTCTTACTTTAGAGATTAGCGATCACAACCATGCTTTAAGAAGTATTCCTTGAACTTGTTTGTAATCTTTTGATGATACGATTTGAGAAGCGTTCTTGAATCATGTAGTTTCATCTATTTAAAATTTGGGATATTTATACCCATACCATGAGTAGTTTCGTAATTACCCAAGAACCATCGATAATTCATAATTACATGAGTGACCCTGAATAATCCTTAACTCTTACATAACATAACCCTGCATTATGTTCCGTTTGGCATTACCGTTATATTGGACGGTTTCCGTTAAGAAAAGATAAAATTACCCCTATGGTCATTTTTATTTACAAATCATGCCATCTCGTCGCCTCTGCTTTGCAAGCCTCATGCGGAGCTCTCCCGTTGCTAGCCCACAAGCTCCAGCTCCCCCCACCCCACAGAAGCCTCAGGCACAACTCCCCCCACAAACTCCATCTCCCACCCACCCCCCAAGCGGCAGCTCCAGCTTCCCATCCCCCGGCCCGCTCGCTCGGAAGCTCCAGCCTCCCCACCGCAAGCCCCAGGCCCTCACTGCTCGTAAGCTCCAACTCCCCCACCCTCGCAAGCCCAAGGCCCTTCGCACGCCTCCAACATGAAAGCCCCAAGTCGGAGCTCCGAGCTCATCCTGTGCGCACCTTCGCCAGCCTATCATCGTCGGCTCCAGGATCGACCCACCTTCTCCTCTCCTCTCCTTCCTTTCTTTTATTTTTGATTAATCTCAGTCGTTAGATTAATAATTTGTTAGATTAACTCATCCATCTAGTTGAGTTAATGAACTAAACTAACTGAAGGTTATGGATGTAAAACGGAGTAGTTATTCAGGATCTTGTGGGTAATTCGTTATTATCGAGGGTTCATGGGGTAATTTCTAATTTACTCAGGATTATGGGTGTAAATATCCCTTAAAATTTTTAAATTCTGCTGCCCCAAGCAACTAGTATGACTAGTCGTTCTCGATCGCATATGATGCCATCTTCACGCTTCTGTGATGTACTTAAGGTTTTTTTCCTTACCTTCAAGTGGTATCAGAGCCTTGGTCAAGATCTTGAATATGATCCAAACCTTAGGTGAACAAGGTTTTGTCAATTAGATGTGTGGGGACTCATTTTTTGCAAGATATGCAAGATTCGAATTAGTTTTTCGCTAAAATAAAAACATATTGTTTGTACATTGTTTGGGTGTGTTTTTTGATTATTAAAATGTATTTAGAATGTTTTAATATATATCAAAAATAGTAGCCTATTATTGGTACCAAAAAGTAAATAAATAAAATTCGAAGAGTTCCCGCCATGAAATTATTTTTGCATGTATTCACAGATCTATAAGAAAATTATTTTTTGCTTACAGTTTTCCCATCATGAAACATGAAATAAACACTTTGATTAAGTACATAATCAAACCATCAAATCATTTGAATTTATTTCGCACGATTCTGACTCTATTTGCTCTAGATATTACATATTCAATGGCAATGGGTCGTATGGTGATTAGCTCATCAAATCTTCTTGCTTAATGTGTTTATCATTCAATGAAAATTATGGATTTGCCTTGATTAATTTGATGCTTGATATTTATGAAATTAATTGATTAAATATAATTATCCATTGAATGTATGTTTCACGAAAACCCTAGTTTATCCTACAATAGTTGTAGGACAACTTTTACATGCAAAATCAAGAACATGTTACTTGATACGATTAGAAATTTAGGACCCTTAAAATTGTTTTAAAGATGCATAAATCTCCAATTGATTACTATATATGGTATAATACCAATCATCAAAGTTGGTCGATAAAATTGCAAGTACATTAGCAGTATTTTATGTCATTCTCAATCGAAATGGTGAAGGTGTATGGTGACTCTAGTCCGGGTATATTGGTTTGATTTACTAATTAGCACCTTGCATGTCAAAAAATTCTCCCTCCCAGCATAACTCGAGTGTACTGGCCGAATCTATTTTTGGAGAAAGAATAATACGAGTAAGTAAATTTGTACTCTGATTATGAGAATACAAAATAATATGTACTTATGAGAGATTAGACTACATGGTAATATCAAGAAAACCCTAATTGTTTGTTGGTTGAATGCCGGTCATGGTGACCCTTACACCTGACTGTGCGAGGGCGCAGTAACCCTCATCTGGGTGGAAGATAGGAAGCCTAGTTAGGACAACGACTGCCTAGTGCGCGGGTCTAAGATCCCAATCCTTTTTTATGATTTTTACGCGATCTTGCAGTATTTTTTTGCCTTGTTGTATCCCGACTTTTGATTAGTTCCGTTGATCCTCTATTTTAGGGTACCTAAGTTGGAGGTTCTTCAGTTTTAGTTTTTCTTACACGCTCGTTAGCCCGTATTGTTTGGGCAGATTTCTAGAGTGACTTTTCTGAAAAGTCTCTCTCACCCGTCTCAATGACGTAGTTTTCGACTGGATCTATCCCTCTACTGGACCGCACTTCCACTTAGAGGGTGAGATGGAATAGTCTCTTAGGAGACTTCCTCACTGCTTGAGTTTTGATTACCATTCCACCAATAGGCTTGGCGATGGCTAGAGTTGAGATCGGTTAGTTGAATTAGCTACAATTGAGTTTGCTACCAGAATCATCAATCATCATCAATCGTCAATCATCCACAATTAATTAGATCTTATATCTACTACTACAAATGACAGGAGAAGCTGGTGGACGTGTTGGGATCTTAGTTAGGATGCATTATACTTCACTATATGTCTACAGAGGCACCCCAAGCCTAAGGTACTCTTTACGCCTTAGAGTCATAGTGTGAGGTCACACTCAGACCAAGACCGTAGACTATCCACTAGACTTGAGATGCTAGAGAGAATCACGAATCATCTCATAACCTCATCATTCTCATTATTAAGATCCCTAAACATGAGCTCTAAATAATAAAATAAAATAACATACACACATGGGTCACCAAATGTATGAAAATGTTATGATATGTATAGAAAGTTATGGGGTGATGGTAAATCATGGGGCATAAAAATAAGGCAGCTTGAAAATCATTTACCACAAGTAGTTGTAAATTTTATTTGTCATTATCTTTCTAGTTACTTTCTTTTGGACATATTAAATTACTTGCTATTATTCTGTTTATGTATGATGTAATGTACACAACAAGCGATGACGTTCTTTTGTTCCTTGCATGCTTGGCAGTTAAATCGCCTACGTCTCAATAGCTGGTTGATGATTTAGAGCATCTGCTTCTATACATGACGGTATAATTGTTACAGTTTTTGGTTCAAATTATGTACATTTCTTTTCTTTCCCTTCTATACATTTTGGGATACATGTATACATGTCAGTTTCTTTTGTTATATGTTACATATATATGGAAGTTATTGAAATGCAATTTGGTGGTACTTCTTGTTGGTCTTGTGGTTATTTCCGTAGATGGTGAATGTCGTTGCAAAACGTGAAAAATTTCCCCTCAATTTCATGTACCTGATGAGATCATTATTGAATGTCATATTACGAATGCCATGTAAACGGGTACCCAAATCCGAGGGCATCACGTATAGGTTGATGATCTAATCAAGGTCTATACATTGGCGAGCTGGCGTGTACATACGAGTAATGCGATTTCTCAAAGGGAGCATACATGTTCATTACTGAATCAGAATACATGGGCTCACTCATGAGATATTGGGATCAAATTTCGTGCACGGTCGTCTTGCTTTGGAAGCTTGATTGAGTTTGTATGTTTGATGTATACTTTTGGAAAGTACATGATTAATATCTAGGTATGATATATGCTTTTCGATTGCATATGATCGATAAAAACTCTCAGTCATCAAATGAGAAACTTAGTGATAACGCCATGAAGAAGACAATCTTAAAGTGATCTAAAACTTTGGGATTATTCCAGGTCTTCCATGGTTAGTGAGTTTTTATTTTTGTAGATTTTTATGGATTTTAATTTTATTATTTTAATTCTCTTAAGAGACTATAACTGGCCCATACTCATATGAATGGTTGCATCTACTCTCAACCAGTATGGGTGTAAGTGATCGAAAAAAATCAATCGAGCACTCAATCCGGTGAGGTAAAAATAACTCACGGGTCGTTGCGACCAGGATCGAGAGGATTCGGTCAATCAAGAAAAAGATAGAACCACCGAATAAGGAGATCAAACAATGAAAATCAAGTAGCGGTCCTCGCTATTTTTATTAACCTGGTATAACGACCAGGGTCAGATTCAAGGAGCACGGGATGGCCTTGCAGCCTACGAAGTAGTCAGAAATAGATAAAAAAGAGTAAAATAATTTTTTGGTGGATTTTAAATGTTTTAAATTTTTTTTGTGTTTTTAATTTTGTAAGAAAATGGGAAAACAAGCAAGTTCAACAATTTATTTAAACACCTAAAAATACACAGAAAATTCAAATAAAATTGTTTTTGTGTTTTTTAGGTTTTTAAGTGTTTTTGGTAATTTTCTGGGAATTTTTTAACTTTAATTTGATTCTCTAAAAATCGAGAAAGGAGAAAAACAATGCTTAATGTGCATCCAGACTTGAGAGACCAATTAAAAATATATAATTGGTCTATAAAAGTCTGGAGATAATTTTTATGAAAAATAGATGTAAAAACTAAGCTATAGAAAAAGAGTTTGCATTTTTTTGAATTTTATAGATTTTTTAATGATTTTTTATAAGATTTTTTGGGTTTTTTAATTTTTAGGGGTTTTCTAAATCCAAATAAGCTAAAAATTGGATAGAAGCTAGAAAACACTAAAATTAACTGTTACTAATTTTTTGGAATTTTTAGGCAAGTTTTTATATTTTTAATTGATTATCTTTTTCAAATAATAAGAAAAATACATGTTTTTGATTTTTTAAAATAACAAAAAGTCTCGAAATGTCCCAAAACTTTAGAGAAATTTTTACACAGTGACAGGAGCCACGTGTCCAAATTTCACCTAATTTGGATTTGATTTGATATTTTATTCAATAAAAACAAGGCACATAGCAATCAGGGACCTAAGTGCAAAGAAACATATTTCTAGGACCAAATAGTAACAACTATAAAAAGATCAAGGCCTGGAATGCAAAAAGCCCAAAATAGCACGCGCGTAATACGTGGTTCAGACAGAGAGGGGCATAAGTGCAAATCTTATTTAAAAAGATGCAAACATTAACATGCAGAAAGTACATGATGAAGCATGCAAATATCCCAAATCTCACATGTCGATGCATGTGGCTCACATAAACGAGGACTGAATTGCAAATAAAATAAACCTAAGGTCCTAACTGCAATTGTTCTTGAAATAAAAACAACGTCAACTAATATTTACAGGGCTACACGACAAATAAGAAAATGATAGGGGCCTAAGTGCAATTACCCCTTTATTTAGGATCGATGGTCGAGGAAGCACCACGTGGAGATCCATCGCCTAAGAAGGTGGCTACCCCTTCGACTTGATCGACGGTCCGATCAAAGCCCTGATGGATCGGATGGTGGATGTCTCTCGAGGATGAACGGTCTGGATCAAGACTGGAGCGAATGGCTGATCGGACGGTAAGTGGAGGTCCTGGAAGAACTTGACTCCGGCAAAGTTTGCCGGTTTAATCCGTGCGTGCTGGACCTCCTCCTGGACTGCTGATATGTGTAGAAGGATGCTCGGACTCTTCCGCAACTGGTGGTGTGCTCAGATGGGGCCGAGAGCGTCGGAGACGCTTCGGCAACGAGGAAGCTCGGAGCTTCAGTGCCCTAACTAGTTGGACCCCCAGCTGGGGTTCTTTGACATGCAAAACGACACCAAACGAATCCTGGGTCGAGGGCAAAGTGCCTCGACCCGGTTATGGGTGGAATGGGTGATCGGAAGGGAGCGGAGCGTGGTCTCCGGCAAAGCGACGACGGAGGAGACCTGAGGTCCTTCTCCGAGGCGAGACAAGATGATCGGAGATGTGTAGCAGATGGAGAGGAGTCTCGTGAAGGTGAATCGGGGGTCGGATGATCGAATGGGTGACTAGAACGTCGTGAATCGGCCGACGAAGCCCGGCGGCGCAAATGGGCGAAATTGAAAATTCTCCTAACCTAAGGGGTATCGAAGTTACCTGATGAGCGTGGTCGACTGTGGATGAGACGCTGGGTCTCTAGGAATTGTTGCCTCGATGGAGTGTCGCCTTTAGAGGCTCGGGAGCACCTTGCGGCGGCGCAGGGCGATGAAGCTCGCCAGACCTAAGCTTCAGACCTCGAATCCTCACTGCAACACCTCCCCTCGATAGCTGTCACTCTAGGAAGGAAAGCGGAGGTCCCAGGAGACGAAGGCGATGGCCAAAGGTGGATTGAAATTGCGACCGGAGCTGAGATTTTATACATGTGAGGGTCCGACAAGAAGGGGTCGGGCATGGCTCTATGGTGCACGGATCCCTAGAATCAACCCCGGGCGAGGGTCTCGGATGGAGGATCTGTAAATGGAGCCCGGGGTTTTGGCGAATGGATGTCGGGTCATGGCACAAAAAATCAACGAAGTCGGGTCAACGCCAAGATCCGCGGACGAGTGGTCCAGGGGGGGAGTTGACCGAGCGTCAACAATCCCCCGTGGACCAATGGGAGGCCGCCATTTATTAAATATTTGAAAAATCATTTTAAATTGGTAAATGATTTTATTTCTAAAAAGTTTAAACATGAAAATGTTTATTATTTTTCAAATATTTTTTAGTGATTTTTATTTATTTTTTTGAAAAATATATAACGTATTTACATTATATTATTATATATAGGTATATATACATATGTATTTTTTATTTTTATTTTTAATTGTTTATTTCTATACAATTATTCTAATTTTATATTTTATTTATTTACAACATAAAATTTGAAATAATAAGGTATTTTTATTTTATTTTTATGATTTATTTATATGAGTTAAATAAATAGGTTTATATACATATGTACATGGTATATATACAAGGTGGACAATGAATTTTATTCTTTTTTTTATTTTAAATTTTCTGATTTTTATTTTATTTTTATTTACACCATGAAATATGGAGTATAAAATATTTTTATTGGATTTATTAATTATTTACAAGGAGAAAATAAATAGGCATTTTATTTTATATACATGGTCTATGTACACTGATGAGAGAGAATTTTATCTATTTTTATTTTTCATTTATTTTTCCCATTTTTATTTTAGTTTTATTTTTACAAATATGTACAAAATATGAGAAACACTTTTTAATTTTTATTTTGAGGAAAATAAATTTATTTAAATACATAGGATTATGTACACCATGATTGACCTTATCTTCCTCTACTTGGATTCTTTTGCGGTCAGGCCCATGCTGAGCCCTCCCTTGGGATTAGGTCGCTCAATATTTATTCTAAATATTTCCCTCTTTTTCTTGTGTTTCTTTATTCCTTTATTTCACACAAAAACATGGTTATTATGCATATTTACATGATGCATGTGTTTTGATAATTTATTGTATTTACACATATTTACATGGTATTTTGCTCAAGTTTCAAGCTAAAATAAAGGAATAAAGAGTGATGAATTGGGATTCATCACCCCTCTATACTTTACTTTTGCTAGTCCCTTAGCAAAAACTTATTTGAAAAAGAAGTGCAAAAGAGAAAGAAAAAGAAAAAGAGGAGAAATCAAGGTTGATTATTAAACTTTCCTTCATTAATTTGAAATATGGAGCTCAGTCAGACCTTTGGATTATTAATTTGTGGGAACCTTATTTGGACTCAAGATTGAAACTTAACAACCTCTAAGTTCCACCAATCTATGGTCAAGACTCCTTAATAAACCAGATCAGAACAAGTCTACATACACAAACTCTAATGACCAT
The DNA here is from genome assembly GCA_037367405.1 of Ottelia alismoides. Lineage (NCBI taxonomy): Eukaryota > Viridiplantae > Streptophyta > Magnoliopsida > Alismatales > Hydrocharitaceae > Ottelia > Ottelia alismoides. The sequence goes on from JAZKJV010000276.1 coordinate 306,322, forward strand.
GAATCTTTCCTTGTACTGTGTAAGTGATGTAGCTCCCCACCTCAGAAGTAATAAAGAAACAACCTCCCTCAACCTGGTAACTCTAACGCCTCGGTCTAGCAACTCTTTCCTCGAGAAGCGGGGTATTCCCTTCTAAGTTCAAGTGCAACCGGCTCAAGAAGAGGGGGAAGAAGAGAATAGACCATGACCAATGTAGCCATGTATCCTTGGGAGCTCTAACCAGTGTAGCTGAGTCTCCTGCTGCAAGCTTCATGAGATGGTCATGTATAACATAAGCTTTGCTTTATTTGACTATGTACACTCCGGTGGGATTATTAAATTTTCAATCCGACCCACCACTTTTTTGGAGTTGTTTTTCTTTTTGCACACATTTTTTTTCATGTGCATCTATACAACATATCTACATGGTGAAGCATATATACAAGGAGTTTTTCCTCTTGAGCCAGTAGACTATCCCTCTTTTGAAGCTTTATTGCAACCCACAGCTTCTGTCTTTAGACTTCATAACCACCAAACCAAGTTGAGACGCACTTCCTTCACTAGAAGAAGAAGAGAGGTTCCTCCTAGAAGTACTACCCTCATATGCTACCCCAAGCCAAAGGAAACTGCCTCCTCACCACCTCATCCGTGGAGAGCTATGTGTAAAGTGCTGGTGCAAGTAAAGCCATTGTCTCTGAGAGTCATGCGTGTGTTGTTAAGTGCTCTACTTAGGCTCATCAAGATGACATATGCTCATAGCCTAGTGGGCTCAAAGAATTAAGTCCCAATGAATCTGAAAAGTCTCAATCCTAAGCCCTATAAGGTTCCTCTTATTATTAGGTGGATTAAGGTCTTAACCAAGCTCCATTTGTCAATTTAATTCCAGGCCAGTTTAAATGTCAACTATGATTTGGAAAAACTGTACAAGTATTTACAAAGATGCAATTTTACAAATATTTACACATGTGCAAAATTTTTGAAAAATGTTTGAAAACATGGATGTATGCATGAATGTGAAGTTTTGCAAAATATTTACAAAAAATTACACAAGATTTTTGCAAACTTTTTATTTTTCAAACATTTTACAAAAATTTTGTATTATATACATAAATTTTGATATGAAAATATTTACAAATCATTTACACAAAAAGATTTTACAATCATTTGTATAAAAATAATTTTTATACATAAATAGGTATGTATAAGAAGAATTTTATGTACAAGAGAAATTTTTAAATTTTTATGGATTTTAACCATTTTTATTTATTAACATACTCACACAAAGTACGAGTTATGGCTAAAGTATATATGGAATATATATGACACCCCCTATACTTAGCTCGAACGATGTCCTCAGAGTGATCAAGAGAGATGAAGAAGACATAACTCGTGCTTAGTATAGGGAAGTGAAAGGAATGGTATATACAAAGAAGAATCAAAGGATAGAATAAGGAAGAGAACTCGGTGTTTCCCCCTATACTTAGGATCAAGTAATCCTAAGTATAACAAGCTGTACATGAAGGGAAATCCGAGTGGAAGGATGTACAGGGTCTACCTCGCCTATATTTAGGGTGAAATATCCCTAAGTATAGGCAGCAAAACAGGGGTAGAAAGAATCAATAGGATACCCGAGAGTCCTACACCTCCCTATACTTAGGGTAAAGTACACCCTAAGTATAGCATAATCATAAGATGAGAAAAGGGGTGTGAGACTAAAGAATAGAGTGATATGGACAACTGGATCTATACAAGTCGGAAGAACAGTGATAATCAGGCGTGGGATGCAATAGATGCGAGTCAAGAGACCACATCTCACGCAAAGTGAATCATGGCAACATCAACGACCCGCGGCTCATGGTCTAGATATGGTTTGAGCCGCTGGCCGTTCACTCGAAAGGTAACATCAGAAGACAACTCAGATATATCAATACTCCCATTGTCATGTACCTTTCTAACCAAATAGGGTCCCTTCCATTTGCTCTGTAGCTTCCCTGGAAATAATCGAAGCCTAGCATCAAACAACCATACTCTCTGTCCTGGCTCAAACTGCTTGTGGCTGATATGAGAATCATGCCACTCCTTCGCTCTCTCCTTATAATGTAGGCTGTTTGAAAAGGCTGTATCACGAAGCTCTTCCAGGGCTGCTAATTCTACCCTCCTCTGATCTCCTACACTCTCTGGATCCAAAAGTATATATGTAACAGCCCAAAGTGACCTATGTCTCATCTCAACAAGTAAATGACACGGCTTTCCATAAACGAGGCCAAAGGGAGATGTACCCAAAGGAGTCTTGAAAGACGTCCTATATGCCCACAAGACCGAGTCCAAAAGCTGTGACCAATCCTTTTGGTCAGGGCGAGCGATTTTCTGCAATATAGTCTTGATCTCCCTGTTCGACACTTTAGTAAGACCATTCGTCTGAGGGTGGTATGGAGTGGCAACTCGATGGTCTATGCTGAACTCGCTAGCAAGGACCTTCACCTTGTCATTGACGAAATGAGACCCCCCGTCAGATATCAACACTAGAGGTACCCCAGACCGTGAAATGATACTCTTCCTCGAAAAATCTGCAAACAGTCCTCGCATCTGCGGTTCGGGTGGGGATGGCCTCAACCCAATGACTCACATAATCCACGGCCAACAAAATGTACTCAAATCCCTGACTCCTAGGGAATGGACCCATGAAATCGATGCCCCATGCATCAAAAACCCCACAGAAGTGTATGGGCTGCATCGACATCATATCATGCTGTCCACGAGTGCCCATCCTCTGACAGTCAGTACATCTTTTCACAAACTCATCAGAGTCCTTGAAGAGAGTAGGCCACCATAGGACAGATTGGAGCACTTTCTGTGCCGTTCTCCTCCCTGAGTGATGTCCTCCTGCCTCAAGATTGTGGCAGTAAGTAAGGACGCTGTGGTGCTCCTCCTGAGGAATACACCGACGCCAGATACTATCCCCTCCTTCATGGTAAAGGATGGGATCCTCCCAATGGTAAAACTTGGCCTTCGCAAGGAAAGTCTCAAGTTTCTGTCTGGGCCAATCTTGTGGAACTTTCTTGGCGACAAGATAGTTCACAATATCGACATACCATGGGAGCGAGGCGATAGCAAGGATCGCCTCATCTGGGAAGGTCTCACAAATAGGCTCAATTTGCTCAGAATCCTCAAGATACTCCAATCAGGAGAGATGATCTGCCACCACATTCTTGACTCCAGGTTTATCCTTAATCTCTATGTCAAACTCCTGGAGTAGAAGGATCCATCTGATCAATCTGGCATTGGCATCCTTCTTTGCCATGAGGTACCTGATGGTGATATGATCAGTGTATATGGTCACTCTAGATCCAATGATGTAAGATCTAAACTTATCTAGGGCGAAAACTACGGCTAGCATCTCCTTCTCAGTGACTGTATAGTTCTGTTGCACGGCATCCAATGTACGGCTAGCGTAGTGAATGGCAAATGGGACTCCATCCCTCCTCTGTCCCAGCACGACCCCCACAACAAAATCGGAGGCGTCTGTCATGATCTCGAATGGGAGAGACCAATCGGGTGGCTGGAGAACAAGAGCCTCTACAACACAGCTCTTGAGAGTCTCAAATGACGATACACTTATCATCAACAAGGAACTCGGTGTCTTTCGTCAGCAGATCAGTCAACGGTCGGGCAATCCTGCTGAAATTATGAATGAAGCGTCGGTAGAAACCGACGTGCCCCATAAAAGACCATATCCATCGTAAGTTGGACGGTGGATTGAGTTTTCTAATGACATCTACCTTGGCCGGATCAACCTCCATGCCCTTGTTGGAGATGATATGGCCAAGCACCGTCCCTTGAGACACCATGAAGTGACTCTTCTCCCAAGACAACACAAGGTGAACCTCTATGCATCGCTGAAGGACTCGGTCTAGGCAGTCAGGACAAGAATCAAATCCGTCGCCGTAGATCGAGAAATCATCCTTGAAGACCTCCAAGCACTCCCCCACCATGTCCGAAAAGATGGACATCATGCATCTCTGAAATGTCGCTGGAGCGTTGCACAACCCAAATGGCATTGGACATGCGAGCCCACGGCGAGCCATTACGCAATAAATGTTATTGCAAATATCATTCCCTGATCTGAAATGAAGAATGAATAATTTGCATAATAGGTCCCTTAGTAAAATTAGGGTTATGTACCATGGCCATCTTAATGATCATACAGTTGCTGATTAAACTATTAAATCACAGAGGTTGGTGCTTGGATGAATATCTAAAGGGTTAGATTGAGGACTCATTAAGCACCGTCAAATGATTGTTAAGAGACGATCTCCAGCCTGAGTAGGAGATGGCAAACCTTTCTCAATTAGGCTGATATCTGGCCGACCTCTTGATGCAGGTCCTCTACATAGGAATAGAGATTCGGAGGTGTCAGATTAGTTAGGTCAAAGAGTTGACGTAACGAGATCGAGATAACCAAAGTCCTATATCGTATGCTGTCACGATACAGGCACACATCCTCTGATCGAAGAAAGATGTGTTACTATATGTTTGAGTATGTACATTTGGCAGACCAATAGGTTGATGACCTATCCAAGGTCTATACACCGGCGCGCTGGTGTGCATATAAGGGCATATGAGTAATACGATCTCTCAAAGGGATCATACATGTTCAGTTACTGAACTAGAAGACATGAGCTCACTCATGAGATATTGGGAAGAATCGAATTCCGTGCGCATGCTCGTCTCGCTTTGGAAGTTTGACTGAATTTGTAGGTTTGATATATACTTTTGGAAAGTATATGATCAAGACCTAGGTATGGTATATATGCTTTTGTAAAGTATATGATCGATACCGAGTCCCAATGATCGAATAAGAAACTTACTGATAAAACCGTGAAGTAGATAGTATAAAGTTGATCCAATACTTCCGGTTTAGTCTGAGCCTTCCAATATGCAGGATGTACAGGTATTGGGAATACCTGAGGGTGATGTGATCATGAATGATTGTATAACCATGACGCTTCCATTCCTAGGGAGTGATGAAAGGGGTCTGGATTTTAGTGACTCCTCTCAGTAGATATGTAATCTGATCTAGGTCCAAATGTTGGACATTGATCTGAATGTGATTCAGATACAATGAGAAGATTAGATTTGCGGTCTTGATTTAATCAAGCATTTATGGGAGGCTCGCGATCTGGATTTGAGATGTGATCTTAATATCCAAGTCACTATACGCGGAACAATACAATCGCCCTGTCCTTATCTCCAAGTATTCGCGGAGAAAGCGCATTATCCTTGAAAGAGTTCATGGATAATTTTATTGTTGATAAATATATCCGAGCATTGAGAAAAATGGATAATTAAATGTGATTTAATTATCATGAGTAATATGACTTTGATTCATATTATGATGAGAGTTATCTAAGATCATGAATGAGATTTAATTATCAAAGATGTGAATAATGTGAATGTGATTCATATTATTTGGGCACATGAGAATAGAGATCCAAGATGATTAAATATGATTTAATTATCATGGATATGAATAATGTGGATAGCAATATCCAGATTAGTCATATATATTATAAATGTGATTTATAATATATAAGAGAGAGCTATTTGTAATTTACATTTGTTAATTAAATGTTGATGTGAATTGGATTCACATTGGACATTAAATTGAAAATGTAATTCACATTTTATTTTGGGTTGTGAATATGATTCACAATTTTCCAATGGCAAGATTGCAATATTCACAAAATAATTGTCAATTATTTTTGTAGAATAATTTACAACAAGTATTGTTGTAAATCTTGAAGATTTCCATGGAATAATGTAATCTCATGAGATCTCATGAGATTACATGAGATTACCACCAAATCCAATATTATGGAAGGAGGCAATCTTCATTCCATAATCTCCATGCTTGATTGATTTAATTTGGGATTGATATATTGATTTATCAATATAGATTTAATTTAAATTAAATTAATTGTTGTTGGGTTTTACCAACACCAATCTTAGCCATTAAAAGAAACACAAATCAATGAGAGCCATTGGATTTGTGTTGCCCATGGATTGTGATCCATGGATCCCAAAATATTATAAAAGGAGAGGCACCCCATTGCTCTTCTTTACACATAAGAGAACATAAGTTTCTCTCTCTTTTTCTCTACATGTCAATCCTCTCTCTTCTTCTCTCATGGCCGTCCACCATGAATGCCATAGAGAGGTTCTCCATCGTCGTAGCGTCGTCGTTATGCTGCCCGATCGTTTGCTCGTGGATCTCTGTCTCCTTCGGTGCACCTTGCTCGTGAAGAAGACGTCGGATCTCGTGTGTCGAGATCAGGAGATCCACCGCTTGGGTCATTAACATGGATTGCGAGAAGCACGCGGTTCATCCCCGTGCTCGCAAGCGTTTCCTCCGTCGGATCAGACTTGAGACAGGAGGTCTCTCCGTTTAGAGACTTGATCGCAACCACGCTTCAAGAGGTAAGCCTATTACTTGTTTGTGGTTTAGACGAAACAATCCGAGAAGTGTTCTTGGGTTACGTGGTTTCATCATATGAAAAATTTTAATTTCCGCTGCATAGAACGACTAGTTCGACTAGTCATTCTTCGTCGTATTCGATACGACGATCACGCTTCTGTGATGCGCTTGAGGATCTTACCATATCCTTCAAGTGGTATCAGAGCCTTAGGTCGGTGTTTTTGGATACGATCCATTAACCGAGGACGACTTGGGTTCATTAGGATTTGCGAAAATTTTCTTGCATTTCATTTTCACATCTCTGTTTTGAGATTATTTTCGGTCCTGTTTAAATTGTTTAAACACGAAAATAATAATAGGATTTTGTTCCCCATTAAATAAGTAAACCGTAGGAGTTTGCGTGATTTCGATTCCGTTTGCTCAAGTTATGCTCATTTTAGTGAACATGTATCCACAGTTTCGGGGACTGCGAATCTCAACATAATTAAAGAGTTAATTGCGGATTTGATATGCCTTAAAATGCGTGCAAATCACTTAGGTTCTGTTGTAAATCAAATTAGCAAACTTTAGGAACTTACTTTTCTTAATTTGGATTTAAATTGATTGAGATATGATATTTTTAGTAAGTGAGGGTCACTGTTGGAAATACTTTCCTAATCAAGAATCTAGTGATTGTCATTTAATCAATTAGTGAAATTAAATTGTTTAATTTCCTGGAATAATTGTGCATAAATATTTGTGAAATATTTGATGATAATTATTTCCTTAAATGACACTGCCTTAACCAATATTTAATTAGATGTGATCTAGATCACTAATTGGTTACATGATCTACATGATCTACATTCCAACAAACATGTTGCTTGAATAGGATTTGAGATTTGTTTAGCAAATCTCATTATAATGCTAATCAAAATTGTTTTGATTATTATTATATGGTATAATTTCGGTTGAAGAACCGATGATCATCTCAAGTACAAAGTGATCTATTTTGCATTATCCTTTCCCGAGGTGGATATGGTGTCTAGTCGGAGAGCATTGGGGAAGCGGGTTGCAACGTATGTGGTCCGTTCCACTCTCGTCGGTACTGGACATTACAGCAGGTAGGGTTAGTTTAATGCTCAAGAAATTATGATGTATTTCTAATTATTAAAATTTGAAATAATACGTATTTGAGATAATACCATAATTCAAGTAACAATTTAAAATGTTTGTTGGATATTAATTGGATCATTAATTTAATATGATTATATTAATTGGAATCCAATTAAAATTAAAACACTCTGTTATAAATAGAGATGTTATTTCCCTTGGAAGAATTAATAATAATGAATATGATTCATAATGATTAATTAGAATTTGAATATGATATGGAGGATCACATAAGTGACATCCATGGTCTCCCGTCAAGGCGGAGGGTTCCGTCGCCAGGGATTGTATATAGGAGATGCCTGTCCGAAGTGACAGCTCCTGCATGCAAGCGCATCTGGATCGGGCTCTTCGCTTCTCGAAAGAGGTATGCGTAGTGACCCCAATATCGGGTCCTCATATTATTGGGGCGATATTGGATTGCGCATAGCGAGTTGTATTCCTGTTGACGGTTGCTTCAATTAATGACAGGTCAACATTGCCTTAGGGGTGGTGGGCCCGGGTATTAAAGACCGAATTGGGAGATGCAAGTTGGACTTGCAAGGCGGAATGTGTTCCCGCTTCTTTTTATCGGAGTTGCAGATTCTCATATTATTGGGATGTAACAAAGATAAGGAAGGAGATCCCAGATCTTGCTGATATATGATTGTAAGTATATCTCTTACATTGAAAGTGATTAAGGGAATGAACTTTCAGTGTTGACAAGGCAAGACAACTTTGATATAAAAATTCCTAAATCAAAGTAAAATATGTATATATATATATAAATATATACACATGCAAATTTCTTATTTCAGATAATCCTTCATTAAACCCACTCAATGTTATACTCAATAATAACCAGTAAAATATCATGGGATTGGACTCATGATCCATATATTGCACTTACAGCTGGACACATAATGTATGTGATTGCAATGTGCAAGTTTCCTCATAATAATGAGGAATGACAATTAAATGGATAATAGGACTACAACCCTAGGGTTTTTATGTCTCTATAGTCTGAATCTCTCATCAAATGTGCTTTGGAAGTGACATGTCGATGATGATCACAATTGTCAAATAATCCTTATAAAATCAATGAAGATATTCTGTCATACATATGTGCTCTTAACATTTATCATGAATGAGATGGTTCACTGCATCATGCAGAATGGTGGCTCTATAAGAGATGATGTATTCAAATTGTTTGAGTACCTACCTGAACCAATATTTTAAGAGTCAAGATGGATGTAGACATGACGAGTGTCATTATTCTACTATCTATACTCTAGTCATTCATGAAGCTTCATAATATTCATATTGTATGAATTTGATGAAGCATGTATAAATCTTGAAATGCTCTTACATTGAATTCTTTTGAATTTAAAATAAGAGATCCTCTATCCTGAGCAATGGTTGCTTATAGATACAGAGAGCGCAGTGGAAGCATGGGTTGGACCCAAGTGAGAAGTATAGTCAAAGAGTTGGTTGTACTTCTGTGACTTCCATATGACATCCAAAGAGTTGGATGAATGCCAATACTGCAATAAGTTGATGTGTTGATAGTATGACTATCAAGTCTATCTAGAATCCTTAGAGAAGGACTCGTATAGAGCATCACAATAATCTACATAAATCATTGATATTGACTTGCTTATTGAATAAGATAAAGTCTTGTAATTATATCTCAACCTTCTACAACAGTTGCAATGTGTTGCATATGTTTTAGAAGACTAAAAAATTTGATCTTAAGGCTTATAGTCATCCACATAGATGTTGATGCAATTGTTGCAACAATCACTATTGGATTGAAAGGCTTCATAATTTCAGTGGGAGAGCCCTTAGTCTTAGAGAATGTCTCTATGACCTAGATCTTAGAATACACTCATTGTTTATTTCTAAATGTTGTAATAAATCTATCATAAAGAGTTATGATGGAGATATTTCATATAGTAATCTAAAATCTAGTGGACTCCAATAAATTAGAAAATTGATGAATGGTTCATTAACATTTCTAAATACTAAAATGAAACCTTAAGATCAATAGGAGGATGAAGATCATTTGACGATGATCTAGCATCAAGCCTTGGACATTTGTCTATTGATTTGATCAATAGACTAGTAAGAGATGAAACTTTAGAATGTCTAAAATTTTAAAACTTACATACTTATGAATATTGTATTCAAAGAAAAATGTCCAATACACACTTCTTTGGGAATGGTGTAAGATGTCAAGGTATTCAGGATCTCATACATATTGACGTATGCGGATCATCTATATCATAGTAAACATTATGGATATGTGATATCTATTAATGATTATGTATGATATGAGATTTCTTCTCTTCACCCAAGAAACCTTTGAAATGTTCAAAGATTTCATCATTTTGGTTTATAACCAAAGTTTGAAGGAAGATAAAATGAATTTAGTCTAATCTAGGTAGCCTGTACCTATTAGATGAATTCAAAGGATACCTTATGGAGATATGAATATCATTTCTATCTCAATCCTCCAAACACACCTTGACTCAATAGAGTTATAGGGAGATACAATTGGATCATGTGTGACAGGATTTGATCAATGATGAATTTTAACATAATTTCCTCTTAGTTTCCAGGTATATATGTAGTAGAGACTGCATTATATATCCTTAATGAGATTCCATGCAAATAAGCTGGAATTGAGCACTAGAAAGTGCAGCTTCATTAGGAAAATAAAGGATGGTATTGGATACCTACTTTATGACCTTGAGATTCTTAAAATATCTCATCTATGAGAATGTGATTCCTAGAGGTTGGGACTCCTAAGAATCAAGATGAAAATGAAGTGTAGGAACTCATTTAATCTTGAGAAGATAATGAGGCTCCTGAAATTGGAAACTAAAAGGATAATTAAAGATGAAACACTAATACCTCTTCAAATAAAATTGAGGATGGATTCCATGTGTCAGAAAAACCTGACAATGATCGAACTTCATTTGATGAAACTTCTGAAGATCATGACATGGAAAGATGGATGTTAGCAATAAAATCTAAAGTAGACTTCATATACAAGTGTTGTATATGGACCCTCGAGGATCCACCTATATGGGTAAGACCCATGAAGGTGTAAATGGATCTTCAAGAGATGTAAGTCAACATTGCATTCCTCTATGACTACCTCTCCGAGGATATTCACATGAAGTAGCCCCATGGCTTCATGGTTGAGGAAAGCAAGGTGTGCAAGCTAAGGAATCCATCTATGGACTCAAAATAAGCTTCTTGAAGTTGGACCATAAGATTTGATGAAATTATAAATGTTATGATTTCAGATAAAATCTTGATGAGCCATGTGAAGCTTAGTGGGAGTGCCTTTGTGTTCATCGTGCTAAATGTAGAAAATATCCTAATCATTTGGAATGATATAAGGATAATAATAAATGTTTTATAGACTGGCTATTCCATACCTTGAAATATGATTTTGAAAGATACCTCTTAGATCTTAGTTCTGAAGTTGTTCAGAAGCAAAGAGAAGAGGATATTGGGACTGTCACATTTGTAGTACACCTTGGACATATTCTATTCTTAGAAATTCCAAGAAAGGCTTCCATCCCTTAAGATATGGTACTGACCTATCTAAAGGGATAGCATCTCAAAGAGTTGAGGAAGTGAATGCTAGAACTGCTTGCACTTGTGCATCAGTTACGAGAAGCTGAGTATATGCTAGATGTGTACAAAAGCCAGATATCTGCCATGCAGTGGGAGTAGTAAAGTGTTGCTAACCCTACTATGGAGAGAAAATACTTGATTGCAGTAATAACAAAATCTTCATAGATGACAAGATTTTGAGATAGTGATCTCAAAAAGTCTTATCTTCAAAAGTTTAAGACTTTATAGATAGTGATCTAAAAGGTCTTAACTGTAGATACCTTAGGAGATAGAGATCTCCAGGAATAAGGGTATTCTGATAAGGATTATGAAAATGCTAGTTATGATAATTGTTAAGCTGTAGTGTCAAGGACACTGTAACTAACAAAATTGAGTATTGGTTGCATAAGATGCAACATTCGCATTAGATGCAAGCACTGTTACTGGGGATATGCAAGTGCCGTAAAAGGACTGACGTAGTCTCGCGGGAACAGAGTGATTGATCAACTTACCTAGCTATTTTCTAAATAGCCTATGATTGTCACATGAGTGCGGGTTTAAATGATTAGCCCATTAATGGCTCTTTGGGCTAGTGGGAGATTGTTGGACATGCGAGCCCACGTCGAGCCATTATGCAATAAATGTTATTGCAAATATCATTCCCTGATCTGAAATGAAGAATGAATAATTTGCATAATAGGTCCCTTAGTACAATTAGGGTTATGTACCACGGCCATCTTAATGATCATACAGTTGTTGATTCAACTATTGAATCATAGTGGCTGGTGCTTGGATGAATATCTAAAGGGTTAGATTGAGGACTCATTAAGCACCATCAAATGATTGTTAAGAGATGATCTCCAACCTGAGTAGGAGATGGCAAACCTTTCTCAATTAGGCTGATATCTGGCCGACCTCTTGATGTAGGTCCTCTACATAGGAATAGAGATTCAGAGGTGTCAGATTAGTTAGGTCAAAGAGTTGACTTAACGAGATCGAGATAACCAAAGTCCTATATTGTATGCTGTCACGATACAAGAACACATTCTCTGATCGGAGACAGATGTGTTACTATATGTTTGAGTATGTACATTTGACAGACCAATAGGGTGATGACCTAACCAAGGTCTATACACCGGCGCGCTGGTGTGCATATAAGGGCATATGAGTAATACGATCTCTCAAAGGGATCATACAGGTTTAGTTACTGAACCAAAAGACATGAGCTCACTCATGAGATATTGGGAAGAATCGAATTCCATGCGCACGGTCGTCTCGCTTTGGAAGCTTGACTGAATTTGTAGGTTTGATATATACTTTTGGAAAGTATATGATCAAGACCTAGGTATGATATATGCTTTTGGAAAGTATATGATCGATGCCGACTCCCAATGATCGAATGAGAAACTTACTGATAAAACCCTGAAGTAGACAGTATAAAGTTGATCCAATACTTCGGGTTTAGTCTGAGTCTTCCAGTATGCAGGATGTACATGTATTGGGAATACCTGAGGGTGATGTGATCATGAACGATTGTATAACCATGACGCTTCCATTCCTAGGGAGTGATGAAATAGGTCTGGATTTTAGTGACTCCTCTCAGTACAAATGTAATCTGATCTTGGTCTAAATGTTGGACATTGATCTGAATGTGATTCAGATACAATGAGAAGATTAGATTTGCGGTCTTGATTTAATCAAGCATCTATGGGAGGCCCACGATATAGATTTGAGATGTGATCTTAATATCCAAGTCACTATACGTGGAACAATACAATCGCCCTGTCCTTATCTCCAAGTATTCGCAGAGAAAGCGCATTATCCTTGAAAGAGTTCATGGATAATTTTATTGTTGATAAATATATCTGAGCATTGAGAAAAATGGATAATTAAATGTGATTTAATTATCATGAGTAATACGAATTTGATTCATATTATGATGAGAGTTATCTAAGATAATTGAATGAGATTTAATTATCAAAGATGTGAATAATGTGAATGTGATTCATATTATCTGGGTACACGAGAATAGAGATCCAAGATGATTAAATATGATTTAATTATCATGGATATGAATAATGTGGATAGCAATATCCAGATTAGTCATATATATTATAAATGTGATTTATAATATATAAGAGAGAGCTATTTAATTTACATTTGTTAATTAAATGTTGAGTGAATTGGATTCACATTGGACATTAAATAGAAAATGTAATTCACATTTTATTTTGGATTGTGAATATGATTCACAATTTTCCAATGGCAAGATTGTCAATTACAAAATAATTGTCAAAATATTTACAACAAGTGTTGTTGTAAATCTTGAAGATTTCCATGGAATAATGTAATCTCATGAGATCTCATGAGATTATATGAGATTGCCACCAAATCCAATATTATGGAAGGAGGCAATCTTCATTCCATAATCTCCATGCTTGATTGATTTAATTTGGGATTGATATATTGATTTATCAATATAGATTTAATTTAGATTAAATTAATTGTTGTTGATTTTTACCAACACACATCTTAGCCATTAAAAGAAACACAAATCAATGAGAGCCATTGGATTTGTGTTGCCCATGGATTGAGATCCATGGATCCCAAAATATTATAAAAGGAGAGGCACCTCATTGCTCTTCTTTACACATAAGAGAACATAAGTCTCTCTCTCTCTCTCTCTCTTTCTCTACATGTCAATCCTCTCCTTCTTCTCTCATGGCCATCCACCATGGATGCCCTAGAAAGGTTCTCCATCGCCGCAGCGTCGTCATTATGCTGCCCGATCGTTTGCTCGTAGATCTCCGTCTCCTTCGGTGCGCCTCGCTCGTGAAGAAGATGTCGGATCTCATGTGTCGAGATCAGGAGATCCGCCGCTTGGGTCATCAACATGGATTGCGAGAAGCACGCGGTTCATCCCCGCGCTCGCAAGCGTCTCTTCCGTCGGATTGGACATGAGACAGGAGGTCTGTTTAGAGACTTGATCGCAACCACGCTTAAAGAGGTAAGCCTATTACTTGTTTGTGGTTAAGACGAAACGATCTGAGAAGTGTTCTTGGATTACGTGGTTTCATCATATGAAAAATTTTAATTTCCGCTGCATAAAACAACTAGTTTGACTAGCCGTTCTTCATTTTATTCGATACGACGATCACGCTTCCGTGATGCGCTTGAGGATCTTACTATATCCTTCAACTGGTACCTCCGGCTGACCAACGGAATCCGGGATGGTCTCGTCGGATACCGGGCTGGGGGTCGGTCGTACCAAATCCCGTTGACGTCCATCAACGGCTTCGGCTAGTAGGGGGTGGCGGGAGTACTGCCAGGGGCTGATCCGGTTGGTAGACCACCATCTGAGTGTTTGGGGATGGTGGCGACTGGTAGTATGGCTGCGGCTGCTAGTACGGCTCCGCCTATACAAGATGAACCTGTCTAGGCTGACTGGAGCGCTGGGACGAGCTGCTGCTGCTGCTCGGATCTCCTCGTGACTGAAGACGGGGCTGAGAAGCCGTCTGTGCCTCCTGGAGATACATGACCTGTGACTTCAGATCATTCAACATCTATGCCACCTGATCCATCTGAGATATGCCCTGGCACTGCTTCTTCTCTATCAGCTCGATCCGGTCCAGCTTCTCGCTGATGATCCCCATGTCTGCGACTGTCGACTCGACCTGTGCGGCTGCCGCGGACGAAGTAGAAGGACCGGCATCAACCACGCTATCCTCTGAAACTGCACGGTCTGTGGCTGTGGGCGCCCTTGAGTGTAGAGTCTAGTTTGGGACATCAATGTATAGTTCTCGGCCATCTCCTCGTAGATGGCCCAGACCTGATCCTCATCCTTGGTGAAGTAGGAACCGCCACAAGAAGCATTCACCAGGCCCTGCAGCTCTGGTGTCAACCCGCAGAAGAAGCTCTGAACTAGGTTCGACTTCGTGATATTGTGGTGCGGGCATCTGTCGGTAAGCTCACGGAACCTCTCCCATGCCTCGTGAAACTGCTCGTTGGGGAGCATGGAGAAGTTGCTGATCCGGGCCCTCGCTGCATTCGTCTGCCCGAGTGGATAGTACTTGTTCAAGTACTCGGTGCGGAGCTGCTCCCAGGTATACACAGATCTCCCTAAGTGCTTCATCCAATTGGCTGCTCGGTCGACCAGGGAGAAAGGAAAAGCAATCATCCGGATGGTATCCTCATCCACCTGCCGATCGTGGACGGTACTGCAGATCATCTCAAACTCCTGGAGATGAATATGGGGCTCCTCAGTGGTGAGCCCGTGGAAGCGGGGGAGTAGCTGAAGTGTGTTCGGGGGGAACTTGAAGTCCCCCACGATCGCCGGAAGAACCACCCACCGATGCGTCAGTGTCGATCCGGGGTTGTGCAACTCCCGCATCGGTCTCAGCTCTGCTGCCGGATGCTCTGGCTGATCTGGACCCCTCCGTCCCTCGGCTCGCGGCTGGTCTGCTGCGGCTCTCAATCTCTCCACCTCTCTCCTCATCTCCACCATGAAAGCCCCCTGATCCCGTATCTGTCGCTGCATCGTCTCAAGGGAGGCTAACATGGTGGTGTTGATCGCACCCTAGTCCAGAACGTAAGTGGTCGTCTCTGGCCTCGGACCATCGGTGCGCTCCTCACTGCTGGCCATGGTCTCTGCAAAGGCAAAAGAACCAAACACAGGTGTCGAAATATCATCTGTCTGCTGTCTCACATCTGGCACTGGTAACTCAGGAATAGAAGAAGGGTGGTCAAGGTGGAACAGGGCGGAATTGAACTCGGGTTCGGAGAGCGGGACTGAGCTCTCACAAACCAACCTAGATAAACAGTCTGGAGTGTTAAAAAGCGGTGCAGCCAGAGGTTGCCTAAGAGACCTCCTGCCCATCATCTTGATCTGACGAGTCGGGCGGATGAGATCTGGAAAACAAACAAGATGAGCAAACAAACCCTGGGTTCACCTACTCCACGCTGAGCTGAAGACCGTAAGAGCTCGGTCAATTATCTTGTCAATTTTATTTAGGTGATCATGTCAGGATATCAGAGCGGTTACGTGACCTGATAGGAATCCAATCCGCTAACCAGACTGTCCCGTATAAAAGGCTGGTAGTCTGATCAGGGCTGGAATGTGACTCTAGCCTAGTGTGCGGGTCACTCTCTTGTGCAATCAAACCAGACAATGAGGGGGTTGCTCTCTCCAAGACAGATTTTTAGGTGAGGTATCTTTTAGGGTCAAGTTTGTTTAGCAGTCCCAATTTTATAGTTTTTCTTTTTTAAATATTTTTCAAAGCAATCAATGCCTAACGAATTTTTCGGTTCTCTTGATTATTGTAAGTCCGAAAACAGGGGGGAGAATACGAAAAAGCTGATGCGTGGGAATCAATGATGCATGCAGAGTAAGAAATGCGTACCTGACTCCAGCAGTCTACATGCAGAGTGATCCGTGCATAAAATAAAGTTAGAATATAAACTACCTATATGATGCACGCGAAAATCGGCCCTAAACAAAGCAGTTCTACTCGTGAAGAACAGTAGCCGGGTACTCAAGCCTAAGTCCGGAGTCCTATCTTGGGAGCCACTCGGTGTCCGCCACAACGGATCCTGCACGCGCTGTATGCGACTCCTCAAGGCACGTGGACTAGAGCTCAAATAATCTGACTTTTTCTTTGTGATTTAATTAACTAAGTCCAATTATCGATCTATAGGAACATGTAGATAATTAGGGATTTGGCCTTAATTAATTACGTCACAATCAAAGAAAACTCCTAAGATAGGGCTAAAATCGCGTAAATCAAATAAGCAGTAAATAAACGGTCAAAAATCCAAAATCAACGAAAATAGCGGTGAGGTCCCCCGAGCACACCGGTGCTCGGCAAAACAATCCCCGATATCAACCAAGTGTCCGAATATGTGTCCCTATATTATTACAATAAAATATCTGCTGAAAAATAAATCTAAACTAAGCTAAATCTAAATTACGGCTAATCCTCGCAGCTATTCTGTGGCTCTCGCGCTTCGGTCCTTCTCGCGCTCTCCTGCGGCTCCGTAAAGAAGAGAGCCCCCTCCGACTCCCGCAGTTGCTTTGGCTTCTGAAAAGCCGCCTCGGTCCTCGGGCCCTAGCAAGAAACATAAACCAAAGTGTGCCAGTACAGATTTATTGTAAAACTAAGCAAAGAATATCATAGAAAAAATATATCTACAAATATGCACAAAAAACCGCTGAAAACCGCAAAAAGCTAAAACGGCTACTAAGCCGTGCTCCCCGGCAACGACGCCATTCTTATGACCGAAAAAAATCAATCGAGCACTCAATCCGGGTGAGGTAAAAATAACTCGCGGGTCATTGCGACCCGGATCGAGAGGATTCAGTCAATCAGGAAAAAGATAGAACCACTAATTAAGGAGATCTAACAATGAAAATCAAGTAGCGGTCCTCGTTAATTTTATTAACCTGGTATAATGACCAGGGTCGGACTCAAGGAGCACGGGATGGTCTTGCGGCCTATGAAGTAGTCAGAAATAGATAAAAAAAGAGAAAAATATTTTTTTGGTGGATTTTAAATGTTTTTAATTTTTTTTGTGTTTTTAATTTTGTAAGAAAATAGGAAAACAAGCAAGTTCAACAATTTATTTAAAACTTAAAAATACACAGAAAATTCAAATAAAATTGTTTTTATGTTTTTTAGGTTTTTAAGTATTTTTGGTAATTTTCTGGGAATTTTTTAATTTTTATTTGATTCTCTAAAAATCGAGAAAGGAGAAAAACAGTGCTCAATGTGCAGCCAGACTTGAGAGACCATTAAAAATATATAATTGATCTATAAAAGTCTGAAGACAATTTTTATGAAAAACAGATACAAAAATTAAGCTACAGAAAAAAAGTTTGTATTTTTTTGAATTTTATAGAATTTTTAATGATTTTTATAATATTTTTAGGGTTTTTCATTTTTAGGGGTTTTCTAAATCCAAATAAGCTAAAAATTGAATAAAAGCTAGAAAACACTAAAATTAACTGTCACTAATTTTTTTAAAATTTTTAGGCAAGTTTTTATATTTTTAATTGATTTTCTTTTTCAAACAGTAAGAAAAATACGTGTTTTTGATTTTTAAAAATAACAAAAGCCTAAAAAATCTCCCAAAAATTTAGGGAAATGTTTACATAGTGGCAGGAGCCATATGTCCAAATTTCACCTAATTTAGATTTGATTTGATATTTTATTCAATAAAAACAAGGCACACAACAATCAGGGACCTAAGTGCAAAGAAACATATTTCCAGGACCAAATAATAACAACAAATATAAAAAGATCAAGGTCTGGAATGCAAAAAGCCCAAAATAGCATGCGCGTAGCACGTGGTTCAGACACAGAGGGGCATAAGTGCAAATCTTATTTAAAAAGATGCAAACATTAACACGCAGAAAGTACAGGATGAAGCATGCAAATATCCCAAATCTCACGTGTCGATGCACGTGGCTCACATAAACGAGGACTGAATTGCAAATAAAATAAACCTAAGGTTCTAATTGCAATTGTTCTTGAAATAAAAATAACATCAACTAATATTTACATGGCTACACGACAAATAAGAAAATGACAGGGGCCTAAGTGCAATTACCCCTTTATTAAGGATCGATGGTCGAGGAAGCGCCACATGGAGATCCAACGCCTGAGAAGGTGGCTACCCCTTCGACTCGATCAACAGTCCGATCAAAGCCCTGATGGATCGGATAGTGGATGTCTCTCGAGGATGAACGGTCCGGATCAAGACTAGAGCGAATGGCTGATCGGACGGTAGCTGGAGGTCCTG
The DNA here is from genome assembly GCA_037367405.1 of Ottelia alismoides. Classification (NCBI taxonomy): domain Eukaryota; kingdom Viridiplantae; phylum Streptophyta; class Magnoliopsida; order Alismatales; family Hydrocharitaceae; genus Ottelia; species Ottelia alismoides. The sequence continues at coordinate 325,331 of JAZKJV010000276.1, forward strand.
GAAGAACTCGACTCTGGCGAAGTTCGCCGGCTCAATCCGTGCGTGCTGGACCTCCTCCTAAGCTGCTGATATGTGTAGAAGGATGCTCGAACTCTTCCGGAGCTGGTGGTGTGCTCATATGGGGCTGAGAGCGTCGGAGACGCTCTGACGACGAGGAAGCTCGGAGCTTCAATGCCTGAACCAGTTGGACCCCCAGCTGGGGTCCTTTGACATGCAAAACGACACCAAATGAATCTTAGGTCGAGGGCAAAGTGCCTCGACCCGGTTATGGGTGGAATGGGTTATCGGAAGGGGAGCAGAGCGTGGTCTCCGGCGAAGCGACGGCGGAGGAGACCTGAGGTCCTTCTTCGAGGAGAGACAGGATGATCGGAGATGCGTAGCTGATGGAGAGGAGTCTCGTGAAGGTGAATCGGGGGTCGGATGATCGAATGGGTGAATGGAACGTCGTGAATCGGCCGGCGAAGCCCGACGGTGCAAATGGGCGAAATTGAAAATTCTCCTAACCTAAGGGGTATCGAAGTTACCTGATGAGCGTGGTCGACTGTGGATGAGACGCTGGGTCTCTGGGAATCGTCGCCTCGATGGAGCGTCGCCTCCAGAGGCTCGGGCGCACCTTGCGGCAGCGCAGGGCGATGAAGCTCGCTGGACCTAAGCTTCAGACCTCGAATCCTCACTACAACACCTCCCCTCGATAGCTGTCACTCTAGAAAGGAAAGTGTAGGTCCCAGGAGACGAAGGCGATGGCCAAAGGTGGATTGAAATTGCGGCCGGAGCTGAGACTTTATACAAGTGAGGGTCCGGCAAGAAGGGGTCGGGCATGGCTCTATGGTGCACGGATCCCTAGAATCAACCCCGAACGAGGGTCTCGGATGAAGGATCTGTAAATGGAGCCCGGGGTTTTGGCAAATGGATGTCAGGTCATGGCGCAGAAAATCGGCGAAGTCGGGTCGGTGCCAAGATCCGCGGACAAGTGGTCCAGGGGGGAAGTTGACCGGGGGTCAACAATCCCCCGTGGACCAATGGGAGGTCGCCATTTATTAAATATTTGAAAATTCATTTTAAATTAGTAAATGATTTTATTTCGAAAAAGTTTAAAACATGAAAAATGTTTATTATTTTTCAAATTATTTTTTAGTGATTTTTACTTATTTTTTTTGAAAAATATATAACATATCTACATTATATTATTATATATAGGTATATATACATATGTATTTTTGATTTTTATTTTTAATTATTTATTTTTGTACAATTATTACAATTTTATATTTTATTTATTTATAACATAAAACTTGAAATAATAAGGTACTTTTATTTTATTTCTATGATTTATTTATATGAGTTAAATAAATAGGTTTATAAACATTTGTACATGGTATATAAAGAAGGTGGACAATGAATTTTATTCTTTTTTATTTTAATTTTTCTGTTTTTTATTTTATTTTTATTTACACCATGAAATATGGGGTATAAAATATTTTTATTGGATTTATTAATTATTTACAAGGAGAAAATAAATAGGCATTTTATTTTATATACATGGTCTATGTACACTGATGAGAGAGAATTTTATTTATTTTTATTTTTCTTTTATTTTTCCCATTTTTATTTTAGTTTTATTTTTACAAATATGTACAAAATATGAGAAACACTTTTTAATTTTCATTTTGAGGAAAATAAATTTATTTAAATACAGAGGACTATGTACACCATGATTGACCTTATCTCCCTCTATTGGATTCTTTTGCGGTCAGGCCCATGCTGAGACCTCCCTTGGGATTAGGTCACTCAATATTTATTCTAAATATTTCCCTCTTTTTCTTGTGTTTCTTTATTCCTTTATTTCTCACAAAAGCATGCTAATTATGCATATTTACATGATGCATGTGTTTTGACAATTTATTGTATTTACACATATTTACATGGTATTTTGCTCAAGTTTCTAGCTAAAATAAAGGAATAAAGAGTGATGAATTGGGATTCATCAGTAAGTACAGGCCGTTAGACGGACCCGTATTCCTTGAGGATAGAGCAATATACAGTATCCTCTAAACCACCCACTATGCTAAGGGAGACCGAAGTTCCCTCGCTGAAAGTAGCTACTCAACCTAGTAGTCGAAGTCTCAATCAAGAAAAGTTTTTAATTTTTCAAATTTTTATGGAGTTTTTTTGAAAAAGGGTTATTTACAATAAGCTAATCCATTATTTTTTAAGAAAACATTTTTACAAAACTCAGTTCACAGTTTTACTTAAACCAAGATGATAAATATTTTTCAAAAAGTTTAAAAATACGAGCTATGGCCAAAGTAAATATACAGTAATATATGGTATACCACCCTATACTTAACATTTGCTATATCCTCATAGCATAATGGACATGAAGCCATGACTCGATTAAATATAGGGTGATATAGCGGAACTGAGGAGGAGGGTCCCCCTATATTTAGGTCAAAAATTGACGTAAGTATAAAAAGACAGAGCGAGGGATAAATTGTCGGGTCCCCCTATACTTAGGCTAAAAATAACCTAAGTAAAGGATCTGAGTTAGGGGCGCGATATGGGAGGAGTATATATATAGAGATATAAGGGGTGGGGGAGGGGATGAATTTTTATAGAAGATGAGAAGGTGGGGGAGGATGCATTGTGTACATATTAAGATATGAGGGGGTGGGATTGATTGCGTAAAATACACAGAGAGGAGGGAGGGGTGTAGATATGTGCTAATGTGTGTACATGTGTGTATGAGGGGGGGGGAGTTCATCTAGTGATCTACTTTCTTTCTTTTTTTACAACGTGCGAGCCCTCTAATGAGGATTGTTAAAAATGCACATGCAACAATTTTTTTTAGAATATGGAAATGCAAGCAGAGATGATTTCTTTAATTCTCTGTCAAATCTTTTGCGACCTCTTCAGCGGGAGCTCCAAACTCCACGCCTCCATGAAGATCAAGTGTCCCCGATCTTCATGGGCCTTGCCACAAAGAGAAATGTTAGAAAAATAGCAAGGAAACTAATTAGCAGAAATGATGTAAAAATAATGCATGAAAAGAAGACCTATAAATTGTTAAAATATTCAACACAAAATATATCAAAATTCAACAAATGAGTAAAGATGAGCCGTGCCCCGACAACAACACCATTTGATGAATGTGGAATCTGTCTCTTTAATAGTCGTAAATTGTAGTAGTATTGGAGATAGATTTCGGTCAAAAAACCACAATCGTTTGAATGTTGTGGAGTATTTATACTTGGCAAGTCTACCAAGGTCTAACATAGGGACACAAGCTACTTTAATTTATCTATCGAATTTTGGTCAATTAAGAGTATGTATGAATAAATTTTCAATTCTAAGGTCTTCGTGCAGATGCGGAATACAATGCAATTATATGACACATGTATTTTTAGGTCCTTTTTCGATGCAATTTTAGATTGATGCATGAAAATAATGCAAGGTTGAATACATGCAAATAATTAATTACAAATATTCTCTAAAAAGATCACTAAATTGAGCAACATATTATGGTTCGAAATCAGAGTCAATTTGAGCATACAAGTTACGAACAAACATCTTTTAAATGGCAGAGACATTTGAGCAAGGGACACTATATATCAAAAAAGTTCATCATATTTAAAATAGTATCAAATGAGAAAATTAATCAATGACATGAAATAGATGATGAAACAAGGAACAAAACGACACTAAAATCATGCAAATTGGACACATGATGCTCAAGTTATGAAAGAAACAATACAAGGGCATAAATGCAATAAAATATGAGAATAAAAGGATAAATAATCACAAATAGGTCCCTGAAGGGACCTATTTGCAATAAAAAATTGATGGAGCCCCACTATAAATTCTCCATTGCGCGTAGGGGCATATCTGCAAATCTTAAAACCTATGCCCGGGGACCAAACTACAAATTCTATAAAGTCCAGGGTCTGTCTCACAAATTACCCAACCCCATGTGCAATGCACGTGATGGGGCCAGGCTTGGGGCGCGTTGCAGGCTCGGGGCACATGGCTGGCGTAGGTGGCTCGGTGAGAAGCTCAGGGACTCCAAGCCTCTGGTTCTGCATAAGGCCCGAGATAGCCACGTATCGACATCAGGACCCTCGATCGAAATGATCGGACGGTAGCTGCTCTTCGTCATCCACTGTAGGTGGCTAGAGGAGGCTGTGCTCCGACGACCACCATCTAGCTCCGTTGTGCTTCGAGGGCTCATCTGAAGGTCGAGGAAGCTTGCTAGAGGGCTCGCAGAGATCCTGGAGATGCGGTGAAGCATCATCGTTGTCTGGAACAACAACGCAAAGGAAGTTCGCTGGAGTAGGTGCTAGAGATCGGCTAGGAGGCGCAATGCCCGACCATTAAATATCTGAAAGGTCAGAAATCTAGTCGAAGTGTACGTGTGTTTGCATGAGCGAAGTGAATGGGGTGAAGGTCCATCGGAGCGGAGGGAGTGGAGGACCTGGGTTCCTCCTCCGACAAGGTGGAGGAGGAGATGGATCGTAGTAGGGGAGGTTCTGGAGAAGGGAAGGGGGGGGGGTCAGCGTGGATGTTTGAAGGATGACGAGTAGATTGGATGATGGTGACTGGTTAAGTGTGCATATGTGACTAGAAATTTAAGGGAAAAAGTAACAAAAATATGGAGGAGAAGACATGGGAGGCGAAGAGGAATCCGACGAGTGAAGTGGCCTGTGGTTGAGTTCCTTGGAGCTCGGGGGTCATTGCCTGACGTGCTCGGCCATGCACAGAGCTTGAGCTACCGTTGGTGGTGGTGGAGCTAACATGGCGGAGGCACCATGGATCACACCAAAGGAACCGGGTCATCGTCGCCTCGACACTGCCCCCCGCTGTCAGCAGAGGGCGGAGGGAGCTGGGCCACAATCCTCGGGATTGGTGGATGGTTTTATCGGAGCAGCAACGAGGAGCTTTATAGGTGGAGGGTTGTAGGCTTTCCATGGTGGCTAGGTGTTTTCGAATGGTTGTCTTGATGTCTGGGAGTGAAGGTGGGGGAAGATGGAGGTTACACGAAGGTGTCGGGGCTTAGGGCTACGTAGAGCTAGCTATTATGAGGGAGGATGGTGGCTGGAGTAGGAGCCAAAAATGGAAGGGGAAGATGGGATCGTGAGGTGTAACGAATGGGGGTGAGGCGTGTGGGAGGAGGAAGATGGACGAGAATCGTTAGATCTTTCGATCCAGCGGTTCATATGAAAGTGCTTATGTACGATGGAGATCAGATCCCCAGATCATGATCGAATGGCAGAGAGTAAAGCACGGGAGGATGGTCGTGATTAGATAAGGGGATTAATCTGACGTCAGGATGGGATGGTTAACGTGGTACGAGGAGGACCATGGGATGGAAGAGCATCAAGTGGTTGAGAGTTAGGCGGGAAGAAGCGTCTGAGATCTGATCAGTGATCAGATCGAACAGCTAAAGTGGAGCGACTGATGAACGGTGGAGATGGAGGCGGGAGACGTGGATCAGATGCCCTAGGAAGGGCCAAGTGGCAGAAGGAGGAGGCAACCACATGGCGGCTCCAGAGAGTGCCACGTGGCTGCACCATAAAATTAAACATAATAAAAATAAAGAAAAATAAAAAGAATTAGTTAGAGGCAAAATTAGGGAAAAGTCAAAACATGAAAGTTGTAGATCTCGATGAGATCTACAAGTTTCATGTTGGACAAAAAGTTAAAAAGGTCAATTGTACACAAAGTATTTTTGGAGGTAATTTTAAGGGGTTAAAAGCATCGATTTTTGGGCTTTTGATATTTTTTTTTGTATTTTTTAGTTCTTTTAAGGGTTAGGGAATTAAAGACAATTATTAACCTCATTTTTAGTAGGTTTTTAATAATAAAATAATTATAAATTAAATAATAATAATTATATACAATAATCATAGGTTAATTATACACGATATAATAAATTATAATAATGATGAATTATTGGTGCTTTTTATTGGTTTATTTAAGGTAGGGGTTAAAAAGTCAATTTTAACATGATGAATACGAGATTCGTTGGTGTCCATAAATTTGTGCCTAATTAACGTGATCTTACATTATTGTTATATGGGCATGTGCATACAAAAAAGATCTTCCATCTACACACATCAAAATCCATTATCATTGGACCGGGATATCTCATCTCGAAGTGACTCAATCATACCTTGAAAAATTTAAAAAAAGTATTACACTATTGGAAGTGATGAAATCTTCCAACGCATTGCACATGCCATCTTTTGTGCAAGGCCACACACTAACCTGGTGTAGATGTGATGCACTGTGTGTGAATTTTTTTGTGCGATTTTATGTATAGTTAGGATTTTAACATAATTTTAACTACTTAACTAGGAATTAATGTGATACATGCCACATTAATTATGATTTTAATGTGATAGTTTAGTTATCCCAAATTGACTTTTTAACATGACGCATACGGAAACATATGGTCACATGTGTGATGTCATACACATCCCAAAAGGAACCCATCGACATATATACTTACATACTCATAGATACATAGATACACATATTTATACATACTCATAGCCGTACATACATTAATCAAATACATACATACATACATACATACACACACACATACATACATACATACATACATACATACATACATACATACATACATACATACATACATACATACATACATACATACATACATACATACATACATCCATACATCCATACATCCATGCATGCATGCATGCATGCATGCATGCATGCATGCATGCATGCATGCATGCATACATACATACATACATACATACATACATACATACATACATACATACATACATACATACATACATACATACATACATACATACATACATACATACATACATACATACATACATACATACATACATACATACATACATACATACATACATACATACATACATACATACATACATACATACATACATACATACATACATACATACATACATACATACATACATACATACATACATACATACATACATACATACATACATACATACATACATACATACATACATACATACATACATACATACATACATACATACATACATACATACATAAATATATACCTAGATACACATATTCATAAACACAAACACACACACATACATACATACATGCATGCATGCATGCATGCATGCATGCATGCATGCATACATACATACATACATACATACATACATACATACATACATACATACATACATACATACATACATACATACATACATACATACATACATACATACATACATTAGATATTGAGATACATAGATACAAACATGTACGCATACATACTCATAGCCATACATACATCAATCACATAGATACATATACATGCGTATACATACATATAATAGATACCTAGATATACACACACATACATAAACACACACATATACATACACATGTGTAAACTAGATATATAGATATACATACACATACGTAAGCATATATACACAAACCCATGCATAAATATATGTGTACACACATATATGCATACACATACTCATACTCATACACATACATACACTATACACTATACACATGCATAAACACATAAATACACATTCACATACACATACATACACTATGCATAGAGCCACATGCACATACATTTAAACTCACACACACACACACACACACACACACACATATACACATACAAACATGCATATACGTACGCACACACATATAAAAGAGATATACTACTTTAGAAGTAAAGGGGCATACAACTTTATATGCATAATGTAAAGGGTCATACTGATTTAGAAGCACAGTGGTAACATTCTAAATATTATTTTTTCCCATTTTAAACGGCATAAGTTTCGCATTCCAGATATTATTAATTCAATAAATAAGCCTTTGCATGAAATGAGAATACATACATCTAATTAGGGAATACATAAGCTACATCTAATCCCAAAACAACCATTAGCATAGACATTTCAAACACCAACTCTTTCATATCATAAACCTACAATCTAACACAATATAACATGAAATGAATTATGTAAAAATGGTAAGTGGTTAAAGTTATGCATTCCTTAAAAAAAATTGAAAAGGCGGATATAGAGGAGGTGGTTGTGGTTGTCCTTAGAGGAGGTGGTGAGGTCATGTGCCTGTCCTTCGAGAGACGATGAAGATGGAAGGGGTCGTAGGAGGAGGTGGGGCATATTGTAACGGGAGGAGGTGGTAGAGCTGGGAATGGGAGGAGGATCCATAGGCGGGGCAAAGGGTGGGAGGAGGCAAAGACGTAAAGGGGGAGGAGGTGGCATGGAGGAGAGGAGGAGGAGGCGGTGAAGACGTAGAGGGGGGGGGGGGATGGGGAGGTGGGACAGAGATGAGGAGGGGGAGATGGGGCAAAGGTAGTAGGGTGGGGGTTGTTGGAAATGAGGAGAAGTGGCAGAGGGGAAGGAGGTCGCCGTTGGGGGAGGGGTTGGTGCAGAGGTCACTAGAGGGGGAAGGATCATTGGAGGGGAGTTGTAGGAAGGGGATCAGGATTTGGAGGGGAAAGTGACTAGGTTAAAGGAGGAGGGGGATTGAAATGTTGGCACTGAAAATTTAGGTTGATCATTTTCGATGATTTGGTAATGTTGATTATATCATGACCATATGTTTCAAAAATACGAGCCAACTTTTGTCACGTTTACATTCATAACTACCGAAAAAGGCACTTATTGTCAGTGGTTATTGTCGATCGCCGATAATGTATATTTCATTATCATGTGATTTGTCATTTGTTTATTCATATGGACCTCCCACGAGTTTCTAAGATTTTTACTTGGTTACATCTAATCATATCCTATATATCCTAAACTTATATTTCAAGTAAAACTACTCTTTTTCAGGGTTATCTGCATCTTGTCAGTTGGTCCTCTAGCATACAAATACTTAGCTACTCGTAGCTTGCCCATTTAATCTGATGATTTTAGCATCATAGACAGTTTGTGATATTGGCCCATATAGGATCTCATCCTACAACTCCAAAGTACTTAGTATCTTGGAGTTAGGCTGTAGCTATGTGTTTGAGGTACGAACATCCTAGCTAAATTTCCAACACTTTCACTTGTTTCATTAATACACACACACACACACACACACACACACACACACACACACACACACACACACACACACACACACACACACACACACACACACGTGTGTGTGTGTGTGTGTCTGTGTGCGCGCGCGCACACACACATAGAGAGAGAGAGATTTTTTTCAATGGGCTCTTATCCGAGCAGGATTGTAACGAGCTTAATGGTCATTTATAAGAAAAAATGCATCGGTAATATATAATGAACAATCAAGTCTCATTTGAAGCTTCCCACCCCAACCCCCAGTATATATAAGTAATACACACATACACACGTACATACGCACACACACACAGACGACTTTCCCAATGAGCCATGATCCCATTAGGATTGTAACGAGCACACTCATTTTTACTAATATTTTCTAATATTTTGAGTATAATAGTTATTCATTTATAAATGTTATACATATTCATACTACTAGTAATTATTTTCATAAAACGAAATCTTAAATTAATAAAAAATAGTCATTATATTTTCATTTGTATTATTGATGTCTTATCTATTCTTACTAATAACTATTTCATATTAATTTAAGGTTTACTTTTTGTGAAAATGATTAGTAGTAGTAAGTATTTGATATAACAATCTAAACTAGTAAGTATTATGCTCAAAATGATAAAAAATATCAGTAAAAATGAATGTACTCATTACAATCCAAATGGACTTAGGGCTCATAGGAAAGCCCCCACACTCCCTATCTATGTGTGTGTATAATTTTCCAATGAGCCCATTAAGATTCTAACGAGCACACACACTTTTACTACTATTTTCTATATTTTGAGCATAATGCTTATTGGTTTACAAATATTTTATTAATTATTACTACCAATAATCATTTTCTCAAAAAAACCTTAAATTAGACTGCAATGATTGTATCTTTATTTATATTACCGATGTCTTTTCTATTCTTACCAATGATAATTTTGAATCAATTTTATATCCGCTTTGTAAGAAAATGATTACTGATAGTAAGAATATGATATAATATTTGAGTATTATGCTCAAAATGGCAGAGAAATTTAATAAAAATGAACGTGCTCATTGAAATCCTAATGGGCTCATGGTTCATTGGAAAATTTGCCTACATATAGTAAGAGAGTTACTGTTTGGAACATAGTAAGAGAGTTACAGTTTAGAATGACAGAGAAAGAATGAATATTCAATGTCTTTTGAGATGCAAAAAAAGTAAACTTTTTACACTAGCAGTTACCTAGAGTTCAGATATGTTATGCCCCATCTTACCTTTAGAATGGTGTCAACTACATATATAGAACCTCTCATTTATCATTGAGCAACCATATAGGGGCCTTAACTGGTGATTCAGGCTCTTTCCCTATCGACGATGAAGCTTATCCCCCATCGTCTCATTGGTCAACTTTGACCCCTTGTTTGGGATCATATCTAGTGTATGTAGGGCTTTCTAGTGAGCACTGAGCCCATATGATTGTAACGATCACACTCATTTTTACTAATCTTAATTTTGAGTATAATACTTATTAGTTTAAAAATGTTGTACATATTCTCATCACTTATAACCATTTTTCACAAAAAGAAAACTTAAATTAATATGAAATGATTGTATCTTTATTTGTATTACCGATACCTTTTCATTCTTACCATTTTGCATTAGTTTAAGATTTATTTTTGTTAAAGTGATTACCGATAGTAAGTGTATGATATAACAGTTGTAAACCAATACGTATTACGTTTGAAATGATTAAAAAATAGTAATAATAAGTGTGATTATTTCAATTCTAATGGGCTTCAGGATCATCGGAAAGTTGGATCCTCACATTTAAATTTTTAAGTCTAAATTACATCTAGGTATGACACGTTAAGGGAATCTAACCAATATTTAAGTTGGCCCGAGTTATACATAATCCCATTAATCATTCTACTCAAGAAGTTGTATCATTAATCATTCTACTCGAGAAGTTTAAGTTATATCCTGGTTTGATGGCAAAAGTGAAATTACATCGTATGACATCTGATCAGGTTGTGGCAAGATTCTTGAATCCACAAACTCTCATTGTCGCTTGCATTTCCATTGGGAATTTGAACCCATCCAATATTTCCCATTTTTATAAAGTGGCTACTTTGATACCTCACTGTTAATAATTTGTTTATAAGGGAAAACATATATTTCAACACCCAATCATTCACATACAAGAAAAAGGGTTTCATACTCATAAATTCATTTTTGTTTTCCAACACTTAGTGTCCATTTCATATCTAAGACCTAGAGTTCCCCTTTTTATTCATAAACTCATTCCATCATCATGATGTACTTGATATCATACCATTCATTTTTTTGGCGTCTTGCATTCCAAATATTTGGATGGTTACATGATCTAAACATGGAATTTCACCAACCCACCATTCCTTAATTCTAATATGTATCTGTTTGACTCCCATGGATTCAAACATTCCACATTTATTAATAAAGTCCATCCCAATACTATGAAGAACATCTATTTCACACCAATGTGTAATTATGTACCTATAATATTTACTACAAACCTCAAGTGTACTGGTACAAGTCTTCATTTACCACATTGGTGAGGGGAAGGGACAGAGGAATCGAGGTGTATCGGTATGCACTTAGTGTATTGATGCAATAATTACAAGGGAATTAATACATTGCTAGATCCATATAGTGTACTGGGCCCGGTACATGCTCAAGGCATACAAGTGCGACGGTGGTTGTTCGCCCGCCAAACTATTGGGAGGCAAATGTATACCTGTACACATTATGCTGTTCTGGTGGTTGCGTTCTCCGTGGTACATTCATTTAGGATTTTTGGGTCTTTAGATATATCTTCTTGTTCTGTTGACCTTCTCTGTACTCCCCTCTATTGTTAAGCATAATTCAACCATCAAAATAAAGGATCCATCCGTCGCACCATGCATCTAATCAATGAAAACCATCTAGCAAGTAGAATCCATGGGAAAACTCGACGAGAACAACCTCATTAGCTATTCATACTTGTCAAAATTGTGAGAAAATGCAAGGAAAAGGGACCTATCTCGCGTGGGCATTCTCATATGTAAAGCAATGTTCTAGTTGTGTTCCCACGTGTCTTGTGATCATGGAAACATATTTCTAATGCTTGACCGCGTAGAGGATCACCGGAGAGAGCTTCCATGCAAAAAAGGAAGGTAACTCACCAACTCCGACAATGCTTCAACGACCTTTCGGGGGGGGGGGGGGGGAGGTTGGTTGTTGAAAGGAAAATGAGTAAGAAAAGGGTCTTAACTTGGATTTTATCACGCATCTTTTCATATTTGGGTGGATCTTTAGATGGATCCTACTAAAAATCTAAAAGACAAATCAAGACTTAACCCTTATTTACTAAAATGACCATATCTCCATCATCTGATGTCTGATTTGTGAGAATAAGTTGGATTCTTGATTCTTGATGACAATACATATCCATTGAGTTGTCATATGCCAGTTCATATAAAAATTGTATTTTTTTGGTGTTCTTTAGTTGGTTGCGTCCACTAGATCACTACCAATTTATTTGGTTCTTCAATCGAAACTCCATATTTTACATCATAAAATCCTCAAAACAAGTCTCATTTTACATCACCGACTTTTCATACCATCTACTGTCATCTCACTGGATCATCATGAAGTATCAGTCATGTAGGACTCGAGTCCATTGTGATCCACAATGACAATCTATAAAGCACAAGGTTATCACCTACAATCATAACAATCTTAAGAGGATCTTCCTTATCACATAAGCGATACCAATATGATAGAATTCCCATTAATACCGTGGGAAATGTGTCCATATTTAAACTCTCCTTATCATGCGAGCGCTAACATTCTTCAAAGGATAAAGGTTATCATGGTTGGCAATAACAACCTTAAAACAAATGGTTTTTATCAGTTGTGCCCCTTTGAGATGTTGCAATTTTAGTTATGCCCCTCCCTTTTCGGGAATATCAATTGTGCCCCCAAACTTCTTGCCTTTCTATCACTTGTGCCCCTCAGGTTAGTTGCCGTTCATTCCCAATGCAAATAGACGTTAACTTTAGAATGTAACGGGAATTATTTAAAAATAAAGATTAAAAGGTCATTTTATCATCCTTTCTTCCTCCTTCCCCATCCTCTTCCTCTTCTCTTCCTCCTCCCCAGCCTCCTGCTCCTCTACTGTCTCCTCCCCCGCCCCATGTACGCCCTCCGCCCCGAGCTCCTTCCCCCACCCTCATGCCACCTCCTCTGTTCTCTGCCCCCTGTTGCCCATGCACCTCCCTTTGCTCGAGCACCTCCCCCTACCCCAACCTCCACCCCCAGGTCGGCCCCCCTTGCCCCGAGCTTCTCCCCTGCCCCTGCCACCCCCGTGCCCCCGTGCCTCTCGCTCCACCTGCTCCCGCCACACCCTTGCCTCCCCTCCCCCTGTGCTTCCCCATCTCCTGCCTCCTCCCCCCGCCCCCAGGTCGCCCCTACCCCCGCCGCCCCTGCGCCTCCCCCTCCTCCTGCCCTGCCTCCTCCCCTACTGTATGGAGGAGGAGGAGCAAGGGGGCTGAAACTGGAGGTCGTTCAGTATTTGTTAAGTTATGAAATTTTTGACTAATTCATTCATGAAAATTCACCAAAAATTCAATAAAATTCATTATTTGATCCGTAATGAATGATATATCCTTGAAAATGCAAAAAATTTAGAGATTTGATGGATGCATGAAGGTGTAACTAAGAGAGAGAAATTATGAAGAGAAAGGAAGGAGAACAAATGTAGGAGGAAGAAGATGAAGAAGAAGTATGGACAATTATACCCCTCTTAACTGCATCATAATTTGAAAAAATCATGGATTACGTCAACTAATGACGGTTAAACTAACAGAGGGGTACAAGTGATAGAATGGCAAGAAGTCGTGGGTACAACTGATATTCCCAAAAAAAGTGGGGCATAACTAAAATTGTAAGATCTCAGAGGGTCAGAACTGATAAAAACCCTAAAAAAGATTCTAATTATCACTTCCAATGGTAACAACTAAAAAAAATTGATCTCATTGCAGTCAATGACTCAATTGTGCCATACCAATTTAGCTTACTCTTTCAATCCTCGTGTGCATATATCACATTACTAAAATTTGACAGGAATAAACTTTAGAAGTGATTTCGATCTTTATCTTCTAAGAATTTGTTTGCGGGCAATCAACCATTATTAAAAATCAAAATCACTAATGACTAACCACAATTTACTTGCCACCTATGCACACTAGTACTTGTAAACAAATCATATAGAATATTGTATCTATTCACAAGCATATAAGTTCCACATGTAACAAGACTTTTCCAGTACAAAAGAGAAGTTTTGATAACAATATAATCATTACATTAGTCACAATTCTTAAGCATAGTTTTGATCATTTTCATCAATATTTGAATACTTATCATGTACCGCCAAACTAACATTGTGGGCTCACTGCAAGCATTCAACTTGACAATGGTCCGTCTGTCCACACATGTAACATCATCATGACATGCTACTTCCCATTGGTCCATTGGCAAGGTTACTCGTACTCGTCTCATGTATCGATTCCTTGGGCAGGGAACACAAGGATTCTTCAAATTCATAAAGTCGTTGCTATATGTTTTGCAGCCTTTGGTCCTTTGTCAATTGTCTTTGCTCTATACTACATAACATATACATCGTTGCTAACTACCCAATAATCTCAACATCTAATCGCGACATGATTTTGTTTAAATCACTCACAACCATTACTCTTTGAAGATCTAAGGTCTCATATTCCAAGAATCTTACTAAGGAACCATTACTATTGGGCTACATATCATAATAAGAAAACTTTAAAATATTTCATACATTCTGAATATTGTTGATAATAATAAAGTATAAATGTTGACTAATCGAGTATCCTTAATCTGATACCATCTATGGTGCCTTGACCTGCTATGATGGAACCTGACTTAAACTCTTCCAAAGATCCAGATACTCAGTATTAGACACATCCAAACATCACTATTAATATTAGAAATGTAAAGCAGAAAAACAAAGAATAGAATCAATATTCCAACATATTACTATGTACATTGTATTTGATTTGAATCATTAATAATACATCGTAAATTAACATAATTATAATCATGCATGCTCGATTCATATCCCAATTAGAAAATGCAAGCATGAACATATTAAAATATTGATATAACATATTAGGGCAAAATTTGACTAGGGCAAAAGAACAAACCAATCGCAACAAACAAGACATCAAGTACGTTAGAGAAGAAATCAATGAGGTACCCATGAAAGACTATCCTTGGAGAGGATATCACCCCCATAATACTGATTCGTATAGTACTGGTGATATGCTCCCGGGATACGAAGACACATGATCTGCATCTGCACACACCGACGAGATCATCCTTGAAAGTACCACACGGAATAGAAAAAGAGAAGGGAACAAGCGTACTTCATGGTGAAAGAACATAGAGAATGAGAGAGATGACTTGCATGTGAAGAATTCACGTATGAGGAGAGGGTTTTTGAAGACCTAGTACGACTCTTCAATTTCTGTAACTGCGCTCTCAACGAGCATTGAGTCTGAGCTATTAGATTAAGTTGAATTCTCATAGCGATCAGATTACAAATCTGTTGGATTAATTTATTTGACTTGCTAACCAAAACTCCCAAGAAAACTATCGAGATTCGAGATCTGAATTGAATTTTCAGAGTCGGAGTCGGAGACGGAGTGAAGCGGAGCACATGCGTGCACCGTCCTCCATTTATCCTCTCTATTATTCCTGCAAGAGCTTGGGATGTAAACTCATATATACATTTACCAATGTTCTTACACTATTAGATGTGGTACTAAACTCCAGCTAAGTTCACCTTGTTTCGAATTTGAGAATACCCAACTTTCCCCGAACACAATTCGACTTCTCAAAACCAATATGTTAACCCAATGTAAAAACATAGGTTTACCAACTTAAAACCTAAGTATATTACATCAATTACAACAACCCTCAACTAATTCACCAATTTGAAAAAGAAATTTAAAGAGAGTTAGAAGACATCTTTCGGTTGCCATACATTGCTTTTGATAAAGGTACATTCTGGTTTGAACCTCTACCCAAGTTTACTACTTTCACCTCAACATGAACAAAGTGAACTACATCTTGAACTTGAGACCTTAATGCTAAGATACATAGTAACACCAACAAAGTATTTTTCATGGTACAATCTTTGGGGTTGGTGCTCTTAAAGGTCATGCACCCTTATCCCATTCATGAATGTATTCAGGAAAGACTCTCTTCCTTTAACTGTGGCCCACAGTAACATTCATGTAGGTGGATTTCTCTAAGGAAGCATTGCTAACATTCTGCCCAAAGGCTTGAACCCATTCAGAGCTACGCTCTTCCTAATCTTGCTGCTTAAATGACACTCATGCTTCTAGGGATAAGACACTCATGCATAAACATTGAAATAATAGTGCAAACCAGTTCTCCAAGCATCGAGTTATTACAACATTGAACTGACTTTATGGGATCTCTACTCAAAAAGGTTAGGTTATTACTGTGTAGGAACTCCCAATGGGTCTCAGTCCCATCTCAAGCCTAGATCTTATGACTAAAGATCTATCAAGTCCCTTAGTCAATGTATCTGTTGTGTTGTCTTTGGATCCAACAAAATCCACATCAAACACACCTCGAGACACCAAATCCCTTAGAGTCTTAAGTATGATTTGTACATATCTCCTTGTTTTTGATTGAACTTTGAACTCTTAATCTTGGTAATTGGGTCATGTTGTCACATTGTACAAAGATCGCAGGAACTGGCTGACCTACTATAGGGTTTTTGAAGAAACTCCCTTAGCCATCCAACCTCAATCCCAGTGGTGTCCAAAGCACATCGCTCAATATCAAAAGTAGATCGAGCTAGAATAGTTTGCTTCACAAACCTCCAGGAGACAGCACGACCTCCAAGGACACAATTATTCCCAGACTCCTCTATTTTACTTATCCACCTTGCATCACTATATCCTTCTAGTACATATGAATGTCTACCATAATGCAAACTAAGAGAAATAGTACGCCTTCAAGTGCTTCAGCACTCCATCCAGTTCCTCCAGTGAGTATGGCTGGGACAACTAGTGTATCTACCTAGACTTGCAACCAAGAATGAAATATATGGTCTTGTGCAATTTACAAGATAAATCAATCTTCCTATAACTTGTGAATACATTACGCTATAGACACTTCACTCTTATTCTTTAAAAGCATTTGGATGAATCAAAAGGAGTACTTATTTGATATCCAAATTTCTCAAGTACTTTCTCAACATAGTGAGATTGAGAACATACAATCCCATCAACTGACCTTCGTTTGAGTTTCAAAATCACATTAGCAACACCCAAGTCTTTCATCTCAAACTTACTACTTAAGAACACTTTAGTCTCAATAATAATCCTCAATAGTGATCCAAAGAACAATATATCATATATATACATGCACATGACAATGCATTCATCACCTTTCACCTAGGAATAGATAAAATAGTTTTGTCAAATTTTGCATGCCTCTGCTTCAGTGTTTGTTTCAATTCATGAAGAGAATCAACGAGCTTGCAAACATTCCCCTTATTCCCAGGATTCACACCCACATCAGGTTGATCTATAAAGATCTCCTCCTCAAGAACTCCATGTAAGAAGGCAATCTTCACATCCATCTCATAGATAGCGAGATCATATACATATGCTAATGGTATAAGCATCCAGATTGTGGTCATCCTAATCACATGGGAATAGTTATCGAAATAATCAATACATTCCTTTTGCATAAAGCCCTTAGCAACTAATCTAGTTGTATATTTTCTAATTGATCCGTCATGCCTAAGCTTTCTCTTAAACACCTACTTGCACCCAATGGTAGAACACCCTTTAGGTAAATTAATAAATTCCCAAGTTCCATTAGTCATAATAAAATTTACCTCAGATTTGATAGCTTCTTTCCATTGTTTTGCTTCAGTTGAAGCCATAGATTCCTTGCAACTTGGTGGATCACTCTCGATCTGGTAGACAACAAAGTCACTACATAGATCCTTGGTTATCCATGGCCGTTTACTTCTCCTTGTCTCAATTTCTTCTGAACAGTGGTTGTTTGCACGCCAATCTATTGGCAGGCAAATGTATACATGTACACATTAGGGTAGTCTGGTGCACACGTTCTTTACAGTACATACAATTAGGTTTTTTGGGTCTTTTTATATACCTTATTATTCTTTTGACCTTCTCTATACTCCCCTCTATTGCTAAGCATAATTCAACCATCAAAATAAAGGATCCATCCATTGCACCATGCATCTAATCAATGAAAACCATCTAGCAAATAGGATCCATGGGGAAAACTCAATGAGAACAACCTCGTCAACTATTCATACTTGTCAAAACTGTGAGAAAATGCAAGGAAAAGGGATCTATCTCACATGGACATTCTCGTATGTAAAGCATTGTTCTAGCTATGATCCCATGTGTCTTGCGATCATGACAAGATATCTCTAATGCGAGACCGCATAGAGGGTGTCCAGAGAAAGCTTCCATGCAAAAAATGAAGGCAACTACCCAACTCCGACAAGACAATGCTTCAACGACCTCGGGGGAAAGGGGGGGGGGGGGTTGTTGGAAGGAAAGTGAGTAATGAAAGGATCTTAACTTGGGTTTTTATCACACATCTTTTCATATTTGAGTGGATCTTTAGGTGGATCTTGCCTAAAAATCTACAAGACAAATCCGAACTTAACCCTTATTCACTAAAGTGAACATATCTCCCTCATCTAATGTCCGATTTGTGAGGATAAATTGGATTCTTGATGACAATACATATCCATTAAGTTGTCATATGCCTCGTTTAGTATGGAAATTGTATTTTTTGGGTGTTTTTTAGTTGGTTGCACCCACTGGATCACTACTAATTTATTTGGTCTTCGGATGAAACCTTGTATTTTTTTCATAAAAAATTCAAAATCAATATGAGTAAGTTTGTCATAATCATACTAAGTTGTCATATGTCTCGTTTGCTATACTTCAAGGAGTGGTAAGAGTAGCAGTCACCGACTTTTCATACCATCTACTGTCATAACAATATGATAGAATTCCCCTTAATATCGTGGGAAATGCGTCCCTATCCGAACTCTCCATATTATTATGCAAGTGCTAACATTCTTAAAGAATAATTGTTATTACGATCGGCAAATAACAATCTTAAAAAGGATTATAATGATCATTTTCAATGATAAATTTAAAAAATTGATGTTATTGCAGTCAATGATGAGAATTTTAATACAATTGACCCATACCAATACCAACTTAGCTTACTCTTTCAATCCTCGTGTGAATTTATCATTTTATTATAACTTGATAGGAATAAGCTTTATAAGTCATTTTGATCTTTATCTTCTAAGAATTTGTATACGAGACATCAACCATTGTTAAAATCAAAATCACTAAGGACTAACCACAATCTACTTGCCACATTATTATTTTGTAGGCACACTTGTACTTGTAAACAAATCACACAGAATATTGTATCTAATCACAACCATATAAAATCCACGGGTAACGAGACTTTTCCATTACAAAAGAGAAGTTTTGATAACAATAATATAATCATTACATTAGTCATAAGTCTTCAGCATAGTTTTGTTCATTTTCATCAATATCAGGATACTTATCTGGATACTACCATCATCTATCAAGGTGATAAAGTATCTTTTATCGTCTTTGGTCAACACACCATCAAGATCACAGATATCTGTGTGCATTAGATCCGATATCTCATTATCTCTAGAGATAGTCTCAAAAGATTTCCTAGATATCTTAGCTTACAAACAAATTCACATTTTTGAGTCTTAATAGTATGTGTAGGGATCAACTTTAAATTCATTGTTGTTTTAGATGACTTTAAGTTCACATGTCTCAATTTACTGTGCCACCTATTACTATATTCGAAATTATCAATCACATGAGACACATAATTAGAACAATCAGGATCCAACACATTCACCAAATCAATGTTTATTGAATCACATCTAACTCTAACAAATCAAAATATGCCAAATAACATTTTCCATAAAAATGTTATATCTTAGGATTACTACTTTATTACATTTAAGGTTAATTCAAAACCACATATAACTAAAACATAGACAGATAAAACATTCTTCTTCATGTCGGAGACATTCAATACCCTGTGCAAAGTCCAGACACGTCCATTGGAGAACCTCAAATTGACTTGTCATGAACCCAGCACCATGGTCGCCGAGTCATTCTCTATCTGCACAGTCCCACCACTGCATGTCTAAATAAGAACACAAAGCTCTGTCAGAACATATATGAACATTGGCTCCCATATCCACGAACCACTCATCAAGATTATGGTTATGGTATAGTTCAGATTTCGAAGATACATACCCTCACTAGCCCCAAGTCTCATAGTGATTATATTCACATGAGGACTCCCATATGTAGCCTTTGGTTGAGCCTTTAAGGATGGATAGTCCTTCCAATAACCAACCTGATTACAATGCCAACATTGTTTATTCTTTGCCCTTTTCTAGATCTTGAACTTTAGTAGTTTTATTTTATTGTTGTTACTACCTTTGCCCCTTTTCTCTTTGCCCTCAGAAGTCATGAAATACCCTTAGTCTGAACATCAACATGAACCCATGCTTTTACTTCATACGTTTCTCCTTTATGACGATTGCCATTGTCAAGTCATCCATGAAAAATCTTTCCTTTATGTGTTTAACGGTCATACCAAAATCTTCCCACGACTTAAGAAATTTCTGTGGTGCATATGCTCGAAACTTCTCTAAAAGTTTCGTTTTGGCTATCTACTGATCCATGGAGCAAGAGTAGAAACTCGTGTACCTGTTCAGAAATCAACTTTCCTCGACCACGGAAAACTTTAAGAACTTTACGATAAAGTATTTCTCTATACCGAGTTCGTCGGAGTTAACTTCCTGTCCAGTTCTTTCCATAGCCTTTCCACAATATGCGTGTAAGAATAGATATATCAAAGAACGTCTTGGACAAAGCCAACAAGCTGCAACCGTGAGATATGCGATCACATAATTTCCATGAAGATTTCATATTGTGGCTATCAGGTGAGGGGGTTTCCTTTTCCACCGTAGGACATTCGGTTTCAAGCATTGAGATTAACCTTACAGTAGTTAACCAGATTTTCATGCATTAATGTCAACACTTAAAATTCTGAACACTGAATTTCTCAAGCATCCGATCATATCCACCCTCGATTTAATCATTGTAACTGACATATTTTTAATCCCGATTCCAGTTATTCGCTCTAAGATTGTTGCCACCAGATTTAATAGGATATGCAAAAATCATTAATTATCTGATTTAATACAAATAATTAATAATGTGTCATGGATTAACAAAGTTATAATCATGCATTTTCAATTCATATCCCCATTACAAAATACAAGCAGAAATAGATTAAAATATTGATACATCATATTAAGGCAAAATCCGTTAAGGGCAAAAGAACAAACCAATTGCAGCAAACAAGATAGAAGTAAATTAGAGAAGAGATAATCGAAACGCCAATGACGGACTGCCCTTAGAGAGGATATCATCCCTACGTAGGGGTGGACACTATATGGGTCCACCCATATAATCCAACCAAATCATTGAAAATGGGTCAAAATGATTTGGATCATTCGGGTTTTAGGTCGGGTTGGACCCAATCCTTATTCCTTCAATGGGTAATGGGTCGATTAGTGGGTTTAATGTCTTCCACCCAACCCACCAAAATAAACCAAACTATTTCTTTGAATGATAAAATGTTTAATCCACCCAATCCAACCGATATGTACTTAATATATATAATAGCAATAATTGTAAACTCATATATTTCTAATGTAGAACTCGGATTCTCCAATCCAAGTTACCAACTTGTTAACATCCTTGTCTCACTAAACATTATTTCAGTTGTTATTATGTGTTGTACTCGATATATTTTTTCTCTATCATCCTTAATATTATCATTACATACTATTGAACAACTGAGAGCATGCCTTATTATCACACAACTATAATCCAATCCCTAACGACTTCAGGTGACATAAATATTCTTAAAAACCCCCTAATTAACTGAACAACTCCATATCAACTTGAACATATCCCAACCTTATTCATCCATGTTGAACATATTCTTCCTACCTTCTTCTTATATATTGATCTTACTACATGCTTATTTTGACATCTTTTTCATACATCAATGGCTCATCATTACTTGACCTTCAATTAACAAGTTTTTTCATATGGGCAATTTGGTTTTCACCCAACCCAATCGACCCGAACTGACCACCCAAACATCTCAACCCAATCTAATTTGGTTGGGTGATGGGTTTCATTTTTGCAATCCAAATCGAATTCAACCCAAACCGAATAACCTAGACCCACCGAAACCAGTCAAATACCCACCTCTATCCCCACGTAAGATATTGGTGATCCGCTCCTAGGATACGACGTCATACGATCTGCATCCGCGCACATGGACGAGATCGCCCACTAAAATATCTCGCACAACGCCAGCAAGAGAAGGGAAAACAAGTTCTTCCGTGGAAGAATAAAAAGAGCGATAGAGACTTGCACGTGAAGAACTCTCGCATGGGGAGAGGGTTTTTGAAGACCTAACACAACTTTTGATTTCTGTAATTGCTCTCTGGCGAGTCTGAGCTGTTGGATTAAGTCGAATTCTCACAACAATTTGATTACAAATTAATTCGTTAAATTAATTTATTCGACCCACTAATGAAAATCCATGGCAAAAGTATCGACATCCAAGATGACTCTCATTAGTTGGAGCCCGATTGGAGCGTGTGCTCGCTTGTAGCCCTCCATTCCTCCTTTCAGCTATTGCTACAAGAGCTTGGAGTGCCAACTCATATATAAATCCATCAAAGTTTTAGCACTGTTAGATGTGGTACTAAAACTCCTCCCAAACTCACCGTGTTTCAAATTTGAGAATTCTCAACTTTCCGTCCAACACAAGATAGCTTCCCACTTGAAATCAACTTGTTAACTCAATGTAACAACATAGGTTTACCAGTTTAAAACCTACGATAATTATAACATATGGTTCCCATCAATTTACAAAATTAGAAACAAAGTCCATAAAATATAAATACATGACTGAAAAGTTAAATTACAGAAGCTATAAAAGTGTCCACATCTACTAGTATAATTCTACTAGTGAAATGTACCGTAAAATCTGGAACAAATTGCATAAGCTCAAAACACACGATACTCGCAACCTGTAAACTTATATGTTTTTTCATATAGTGAAGCGGAAAGCTCAGTACAATTAAAATTGGCTAACACTATAATGTAAGCAAAAGTACAAAAGCACGAGAGAGGTGTTCATTATCCATTACTAAATTTCCATCAATTATTATTCACAAATCCAAACCATATACAATGGTTGATTGTTCTATATTGCATCATATTCACTGTGTACTCTTTAAGTAGTTGTGTTATTATTCATATTATGATCTCATTATTTATATGCTTATCCGCTGGGTTTTAATCATATACATACAAATAAGTATACTATTCAAGGCACTCACCTTCAATTTTTTTGCCGAGTTCAAACCATAATAACAACCTCCACCATCATACACTATGCACCAAAGCAAGCAAGCAAACACCACAACCCATTCCCCCATCTTACTCTCTTGATAAAGATTCGAATCTAGGCCTGGTTCATTATAAATAATATTAAAGGTAAAATTTTGTTATAGGGAAACTGATCATTAGAGAGGTGGAACTGTTTGGATTACTCCAAGGACAAGCAACCGTGATTAGGGTTTTTAACACTTGAGCCCTTTTTGACTTTTTCAATATCAGTTATGCCCATCCTTTTTTTAAAATACAACTGTGCCCCCTAATTTCTTACAAAATTCACAATGCCATTTCGTAATATAAATTATGCATCGACTTTGCAATAACGGAAAGGTAGAACTGTGATTTTTCCAAGCAATCAAGGGGACAATAATATTAAAAATAAGGAGGGGAATATCTAATATTGATGAAGTTAAGAAGAGCGCAAGTGATAAAAATCCTAATAATTGTTACTTGTCCATGGTGTAAGGATGAATAGAAACATCCACCCCTCTAATATATCATTTTCCTGGTAACAAAAATTTACCTCTGATATTAGTTATAATGAACCAAGCCTAGATTCCAATCTTTGTCAAGAGAGATTGAATCTTACTGCAATTTCAATCCAAAAGAATAGGTCAATCTGTTAACCACACCTTTGTTAACCAGTATCTCTTTACTTTCCACCTTAAAAACTAGTACATGGCAATCTCACTCCCCCAGGGTCTACAACACAAAACCACATTCGCATGGATCAGATTCACTCACAATTACCATTTCCTCATAAAGACAAGAATTCCCCATCAAACATAAATACAATCATAAAGCCCAAAATTGAAGGGAAAAAAGGCCAATAACACGAATTACCATCTTCACATCAGCCGGATGATAAAAAATGCCCTTGCCCTATTCTTTGGGTCTCAAGACTCACCTTTCTATTAATGTCATATACAAAAGATAGAATAATCAAATCCAAAATATTACATGGGGTGCATAGGGCACCTAAAAATTATATATCCAATTACAATAAGTACAAGCAGCGTTAGATGAATATAACAATATGGGAGACCTTCAGAAAGTCTATCTCTTGCGGTCTCGCAGATTTATAACTTCAAATTTCAGGGTTGATAAGTGCTTCATCTCAAGGAGAAGCCACCACCACAGCCCTTTGCAAAATTTACAATAACAAAAAAATGTGGACGACATCCATTCTGCTGAAGGATCACATGAGCCCTTCTCTGCTGGTACTGATGAAGGAATAACGAGTTCACACGAGGAAAACAAACCAGTCCTATAACATTTTACCTTTAATCCATCCATCTATACCAAAAACGTCCTAGGCACTAACCTCTTCTACTTAACTTATGTGCGCCATCCACAATGGGCAGTAACATATCAAAAAAACGTCATGTGAGGACTTGATTATCAGCACTGTATGTGGACAGCACCACTCTCCAATGCTACAAACTTGGGCTTCACATTTACCTGCTCCAAGCACTGAATGACATCACCTATCCGGAAGTCGTTATAATCTTTTATCACCAGGCCACATTCATTCCCTTTTACAACAGAATCGACATCATGCTTTTCACGCTTCAAGGACAAGCACAAGCCTTCAAAGATGACCTCACCACTCCTTAAAAGTCTGATGGTTGATGACTTGGTAAAGTGACCGTCCAGTACTCGGCATCCTGCAATTCTATATTCCGGTTCCTTGGTTCTGCTCTGCCCGAGGCGTTCAAAAATGTTGAGAATCTCACCTTCTCCAGCAACTTGGGTCTTAAAAGTACCCGGTGCCCTTTCAACAATCAGGTTTCCCATCTCCTCCAGCAAATGGTATATTACACGGTGAATACATACCTGAAAATACGTAACATTATGACGTTACATCACGTTCAAATGTTGAAATTGGGTCTCAAACAATAAAAAAGCCTTCCTGGCTCTAATTCCAAAAGCTACTAAATAAATTTGCCATCCTGGATCCAATTAGTTTTCCACAACAAGTCAAAAATCAGTAAAGCTCCATGACGTAATTATGATATATGGAGACGTCCTAGCTATCAACAGCTCCACAGTAACGACCACAAGAAAACAAATGTATTTATTCGATGTCAAACTTACAAACATAGATACATAATAAGCATGTAAAGAAATGTGGCAGCTACAGCTTCATGCTTCTAATGGTACTAATGGAATTGAATTATTTGAATTCGATTAGAATTCAAACAAACTTCGAAAAAAGTTTGTTTGAATAACATATGAATTGATACAATTTGACACGTGGATTCAAAAAACTAAAACAAACTGAATCTGAATTGATTCATATTCGTATGGAGATAATTTGACCTCAATTCTGTGTCCGTGCATTTGTATCAATATATGCACGTACAGATGCGTGCATGTATCTGGGTAAAAAGAGAGGGTCATCCTACGAGAACGAGCCCTTTTGAAAGTATATTTAAAGTCTAATTAATTGTAATATGTTTTTTGATCTTCTAATAGCATTGAATGCCATTGACATGATAGGAAAATAGCAACAAGAAAAAGCTCCAATAGAAAGGCAGTGGAAGACGACTCATGTCAATCAAAGTCATAGCCGTACACATTAACAGGTACTTAACATCGGGATTGCTGATAAAGTCTCCAGCTCAGCATGAGCCCTTTACATGCTTAGAATAACATACCGTCTACAGGAACTGTGAGAACCAAAGGATGGGGGACGTAGGACCACAGGAAGCAGGGCATCGCTTGGAGGTGACTGGACCAAGGACCGAGATATCAATATCGATATCAGTTAATTTGGAAAAGGATACATTAGGGATACATCGGAATATATCGATGACATCGGTGGAAATATCTAAAATGGCTTAAAAAGCAATTTTCTCGTAAATTTAGGTCATCTTAGTTCTTAAATTAACAAATAACATACAAATATTCACTCGTATGCATGAGTGAGGTGTATTTCCAATACACATTATATCAAATATATCCTATACGCAGCTATCAATGCTGACTACTAAGAAGAGTCGGGAAGGAAATAATGAAATTTGAACAATAACTTATAAACATAAAGGAGGTGTATTTAGCACATTAGCACTTACGTTATATCACATACAATGTAAAACAAAATGTTGAGCAATATTGAGTCGCAGAAACAATAAAAAAGGCATGACACGTATAGTTTTTAAAGAACATCATTCATAATAATCATAAATTTAATGGAAGAAAATGAATTAAAATAGATTAAAAACTAAACTCTTAACATATTGTAACATGTATAATATATGGATGCAATCTTTCTTTGATCAGTAATAGAGTTGTTTCATCTCCATTGCCAAAAAAGAGAGAAAAGCGAAGCCCTTGCTCAAAAGTACGGGTCTCGCTCATACTAAATAGGGGGAGAACCTAGAAAACAAAATTATAAATCATGATGTGTTGTTAATACTAGTAGTAAGACAAACAAAATCTTGAACAAATCGATTAAAATTTTAAAAAGAAAATCTTCCATATTTTTCCCTCACAAAGACAAGCAACAAAATCAAGCAACATGGGTGATATCAATGATACATCATTGATGTCAACACAATATCTACGGTATTGGTCGATATATGGGGAAAATGTGTCTTAAAATCCTCCAATTTTGAGTGATATAACACAATACACCAATATCTATATTAGGAAATATCAATCGATGTCTTGGAAAAGAATATACATCGGTATATTAATACATCAACATGTCAATATCGATATATTGTTGATAACTTGATATATAGATGGCATATCGTGATATCTTATAGCCTGGGCTGGATTGCACTATCTTGAGAGCTTTTATTTAGAGAATTTTGGTGAAGAAAAAAGTGGAGAGGCCACGTAGGTCTAGAATACCCAGTGTTCAGGAAATCGGTCGCATGGGCCCACATGCCCATGCGACCTGAAGACAACACCAGTTTCCTGAATCAATCCATTATGTGCTCTTCCCCATAGGCAGTCCGTATATGACTGAATATGTCCCTATTATGCGCCCGATTTCCTACATTTGCTCGCATGCGCTGCTCCACCTCCTATGTAGATTAGCATCTCGTTGGGGCTTCTCTTGGGTTCCCAACCACTGTTGGGTGATCACCATCACCTCGTGTACTCGGTAATCCCATAACCTATATCATTCATGTTCTTGTACGTATCTAAAGTAGTAAATCAGTTATAATCCTGTAACTTCTTGAATATATGCATTGAAACTTATATCCATTGAGACATAATCATAAACAAATGTGATACTTATATCCATTGAGACATAATTATAAACAAATGTGATATTATAGTTACTATTAAAACTTAAATGGAAAGAAGAGATTGAAATTATTGTTGTTGGATATGCAAATAATCACATATTTAATATTATAATCAGTAATTGTTGGGTATATACTTCTTGAATATATGCATTATAGTAAAGAAATAGTTTTTATGTGCTTCAATAATTACCGGATATGTATTTCTCGTACCTTTAATAGTTGCTAGATATGTATCAATAGATCTAGTATATGTATTGAAGTAAAGAAATAACTTTTGTATTAAGTGTTCTTATTTTTATATATCATGTATGCATCAACTATAGTACTTTTTTGAAATTTATTTATTTTTAAATTTAAAAACAGGAAACAACATAAAATCGTATATACCTCGTATATGCCCCCACATACCACCACTTAATCAATATACAATGACATGTCTGAACGCATACACATACCGCTTTCCTGAACCTTGAAAATACCAACCTCAGATCGCCGCCCTGATACCATATAAAGAACAAAGCTTTACTTATTCAATAGAGTAATTTACATATCAGGTCCTCATCTATGGACTAAGTCATGTTATGGTCCCCATCTTTCAAAAGTAACAAAAAAGTTCCAATTTCGTTTTCCAAATGGGAGAAGAGGCTACCGTTAGTAAAATTAAGTGGACGGACGGAATTACCATTTGAAACCTTCCCATTTTCCACTTCCAATTCCCCACCTCACCTCCCCTCCGATGCTTGCGAAACCTTGCCCGATCTCAACTCCTTAGAGGAGTAGAAACCCCCTCCCCTCCTGTGGCGGCACATGGCCTCCCCTCGTCACAACAGTTGTGTGAACCCCCATCCCCTCCTTTACCCAATAGCCATGCGAACCCACACACATGAGAACATTAGTGCAGGTACCTAATAGTTTCTGAATTATTAATGAATTTTGTGGTAATAATCCCAACACATGAGAACATTCGCATAAGTCAAAGGTCCAAATCAATCACAACTGATATAATGTTGGAGTGCTCATTTGAAGAAACTTTACAAACTTTTTCGAATTCCTTTTCCCACCATATTTCTTGCAAGTGGCAAAATGCGTCTAGCTCGATACCCAAGTCCACATCATCTTTGTCAAAAATTCCTCAACAAGATTAGCAAGTTTCGCAGAACAAGGAAATTCCCAATCTCGCGAGTAGCAAAGGGAAGCTGATGGGAAAATTCCCATCGCACGAGACTAATGCAAGGAGAAGGGGAGGACATGTATCGCTGCATGTCGGAGGAAAGGAGGATGGGTGGTGTTCATGCGCTGCTGCATAATGGGAGGTTGGGGGGGGGGGGGGGCATTGGAAGAGTACACAGAAGGGATCGAGGTTTCAAATGGATGTAGAAAGAAGGAAATTCCAAATAAGAGATAATTTCGTTCGTCTACTTAATCTTACTAACCATAGCCTTTTCTACCATTTGGAAAATGGAATAGGGACCATTTTCTACATTTGAAAGATGAGGACTCATATTAGGTTTGGGTCCATAGATGATGGCTTGATATATAAATTGCCCTATTCAATAATTGAATCCTAACCCTTCTATTTATAATAAGCTATTTAGTAATTACTTCAATATCTAAGCAAAAAGTTATGAAGAGTGCAACACAAACGTGAACGTTTAACATTATCTAAACAGATATAGAGAAATCATGTTGAGATGAACTTTTAAAAAATTATCCATGTCAATAATATTTTGACAATCAAAATTAAGTATTGATGAAATATTAAATATATGAAACATCAAAAAACAAGAAAGAAGATCAACATCATTTACATGGTTCGAGAAGTAAGTCTAGCACACAAGGGGGGTGAATTGTACAATATACAATTATCGTGATAACAAAATTCAATTAAAAAATAATTCACAAACCAGAGAGAGAATAAAATCAAACCATAAGCGAGCTGTGATTTTTATGTGGAAACCCAAGCGGGTGAAAACCACAACCCATAACCATGTTCTAGGATTTCCCCTCCGCTCTCTCGACGAAGCATGTTTCCACTCATCTTGTAATACTTTAACCCAAGGGTAGTTCCTTGGGCAACTCCCAAAGGAAGATTATATATATATCTCATAAAAAGGAATCCACAACCCGAATACCAATACAATATTCTAAAAATTACTAAACTATGAAACTTGAATTCACACGCTTACAGACTTTCAACGCAAAATATGCTCGAGAATAATGATGATGATCGCAGTAAAGCACAGAGAGCACAAACAACTTCAGTAGCTAGAGAGCTTTGGATTGAAGAGATGTCGAGAGTGCAAAAACACTATAAGAACTCAAATATCACACAAGAATAACACTCTTTCTTATCTTTTGAGAGTAGAATATGTTTCTCTTGGTTGTGTTTCTCAAACAATGAGCCATAGGGTCCCTTATACAGGGTTAGCCTAAAAAAAGCCGTTGGTGTACAAAAACGGAAAATACAACATTCTGATTTCCAAAATCCATGAAATGTTCGACCATAAGAAACAAGGTGATCGATCAGGTCACAGAAAGTGATCGACCAAATTTTGTCGTTGGGCAGAAATTCAAAAAATGATCGATCATGGTCAAAGTATGGTCAATCATGGTTGATTGACCATGATGCAAGTTATGGTCGATCATATCAGAAAATCAATAATCAAGAATTGATAAATCGTAATAAAAAATATGATCGATCATATGCTTAAAAATTGACTACGTAAAACTGATGATTCTGGCTTAAGTTTGCTTGCTATGCAAAAACTATAACACTGTTTTTCAGGATAAAATAAAAAATATGTAATGTCATATTGGTCTTCCATGTCTTCAAATCTTGAGTTTTTGGAATTTAGTCTTTCTTTGATTCTTTCTGTAATATGATTCCGAGCCTTTAGTCTTCAAGCTGAGTCTATTAGAATTGATTTAGACTTTGAGTTAGCTTCATAGCTTTTCTACACTTTATCATTGAGCTTTTGTCTGAAAAATTAATCAAGCTACAAAACAAATATACACAAAGTCATTAGCAAAAGCTAAGTCACTAACACGGGACAGTCTTGGAGATCACCTTAAACAAGGGTGAAGAGCTATAGGATTGAATCTTGCTATTAGCATTCTCAATGGATACAAGTGGTATAGGATTCTTTATATAGCTCCCCACCAATACAAGTCAACTCAAACCAATTTAGGGACTAAACACATTACAATTGGACATGAATCAAGTACAACAACAACAAAGCATTTTCCCACATTAAGTAGGATCGTTTACATGGATTCTTTCCCTCCATTCAAATCTATCTTGGGTCAATCTCGGACATAGATCTAAAAAACTAAGATCCCTTCGTATAGTCTCATTCCAACATTTATTGGGCCTTCCTCGCCCTCTCTTAACTGGGCCAACATCCCAAAATCCGCATCTCCTAACTGATGCATCAGCCGACCTCCTTTGCAAATGGCTAAACCACCTTAAGCAGTTTTCTCACATCTTATCCTTAATCGGAGCTACGCCAACTCTCCTTCTGTTGCATCATTCCGAATTTGATCTTTACGTGCGAGTCTACACCTTAGCATGTTCATTTCTGCTACTTCCATTCTCTGCACATGTCTACAGTTTACATACCAACATTTAGATCCATAATGCATTGCAAGTCTCACAACTACTAAAAGAATCTCTCTTCTAAATGTTATAGTCACCAATCTTCTTCTCGATTCCTTCATCATTGCTTCCATTAAAAGTACACTCCATGTATTCAGTCTTATCCCTACTTATACGAAGTTCTATAGTGTCCAATGCATGTCTTCAGACCTCAAGATTCTCATTTACTCCATTTCTAGTTTCATCAATCGACACAATATCATCAACGAATAACATACACCAAGGTATCTCATCCTGAACGTGACTTGTCAACTAGTCAATAATAAAAGTAAAAAGGAATGGACTCAAAGCTGAACTTTGATGCAGACCAATGTTGATGTCAAAATAATCAGTCTTCAAAAATTGGACCTAAATCAAGTATTGTTAAAATTTTAAAATACATGCAACATCAAATAACAAAAAAGAAAACAAACATCATTTGTGTGGTTCAAGATGGTCTTGGAAACCACCCTTCTCCAGGATAGAAGACCCTACCAAGTCGATCTAACCATTAGCTTTCTAAATGGATACAAAACGTGGGAGGCTTTTTTATAACCCCACCAACACAACCAAGTACTATAACCAACTCTCTAAGGAGATCTTTGAGAGAGGTTGATACCTATACGAAAGCATCAAGTATATATCTCTCATATAGGAGTCTCAAAAGACAAGGCAACGAACAAGTGACGATTGAAGGTAGAGTACTCGGCTCGCCTACCACTCACCCTATCGACAAAGCAACTTTAGCACGAAATCGTAAACAAAGGTAGACCTGTATCTAAAGTGTTCTACTCAACACTCCTTTCTCCCATTCTTTACTAGAACATAATGTTAATCGACCAAGTTCAAGGAAGAAAATGGGACAAAAGAACCTTCTCCTTTTTTCCATTATTTTATGTTTCTTCTTTCTTTTTTTAAAATATCCATTTCTTTTGTGGTTTTTGTTCGTTTGCAAGCATGCTTCCTTTTTATCATAATTTTCCCCTCTTCAATCTTTTCCAACAACCTTTAATGTTTTTTCCCTTTCTTTGATTTCCTTTCACTTAATATGATTTGACAATCTATCTCTTTTATATAATAACCCCTCTTTCGGGCTATAACAATCCCTTATGATGTAATATGTCCCAAATTGACAGGTCAAGCTGGATTGAAGTCATCATAGATTTGGGGATTTTGATATATTAGGGGTTTCCCTCCCTTATTGATCAAATTTATTTATTCATCTATTTAGTTACGTTAAATAAATTGAGATTGACTATAATCTAAATATCTATGCTAGAGTAAATTAGTTAGTGAGTCAATAAGAGTCAGTTAGAGTCAATTAAGGCTATTTGATTTGATTTTGATCCTCTTTCAATTTTTGTAATTCCACATCTCTTATATAAAGATGATGGTACTCCTTTGTTTAATGAGTTCATAATATATGAAAATTAAGATTTTTTCTCCTGTTATCCTCTCCCTCATGCAATCTTCGCAATTCGTATCTAAAATCTTGCGCAACCGACATGTTCTTTTCTTCACCCCTTCTAAATTTCTTCCACCAAATGAATTTTCCATTGTTGGATTTTTTTCTATATGCATCACCTTATTAAATCATCTCTCGTACCTTTTCATTTTTTAATTGGATCCTTATTTAGAAAAATATCAAAGAATAACAACTCCCTTTAGGATCAAAGACCAAGAGACTTTAAAGTCCTTTCGTTCTTTCATTCTCTGTCAAGAGTAAGGTTCATCAAGTAAACCAGTAACTATTGTGTGATAACAACAACAAAGCCTTTTCTAACATTAAGTAGGAAAAGCTAAGTGTGATAAGGTTAGAAAAAATCCACCTTATTGTTACTTCTCATAGTTTCACCAACACATTGGATGTGGTATACATGATTTACCTTCTCACAAGGTATCTGCCTCGTGTGCCTCCATTGCAAACCGTGTCACCTTTGTTTCGCCTAAACATTCTTCTCCCAAGTGTTCCAACCACTTCAACTGTCTCGACATGTATTCTCGGAATGAATGCTTGTTCCCTCTTTTCTAAATCATCACAGGATAATTGCATGATGATGCCTTTGCACATTTGATCATGTCATCTTGTAGCATACTGGGACAACCATATTCCTCATGTTGCCACATGCCACCTTGAATCTCAAAGAATCGACTATCTACAAATCCTTGGGACTTGGATGTGTTATTTGTGATAGATGATGTCCCCTTCTTAGATCGTGTTACCACCATTATGTCTTCTTTTATCGATGCCTTGGATCAATACAATCGCAAGCACCTTAAATCAACATTTTTGGTAGCTAAGCCTGAGATCAACGTTGATGAAAACATGTATGATGGTGGAAGGCGAGTTTTTATGGCTTCTTTGTGTGAATAACGACTATTCTTGTGCAAATAGTGAGCGAAATGATTAATGCATGACTATAACTTCGAATAAAATAATCAAATTCTAGGTAAAATTGAACATCGAGATGAAGGTTCTAAATTGACTTACTCTAATAGAATGTTAACATTTGAAATATGTGCAACATCAAAGAAAAAAAGAAAGAAGACAAACATCAATTGTGTGGCTCAAGACGATCTTTGAGTCCACTGTACTCCACAACATGGTTTTAAGTGCATATGCTAATGTATCCTCACCAAGTCTGAAAATGGGCATGCCAAGGGCATGCAAATGACATGCCGATGATACCCCGAAATCGTACTGAAACAACTTTAAAAAAATGAAAGTTGGTGAACTTCAAAGACAGAAAGGCTCTAATATATCCTAAGTGAATAAGTAATGTAATTATAATATATTTGGTATACGGATAAATTAAAAATATAACATTAATACATGTTGTCATATTGATAATCATGAATATTGATACATATCCTTTATGAGACACGAACATGCATGGAATAATTTTGCAAAATAAAGATAAAAAGAAAACAAACTAAAATAATCATTCGTAATTCATCTCCAAAATGGATTTCTTATCGAACCTAGACTCGATCGCTCGCTTTTTTGCTTGAGTCGATGAAATGCTTCAACATCTTCAAAATAATTTTCTCGTATCATATACGAGTAGATGCTATTGTAGTCTATGGCAAGTCTATACTCTTGGTCAGAACTATTTGGAGCATTCGAATATTTGGATATCTGCTCTCATTATTATTTGGATATCTGCTCTCATTACACATATCTCTTACTGAGTGGCACAAACATTTGATGATGCAATAGAGCTCATTCTTGATGAGAATGTTGATGCAGAGCTATTGAAACTTGTGATGAGTGTGGTCGAGAGTGTTGAAGAGGTTCACATGAAAAAAATCAAGATAAAAATCATATTTTTGTCCAGCTCTTGCCTCACTAGAAGAAGAGTCTCCGATTCCACTAGCACCACCACCATAATCACATACCTATAGACGACGGGAGGATCACGAGAAGCATTCAATCCTACTAAAAAGTATTGGAAAAGATATCACCACCATGATATGATATTTTTTTGAGATCTCATCAAGATTCTTGATGATAAGATCTTAAAGCATAACCAAAAGGGTAGTGAAGGATGCGTCGACGCCTTCGTATTGAAAATCACACAATTTCATCTTTAAGAGATTCTACTTAAGATATTAATTAAGTACTCCAAACGATTCCCATACAACCAATAGCCAAGGCCACCATGTTGGTACAATACACAAATTATTCCCAACATATTCTTTTCCACCTTCGAATATTTGACTATCAGTTAGAATTGTAGTTACCACAAAAATTGTGACTATCAGTTAGAATTGTAGTTACCACAAAAATTGAAGAACAATACACGGTGGATAAGAATAGAAGATAAAAATATAAATAAATCCTCATTAATGTAACTCCCGTAAATTATCAATTTGTTAATACAAGATTATTGGGTGAGAATGTGAATGTATAAGCATACATGGAAGAACAATGAAATCAGAAAAATGAAGAAACAATACATGGAGGATGAGAATAGATGACAAACGAAGAGGAATTCCCATTACTTTATTTAAAACCACACTTCATTGTGGATTTACCAAAGTAGGATTATTTGCAGGGTACTTTTTTGGAATGAGAATGAGCCTATTAAAATTAAAAGAACAATCAAACCATAAAAAATGAAGAAATAAGATGTGGTGGATGAGAATATAAGATGACAAATGAAAAACTCGCCAAATGTTGTGACTTCCAAACCTAATTGATGTAAGGTATTACATGTTCTTATTTGATATTTTTGGAGCACATAAAGTAGCATGTCTCTCTGTGTCCTCAATATTTTAAAAGAAATGCAAAGACATCTATATTTTTTGCATGTATCAATGACATGCCCCGAATCGTCGGCATGCCCCCATACGACAAACATCCCATCAACATGCCAACAATATCATGGAAAGTTAACACTCCACCCATATCGACGCCACCAAACACATCGACACGACACGATATGGCTGCATGTCGCGACACCTTAATCTATGCTCTACAAAGAAGACACTATGGGGTCTGACCTTGTTATTAGATTTCGCAGTGGATACAACAATTGCGAGGCTTTTTATATAGACCCAATAACACAACCAAGTCCAAACTATAACCAATATGGTACAAAATACACAAAAAATGGATTTTCCTACAAGATGCGATTACTCAACCAATCGACTCAACCCTTGACTATTACCAACATGAATGATAGACTTTGTTTAGTATTGTAAAAAGCAAATTATGTTAGATTAATTTAGTTCAACATATTTTTCATGTCCTAATCACATTCTAAAATCAAATCTCAACCTCTTAAACATGCATAAGAGCTACAATTTAAATAACACATACCCCAAACATGCTACATAAGGGCGTTCGAGTCGATGGAAAGGGTATGCCTATGGCCCAAGGACTCCATATTCTAGTTATGAAAATCACCCGACCCTTGCATATGTTTTCAAGAGGTAGGAGATTGTTGTGGCTTCAAACTCTAGCAAGAAGATCGGTTAAAAAGATGCTTTATGGAGGATATGCAGAGGTTAATGCCATTGGCTAAAGGTTTCTATGGGAAATTGTTCGAATGATGCACCTAGCAGTGTGGGAGAGTCAACCTCGAGTTTTCATCATTCCCTTTCCAATAAGTATTTAGATGATGAGCTAAGGGGGTTTTCATCAAAATGATATAGGTATGGATATATAGAGTGGTCCGAGATACCTCACTCCTTGATTAAGGCATGTGCATTATTATAGTTACCTCATGTCCCTTATCTGTGTTGATCAAGTTTCCCATGTAGACGATGAGGAGAAAAAGAGTGGTAAATGTATACAAGAGAAAATGAGTAGTCATATTTAAGTTGACATGCTCGACGTATAGCTCGCGAGAGGAAGAAATGGATCCCTTGTTCTTTGGGAGTCCCTCACCCGACGAGTGCGGGATAAGACAAACATATTATCATCAGTTTCCTCATCTTTTCATAATTTGAAGAGATCATATAAGTATGATCAATCAATTACCACGCCAAGGACACACACCTGTAGACAAGGAGGCAACCCCACATAAATGACCTTTAATTTCACCTCGCCTTGAAACAGAGAACATGTACTAATCTCTTGAGGTGGGTTGGGCTTCTACTCATCAATTGCATAATTTTTTTTGATAACATATTAGAGATCACATAGGTATAGTTGATCAACGACTACAACAAGCTTCTAGCAACATGGGCATTT
Organism: Ottelia alismoides; assembly: GCA_037367405.1. NCBI lineage: Eukaryota > Viridiplantae > Streptophyta > Magnoliopsida > Alismatales > Hydrocharitaceae > Ottelia > Ottelia alismoides. The sequence goes on from JAZKJV010000276.1 coordinate 362,747, forward strand.
ACTTGTTGACTACACAATAGAAATATTTGTGTTTGCCACATCTTGAAAGTTGAAATACAAAATACGATAGTAATCTCTAGCTGTCATCAGTTGGCTCTTTGCAAGAAAAATTACATGCCTTATGATAAAAAAGCAAAAAAATAGTAGCAGTGTTTGCATTATCTCTCAACCAGGGTTTTGAACAAGTTTGAAATGATTGGTTCCAAAAGAGATGTGTGCCCACGTATGTTGCATAACTGTGGTGAACTTTATGATTGAAAATGATACACAACTAATGCATCGAAACATGATTTCACCTGGAACAACTTTGTATTGAGATACCCCGTTAATATTTAGAACCAACTGATTTTGTTCTAACTCAGTTTTCATTAATTGAGATTCCAGGAAAACAGACTTCAGAAACCCATAGAACATTAGTCGTGAAGATATACCTTTATATTTGCTTGGCTTGCTGCCAATGCAATAGAACTTTGCGGATTTCGTATGTTAAATCCTACTATGCATGCACTGCAGGCTTGAGCTAAATCAACATCAGACTGTGAAATAGGGCCAACACCTACATGAACTATGTTGATGAAAACCTGAAAAGAACCCAGAATAAAAAAAAAAGAAAGCAATATCTGAGATAAACGAATTAGTACGCAAAAATTTCAGACATGGCATCATAAAAATAATAAATAAGATGGTTATATAAGAAATGGAAAACGGCTATCAAACACAAGAAATAAAAGAGTAAGGTGATAATTTTGACGAACACATCTGCAACTGGAAGGCAATAAAAAATAATATTATAGGCATTCTAAAATATAGAAATTTAGCAGCCCCAGGAGATAAAAAGGGACCGAAGGATGGTGTATACTGGAAACGGGAGAAGTAAAGAGAGGCCAGAAGGGAGAGAAGAAGAGAGGCCGCCAAAGTCTGGTAAATGGAGAGGTAAAGAGGGCAAAAAGCGAGGCAGGCAAGTGATAGAGAGAGGTAGCAAAGATGTAGAGATGGAGATTGAGGATGGCGTCGATACAGGCTGGGGAGGGTGGCCATAATGGTGGTGAGGGTTGGATCAAGGTGCGTAGAAAGGTCTGGAGTGTGGCACCTAGTAACCAACCATGGCGTCTGGTGGTGGTGGGGTCCAAGGTCGACAAGTCATCTTCAAGGACAACCCAGTCCATTTGCTATAGGTGTAAAGGACATATGGCCAGATTCTGCAGGGGACCCTGCCACGCTTCTGTGAGGCAAATCAGGCCTCCTGCAGAACAGATGAAAAGGGTCTGGGGTATCAGGATCCCACAGCTAACCAGCAATCCAACATGGTTCGAATGATCCCAATTGACACAATCTTGACAAGGGTATGCTCTAATTCAGAAGACTGCTTATTTGCAAATTGCAGTGCCCTTGCCAGTGGGCACTGTTCTTGGAGCATTGTTCACTGGAATGGGGTTTAGATGTCAAAGTCAACAAGGTGCTTTTGGAGCGTCCCCATGCCTACGTCAAAGGAGTTTCCCTTCGTTTAGTGTGATTGCTCCTTTCACGAAAGGTGCTGCCTTCGGTGGGCGAGGTTATGACTCTTCTGATAGATGGCCTGTACTAGGGCTCTTTGATGGATGCCATTGTGGAGATCAAAGGGCTTTTCACATGCTGCACTCAAGCTTGAAGATAATGACAGGCAGGCTACATTCCACCTCTTGTTGTGGAAGGTGGCACTCATAGGGGTCCTCTATGAGTGCATTGCAGTGAATCTCAGCTAGGCGGAGTTAGGATTCTGAAGACAATAGCTGCTTGTTAGACCAGGGTCAACCATCAATGGGTAGGTTCGACGATGGATTTCACAGCAACTTTCGTGTCACCACCAACACATGCTGAAGTGTTGGGATTCGATGGGATTTGTATGGTCATCGGCGGAAAATGAGTCAGAAGGTGGTGGGGGTTGTCGACTCGACCTGGGAGGAATTTGAAGCGTCTTCTCTATTATGCCGGAATTTTTATATATTATTATAGCCTCAAAATAGTGAAGAAGGGAGCAAAGAAAGCTGTAAACTAAGCTGCATCAAAGTTCAGCTTTGAGTCCATTCCTTTTTACTTGGATTATGGACGAGGTGATTAGTCACATTCAAGATGAGATACATTGGTGTATGTTATTCGTTGATGATATTGTGTTGATTGATGAGACTAGAAATGGAGTAAATGAAAAGTTGAGGTATGGAGACATGCATTAGAGACTAACGAATTTTGTATAATTAGGGATAAGACTAAGGACCCCGACGGGGAAGACTGACTATTTTGATATCAACATTGGTTTACATCAAGGTTCAGCTTTGAGTCCATTTCTTTTTACTTTGATTATGGACGAGTTGACAAGTCACATTCAGGATGAGTTACCTTGGTGTATGTTATTTGCTGATGATATTGTGTTGATTGACGAGACTAGAGATGGAGTAAATGAGAAGCTTGAGGTTTGGAGACATGCATTGGAGACTAAAGGCTTTCGTATAAGTAGAGCTAAGACGGAATATATGGAATGCACCTTTGATGGAAGCAATGGTGAAGGAATCGAGGTGAAGATTGGTGACGATAGCATTCAGAAGAGAGATTCTTTTAGATATCTGGGATCTATTTTGCAACATGATGGGGAAATTGATGGAGATGTTACTAATAGAATAAATGCAGGCTGGCTAAAGTGGAGAGGAGCCTCCGCTGTTCTCTGTGATAAGAAAATTCCTTTAAAAATTAAAGGAAAGTTTTACAAAGCAGCCGTGAGACCTGCTATGCTTTATGGTTCTGAATGTTAGCCTGTGAACCATAGACATGTGCAGAGAATGGCTGTAGCAGAAATGAAAATGCTAAGATGGATGTGTGGGCATACACGTAAAGATCGGATTCGGAATGATGCAATCAGAAAGAAAGTTGGTGTAGCTCCGATCGAGGATAAGATGCGAGAAAACCGCTTAAGATGGTTTGGTCATTTGCAAAGAAGGTCAACTGATGCACCGGTTAGGAGATGCGAGTGGTGGGATGTTGAGCCGGCTAAGAGAGGGCGAGGACGGCCCAAGAAGTGTTGGAAAGAGACTATACGAAGGGATCTTAGTTTTTTGGATATAAGTCCGAGATTGACCCAAGATAGATCTGAATGGAGGCGAAGAATCTATGTAGCCGACCCTACTTAATTGTGGGAAAAGGCTTTGTTGTTGTTGTTGTTGTTGTAGGGATAAGACTGAATACATGGAGAGTACTTTTAATGCAAGCAATGGTGAAAGAATCGATGTGAAGATTGGTGATGATAACATTCATAAGAAAGATTCTTTTAGATACATGGGATCTATTTTACAACATGATGGGGAAATCGATGGAGATGTTACTCATAGAATAAATGCATGTTGGCTAAAGAGGAGATGAGCCTCTATTGTTCTATGTGATAAGAAATCCTATGAAAATCAAAGGAAAGTTTTACAAAGCAACCACGAGACCTGCTATGCTCTATGGATCTGAATGGTGGCATGTAAACCATAGATGTGTGTAGAGAATGATACTTCCAGAAATGAAAATGGTAAGATGGATGTGTGGACATACACGTAAAGATCGAATTCGGAATGATGCAATCTGAAGGAAAGTAGGTGTAGCTTCGATCGAGGATAAGATACGAGAAAACTACTTAAGGTGGTTTGGTCATTTGCAAATGAGGTTGGGTGATGCACCAATAAGGAGATGAAGTGTTGGGGCATTAATTCGCCTAAGAGAGGGCAAGGAAGGCCTAGGAAATGTTGAAATGAGACTATCCGAAGGGATCTTAGTTTTTTGGATCTAAACACGAATCAAGGTAGAAAATTCTGCATGCATATGAGATTCGATTTGAGTTTGGGGGTAAAGAAGAAGGAAATTCATTGTCGAAGTGCCTTCCTTCTCTTCTTAACGAGCCCAGATATAGATATATAGTAAGATAGACGAAGGTTAGGTTGATGCTCCCTCTGTCCTTTTTTAGGAATCTTTCCTTTCCCGACTCTCCTTTGCTTAGGAGAGTAGCTTCTATTTCAACCTCTGTGGCGTGGTGGATAAGCAAAAAGAAGCATTTATTTTCAGATGACCGAGACAAGGACTTTCCTGGCCCAGCAAGAATCATGTCTTCTACCGTATTGGCAACACAACGATCTAACCTCTCTCCTGATCGTGCTCAATGATTCTACCACGGTACCACAAATTCGCAAGTTGATCCTAAGTAATCGTTGTTGTTCATTGGATTTTAGAGGGAGGACTTCGTTAGGATTGGAGAATTGGTGCGATTCTTCCTGAATAGACTAGATTTGCCCACCGAGAGTGGCTTGGAAAGTCTGACCTAAACTCTTTCGACTGAATACGAGAAAGCCTATAAAACAACCACCTACTATCATTTCTTTATTATATATTGATATCTTCTTCGAACTTGATGCACAAATAGATGGAATAACAACAAATAGCATCTTTCGATATTGCATATCCGTTGAACTCTCTCTCATTTAGAAACTTCCTCAGTATCGTCAGCAACTCGACGGGAAGTCGTTGGCGAATAGGATGTGCTCGCCCAGCGAAAAAAGACCTGCCCCTCAGACCCCCTAGGCACGGAAGAAAGAAGAAAAGTGCGCCTTCTATTAAATATTTAAGGTCTCGAAGATAGGTCGGAGCTTTTGGATTCCCATTGTATATCCTTGTACACGCCTTCCCCCTAGATGAGATAGTCCTCAGGGACGGGAGGGTCGTGTTCAGAAGCCCCCGCTTCCCGGTCTTGGAAGGCTTTTATAGTAGCTTACGGACACGCGGGTACACACCAACCCTTTTCAGAGTTCATTTGTGCTCTACCTCCCCCCTTCTTCCTCCAAGTGTGACGTACTTTTGCCAATTTTGAACAACTGCTTAGAGGCGGGTCTTCTTCATCCCTCTTCTCCGTCCATGTAGGGTCCGCAAGGTATAAACCTCATGGGTATCTGGCTACAGTTGTGTACCACGGTAGGTGTCGAAGACCAAGTCTCGACCTAGCACATGGATAGTGATGGAAGTCCCTTAGAAAGGGGGGCAAGGCCCACCTCAGCACTCCTTATGACCCAAGATAGATATGAATGGAGGCAAAGAATCTATGTAGTCGACCCTACTTAATGTGTGAAAAGGCTCGTTGCTGTTGTATTATTGCCTCGATTTCACAGTTTATGAGTACACTCAGACAACGTGACCAAATCATGGCCTCAAATTTCAGCAAAATTTGGTCGAATTTCTGTCGAATATCGATATCCAGTCGAAATCGAAATTCGACCGAAATGACCAAAATGTCCGAAATGTGGGGGTCCTAGTACAAAAAATGACCGAAATGGCCGAAATTCCAGTCGAAATTCCACCGAAATTCTGTTTTGGTCGATACCGAAATGATGACCGAAATAATGCCCCTTATCAACAAGCTATGGTTGGAGATTGTTGATGCATCAGATTGTAGGTACACACGGTGGAATCCAAGCATGTACTCTCGTATTGATCATCATTTTATCTATAGAGATAATGCAAATATTTTTATCGGCCTCATTGACCTCGGTCAAGATCCAATCATATACTGTTGATGTAGGACTCTGGTGAGGACCATCATCTATCCTCTTTCTTCAAATTTGAATGTTCCTTGTTGAAGGTGGGGTTCAAGGACATAGTTAAGGATTTCTAGATGAAGTACTTGTCTGGCAGGCTGACAATTGAGATGGTTGCACCAAAGTTGGCGGCACTTAAGAGAATGCTCATTACCTATAGCACAAACATTGGTTCCAATGAGGGCAAGTGAGAGAGCAGGCATGTGAAAATATTTTCAAGCTTAATAAATTGGAGGATGATAGGACCTTGAGTAGGGATTAGCTAGAAGAATAGCGAGAACAAAAACACTACTAAAAGAGGGAAAGAATTGTGAGATGCAATGGAGGCAGAGGTTGATAAAAACTTGGCTAAAAGAGGGGGTAGTGAGATCACTAAGTTCTTTTATGCCAGGGCTGGTAGGAGGTGGACGAGGAACCCAATGCATTCCATCTCTTTTGGTAGTAAGCAGATTCACGGGAAGCATGAAATTGGCACCACAATTAAGGGTCATTTGCTTGAGTTGAGCATGTGTATTCATAGAAATGGTGAGAATGGGTTAGGTCGTGGCCCAAAGAGGTTGGCTCAAGCGAAGGGCCTGACGCCTCGAGAGTTTCGAACTGTGAATTATGATCTGAACATGGATAGTTCTGCAGGACCATATGGATTGTTTATTTTCCTCTTCAAAAAATTCTGGCACATCAAGGACGATAATGTCATTGAGATTAAGGATTTCAGAACGAGCAATTTGGGTTTCGATAGATTAAACAATGCTTTCATTGTTCTACCGCCCAAAATGGAGGATGCACTACATGTGTAGGATTTTAGCCATCGCACTTTCCAATGCAATTTACTGCATTATGGTCAAGCTGCTGACACATCGTTCTTAGAGGGGTTCCTTTCATAACAAATATATGATGTACACTATGGTGATGGCCACTTGGATGATTGCTAATTGCTGGGGAAAAAGGTCAAGGTTATTCTTAGGAAGGTTGACTTTTCCATATGGGATTCTCTTCACAAGCGATGCTTTTCATAAGTTTAGATTGCTTAGATGAAAATATGCATCATCTACCTTTTGGCCAAGGCCCTAAATGTCAGTTTCGGTCACCATTTCGATATCGACCAAAACAGAATTTCGGTGGAATTTCGACCGGAATTTCGGTCATTTCGGTCATTTTTTGTACTAGGACCCCATATTTCGATCATTTCGGTTGAATTTCGATTTCGATTGGATATTGATATTCGACATAAATTCGACCGAATTTCGCTGAAATTTGAGGTCATTTTTTGGCTATGTGGGGTTCCCAAATATCCATAGTTTTGGAAAGTGGATATCTATCAACCGGGGTTTTGGCTAAAGACTCAACGGTAGAGCTTACGGGCAAGGCAAGGTATTATCAAAGTGGGTGAACACATGGTTGGAGGGAAGGGGAAATTAGGCAAGGATACCCCCATGCACATTTCCATTTTTGATATCAAGGAAGATGCATTGGCATTGACCATTAACCTAGTTATGCATATGCTATGGTTACAAGTGATAGGAGCTCATGATTCCAGTGATACAATATGCATATACAATCTTCTTCGTGGACAGAGGAGCAGCTAAAGCTAATAATGTTTCAATGGTCTTAGAGATCTTTGATAAAATTTCAAACCTCAAGGTCAACGATGAGAAGTAAGTCTTTGTTCCTTTTGGTATGATGTGTAGAGCTTCGAGTACCCAGTTGGCGAGTTTGCCACTAACTTATCACGGCATACCTTTAGCATCATGTAAACTTCAAGTTGAATGGATGTATCTAGTGAATAAACATTATAAAAAGTTGTTTGTCGAAGGGTGGCACCCTTGTGCTTATTAAGGTGCTGTTGTCTGTGAGCCGTGTTTTCTCCATCTCTACTCGTTTATTGTAAGCCAAAGTATAGAGGAATCTGGAGTCCTCGATGAGACAAGAGAGAGATGTATTGACAAATGTCCCTCGCCAAGTGAGCCATGGCACTTCTGTGGTTAACTACGATTCGATGGTGCAAGTGGTCGAGAATGGGGTCTTGGCATGTTGAAGCTAAGGAGATGAACAAGAATTTGGGGAGAGGGTACAACTTGCCCTATCACTTATTATGGAACAAGTCTATTTTGTGACTGTAGGTTTGTATAAGTTGTCGGATGCAATCGACCTATCGTCTGATTTCCAGATGGAAATTTTCGTTATTCATCGTGATGCAGCATCATTATTCCGATCAACTTTGAGAGATGGTCCTTCTTTCCATTGTTGGATGGATGAGTAGATGATGAAGGAGATTCTCTTCAATTGAAATCAAAATCTCTGTGCTGGAAGAATCAGGATCTTCGAGTGGATAGTGATAGAGGCATGATCCAATGCTATGTGGGATCCTTTTCAAATTAATGAGGAAGATAAATTTCTTGAGACTATGGAGGGACCCTCGGATGGATGCGACCATTGGTCATGGGATGATGGGAACTTCTTGGTCAAGAAGGCGTACAAGGCTCTCTCAACCTCCATGGTCAAATAGCTATTGCAAGATGAGTTGGAGTTCGAAGGTGCCTAAGAGAGTGAACATTTTCTTGTGGCTGTTGAAAGGGCTACAAGATCTCCATCAATCCGCAAGAGCTAAACTAAAAGAGAACCATCTTACCTATTGAAAACTGAAGGTGTAATTTCATGATGCACTTTATATGATATTTGTAATAGAATTTATGAAAAAATAATGAAAGTTAGAATCCAGCCAATTATATATTTTCTTTTCAGTTTCCCACACTAACAACTTAGGGCAGCACGATTTCCATACCTGTGGGCTATTTAGACTATTTAATGCATCCCGTACTGCCTGAACAGTGCCCTGTACATCAGCTTTAACTATAATTGGCATCTCTACTTGTTTGACATCGTCATTTAAATCTTGCATTTCAAACTTCTTTGAGCTGACCATCTTGATTCTGTCTGCCTCTAGCTTTCTTTTCCTTCCTGCACTAAGCATTTTTGCTCTCTCCTCCGTTCCAACAATAATGACATCATCTCCAGCCATTGGTAAACCTTTAAGACCCTCAATCTCTACTGGCATTGCAGGTCTTGCGAAATCCGTCACTTTCCCGCTCATGTCCCTCAAGGCTCTAATCCTTCCCCATTCTGCACCAACAACTAAATGCTGCCCACAGACTAATGTTCCAGATCTTATTATTGCAGTTGCTAAAGGACCCCGTCCCCTGTCTAGCCTTGCCTCAACAACATAAGCTTGAGCAGGACCATCAATCCGTGATTTAAGATCCATCAACTCAGACTGAAGTAGCAAGGCCTCCTCTAACTTGTCCAAGCCACTTTTTCTTGTAGCAGAAACTTCAACGACCTGAACATCGCCTCCCATTTCTTCAAGCATCAACCCTTCTGAACAGAGTTGACTTTTCACTTTCTGGGGATCAGCAGATGGTTTATCACATTTGTTGATGGCAACCACTATAGGAACATTAGCTTCTTTCGCATGAGAAATGGACTCACGAGTTTGAGGCATCACACCATCATCTGCTGCAACTACAAGAACAACAATATCAGTGACAGCAGCTCCCCGTGCCCGCATCGCACTAAAGGCAGCATGTCCTGGGGTATCAAGAAAAGTGATTGAAGCTCCGGATGGCATGCTAACCACAAAAGCACCTAAGTGTTGAGTGATGCCTCCAGCCTCCCTTGCTGCAACAGATGTTTCACGCAAGGCATCTAAAAGGGAGGTTTTTCCATGATCAACATGGCCCATAACTGTTACAACAGGTGGGCGAGGCTGAAAGTCAACACCATCATTGCACTGTGACCTTCTAGCATTGATACCCAGTTCCTGGATTTACGATTCCATAAGGTATGCTACAACACTTAAAGCTGGAATTGAAACTGAGCAATAACAGTATCTCAAGAAAATAGAAAATAGCAAAAAGATACAGAAAATTCACTTAAAATTTTCATTGCATGGATAGAAAAGTTCACAAAGTATATTCAACGGCAACCAATTCCACTTCGGCTGCCCTTTATCTCCAAACATGGCCTGCTAATTAGTTTTACTCACAAAGACTGCTATTTTTTTTAAACAATGAGTGAAAACCAAAAGTTAAAACATAATAAAAAGGAAGGCCAATCCAAACAAGATAATGAAGTATATGATTACCTGCTCGAAGAAATGAGGTTGAAGAATCACTGGTAAATTTAACAGAAAGTATCTCAAGGAAATAGAGGAGGAATCTTATTAGTAAATCTAAGAGTCCTTACAAGATAGGTAGTTTAGCACTAGATAAACAAGTAGAATTGCAAAGATAGATTGAGACACACATGCATGCAAAACATAGATCACAACCATAAGCATACATCGGTTTTGATGTAAAAATCCACATGGGTAAAAACCACGACCCAGAAATTCCAATTCTAGAATAACCCCTCTGCTCTCTCAACCAATCTTGCTTCCACTATCTGCACTACTTGAAATCGAGGGTAGTCCAACCTCGCGTACAAAATGTATCATTCCGTGGAAAAAAACCCAAAAGGAAGATTTTATATTTGTGAAGAAAAGAACTTATAATGTGGGAATTTGTGTACAATGTTAACAAATGAAAAACACGTTATTAAAATACAATCTTAATATCACAAGCTTACTCGAGCTTTAAGTAAGATTCAAATAGGCGTTAGATGCTCAATGAAGATAAATAAAACTTGAAAGCTTGAGAGCGGAATAAGAACTTGAGTATCGCATACAATTGAGCATTCTTCTTCACTTGTATGAATACAATTGTATTTCTATGTTGTATCTATGGTAATGGAGCTTAAAGGACCTATATATAATTTTAGAGTGCTGAATAACCGTTGGAGAGCCATAAAAGTGATTACGATGTACTTGCAGAAAATGAATCATCGGGAAAAACTCCATCAGTTGACTAAAACTGAATTAGCCAACTGGTTTAAAACAGTGTTCGGAAAAATAGAAGAAGTGTTTATTCCATCAGCCCTAGGCTCTCTTATATAAGAGAGTAGCCTATGGGTAAATTACATAAAGCATACAACAGAAAAGAAAAATAACAGAGAAATACAAAGTAAACTAATATATGTTTACACTCCCCCTCAAGATGGAGCATAGATGTCAATCATGCTCAGCTTGGACGCACACTTCTAAATGGACCTCGTAGTAATGCCTTGGTGAATATATCTGCAGTTTGATTCTCTGAACTAACATGGGATGTAGCAATGAATCCCTTCTGAATCATGTCACGTATGAAGTGACAGTCAACCTCAATGTGCTTGGTTCGCTCATGGAATGCTGGATTGTTTGCAATGAACAAGGCTGCCTGATTGTCACATTCTAAGGTCATAGGAAGTGGGACTTCTATACATAGATCTGTAAGCACGGCCTTTACCCACATCATTTCTGTACTAACCTGAGCCATAGGCCTATATTCAGATTCAACACTAGACCTGGCTACCACCGTTTGTTTCTTGCTCCTCCATGAGATTAGAGAATCTCCAACGTAAACTGCAAACCTAGAGGTAGACTTCCTGTCCTTGGGACACCCAACATAATCTGCATCTGCACAGGCTGAGATGGAGATCACCTTGCCTTTCTTGAACAATAGACCCGCGCCTGGTGATGACTTGAGGTACCTGAGTATCATCTGTATTGCATCCATGTGAACCTGACGTGGTTGTTCCATGAACTGGCTCACTCGATTCACAATCACAGCAAAGGCTATGTCTGGCCTGGTAATAGTGATGTATAGGAGTTTGCCCACCAGTTCTCTGTATCTCCTCCTATCCACCTCCTCTGTATCACCATCATATAGCTTCATACTGGGATCCATCGGTGTAGTAGCAGGTCGACATCCAAGCATTCCTGTCTCACTCAACAGGTCAGTGACATATTTTCTCTGAGACATTACCAACCCATGCGGATTTCTGGCAAACTCCAGTCCCAGAAAGTATCTAAGAACTCCAAGGTCCTTAGTGACAAATTCGCTCCCCAACATTTCTTTCGCCTTCTTTATCCCTTGTACATCATCACCTGTAATCAAGATGTCATCTACATAGACCATGATTGCAATAATACCTCTTGAAGTCTTCTGTACAAACAAGGAATGATCTGCATTAGGGCGTTTGTATCCCTGTTTTTCAAAGAGGTCTGAGAGCTTCTGAAACCATGCTCTGGGGCTCTGCTTAAGGCCATAGATAGCCTTATAAAGTCTGCACACCTTGGAACACTCCACCTAAACAGCAAAACCAGGTGGTTGTTGCATGTAGACTTCCTCCTGTAAGTCACCATACAGGAACGCATTCTTCACATCCAACTGATATAGCGACCACTCACGAGTAACCGCAACTGACAGCAAGATCCGTAGGGTAGAATGACGGGTTACTGGCGAGAATGTATCAAGATAGTCCACCCCGTATGTCTGTGTAAAGCCACGAGCAACAAGGCGAGCCTTGTATCTGTCAATACTGCCATCTGCATTCTGCTTGACTGTAAATACCCACTTGCAGCTCACTGGGGACACATCTGCAGGTATAGGAACTAGACTCCAAGTTCCTCAAGATTGAAGAGCTGCCATTTCTTCCTCCATTGCTAGACGCCATCTACTATCCTTCAGAGCGTCTTGGTAATTCCGTGGAATATCTATAGCTGACAAGGCCACCACAAAGTTCCTGAAGTCCCCAGATAGTCGTTCAAATGACACAGAGGCTGCTAAAGGATATGTGGCGCAACTCCTCTTCGATTTGCGTATAGCAATAGGAACATCTAAATCAGCCGTGTCCTCATATGTCCTCTACAACACATCCTGCTCAAAAAACATCATTAGATCCATCAAGAGTAATATCTTCAGAACATACCTTAGGCGAGCTAGGTGATGAGTCTTGACCATGAGCTGGAGTAGGTCTGCGGGTATAATGAAATGGTAGTGGTGAAACATGGATAATAATAGGAGGTGCAGATGATGGTAAAGGAGCTGGTGGTGATGGTACTGGTGGTGGTGTCACATAGATGGCATCGGTAGTAACTGGAGGTAGCTGCTGATCACCTGAGGATGAAAAATACATTACGGATTCAAAAAATGTAACATCTGCACTAACAAGATACCGCTTGCGCAATGGATCATAGCACTTGTACCCCTTTTGAGTTCTGGAGTACCCAACAAACACACACTTGACAGCCCTAGGAGAGAGCTTGTCAGTACCGGGAGACAACTAGTGGACAAAGGCAACCGAACCAAACACACGAGGAGTCAGGGAAAATAGATCTTTACCAGGAAAGATAAGAGTGAAAGGAATCTTGTCACCTATGACGGATGACGGCATACGATTGATTAGGTAACACGCTGTAAGAACCGCATCACCCCAGTAAGGATAGGGAGCATTGCTCTGTATAAGAAGTGACCTGGTGACATCTAGTAAGTGGCGATGTTTTCTTTCAGCGATCCCATTCTGTTGAGAGGTATAGGCACATGATGTCTGGTGGATAATCCCATGGGATGAGAAATAACTGGCTAGGACATGAGTACATAGTTCCAGGGCATTATCACTTCTCACAATTTTAACAGAAGTGGAGAAAACATTACGAATCTCATAAAGAAAATTGATAATAATATTCCCTGCTTCAGATTTATTCTTTAACAAAAATACCAATGACACACGAGAAAAATCATCCACAATAACTATATAAAACCTGTGTCCCTGATGATCAGGAACACGACTCGGACCCCAGATATCAATGTGAAATAACTCAAACTTGGAGGTACTACTCCAACATTGACGACTGGGAAAGGTAGACCGATGATGCTTTCCCAACTGACAAGCCTCACATTGGATAAATGTGTGAGGCAGACCCTGGGGTAACATACGACGCATCTTCTGAAGCGGTAGATGTCCAAAGCGCAGATGCCATAGCAGAGGTGATACAGATCCAGTAGGTAAGGATGAGGTTCCAGCAAAAAGAGGCTGACTGAGGCATTAGAGGCCTCCTTGCTCATAGCCACGACTAATCACGTTGCCCGTAAGGATGTCCTGAAAAACAAGAGAAGATGGATCAAAAATCGCCCGACATTGTAAATCCTTGGTAATTTGGCTGATAGATAACAAATTCATTGAAAAATCAGGTGCATGTAACACATTCTTCAGCTGCATAGAAGGTGTCAGTCTAATCTCCCCCTGACCAGTAATTGGGGAATGCGTGCCATTAGCAATGACCACTGTTCAACCTGGAGGGATCTGTCTGTATCCTGTAAGTAGACTTTGATGGCCACATAGATGATGTATGGCGCTAGAGTCCATAATCCATGCTAGAGTATCTGATCCACTACTAGAAAATGCAAGTGTTCTACCTAATGCACTGGTAGAGGCAGAGGCGGATGCAACAGTGTCAGATTGGCTCTCAGTAGTATGTGCTGGGCTGGATGGAGGAATAATTCCCCTTAGACGAGCAACTAGGTCATCAAAGCGCTGATCTAAAGAAGCAACAGATGGAGGCTCTATCTGCTCAGCGACTCGTGCAGATGCAGGAAATCCATGCTTGGAGTAGCATGTGTCTTCAGTATGTCCGGTACGATGGTAGTAGGTACATGTTGTCCGGATTCGGCCTCCTCTGCCACGAGGACCACGACCACGAGTATGATGGTGACCTCCACGACCTCTGTTGGCAGCCATAGCAGAAGCAGTCTGATTCGTAGTCGTAGAGGGAACAGTGATCCGGCTCAACCTGTGGAAGGCTTCCTCCATAGGAGGAATAGTGGAATCTGCCAAGATCTGAGATCGTGCTGCCTCATACTCAGGATCAAGGGCAACAAGGAAAAATCCTACCATAGTAGCATTTCGGTAGGTCTTCTGTTGCTCTGGTGTGGCAGTCAGAGGCATGAAGCTGTACATCTTCTCGAACATTCCACGCAGAGAAGTGTAAAGTGAGTGTAGCGGGCGACCATTCTGCTTAATGGTGAATGTGTCATGCTGGAGTTGCAGAATCTTTGTCTCATTCTTCGCTTGAGAGTATGTGGCTGCCAGAATATCCTACATGTCTTTAGCCGTGGGATAATGAAGAATATCATTTGCAATCTCGATCGCCAAAGTTCCAGATAACCAGACTTTGGCGTATGCATCATCTGCCTCCCATGAGGCATTGGCTCCAGTCTTCTCAACATGCTCTTCCTCGGTAAGAATGTGCTTCTTACCAGTTGACTTCATCATACTCATGAACTACATCGCCCACAGTTCATAGTTCGTACCATCCATATTTACGATAGGCACTGGACCACGAAAGGCGCCTATAGATGGAATATCCGCCTTGCTTTCTGACATACTGGAAACAGAAGACTAGAGCGATAGACTGAATATAAGATTGTCTACACTGACATAGACGGGTTTAGTTGCATGTGTAGACTTAAAGCAACCAAACCCATTTAGTTGACGGTGTGCGCTCTAGAGACGTGTAGGGCAGAATCAGGGGCACATGCACAGGAGCACACGCACAGGGCACTAAGGTGCGCGCTGAGGGGCACACAGGTGCGCGTTGAAGGGCGCACATGAGCGCACTGGAGGGCGTTCAGAGGCGCACAGGGGCGCGCTGGGGTGCGCAGGAGCGCGATGGATGGCGCAAAGGGGCGCACAAGGGTCGCAGGCGCAGGGTCGCGCACCGCACGCACGGAGGCGCAGGTGCGGGCGCGGAGGAGAGAGAGAGGCTCGCGGGTGGGGGGTAGGGATAGGGTTAGGGTTTCAAGAACTCCGGTCTAGGACCGTCGCTCTGATACCATGTTGGGAAAAATAGAAGAAGTGTTTATTCCATCAGCCCTAGGCTCTCTTATATAGGAGAGTAGCCTATGGGTAAATTACATAAAGCATACAAAAGAAAAGAAAAATAATAGAGAAATACAAAGTAAACTAATATATGTTTACCGTAGTCGGTAGAAATTATTTTGGTATAAGAAAATATAATTGTCCGAAAATTCTGGTGATTGGCTCGCTGGATAGGATAAAATTTAGTCGACTGAGAAAAACCATTAAATGATTGAAAATATTGTATAACAAGCTTGTTTATTGAAATAGATTTTAGTTAATTGGTAATTGAACTTAGTTGATTAGAGAAAAGTGTTTGTCAAGTGAAAACAGAATCCACAATGTCAATTTTGGTTGTCCAAGAATAGACAACTGTGAAATCGGTAGTCGACTCAAGGTGAAATCAATATGCCAGAAAACAGATTAGTCAAACTGAATTGACTTTGATTTAATTTTACTCGTATATCAAATATATATAAAACTGATAAGATTCTTTTTCGACAAAAAATAATTTGTTTTCAATAAAAATAAAATCACGTACAACCAGGATCTTAAAAAACACAATGCGGAACAAGTCGGTTTTCCGTCATTGAGGTGAGGCGCAAGCCAAGGTATTAAAAAACGTGAGACATGTCGAGGCACGAGGCAGTTTTCTGTCAATGAGGTATTACGACGTGGAACCTTTTTTGCTTTTAAAGAATCTTACTAATTTGCGGTTGTGCAATGCTCCTATTGTGAACTTATAGTATGTTATATTCTTACGAAAATATAAAATCTATTGAACGTATACCATATTCATTGTATGATGCACACAATAGAATATAATTAGTTGATATGAAATGTTCACACTAACTAAAAACTATTTGTGGTATCCTGCCCGCAGATCCTAGGTTACCCGTTTACACATCACTCACAACATTATATTTTTCTATTGATTGCCATGATTTGAAAAAATATGCCTCGAGGCGCAAAGGCGCTCGAGGCAAAACAAGGCGGTGGGAAATAGCCTTGAGGCGACTGCCTTAGATCCCCTGGCTAAGGCGTGCGCCTCGGATGCCTGAGGCGATCGAGGTGACGCGAGGCGAAGTGTTAGGTGAGGCGTTTTGGATTTTTTTCAAGCATTTTTTAAAGAAAATAATTAATCCTATTCGTATTTTCATATGTTTATAAAGGTCTAATTGTTGAGTATATATTTATGCAAGATAAATGCTTAAATTTGACCTCTTTTATATTCACACTTACCATTAACATATCCAATTATTTCAATGAACTGTTACTATTACACCCTTAAACATATAATAAATTGTGTGCGAATTCAAATACTCATATATGAAAAAATTTTGGGACGGGGGCATCATACCGTTCTTCATATGGGTTCAGCAGAACATACGACTAGGATTCAAATCGTATGATTC
The DNA here is from genome assembly GCA_037367405.1 of Ottelia alismoides. Lineage (NCBI taxonomy): Eukaryota > Viridiplantae > Streptophyta > Magnoliopsida > Alismatales > Hydrocharitaceae > Ottelia > Ottelia alismoides. The sequence goes on from JAZKJV010000276.1 coordinate 379,521, forward strand.
ATATCAACAACTTGGATGTCTTTGATGGCAACTATAGCCAATCCCTTTTTGATAAAAGATATATTTTAGTGATATTTGTTGGAGTATGCGTTGTATGCATCATGAGTTGTAGCAGGGTAAATGGATCCTGAAGAAGATCCATTTACTCCATCCATGTGTTTAGTCCCACATCGTTTAGTGGTGGGACTTGGAGGCTCTGTAGAGGCTATATAAGGAGCCCCAGACCTTTTGTATCCATTGAGAAAGTGCAATACAATATACGCCCCTTTGAGGGCTTCTCCTGTGGTTTATCCCGCTCCTCACGGAGTAGGATTCCACATTAAACCTTGTATTCATCATGTTTATTCTTCTTTATTCTATGATTCCGCTTTCGCTTTCTATTTCTTAACATGGTATCAGAGCGGGTTCGTTTCTCGAGGATTTCATATTCAATATCATTTATCCGAGATTCGAGTTTTGATATGTTATTGAAGATTATTTTTCCATAAAGTTCATATTCAAGATCTTTTCAAGTCTGTGGAAGAAATTCTAGGGTTTCACATGAAACCCTAATCAAGATCTCCAGACAAGGCGTGCAACATCTCTTGCAGGCGGTACCCCAGCACATGCCCACGCAAGACCCTGTTCAGGGATCCATCAGGAGCCCTACATACGTTGGTGGTCTCATCAGCAGTCCTTTCATGCGTAGCCTCAGGGCACCCATCTCTTAGGACACGATGGGGACCTTCCTCCTCCCAGGAGGCACCCATCTCTCAGGGCACGCAACCAACGAAGCCCAGCAAACCAGTGCCACCACTCAATATCAGTGCAGCCCCATCAGGCGACGGCCCAGGCGGAGCCCCAGCCCCAACCCCCGCCCACTTGTGAAAGGCGGCGTGCATCTCGCGTAGCCCAGCGCCTCCCTATCTCCCCATGCGAAGCTCCTCCTCCTGGCGACGCAATGTCGCGCCCAAGCGATACCTCCAAGGCAGCCCTCGCGACCCCCCCACCCCTGCTTCCAGCGGGCCCAGACGAAACCCCAAGAGCCTAGGCGCCCAACCATTCTCACGCCCAGCCATGCGAAGCGGCCCCAAAGATGCAGGCGACATCCTCCCTCGCGCGAAGCCCAGGTAGCATGTGGCGCGTGTTGTGTCTAGGGCGACGAACCCCGAGCTCCTCTTCTCCCCCGGCGGTGCCGAGTCTTCTCCAGCGAGACCACATCGGGGGGCTTTTTTTATGGGCGACGACATTTCTAAGGGGGATCCTTTCATGGGAATCCTAACGGGGACGCCTGCCTTTTTTTTAAAAAAATGTTATTTGTTTAGAACCCAAGGGGGGGCTACAGATATTTCGGCCCATGTTGGGCGTAAGTTAAAAAAATTTGTTAAGGGGAGGGTCCTGTTGGACCAATTTGCAAAAGAGAGAGAGATAGAGAGAGAAAGAGTGAAAAAAAAGAGGAAGAAGAAAGAAAGAATGAATGAAAAAAGGCCGGGAAAAAAAGACTGAAACGGCTTAAAAAATGCGAACAACTTAAAAAAAATTGTATTTGGACGGCTTATTAAAAAAAATGACGAAAAGCCGCAAGTTTCATGCTTTGTTTTCCCCTCGTCATTGTCTTCTCCCAACTTTGTCGATGTCCATGTTCCGACAAGTATGGGAGAAAGCGGGAGTATATGTAGAATCAAAGGTTCTATTGTAGATTTGTCAGACTATCCAGACTTTTCAGACTCTACAGTTTTCAGATGAAGTTTTTCATGCGCAATTTCAGACTCGACATTCAGATTCCGAGTCCACAGCTGTGATCAAACTCAACAGATTGGTCAGAGTCCAAGTTCGAGGCACTCCATGTTTGAGAGGCCCAGTTTCGAGTTCTCTAGAGAGAGACTCATTTTCAGATACGCACATGTATGCGGTCATTTTCAGATGAGCACATGTTTGCCATCTTTTGTAGTGGTCCCCATCTTTTCTTATTTTGTAGGCCAGAGTTTTTCATGTGAGACATAGGGACTCCAGAGTAGAGGACCATTCCTTATGCATGTTGGCAAGGGTTTTCATGTGGTATCATAGGTACACCAGAGCAGTGCACCATTTTCTGAGCCAGATGGGAGAGACCCAGTTCTCCGACGAGGAGACTATTTTCAGACTCCATTCTCCAGCGACCGTGGACTTCGACGAGGATTGCACAGCCACGGCCTTTTCAGTTCGGCCCTTTTCAGAGATGGAGCAGTTGTCCACATTATTGTGGCGGGCCAGAGTACTCCTACAAGGAGACTCATTTTCAGTTGCAGTGACTCTGACAGGCGCAATTCAAAGCACATACTCTCCTACGAGGAGATTCAACAGACTCACACTCCAGCCCGTTCGTCCTCACCTACACGGCATGAGAAGCAACGTCCTCGACTGCAGCAACGTGCGCGTTGGGTTGATATTGTCCGTAGTGTCCTGTAGCGTTGAGTTGAGTTTCTTTCTGTCTATCCAAGCTGAGCATTGCATGCTCCAGCTTGAGGGGAAGTGTTGGAGTATTCGTTGTATGTGTCATGAGTTGTAGCAAGGTAAATGGATCCTGGAGAAGACCCATTTACCCAATCCATGTGTTTTAGTCCTACATCGTCTAGTGGTGGGACTTGGAGGCTCTGGAGAGGCTATATAAGAAGCCCCAGACCTCCTGTATCCATTGAGAAAGTGCAATACAATATACGCCCTTTTGAGGGCTTCTCCCGTGGTTTCATCCCACTCCTCACGGAGTAGGGTTCCACGTTAAACCTTGTATTCTTCATGTTTATACTTCTTTATTCTATGATTCCGCTTCCGCTTTCTATTTCTTAACAATATTTATAGACAATGATTTCCTTTTGATTGGTAGAAATTTAGTAGAAAGGTTTATGACATTGACATATCCTTTTTTTGGTGTTCTTATCTTCATAATATCATTATATATTACATTGTTATATATTATATGTCTGTCAGATTAGATTCTTTCGTCAATAAATATATTTATTATACTTTTTTAACTATTTTTGTATTTACACCTCTACCGCCTCGAGGCTACGCCTCGCGTCGCCTCCAAGGAGAACGCCTCGTTCCACCTTTTGGTTTTTCAAACCTTGTTGATCGCATTAAATTACTGAAATTTAGGGAAAATTTTCGCATTTCGAAATTGACATTCATAATTATTGTAATCAATTACAAAGTTAATCAACAAGTGACACCAATTTGCATTGCATTAATTTCCATATATTTACATGTAATAAAAGAAAATGCATCATGTACATGTATCCCGAAATGTATCAGAAGAGAAAAGTGAAATCAATGGTATCCGCGAACATTAATTATTATGGTTAATAATATTGGTTCTCATGCAGAACCATGACGTCCAGAGTTGAGCAGAAGATGGCTGATAGATTGAAGCGTATCATGACTGCACCCACCAACTTCCAGCAGCAGCAGACTGCCATGCGAGCTCAGCAGGACCATATCCTATCATAGCAGACGAAGATTACGGAGAGACAGACGAACATAGACATGAGGTTCGAGGAGCTATCTGATTTCACTTACCATCTATCTCAGGATGGAATACGAATGGATCAAACCCAATCTGTAGAGGTACAACAGCCTCAGTATGACGATCCAAATGAGGAGATGCCAGTACATGGAGATGAGGATGGAGATTTTCGCAGGGAGCACAATCATGTACTCTTTGCAGATAAGGACACATACGAGAACTCCACCATTCATATGCATCGGTCAGTTTTCACTTCCTATCAACGAGCCAATATGCCCATGTTTGAGGGCACCGGGACATCAGATGAGGCCAAGTAGTGGTTGAAGCGGGAGATGAAGGTACTTCGAATGATTTATGAATCATAAGACTCGTGGTTATCTTTTATGGAGTATTCACTGACAACATTTGCCGAGAGATGGTGTGAGGCGACAGTTTCTGCGTTGGGACGTGAGCCTAGTTGGGACGATTTTGACACGAGGTTCAGATGCCACTTCTTTCTGGAAAGTGGAAGGAGTCCCAACATCGAGTGTTCGTAGAGCTTCGATAGGAACGGATGACATCTAGAGAGTATTTTGTCTGATACACCAAGCTATCGCGACACACACCAACAACTGTTGCATTTCCAGATGAGAACCTGGAAAAATACATCAAAGGTATGAGGGAATAGGTGCAGGGGAAGCTGGACGGACTACGTATCACTTATATCTCAAAGGCTACTGACATAGCGGAAAAGCTTGAGGGCATCCAAGAGAGACATTTCGGGAGCTCGTCTGGAGCAGCACCTACGCCACACTGATCTTTTTGGCTTATTTGACGACAGCTTCAGCAGAGAGGTTAGCCAGGCGGTTTCATCCTTCAGGTTCGATATTTTCAGGCGGTACTCGCTCATCTCCAGTGACTACTTAAGGAGGAGCACTTGTCGGACATGGCATCAATTCAGCTCGACCATCTGGGTTGCAAAGAATAGAGAAACCCCGGGAAGACCGACTCAGAGCACAAACACGACCACTCCACCTACCCAGTCACTCCGATGCTACTTGTGCAACCAATGGGGACATTACCGGTCTCAGTGTCCACAGGCTTCCGGTGAGCCTCAACCACAGCCATAGCCGTCGCAGGAACTCCAACTTTAAGAGGTCGCCGAGACAGACACAGAGCGTGGCCGATTCAAGTACTGCACCAGCTAGACAGGGACAGTTACATGCAGTGACCGAGGAGCATGTACGATTAACTACTGTGGTGAAAGATATGGTCTCAATTCTGAGCCGACCTTTACATGTTTTATTTGATTCTGGAGTGACGCATTCCTTCTTTGTTTCAAGGTTACTAGCTTCATTAGGTAGAGTTGCAGAGGCTCAATATCCTCCTTACAACATACATGGGCTAGGTGGCCAGTTGTTTCATCATTTCACTAATAGTCAGAGACTTACCAATGCTGATTGGGGGTCACGAGATGATCGCAGACTGTTTATTTTTACACCTTAATGAGTTTGACTTGATTTTGGGCATGGGATGGTTTTCAACTCATCATGCTCTTGTTGATTGCTTTAGGAAGAGAGTTGTCTTCAGGATTCCAGACTTACCCGAATTTACTTTTCAGGATATTTTATATGACTCCAAATGAAGTACAACTCAGTGTTTAGATCCCAAAGACTAGTTGTTCAGGGATGTGATTCATATTTAGCATTTGTTGGAGCGACATCCGATCATGAGCCGATGACCCCGAACATCAGAGTGGTATCAGATTTACTCAGATGTATTTCCCGATGAGTTAACAGAGTTACCTCCTGAGAGAGAAATTGAGTTTGAGATCAAATTTCTACCAGATACACAACCAAACTCGATGACTCCATACCTGATAACCAAGTAAAACGAGGGTCGTACGGTTTCACAAGGCGAAACCGCAGTCGGTGTGTTGACCGCTCAAAAATCCCTAATTAATCAACAATGAACCCACAATAAATAAATCAAACAATGAAGAATAAATGTGGAGTCAAATTTATTTTAACTCTACAAATAGGTGCATAGTGTAAGTATGTGTAGAGTGTCGAACTCAGGGAGCAAGACATGCTAGATCAAGCAAGATGCAAAATGATGTGATGAGATTAAATGTCTACAATATGCAATATTTTGTGGGTTTGTAATTTTATACTTTTTAATTTTATTTTTTTAATGTTTAATTTTGTATTTTGGTTTTTGATTTTCTGATTTTATATTTTCTTTTTATATTTTATATTTTTGTATTTTCTTTTTCTATAATACAATATATATATATAAGATAAGGAAGAGAGGGATAGAGTGTTTATAAAATGAGGAAAATGCTCAAAAATTAGGGAATAAAATATTTTTGGTCTTTTTATGATTTTATATTGTTTTTGTGATTTTTGGAGATTTTTCTAAATGTTTTTGGTATTTTTAAAAGTGGGAATACAAGAAAACAGCGAGCTAACCTACTGGCCGAAATTAAAATGGGAATGAAAAATAGCAAACAGTAACAAAATTTTCCCAAATTAATTTTAAAATAAAGATGATAAAATAGAGAAACTACAGAAATAGAGTTTATATATTTAGGATTTTTCTATGATTTTTTAGATTTTTATGAAGTTTTTAGGTGTTTTCTAATTTTTAAGGTTTTTGTTTTGAAATTTTTAATGATTTTTGGATTGACACTAATAGATGATAAAACACACAAAATATAATTTTTTTGGAATTTTTCAAAACATTTTTATAATTTTTACGGATTTTCTAATGCAAACAGTAGCAAAAATGCATGTTTTTGATTTTTAATAAATATGAAAATGCAATAAAAGTGAAATGCAAAAATATGGCGTGAATGAGCAAGTTAACATGTGCTTATGACATTTTTTGGGAATTTTTCGAGTTAAAATGATGCTCTAAATAAATAGAGAAAGCAAGCAAAAATACAAGGCCTGACAGGGGTATAAGTGCAAATAAACAAACATCCAAGGGCCAAGTTGCAATTTTCACACAAAATATAAAACTAAGTATTGCATTTAATGGATCAAATACAAAAATCAAGACCCGCAGAGGTATCGCCGCAAAATTCCCAGGAGGCGCGTGACTTGCACGCGCGCCTGGTAGGGGCTTAAATGAGATTATCAAAAACTTAGGGGCTAGATTGCAAAATGTCCAAAACTTTATAACTGCATAACAAGTTTTTGGGACTAAATCAAAACGCGTAAAAGCCTAGGCTGAGACTGCAAAAATGCGAGGGACACGTGTGTAACGCACGTGACCTGGCGAGGACCTAAGTGTAATATTTAAAAGTGCAGGGGTCCTGAATATAATTTTTACAAAATTTATGAGAGGCAAATGAAAGGTTCAGCACTATTAACTAAATACCAAAAACGGGGAGGGTTAAACAACAAAATACCCTCACCCAAACGGATCGGACGGCCGATAAGATCCACTTAGACACGTGGCGTCCTCCGGTGGCGCGATACCCCTTCGCTTCGACGGACCAGATCAGATCCCGGCCTGAAATCGGACGGTAAAGACTTGCGGGATCCAACGGCCGAGATCTGAACTGGGGCGGGCTTTAATCCAAGGTGACGAGAGGCGATGCAAGAACAGGGAGGAGCTCGCGGAGGTGCGAGCTTCCCTAGCTCCGATCTTCCCTTGCCGCGGCTCGATGAAGCTCCAAAATGCCCGAGCGTGCTCCTGCAGGCGTCGAGTAGACGTTGGCAGCCGCAAAACTCTCCGGTGGACACCGAAGCTCGCCGGCGAGGTCAATGCAGTCGAAGGGCTCCAGGAACCTCAGGCGAGGCTCAAAATAGCCCCAGGTCTTCCGATAATGCGTGTACCTGCAAGCAAAGATGTCAAGGGGGCCACGGGCAAACTGCCGCGACCCTCCGGCAGAGGAATGAGGCGGTGGATGTGACGAGTTGAAGGTCGGCCGGAGGAGCGCTCCGGCGAAGGTGTGAATGATGCGATTTGGTCGATGGAATTGGGGGATAACGGAGGCTATGGATTCCTACGGTTACTGAGACTAAAAGAGACACAAGAAGAAGAGAAAATAAACACCTCAAAGGGGTAGACCCTGAGGTAGAAGGCTCGACAGCAACATGGCCGGAGGTGGGGAACTCGCCTTGATCCTTGCCCAAACTCCTCCCTCGATGACTGGGGCTGGGTGCTGTCACCACCAGCCGACCAACAACGCACAAAGGTGGAGAGGATAGGTCCAAAATGGGGTTCCAAATTCAAATCAAAGTCAAGGTTTGTTTATGTAGGGTTGACGGATGAGGCTCTTAGAACGAGGCGCAACGGGTGCTTCGATGCTCCACAGCCCAAGCAATCATCTGGGCGTGTATCTTTGATAGTAGAGCAACGGAAGTCATGAAGAAAGCATCATGAAATAGTGAAAGGGTTGTCCTTGAAAAAAGGGTGAAAATGGTCAAAAACACAAGTCTGACACGGTCCAGACCTCAGTCAGAGAGTTGACCGAGGTCAACCAACAGAGTTCTCTGTTTCCTTGGCAAAAATCCTTGTAAAATCGATAAAAAATAGAAAATGAATTATTTAATTTTTGGTTATTAAATGAAAAATGTTTGTAATTTTATAAATTATTTTATTATGATTTTTAATTATTTTTATGAGGTATAATTTTACAAGTTCCCTTTTATACCCTTTATAGGTATATCATCTACATATTTTAATATTTTATTTTTATTTTGTGTTTTTAATTTTATTATTTTATAAATTTATAAAATACTTTTATACACTTAATTATATTTTTATTTCATTTTTCTGATGTGATTTGTATATTTAATAAAATATAAGTATGTATTATACATGTATAAGTATAGGTATTATGCCTATGTATATGGTATACAAGTATTTTATTTTGTATGTCTTTTATGTTTTTATTCTGATTTCAATGTACAAATATGTTGTAAGTAATATTTACAAAATTATAAAAATATAAAATTATAAAAATAATGAATAAATAATAAAATGAATATTTTAATCTGTACAAGTGTACAAGTAGGGTCCAAAACTAAACTTTCAAACCGTAACTCCGAAAAATATGAAACCACCTCCATTAAATAGATTATTTTAAGCTATATACAATTAAAGTGAGTTTGGTACAATTCGAGTTTTTATTTGCAAGATACAGGTCTGGGAAGTTGGAGTTTTGGAATCTTATTCAGACCATAACTTTTTATCTGTACACTATTTTTCAGTGAAATCAATTTTGTATTTTTCTTTATTTAATTATCTACAACTTTTATGTTCAAAGTTTCTTTATTTGAGGTATAGAAAGTGGAACCAAAAATAGGTCCCAAAATGAATAAAGAATGGATTAAATAAAAGGGATTTTATTGTATTTTGACCCTTATCTCCCCCTACTTTATTCCTGCTCGACCTATTCATCAAGATGCCTAGGTCTCGGGGTTTTGGGTCATAAAATATTTACAATATTTTATTCTTTTTCTTTTCTTTTATTTATTCTATAATTTTGACTTTAATTACAGTATTTTATACACTATTTACATGCACATGCATGAATGCTAAGATGCTGGATTTAATTCTATTTACACGCATTTACTAGGGTTTTTGATGCCAAATTGATAGAATAAAGATGAAGAAATGTGGATTCATCAATACCGCATGGCACCAGCTGAGTTGAGAGAGCTGAAGGTGCAGTTGCATGAGTTACTTGACATGGGTTTCGTGAGGTCGAGCACTTCACCTTGGGGTGCTCTAATTCTTTTTTATCAGGAAGAAGGATGGATCGATGAGATTATGCATTTATTACAGGTAACTGAACAATGAACGGTGAAGAACCGTTATCCTTTGCCGCGCATCGATGATTTATTTGATAAGCTACGGTGTTTTCGAAGATGATCCTTCGATCTGGCTACCATTAACTGAGGATTCGAGAGTCAGACATTCCGAAGACAGCTTTCAGGACTCGATATGGACATTACGAGTTTGTGGTAATGCCGTTTGGGCTCATCAATGCTCCTTCAACATTTATGAACATGAGACAAGATCTTTCGTCCATACTTGGATAAGTTTGTGGTAGTATTCATTGATGATGTGTTGATTTATTTTCGGAATGAATGGGATCATGCGAATACTGGACACATTGTGATAGCACAAGTTGTATGCCAAGTTGAGCAAGTGCGAGTTTTGATTATCCCAGGTCTCATTTATTGGACATGTCATTTCTGGAGCAGGTATCATAGTTGACCCTACGAAGATTGAGGCAATCATGTCTTGTGAGTGTCCCAAGACAGACACTCAGATTCGGAGCTTCCTAGGATTAGCGGACTACTACAGACGCTTTGTCATAGGGTTTTCACGCGTTGTTCTTCCCTTGACACAATTGACGCAAAAAGGAGTTCCTTTCAATTGGAATTGTCGAGATATGTTATATACTTTTGTACCCTCTATACATGTTTTTATGTTCTCCCGTCTACTTTATGTAATTTGCCCATAGGTCTCTCCCTATATAAGAGAGCCTAGGGCTCAAGGAATAAAAGTCTCTTTCATTTTTCTCAACATGGTATTAGAGCGTCGATCCTAGACTGGAGCTCCGAAACCCTAACCCTAATCCCTAGCCTCTCCCTCCCCCCTTCTCCTTGCCTCCGCCTTGCAGCCCCCGCTTGGGCTCCGCGTGGGCCCAGCCAAACCCCTGCCTAGGTTCCGCCAACCCCACCTGGGATCCGCCGACCCTCGTCTGGGCTCCGCCATCACTGCCATCCCCTACCTAGGCTATTGTTGGCTCCCGTACAGCACCCGGCCCCCGCCTAGCACCTTGCGGTTGTCCAACCCACCCATCTAAGCTCCTGCAAGTAGGGGTGTAAACGGACCGAACCTGAGCGAACCTATACTTTTTAGGTTCGGTTCGTTTATTTAATCGAACCTAAACTTGTGTTCAGGTTCGGTTCGTTTATTTTCGAACCGAATCCGAATCGAACCTCTTTTTAAACGAATCGAACCTAAGCGAATATCAAACTTAATAATTCTCTAGTAAGTGGGAGTGAAGAGAAGAGAAATGGAAATATATGTGTCGGCAATTACAATAAATATTCATTTAGTTTTTTCTTTATCTTACCCATCTTCATCTTTAAAAAAATAGACTAATAAGGATTCATCTCTTTGAAAAAATATAATTATAATATATTTTTATATATGTTCAGATGGGGATAAGGAATAAGAATAATGTGGAGATATCTGACAAGTAATGTTTACACTTGTTCTGTTGATTTGAAGATAAAGAAGGAAAAAGTACTAGACGCATAGATGATGAATGTTGTAACCACGATGTGACTATTTTTTTGGATAGTTTTTACTGAGATAAAACCTATTTATCACGTAAATATTCAGTTATCTCTAGACAAATGTCATTTATCCTTAGACAAAATCCACTTATCTTAAAATAAGGTCCACTTCTACTAATAATGATTTGTAAATATGTATATGTGTATGTTTATCGAGCTTTTAACGAATCGAACCTGAGCGAACCTGTGATTTTTAGGTTCGGTTCGTTTACTTAATCGAACCTAAACTTGTGTTCAGATTCGGTTCGTTTATTTCCGAACCGAATCTGAATCGAACTTTTAGTGAGCCGAACCTGAGCGAATACCGAACTTGAGAATTTTCTGACACCCCTACCTGCAAGCCTCCTTGGCCACCGCCTAGGCACCTTGTCGTTGCACACCGGAACCCTAGCGCGGGTTGAGGTTCTTTGTCTTTGATGAGATTGGTTGCATGAGTCTACACATGCAACCATTTCTCTCAATGTCAATGTAGACAAGCTCGTATCTAGTCTTCATTCCTAGTCTTCTCGAGCTATCATGTCAGAAAGCAAGGCCGAGGTTCCCTTCATATGCGCATTCAAAGGTCCTACACCAATAGTAAAGATAGATGGGTCAAACTATGAACTATGGGCTATGCAGTTCATGAGTATGATGAAATCTACCAGTAAGAAATACATTCTTACTGAGGAAGAACCAGCCGAGAAGACTGGAGTTAACGCCTCATGGGAGGCGAATGATGCTTATGCCAAGGTTTGGCTCTTAGGAACATTGACATCGGAGATTGCCAATGATATACTTCATCAACCCACAGCCAAGGCGGTGTGGGATATCCTTGCTGCCACTTATTCACAGGCGAAGAATGAGACGAAGATTCTACAAATCCAACATGATTTATTTACAATCAAGCAAAATGGATGTCCTCTTCACTCGCTATATACATCCTTGTGTGGGATGTTTGAGATACTCTAAAGCTTCATGCCTCTGATATCCACCCTTGAGCAGTAGAAGACCTATCGCAATGCTACTGTAACATCCGGTTTTCAATTAAACTCAAAATCGACCAAAAATTGGTCGCACCGTAATGCATGTCCGAAAAAGCCGCAACGGAAATTTGGAAATCGCTAAATGAACTAAAACCACTCAAAAATCCGATTCGACGAAAGAAGACCAACGGAATCGACCGTTCCTCAATCGGATGTAGCTTGATATTTTAAATCACAAAATTTAAACCCAAAACAAAATCGTATCTCGAAAATTTCGGGCATTCGAACCCGATTAGAAGTATATCAATATTATACTCATTTCGATCGTCATTGACAGACAATCAAATCGAGATACTGCGGGTCGAAATCCGACGCCCGAGGTGAAAATACGATCCAATTTTGTATATCAAAGAAAAAAACAATTAATTAACAAAATTTTAAGTTCTGCAGCAGTCTCGATAAATGAAAAAAATAAATTAATTAAAAAGACTGTCTGCGGTAACAGACGTTATCAACTACAAATAGCTATTGTAGTTCTCGTCCACTTGGGCTTATATTCTCCAAATGGCCCTATCTTATATCCACTTGGCCTAATTTTCCCTTACACATGGCTGGATTTAAGACCCCTCCTTTTTCTATATAAAACCCAACACACTTCCCATTTCTTCCAATAATTACCAGCCGAGAGAAGCAGAGAGCCTCTGCTCTCACTCTCACCAATTTGCAGAAACAAACCCTGGTTGGAAGACCTTCATTATTGCTGACCAAACAGTTGGGAAAGCAACAGCTGCAGCACAAAGCCGTGTCCAAAAGCTCACCAAGGTACAAGCCTATGTCCCTTCTATTGCTGCCAGGCATGACATTCACCTCGATTTCCTGTTGTTGCTACTAGATTTGAGTTCCATTAGGGTTTCTTGCAATTGATTTGCATGACTTGAGTAATCAAATTCTGATTTATAGGGGAATCATCTACAATCCATTTTATCGAATGAAAGAACTGCACAGTTCTTCTTTTCCCTCTTTACTGCTCTACATGTATAATCCAAATTCTCCTCTCTTTTCTTTATACTTATGTATCTATAACTATTTTCAATCCAATATTGGGTTTTATGTCTCACACAAATTCTGGTCAAGTTAGATATGCTCGGCTGGGCTCAATTGCATGAAACCTAGGAATCCTACCTATAGCTTTATTAAATAGAATAAAAGTTGAAGATGTCTGAAATGGTACAAGAAATCCCTTTAGAAATGCTCTGGAGGGCTACAGTGACAAGGGATTCGATGGATAGAACTATATGGTGCTGCTTCAAGACTAATCTGTTATTCAAACTAAACTAAAACTTGAGATAGATTGAGGTTAAAGGAAATTTCAGATAAACTAGAGATTTTTTTATAATCATAATTTCTCACCAGCATAGCCTTCCCTGGAATTTCCATTTCGTAAACTCAGACTTATGTTGTCTACAAATATCAGAATTTAATAAATAAACTTTTGACAGAACAATGTCTTAGCACCTCAAGAGATTTAAGACCACTTGGTATATAATAGAAATAGTTACAATTAATATGTTTGGAGTATTACACAGGACACAGGTGGATTAAATTGTAGGTGCATGCATCAGATTTTCTTCTCTTTTGCCTGACAAGTACATTTTCATTGAATATTATGATCTATAAAATTGGGTTAGCATGTTTTTTGTTTATGGAAATAAGAACGCTTATAATTTAGATATTATGAAGAGCAGTCTGTTATTCTAACTTTAAAAATCAATTTAATGTTCCACATTATTTCTTTTTATATATGAAAAAAATTCCAGCTTAAATTTTCCTCAATCTAATATGTTTTCTTTACATTCTCAATTGTCCAAAATAAACTTCCAGTCAATAATAAGTTGCATTGTAAGTTAAAAATTTAAAGATAAACAAAACAACACACCAAAATCTCTCCATAAGGAAAAAGAAAAGAAAAGCTTCTTCCACTTTCGGATTTAAATAACCACTAATATAAGGACATGTATCTTCCATCAACACTTACAAACATCTCCTTGAATATAACACATCACTTCTTGATAGCAGAAGTTGTGTATACAATTATACCTCATAACTACATCGGAATTTATGAGGTAAAGATAATGACATATCAACTCCATCCACATTCCCATCTATGTAGCAATTGATGTGAGAAAGCACCAAATCCATATTACAGATGTCCAACTCATGAAAAAAAAGCTATGTTAAGTGTTCAAGAAATTATATCTGGGTTTTGACAATCAGGTCTTATGTCCATATAGTTCACCTTGGTAGTTAGCTCAAGAGAAGATAACTCAAATATATATATATATATATAGGAAATGGATAAATAATTATATGCATTTTATAGTTATCAATAACTAATAATGCCGGTCATGGTGACTCTTACACCTGATTGTGCGAGGGCGTGACCCTCAACTGGGCGGAGGAAAGGAAGCCCAGTTCGGGCAGTGGCCGCCAAGTGCGCGGGTCTAGGATCCCAATCCCTTTCACGGTTTTTACGCAAGCTCGCAGTGTTTTTACACCTCGTTGGGATCCCGACTTTAGACCATTCTGCTGACCCGTTGTTTTAGGATACCTAGGCGGGGGATCCTCGGTTTTTCAGTTTTATGTACGAGCCCGGTCGCCCGTACTAATCGGGCCGTTTTTCTAGAGTGACTTTTCCGAGAAGTCTATCTCACCCGTCTCAATGACGTAGTTTGGGAGTAGACCTATCCCTCTATTGGACCGCACTTCCAATTAGAGGGCGAGATGGAAGAGCCCTTTTGTTGGCTTCTTCATCGCTTGAGTTTTATTTTCGCCAACAGACTTGGCGATTCTATATCCAGATCGTCCATATCTATATGTACATCATCTAGAGTTACATTTGAGACTGTTGCACTGAGGTTTGAAGGGATTACAATCAAAGTTGAGTAAATGTAAGTGACTACATCCTGAATCGAAATCTTATTAAGCTAGTGAACGTGTTGATAATTTAGTTATGATGCATTATATTACATCGCATGCCTACGAAGGCTACCCAACCCTAAGACAATCTCCAAGTCTTAAAGTCATAGTGTGAGGTTTCACACGAACCAAGACCACAGACTATCCGCTAGACTTAAGAATGTAATTAAATCAAGAAACCTTTCCAATCTCAACCTCTTCCATCCCCACTCACAAACATGATCTCTGATGAAAATGATGTTATATACTTACACTCATACATTCATGAATATTCAACTACGATATAAATATGTCATATATGGGAAGTGTTGGGTTAATGGGCGATAATGAGAGATGCTTGCACACAACTTGAAAACCATTTTTTTTACTTGAGCAAGTAGATGTAAATTGTACTTGTTCCACCTTTCTACTTGTTAGTTTTGAATATATTAAATCCTAGTTTATTTTATAAGTTTTTGGGAGGTACCAGCGTCCGCTGACGCGTTTTCTTTCCTAACATGTTTTGGCAGGCAAACAGCCTGCTGTTCAGTAGCTATTGATGCTTTCAGAAGACAGGATATATACCAGACAATATGGTTTCTTTTGTCTCAGTTTTGGTTCAGCTGATAATGTAAAGTGCTTCTCTTCTGTTCAGCTAGATTTTTTGGGATATTGTACATATTATCAGACACTGTACATGTTGTAAAATATATGAAAGTTAATGAAATAAAAATTTTGGTGGCATTTGTTTTATTAGCTTGTGGTTATGAATGTGGATGTGAATGTCATATGTAGCTTCGACGCAAAAAAAATCCTACTTTTATGTAATTTATGCGGAATCTAGTAAATGAAATGCCGCAAAAATGTCGTAAACGGGTACCCGGATCCTTAAGGGTTCACAGTTTGGTATCGGAGCAGTGGTACCCCGATACACACATTCGCAATATTTCAATTACGATCGCATTAAGTTCTCGGATAGCGGCAGTCTTCCGACTTGTCGTGAGTCCGATAAAGGAAAATATGACATTCAGATTCAATCACCACAGATGTCACCAATTTCATTAATTTTCAATTATATCCTAAGAAGAGAAAAAGCATATATCATATTATCTGCGAACAATAAATTTTATGACTAATAAATGGTTCTCATGCAGAGCCATGGCATCCCGACCCGGTCAGGAGACGGCTGACCAGTTGGCACGCATACCGGCTGCCCTCACCGACCTCCAGCAGCAGCAGGTTGCCATGCGAGGTCAGCAGGAGCAGATATTGGCCCAGCAGACTGAGATTGCTGACAGGCAGACATACATAGAGATGAGGTTTGAGGACCTATCAAATTTCACGTACCATCCATCACAGGATGGAACACGGCAGGATCAGCACCAATCTGTTGAGGTAGAGCAGACTCATCCTGATGATCCACTTGAGGAGGTACCTGAGCATGGAGCAGATGATGCGGACTTTGACCGGGAGCAGGACCCTGTTCAATCTTCTACTGTCAGTCAGACCTCTTCAGCGATGGCTGCCTCTCGAGATTAAGGAGTCTCTTCTCAGTTTCGTGGACGACGACCCCGTGGAAGAGGAGGTCGTGTTCGTCAGCCTGCACTTTCTGCCATCGTTTTGGACATAACGATGATACATATTACTCTAAACATGGATTTCCTGCCTCTGCTCGTGTGGCTGAGCAGATTGAGCCTCCACCTGCCTCCTCTATGGATCAACGATTTGATGATCCTGTAGCACGATTGAGGGGCATCATACCTCCTGCCAGTCCTGTCGCGTCTTCCTCAGCCCCTGGGAGTCACTCTGATGTGGCTGCCTAAGCCTCCTCCAGCACTTCAGGTAGTACTTAAGCGCTCACTAGCAGTTGTGGATCCAATGTAGTTGAATAGATTATGGATTCTAGTGCCACACATCACTTGGTGTCACCCAAAAACTTGGGGATCCAACTACAAAGAGACAGACAGTCTGATACAACATTGCTCTGGCCTACATTTTATGCTTCACATGTAGTCAAGTGTCGGATCTATTCTGAATAACCCCTTTTTATTTGACTCTTTTCCCTGTCTTGATCTTGGTGAATGATTGTATCCCAAATGAATAGGTGTGGAAGCTATAATTGTCAACCATGATCAAACCTATGGAAGCATTGGATTAGCCTCTCTCTCCTACTCGGAGGGCAAGCGTCGTCGCCAGCGCGAACACAGTGGTATCTGTAACATCCATATTCAAACAAACCCGAACTCGTCCGATTTTGGGTCTAATGAACCTAAAAAACGTTGTTGGTCAATGCCAAACAACCTAAAACGGTCAATTTATTATGAATCAAAAGTCGTTCGGGCGAAATCGACCGAAAAACGGTCGCATCGTAGAGCGCGCCGTAAAAAGCCGCGACGCAAATTCGGAAACCGCGGAATAAACCGAGACAATCATGAGATCCGATTCGACGATACGAAACCAACGGAATTGACCGTTCGTCAATCGGAGGTCGTTTAATAATTTTAATTCATAAAATTTAATCTTAAACAAAAACCGTATCCGAAAATTTCGGGTATTCAAAAATCGATCGGAAGTATACCAATATTATACTCATATTGACCGTCGTTCCAAGACGGTCAAAACGACCTATTGTATGTCAAAATCCGAGGTCCAAGGTGTGAATATGACCAACTTTTGTATATCAAAGAAAAAGGAGAAATATAAAAGAATATAAATATAATAATTTATTTTATGCTACAGTACATACTGTTGTAGCAGACTCGGTTATGTAGAAAAAAAAAGTTGTCTGTACAATAGATCTCTCTTATCTCCACATGGCAATTTTTTTTAGCCCATGTGGCAAACAAAAGGCTACTTCTCATCCTATAAATATAACACCCAAATCCCATTTCCATTTCAGCCGTGATTCCCCTCCTTTTCTCTCTCCCCATTCATCGTTTATATCACATCTCCAACGCCATGGTCTTCCCCCTCTTCTTCCTATTCTCCTCTCAATTCCCGTGAAATTTTCTCTTCCATAGCCATTCTGCTGGAGTTTCTCTGAAGATTTGCTGCTGTCCATCCTCCAAGATCAACCAAATTCTGTAGAAAGCACCTGTGGAAGCTCTATTCAGACCTATTACAACTTTAGGAGCTTTGAGGCTGTTCCAAATCCAAGGAAAAGTGCTGGAGCTTTCAAATCTGCAGCTTCTTCACTCCAATTCCAGCAATTGCATGCAAATTCCTCTTAAAACTTGAAGAGATTTGAGGTACCTCCTTCCCCTCCTCTTTGCTGCCATGCATGTGCATTATCCTTGATTATTTGTACAATCTCATTCCCTCCTTTTGCTGCCTTGCATGAACAAATCCTCTGTATCTTGCTGCTAATTATGATCTAATACACATCTGCTTCCTATTCAAAAAAAAAAATCTAACTCCTAATTTAAATTTTTTAAATACGGTTGTAAACTGAAAATCTTGTATATAATGAATTGCATGCATGGTTACTATTTGGATGAAAAGGTTCATCAGGAAATTAAGGTATTGTTGTTTAAAAAAAATAAAAATAAGATTTGAAAATTTAAAGATCCAGGTTCTGTTACTGTTTCTGTTACTGTTGTATATTTAAGTTAAAATTTTTTAAATTAAAATTTCTAAGATCTGATATTGTGATATAATTAAGAGTATATTTAAGTTAAAATTTTTAAGATCCAGGATCTACTACTGTGATATAATTAAGAATCCAGCATCTGTTGTATATTTAAGTTAAAATTTTTAAATTAAAAATTTTAAGATCCAGGATCTATTACTGTGATATAATTAAGTTCAGAAAAAATCCATATACTGTCATAACTTAAAAAAAATTAAGATCCATATTATGTAGGCAGTTTTATGGTATCTATATATATTTAAATTTCTATATTCATAAATTTTGAGATGAGAATAACACAAGCTTACTGTGGATTGTATATGAATGCTGACTCATCTCATGATTGTCAAACTTGTTGTTTTGTTAATCTTGGATCTTGAAAACTCGACTCCAGAATGGAAATTTGTTGCTTTTCTGGTTTATGAAGCTATCGTTGTCATTTATCAAAGACTGAACCATCATCAGACGTATATTCATCATCATATACAGCAGGTGACCTGGGATAAGAAATCCTAATGCACTGACTGGAGAACATGTGTGCAATGTTTTAAGCACTAATGTGTTCTTCTCACCATGTAGAATCAAAACCTGTCAGTATCGCCAAATGTCTATTCCACTTGAATATATATGTGTTTTGAGATCGGGCCTCAGATCAATTGTCAATGACTGACACATAGTAAGATCACTTTCCCATTTCTTTTAGTGTCATGTTCGATGTTGGTTTAATATTGTCAAAAACGACTCGCATTGAATATCTGAGAATGTAAATAAGATTATTGGCTTCTTCAAATTCCCAAGTCAGAACAATCTACACATTTTTCGAAGGGAATCTACAATAAATACTCTCCGTAGATAAAGCCAATAAATAGATGATCTATATGGAGCTATTGTCCAAGTGTAGTATTGATGCAAATTAGGATGTCAATATATATAGGAAGTTCGTTGATTGAATCAATCCATTATTGTGGTTTTTAATCTCATAATTGATCCCTTAGTGTAAATCACTATGAGTAAGTTATTAACAACACACCTAGATCTGTAAACTGACCATAAAGGAAATTGAGAATGGATTGAGTGGTCAGGTATGTGAAAAGGATGGTGAATCAATGATATCAAGTAGTAGTGCCGGTCAGGGTGACCTTTACATCTGACCGTGCGAGAGCGCGGTGACTCTCAACTGGGCGGAAGATTAGGAAGCTCAGTTTGGGCAGCGGCCGCCAAGTGCGCGGGTCTAGGATCCCAGTCCCCTTTTCGGTTTTTACGCGAGCTCGTAGTGTTTTTACGCCTCGTTGGGATCCAGACTTTAGACCAGTTCCGTTGACCCTGTTTTAGGATGCCCAGGCGGGGGATCCTGGTTTTTCAGCTTTACGTACGAGCTCGGTTGCCCGTACTAGTCGGGCTGTTTTCTCTAGAGCGACTTTTCTAGGGAGTCTCTCTCACCCGTCTCAGTGGCGTAGTTGGAGAATAGACCTATCCCTCTATTGGACCGCGCTTCCAATTAGAGGGCGAGACGGAAGAGCCATTTGTAGGCTTCTTCACCGCTTGAGTTACTTCGCCAACAGACATGGCGATTCTACATCTAGATCATCCATATCTGCATCTATACCATCTGGAGTTGTATCTGAAACATTGGAATTAAGAGTTGAGAAGTTACGATCAACAGTTAGGGTTAGTAGGAATGACCATTATCTCTACCCAATGATGTAAATAAATTAATAGATCTTTCCAATCATAACTTTTCCATTATCACTCAACAACGTAATCTCTGAATAGATATGTGTTTACACTCAGACACTCATGAATACTCAAGTACTATAGAATATGTCACATGTGGGAAATGCTGGGGTATGGGACAAATATTTGAGATGCTTACAAGTAGCCTGAAAAACCTTTTTCATTGCAAAGTAGAAATAATGTTTAATTTGAGTTGTTCTTGCCTCTCTACTTGCTTTCTTTTGTAAATAATAAATGTCTGTTATTTTATATAAGTTTTTGGGAGGTACCAGCAACCGCTGACGCCTTTTCTTTCCTAATATGTTTGGCAGGCAAACAGCCTGTAGCTCAGTAGCTATACATGCTTCCTGGAGACAGAGTTTATACCCGACGGTATGAATTACTTTGTCTCAGTTTTTGTCCAGATAATGATGTAAATGTTATCTCTTTTGTATCACATTTTGGGATATATGTTGTAACATGGAATATGCTTATACATGTTGTAAATGGATATGAATATTAATGAAAAGAATTTTGGTGCCATATTGTCTCTTTTACTTGTGGTCATGTATTGAGAATGAATGTCATAGTTGCGAAAAAAAAATTTTCCCTGTATTTTTGCGACTTGTGCGATTAAACATGAATGATATCTTGCGAATTGCGCGTAAACGGGTACCCGGATCCTGAGGGGTTCACAGTTTGGTATCAGAGCAGTGGTACCCCGATACACACATTCGCAGTATTTCAATTCCGATCGCATTGAGTTCTCGGATAGCGGCAGTCTTCCGACTTGTCGTGAGTCCAAGAAGGGAAATATGACAGTCATATTCAATAACCACAGATGTCACCAATTTCATTAATTTTCATATTATATCTCAAGAAGAGAAAAAGCATATATCATATTATCTGCGAACCATTAATTTTTATGACTAAAAATGGTTCTCATGCAGACACATGTCATCCCGACCAGATCGGGAGATGACTAACGAACTAGCACACATACTGACTACTTTTATCGACATTTCCATGTTTTATTTGATTCCGGCGCGACACACTCTTTCCTTGCTTCGAGGTTGCTTGTTTCTTTAGATAGAGTTGCAGAGACGCTATCGTCTCCATATCACATCCGAGGGCCAGGTGGCCAGTTATTTGTCATATCTCTGATAGTCAGGCACTTACCCGTACTGATTGGCGGTTACGAGATGATCGCAGACTGTCTACTCCTACAGCTTGATGAGTTCGACTTGATTTTAGGCATGGATTGGCTATCCACTCATCATGCACTTGTTGATTGTTTTAGAAAGACAGTTGTCTTCAGAATTCCTGGTTTACCGGAGTTCACGTTTGAGGGTACTACACATGACTCCACCATGGAGTACATTTCAGTATTGCGAGCCCAGCGACTTGTTGATCAGGGTTGCGATTCATACCTTGCATTTGTTCGGGAGATATCTGATCAGGAGCCGATGATACAGGACATCAGAGTAGTCTCAGAATACCCTGACGTATTTCCTGATGAGCTACCAGGGCTACCTCCTGAGAGGGAGATTGAGTTCGAGATCACATTGTTGCCAGATACGCAGCCGATCTCTATGGCACCATATCGCATGGCACCAGCCGAGTTGAGGGAGCTGAAGGTGCAGTTGCAGGAGTTGCTTGACTTGGGATTCGTGAGGCCGAGCACTTCACCTTGGGGTGCTCCGGTTCTATTTGTCAAGAAGAAGGATGGATCCATGAGGTTATGCATCGATTACAGGCAGCTGAACAAGAGAACGGTGAAAAACCGTTATCCCTTGCCACGTATCGATGATTTGTTTGACCAGCTCCAGGGATCTTCGGTTTTCTCGAAGATCGATCTTCGCTCAGGTTACCATCAGCTGAGGATTCGCGAGTCGGACATTCCGAAGACAGCCTTCAGGACTCGCTATGGACACTACGAGTTTGTGGTGATGCCGTTTGGGCTCACCAATGCACCTGCGGCTTTCATGGATATGATGAACCGTATCTTCCGTCCATACTTGGACAAGTTTGTAGTGGTGTTCATCGATGATGTGCTCATCTATTCACGGAATGAAGGGGATCATGCTAATAATCTGCGGATCGTCTTAGATACATTACGAGAGCACAAGCTATATGCCAAGTTGAGCAAGTGTGAGTTCTGGTTATCCCAGGTCTCATTTCTCGGGCATATCATTTCTGGAGCAGGCATTGCAGTTGATCCTGCGAAGATAGATGCAGTTATGTCTTGGGAGCAGCCCAAGACAGTCACTCAGATTCGGAGCTTCCTCGGATTAGCGGGCTATTACAGACGCTTTGTCAGCGGATTTTCACGCATCGTCCGTCCATTGACACGATTGACGCAGAAGGGAGTTCCATTCATTTGGGACGATTCATGTGAGCAGGCCTTCCGGACACTGAAGGAGAGGTTGACCACAGCGCCTATTCTTGCTCTTCCTTCAGGCACTCAGGACTATGCAGTTTACACAGATGCATCTGGAGAAGGTCTAGGAGCAGTGTTGATGCAGAGAGGACAGGTGATTGCTTACGCATCACGACAGTTGAGACCGCACGAGCGGAACTACCCCACACATGACTTGGAGTTGGCGGCAGTTGTCTTCGCCTTGAAGATCTGGCGCCACTATCTATATGGGGTGAACTTCGAGATTTTCACAGACCACAAGAGTCTGAAGTACATCTTTGATCAGAAGGAGCTGAACATGAGGCAGCGTAGATGGCTCGAGCTGCTGAAGGATTATGATTGCACGATCTCTTACCATCCCGGTAAGGGAAACGTGGTGGCTGATGCACTTAGCAGGAGAGCACATGCAGAGGGTACGGCGAACTGGCTATACACGTGGGATACACTTGCAGCTTTGAGTGATTGGCATCCTAAGGAGAGCGCATCCATTTCTACCGCCGTACCTCCACGATACAGCAGTCTTTGGGATCGTATTGTAGAAGGCCAGAAGACCGATCCTTGGATCCGAGATAGATACATGCGCGCCGTCAAGGACGAATTCGATGACTTTGTTGTGATGGAGTCTATTTTATGGAAGGCAAGACGGGTAGTTGTACCCAATGATGAGCAGCTTCGCAGAGACATTCTCGATGAGGCACACAGTTCACGGTTATCTATCCATCCAGGCAGTACGAAGATGTACCGTGATCTGCGTCGACATTTCTGGTGGGATGGGATGAAGCGCGATGTGGCGCTACATGTTAGCAGATGCATGACCTGTCAGATGGTCAAGGCCGAGCACAGGAGACCGCCAGGATTACTGCAGTCTCTCCCCATTCCCGAGTGGAAATGGGAGAGCATTTCTATGGATTTTGTCACAGGATTGCCGAAGACGCCAGGTGGCTATGATTCTATATGGGTCGTTGTTGATAGGTTGACCAAGTCAGCCCATTTCATACCTGTCCACACGACTTATACTCCATCCAGATTAGCCAAGCTCTATGTGCAGAACATTATCAGGCTACATGGTATACCACGAGAGGTAGTGTCTGACAGGGATTCGAGATTTACATCTCACTATTGGCATCAGTTCATGTCAGCACTACAGACAGAACTGAAGATGAGTTCTGCTTATCATCCGCAGACAGACGGGCAGAGTGAGCGCACCATTCAGACGCTTGAGGATCTACTTCGCGCATGCACTTTGGAGTGGAAAGGGTCCTGGAAGGACCATTTGCCTTTAGTAGAATTCACGTACAACAACAGCTATCACTCCAGTATTGGCATGGCACCATTCGAGGCCCTATACGGGCGGAGATGCCTCACACCTCTCAGTTGACGTGAGGTAGGTGATCATGCTTTATATTCCGTGGATCTCTTGGAGGAGACTGCGAGAGCTGTTGATCTTGTGAGACAGAGGCTTCTGACGGCACAAAGCCGCCAGAAGAGCTATGCGGATCGTCGAAGGAGAGACTTAGAGTTCCAGGTAACCTAATTATTTCTTCTTCATCTATGACATATATATATATATATGTTCAAATTAATCTCATATTAATGACACTCCTATCGATTATAGGTTGGAGATTGGGTATTTTTACGAGTATCTCCCATGAAGGGAGTGCAGAGATTCGGTATTCGTGGCAAGTTGGCGCCGCGATATGTTGGACCTTTTGAGATTCTGGCTAGGGTAGGGAAAGTTGCATACCGAGTAGCCCTTCCTCCACATCTTTCAGCTATTCATGATGTTTTCCACATATCCAATCTGAGGAAGTATGTCCATGACCCTCGCCACATTATCAGTTACGAGAATCTCGATGTAGAGCCGGATCTGACCTATGAGGAGAAGCCTGTCCAGATACTTGACCGTGCCGTGAAGAAGCTTCGCAGCAAAGAGATTTCATTGGTCAAGGTTTTGTGGCACCGACACGGCGTCAAGGAAGCGACATGGGAGACTGAAGCCGACATGCGGGCACGATACCCGCAGCTATTCTGATGGAATCAACAAAACAAGCTTTTGTAATTAGATACATTATAAATATATGGCTTGTTTTCCCTTTGAGGTTTTTATGGGTTCAAAACCCTTTGAGGTTTTTATGGACATGAAATTCCAACCAGACACCTAATAAGCCTTAACTCGAGTCTCGAGGACGAGACTCCCTTTGAGGTTTTTATAATTGTAACATCCATATTCAAACAAACCCGAACTCGTCCGATTTTGGGTCTAATGAACCTAAAAAACGTTGTTGGTCAATGCCAAACAACCTAAAACGGTCAATTTATTATGAATCAAAAGTCGTTCGGGCGAAATCGACCGAAAAACGGTCGCATCGTAGAGCGCGCCGTAAAAAGCCGCGACGCAAATTCGGAAACCGCGGAATAAACCGAGACAATCATGAGATCCGATTCGACGATACGAAACCAACGGAATTGACCGTTCGTCAATCGGAGGTCGTTTAATAATTTTAATTCATAAAATTTAATCTTAAACAAAAACCGTATCCGAAAATTTCGGGTATTCAAAAATCGATCGGAAGTATACCAATATTATACTCATATTGACCGTCGTTCCAAGACGGTCAAAACGACCTATTGTATGTCAAAATCCGAGGTCCAAGGTGTGAATATGACCAACTTTTGTATATCAAAGAAAAAGGAGAAATATAAAAGAATATAAATATAATAATTTATTTTATGCTACAGTACATACTGTTGTAGCAGACTCGGTTATGTAGAAAAAAAAAGTTGTCTGTACAATAAATCTCTCTTATCTCCACATGGCAATTTTTTTAGCCCATGTGGCAAACAAAAGGCTACTTCTCATCCTATAAATATAACACCCAAATCCCATTTCCATTTCAGCCGTGATTCCCCTCCTTTTCTCTCTCCCCATTCATCGTTTATATCACATCTCCAACGCCATGGTCTTCCCCCTCTTCTTCCTATTCTCCTCTCAATTCCCGTGAAATTTTCTCTTCCATAGCCATTCTGCTGGAGTTTCTCTGAAGATTTGCAGCTGTCCATCCTCCAAGATCAGCCAAATTCTGTAGAAAGCACCTGTGGAAGCTCTATTCAGACCTATTACAACTTTAGGAGCTTTGAGGCTGTTCCAAATCCAAGGAAAAGTGCTGGAGCTTTCAAATCTGCAGCTTCTTCACTCCAATTCCAGCAATTGCATGCAAATTCCTCTTAAAACTTGAAGAGATTTGAGGTACCTCCTTCCCCTCCTCTTTGCTGCCATGCATGTGCATTATCCTTGATTATTTGTACAATCTCATTCCCTCCTTTTGCTGCCTTGCATGAACAAATCCTCTGTATCTTGCTGCAAATTATGATCTAATACACATCTGCTTCCTATTCAAAAAAAAAATCTCACTCCTAATTTAAATTTTTTAAATACGGTTGTAAACTGAAAATCTTGTATATAATGAATTGCATGCATGGTTACTATTTGGATGAAAAGCTTCATCAGGAAATTAAGGTATTGTTGTTTAAAAAAAAATAAAAATAAGATTTGAAAATTTAAAGATCCAGGTTCTGTTACTGTTTCTGTTACTGTTGTATATTTAAGTTAAAATTTTTTAAATTAAAATTTCTAAGATCTGATATTGTGATATAATTAAGAGTATATTTAAGTTAAAATTTTTAAGATCCAGGATCTACTACTGTGATATAATTAAGAATCCAGCATCTGTTGTATATTTAAGTTAAAATTTTTAAATTAAAAATTTTAAGATCCAGGATCTGTTACTGTGATATAATTAAGTTCAGAAAAAATCCATATACTGTCATAACTTAAAAAAAATTAAGATCCATATTATGTAGGCAGTTTTATGGTATCTATATATATTTAAATTTCTATATTCATAAATTTTGAGATGAGAATAACACAAGCTTACTGTGGATTGTATATGAATGCTGACTCATCTCATGATTGTCAAACTTGTTGTTTTGTTAATCTTGGATCTTGAAAACTCGACTCCAGAATGGAAATTTGTTGCTTTTCTGGTTTATGAAGCTATCGTTGTCATTTATCAAAGACTGAACCATCATCAGACGTATATTCATCATCATATACAGCAGGTGACCTGGGATAAGAAATCCTAATGCACTGACTGGAGAACATGTGTGCAATGTTTTATGCACTAATGTGTTCTTCTCACCATGTAGAATCAAAACCTGTCAGTATCACCAAATGTCTATTCCACTTGAATATATATGTGTTTTGAGATCGGGCCTCAGATCAATTGTCAATGACTGACACATAGTAAGATCACTTTCCCATTTCTTTTAGTGTCATGTTCGATGTTGGTTTAATATTGTCAAAAACGGCTCGCATTGAATATCTGAGAATGTAAATAAGATTATTGGCTTCTTCAAATTCCCAAGTCAGAACAATCTACACATTTTTCGAAGGGAATCTACAATAAATACTCTCCGTAGATAAAGCCAATAAATAGATGATCTATATGGAGCTATTGTCCAAGTGTAGTATTGATGCAAATTAGGATGTCAATATATATAGGAAGTTCGTTGATTGAATCAATCCATTATTGTGGTTTTTAATCTCATAATTGATCCCTTAGTGTAAATCACTATGAGTAAGTTATTAACAACACACCTAGATCTGTAAACTGACCATAAAGGAAATTGAGAATGGATTGAGTGGTCAGGTATGTGAAAAGGATGGTGAATCAATGATATCAAGTAATAGTGCCGGTCAGGGTGACCTTTACATCTGACCGTGCGAGAGCGCGGTGACTCTCAACTGGGCGGAAGATTAGGAAGCTCAGTTTGGGCAGCGGCCGCCAAGTGCGCGGGTCTAGGATCCCAGTCCCCTTTTCGGTTTTTACGCGAGCTCGCAGTGTTTTTACGCCTCGTTGGGATCCAGACTTTAGACCAGTTCCGTTGACCCTGTTTTAGGATGCCCAGGCGGGGGATCCTGGTTTTTCAGCTTTACGTACGAGCTCGGTTGTCCGTACTAGTCGGGCTGTTTTCTCTAGAGCGACTTTTCTAGGGAGTCTCTCTCACCCGTCTCAGTGGCGTAGTTGGAGAATAGACCTATCCCTCTATTGGACCGCGCTTCCAATTAGAGGGCGAGACGGAAGAGCCATTTGTAGGCTTCTTCACCGCTTGAGTTACTTCGCCAACAGACATGGCGATTCTACATCTAGATCATCCATATCTGCATCTATACCATCTGGAGTTGTATCTGAAACATTGGAATTAAGAGTTGAGAAGTTACGATCAACAGTTATGGTTAGTAGGAATGACCATTATCTCTACCCAATGATGTAAATAAATTAATAGATCTTTCCAATCATAACTTTTCCATTATCACTCAACAACGTAATCTCTGAATAGATATGTGTTTACACTCAGATACTCATGAATACTCAAGTACTATAGAATATGTCACATGTGGGAAATGCTGGGGTATGGGACAAATATTTGAGATGCTTACAAGTAGCCTGAAAAACCTTTTTCATTGCAAAGTAGAAATAACGTTTAATTTGAGTTGTTCTTGCCTCTCTACTTGCTTTCTTTTGTAAATAATAAATGCCTGTTATTTTATATAAGTTTTTGGGAGGTATCAGCAACCGCTGACGCCTTTTCTTTCCTAATATGTTTGGCAGGCAAACAGCCTGTAGCTCAGTAGCTATACATGCTTCCTGGAGACAGAGTTTATACCCGACGGTATGAATTACTTTGTCTCAGTTTTTGTCCAGATAATGATGTAAATGTTATCTCTTTTGTATCACATTTTGGGATATATGTTGTAACATGGAATATGCTTATACATGTTGTAAATGGATATGAATATTAATGAAAAGAATTTTGGTGCCATATTGTCTCTTTTACTTGTGGTCATGTATTGAGAATGAATGTCATAGTTGCGAAAAAAAATTTCCCTATATTTTTGCGACTTGTGCGATTAAACATGAATGATATCTTGCGAATTGCGCGTAAACGGGTACCCGGATTCTGAGGGGTTCACAGTATCTGACCAGGAAGTGGAAGCAATTCGAATTTTGATCTTGACATGTTGGTTGTTTTTAGCCCAAAAGAGCCTTATTAGACCGATCACTGAGGGACGTAATCATTTCATCTTTCTTGAAAGATATGAGATCGGGGAAGAAGAGGCCCTAATAGAAATGCATACATTTGTCTCATACACTATGGGGATGATGAGAAGAGAGATATTTGACATCCCAAAGGGGCTATAATTGGAGATACCATTGTTTCTAGTATATATCAATGGGAAATGGCCTACACGGTTTGAACTAGTGATTTACGTAATTGGAAGTAACCAATTAGGTTGATGACGAAACCTAGATTTCGATCACTGATCTATATGTGAGGGTCGAGCAAAGCGAGAGGGGCCTGCCTATTTAGTCTCGGATGTAGGAAGACATGGATCAACTTACAACATACAGACATGTTCCTCCAGGATGCGGTGGTTATTGCAGATGAGACTCACTCCCCAATTACAGGATAAGGGGGAGATTACTTTGACACCCTCTATGCATTTACGGAATGTGATGCACGCACCTAAATTTTGATCTTGACATTATCGAGCTATTTTTGACACATCTTCACTTGTATTTCGGGACATCCTTACAGGAAAGGTGATTAGTTGTGGTCGTGAGCATGGTGGCCTCCATCGCTTGACCCATACTTCATATGCCGGCATCTCCTCTCTTTCTGCTAGACTTGTCTCCTCTTTCATGTGGCACCTGCGCTTTGGTCATCTCCCGCTCCAGAGAATATGTCATGACATGCCTGAGATTTCTCCTCACCCGTCCTTTCAATGTGAGGCTTGTCAGTTGGGAAAAGATCATGGGTCGTCTTTTCCCAATCGTCAGGGTTGGAGCAGTAACTCCAATTTTGAGTTGTTCCATATAGATATTTGGGGTCCCAGTCGTGTTCCAGATCATCAGGGACAAATGTTTTATCCTGTTGCAGTGGATAATTTCTCTCGTCTGTCTTGGGTCTTTTTATTACGGAATAAATCTAAAGCTGGAGATGCTATTACAACTTTTCTTACTGAAGTACAAAATGTGTTTTCATCCTCTGTGAAATTTGTGAGAACTGATAATGCCTTGGAATTCAATACTCAATCTCTTGCCAATTATTTTTCATCCAAAGGTATTATTCATCAAACATCATGTGCCTATACTTCTTAACAAAAAGGTGTTGCAGAAAGGAAACAACGTCATCTACTTGATGTTATACGAGCCCTTCTCATTCAGAGTCATGCTCCTCACTCATTCTGGGGTGATGTCGTCCTTACGGCATGTTATCTTATTAATCGTATGCCCTCGTCAGTTTTAGGTGAGAAAATTCCCTTCTGCTTGCTTCTCCTGAGAAGGAATTATTCTCACTTACCCATCATATGTTTGGCTCTGTCGTATTTGTCCACCAGTTGTCTCCAGGTATTAACAAGCTCTCTTCTAGAGTTGTCATGTATGTCTTTGTAGGGTACTCCAGAACACAAAAGGGTACATGTGTTATGATCCACTATGCATGAAGTATTATATCAATGCTGAAGTGACATTCTTTAAGTCGGTGGTGTATTTTTTCCCTACAGGCGATCGATTGGCCTCCTCAGACTCTGATATGCCACCATCACCAGTATCTCCACCACCACAATCACCATCATCATCACCACCTCCACCACCACCACCATGGCCTCAAATTTCAGCGAAATTCGATCGAATTTCTTTCAAATATCGATATCCAGTCGAAATCGAAATTCGATCGAAATGACCGAAATATGGGGGTCCTAGTACCAAAAATGACCGAAATGACCGAAATTTCGGTCGAAATTCCAACCAAATTCGGTTTCGGTCGGTACCGAAATGGTGACCGAAACCAACATTTAGGGCCTTGACCACCACCAGCACTTCCATCACCATCACGTCCATCACCTACTATAGTCCCGGTTTCACTCTTGCCTCGTTACTACACCCGACAACCTACTTCTGCTCATGGTCACCGCGCATTATCTAGCACTCATGAGGTATTATCTGAATACATTTTTCTAATGACGGGTCTGATGATCTACCTGAACAGAGAATTGTACTGGAGAAAAATGTGGAGGTTACTGAGTTGGACGTACCCATTGCGCTTCGGAAGCAGAAGCGCAGGTGCACTACATACCCTATTGCATCTGCGGTCTCCTTTGATCTCTTGACTGGTGATTTTCAGAAGTTTGTAGGTGCATTATTTGTCGTGGCCATCCTACGAAACTATCAGGAGGTGTTGCAGGACGATCAGTGGCGATTAGCTATGGAAGAAGAGATGCACGCTCTTCAGTCGAGAGGTACTTGGACCCTTGGTCCAGTACCTGATGGGGCGCCTATAGTCAGTTCTAAATAGTTTTTCACGGTGAAGCAGAATGCAAATGGTACCATTGATAGGTACAAAGCTCGACTTGTTGCCCATGGGTTTACACAGACATACAGGGTGGACTATCTTGACACGTTTTCTCCTGTTGCTCGTCATTCTACCTTACATATTCTCTTATCAGTTGCCGTAATGCGAGATTGGCCTCTGTTTCAGTTGGATGTCAAGAACGCTTTTTTGTATGGTGATCTTCAGGAGGAAGTCTACATGCAACAACCGTTGGGGTTTGCTGTTGAGGGGGAGTGCTCGCAGGTGTGTAGACTTCATAAGGCAACTTAGAGCGTGGTTCCAGAAGCTCTCAGACTTATTTGCGAAACAAGGGTTCAAACGATCGAATGCAGATCATTCTCTTTTTACACAGAAGACCTCCAAAGGTATGACTGCTATTATGGTGTATGTTGATGATATGCTCATTACAGGAGATGATGAACAAGGAATAAAGAGGGCAAAAGAATTTCTGGATCGTGAATTTGTTACCAAGGATCTAGGAGCCCTAAGATACTTTCCGGGGGTAGAATTTGCCAGAAATAAAAATGAGCTTGTGATGACTCAGAGAAAGTATGCCACTGACTTGTTGAGTGATATGGGAATGCTTGGATGTCGACTTGAGACTACACCTATAGATCAAAGCATGAAGCTCTATGATGATGATACTGATGAGGTGGATAGGAGAAGATACAGGGAGCTGGTTTGGAAGCTTCTTTATGTTACCATTACTAGACCTGATATTTCATTTGCAGTCATTAGGGTGAGCCAATTCATGGAACAACCTCGTCAAGTCCATATGGATGCTATATAAATGATACTAAGGTATCTCAAATCATCTCCAGGTACAGGACTACTATTTAAAAGGGTTGACTCTATGACTATCTTAGCATGTGCAGATGCAGACTATGCAGGATGCCTAGAGGACAGGAAATCCACATCAGGGTTTGCTATATTTGTTGGCAATTCTCTCATCTCTTGGAAAAGCAAGAAACAAATCGTTGTTGCTAGATCTAGTGATGAATCTAAATATCGAGCGATAACACAAGCATGTACAAAAACAATGTGGGTTCGAGCAGTCCTAACAGATCTACATATAGATATTCCTCTTCCAATGTCGTTAGAATGTGACAATCAGGCTGCACTATTCATTGCTAATAATCCTGCATTTCATGAGAGGGCAAAGAATATTGAGGTTGATTGTCATTATATACGTGGCATGGTTCAAAAGGGCTTCATCTCTACAACTCATGTCAGCTGGGATTAGACGGCAGATATCTTCACCAAAGCTCTCCTTAGAGGCCCCTTCCAGAAGTGTTCATCCAAGCTGAGCATGATAGATATCTATGCTCTATCTTGAGGGGGTGTCGAGATATGTTATATACTTCAGTACCCTCTATACACATTTTTTTGTTCTCTCGACTATTTTATGTAATTTGTCCACAGGTCTCACCCTATATAAAAGAGCATAGGGCTCAAGGAATAAACATCTCTTTCGTTTTTCCCAACATGGATGATTCAAGCGAGCATGCCATCAGGACATTAAAGGAAAGATTGACGATGTCGCCCATTCTTGCACTTCCTTCATGTACTCAGAATTATGCACTTTATACAAATGCTTCAGGAGAAGGTTTAAGAGTGGTTTTGATGCAACGAGGTCATGTGATTGCATACGCATCACGTCAACTGAGACCGCATATGCGGAATTATCCCATTCATGAGTTGGAGTTGGCGGCAGATATCTTTGCCTTGAATCACCCATGTATGTGAATCCCTCCAACATGATATCCAGATTGCATCACTTCCCATTATACAAAAAATGGAATCATTGTCGTACTGGAGCAAGGGGATGGAGACCTCCCCCACACAAAAATACGCCAGAAAGCCCCTCTCCCTTGCCTTAACGATGAGGTCATTGATGCCAACATTAGGCTTATGGGATCAAGTTGGAGTTATTTAAGATTGATGTTTTACTGCGAATCATTTGAGAAATAAGTTTGATTGTACATCTTTTTCATTCAGGTGCCACACCGAATTTCCCAACATCTCACATGCATTATCTAGAACAATCAATATGAGGAAGGAAGCAAGAGTTAGGGCATCAAGTAAGGAATATGTAGACCTTAGACTTCACTATGAAGAAGACTAGTCCATGAAGATAAGACATGTCTTGATGTTTAGGATTGATTACGTGAATCAAATTAAAGTTCACGATGCTCGCCCTGAAAAAATAGGAAACGTGGGTCATAAGTTGCCCATAAGCCATCAGGTCGCACGACATAAGAACACCCAACATAAATACAAAGACTCCTTCAACATCATCATCATTAGAGCGTCGGCAACCACAACAAAAAGCAAGGGTGCCAGCAGGCACCCCTGCCTCAGTCTGCGTTGCGATTGGAAAACATTACCCTCCAGTTTCCGTTCACCAATACCACGTAAGAAGATGTCACATATTTCTACATCCAAGCAATCCATTAACTGAAGAAGCGCTTATGATGGAGGAACGCCCAAATGAATATCCAGCCCATACAATCATATACTTTTGAGAAATCCACATTCCATAAGAAACCTTTTAACTTCTTCCTTCGCCACCCTAAAAGCTGGTACAACCCCATATATCGTAAAAGCTCAAAAGTAAATTATTTATGTTGTGATTGTTACCAGTAAGTTTGTGACTAACATATAGTTTATTCAAAAATATATTGTAGAAAAATAACTTTACTAGTTATTATTTATTTGTCAAAAAAGGAGTAATTAACCGAGGCAACGCCTCAATAGCGCCTCACCGCCTTGACCGCATCGATACAACCACGAGTATATGAGGCCAACGCCTTACATATCCTAACCGAGGCTATAGCCTCGAGGTAGTTTTTTTGGAAAACCGCCTCAAGGCCACGGGGCTGTGGATGTAAACAGAGATGAACATATTTGTATCTAATTAGCCACCGCATCCATTTGAAACAAATTTTGACATCCGTATCTATCTTAAAATGGATACGGATAGGGATATCACTTTGATTTTCGCAACCATCTGTATATATATCCGTATATCCATTTTCACATATAAAATTGTTGTAGATTTATTTTTAACCATATATAACATAAGTTTCTACTTCCTTCAACCATATTTGATATAATTAGTACAATATAAGCATATATAAGTATATTTATTACGTATGTATTCCAATATATGTATATTTAAGCTAATCTACATAGTCTTTCTAATATTATTCGTATGCAATCAGTATTTGTTTTACACCCATCTGTATCCGTTGTTTAAAGATACGATAACATACTTTTCATATCCATCAATATGTGTATCCACATTTGTATTTGTTAGAAATCGATAATACGAAAGCGTGATATCAGAAAAATAGAATAAAAAAGGAAGCACACCAGGATTTTACGTGGAACCCTACTCTGTGAGGAGCGAGATGAAATCACGGGATAAAGCCTCAAAGGGCTTGTGTTTTCTATTCACTTTTCTCTCTTGATACAATGAGTCGGGGCTTCTTATATAGCTCCCATTGAGTCTCCAAGTCCCACAAATAATAGATGTGTGACCAAACATCTGGATGTGGTAATTGGACCATGGAGGGGTCCAATTACCCAACACTACATGTGATGCATATAGTCCAACACTCCCCTCAAGCTTAAGCATGCAATGCTCAACTTGGACAAATATAAAGAAATCTCAAACTCACAATACAAGGTACTACAGACAATATCAACTCAATGCATGCTCTATTGTCAGTTATTGTCGAGGACGTCGCTTCTCATGACATGCTGGTGAGGAGGAACTAAAGGGATGGTGTGTGAGTTGAACCAAGTCTCCTTGTCGGAGAACATGTGCTCTTATTGTGTCTGTCAGAGTCACTGAAACCAAAATGAGTCTCCACCTGGAGAACTCTGGCCCGTAACTACTCCATTTCTCTGAAGAGTTGAATTGAAAAAGGCCATACAAACATACTCGTCAGAGTTCACGATCGCTAGAGAATGGAGTCTGAAAGTTTCCTCATCGGAGAACCGGGTCTCTCCCATACTAGCTCAGAGAATGAGATCTCTAGTCTGGAATCCCTATGAAACCACATGAAAACCCTAGCCCACAATGGCATGGAGAATGAGATTTCTACTCTAGAGTTCCCATAGATCACATGAAAACTCTAAACCGAGTTGAAGAGTCTGAACCATCTGTCGAGTCTAAATCTAATAATCTGTAGAGTATGAAATCTGAAGAACTAGAAACTAAATCTGACCTGTGAGTAGCAAAACTCTTATACAATACTTGCCCTTTTCTTCCATATTAGTCGGAATAGATAGCATCGATCAAGTTAGGAGAAGACCAGAATATAGGGAAAATAAAACAATCGAAAATGAGTTTTTCTGTGGTTATTTCTCTTTTTTTATATATTTGTGTCCCCTTTTTTTTCAAACATTTTTTCTCGCTTACGGATTTGTTTTATATATCTGTGCCCCCTTTTTTTCAAACATTTTTTTCTCGCTTACGGATTTGTTTTGTTTGTACGCTTGGATGTTCCCAAATAAATCCCCTCTTTCTTTTAAACATAGCTTTCAATGGCCCACACAGGCCTGAAAAAAATAAAATAAAAAATAAAATAGAACTTGACATTTAAATGACGTAGTCCTAAACCATGGATCCTATGGGTCCATTTGGTAACGAGGTTGGGTTGAGGTATCCTCTGTGAATAGTAGTTTTTTGGAGGGTTGGGAGGATTGGAGTGATAATTATGATGTGATGTGACATTGATTACGTGTTATATTAACTTTTTTAATTATTATAATATATTTTTTATATTAATATTTTTTTTGTATAAGGATAAAACAGAGGAAACGATCACAAACTACAAAATAGCGAAGAAGGAAGCGAAGAAGGTTGTAACCGAAGCTAAGTCAAAAGCTTATGAAGTTTGGTATAAAAATCTCGACTCTAAGGAGGGCCAGAAGGATATATTCAGGTTGGCCAAAGCAAGAGAAAGAAAGACCAAAGACCTTTCTCAAGTGAGATGCATTAAGGACGAGGAAGGTCACGTGCTTGTTACTCAGAAGGATATAGAGACTAGATGGGAACAATACTTCCATAAACTTTTCATTAGGGAAGGAAATAGAGAGATCACTTTGGGTGATCTAGCTAGTAGTGAAAGTTACTTGAATCTTACAAGCTATAGACAGATTAAAAGAAATGAAGTAGAGGAGGCTTTGAAGGTTATGAGACCTGGGAAAGGTGTAGGATCGGATGACATCCATGTAGAAGTATGGAGAGTTTTAGGTGAGCGCGGTTTGACTTGGCTTACGAATCTATTCAATGTTATTTGGCGAAGCAAGAAAATGCCTGAAGATTGGAGGAGTATCGTGGTGCCTCTTTATAAGAATAAAGGAGACATTCAAAATTATTCTAATTACAGAGGTACTGATGAGTCACACTATGAAAATCTAGGAACGTGTGATCGAAAGAAGGTTGAGGCAAGTTTCTAACGTAAAAGAAAACCAATTCGGATTCATGCCAGATCGCTCAACTATTGAAGCCATCCATTTGCTTAGGAGAACAATGGAGATTTATAGAGCTAAAAGGAAGAAATCCATATGATCTTTATTGATTTGGTGAAGGCTTATGATTCTGTCCCACGAGAGATATTGTGGAGAGTTTTTCAGAAGAGACAAGTACATGTCCTATACATTAACCTCATAAAGGACATGTATAATAGGGCTTTATCTTGTATAAGCATCCCGTCTGGGAAGACTAGCTATTTTGACATCAACATTGGTTTACATCAAGGTTCAGCTTTGAGTCCATTTCTTTTTACTTTGGTTATGGATGAGTTGACAAATCACATTCAAGATGAGTTACCTTGGTGTATGTTATTTGCTGATGATATTGTGTTGATTGACGAGACTAGTGATGGAGTAAATGAGAAGCTTGAGATTTGGAGACATGAGTTGGAGAGTAAAGGATTTCGTATAAGTAGGGCTAAGACATAATATATGGAGTGTTCCTCTGATGGAAGCAATAGTGAAGGAATCAAGGTGAAGACCGGTGATGATAACATTCGGAAGAGAGATTCTTTTAGATATCTGGGATATATTTTGCAACATGATGGGGAAATTGATGGAGATGTTACTAATAGAATAAATGCAGGGTGGCTAAAGTGGAGAGGATCCTCTGTCGTTCTCTGTGATACAAAAATTCTTTTAAAAACTAAAGGAAAGTTTTACAAAGCAGCTGTGAGACCTGCTATGCTCTATGGATCTGAATGTTGGCCTGTAAACCAAGGACATGTGCAAAGAATGGTCGTAGCAGAAATGAAAATGCTAAGGTGGATGTGTATGTAGGATATGGTAAGATCCTTAAGCGCGTCACGGAAGCGTGAGCGTCGTATCGAATACGACGAAGAACGACTAGTCGGACTAGTTGTTCTATGCATCGGAAATTAAAAAAATTTCATGCGACGAAACCACATGATCCAAGAACACTTCTCGGATCGTTTCGTCTAAACCACAAACAAGTGTGATGAATTGGTGTAACGATGAAGACAGTGGACTCCACTACTGTGATGGGGTTCAAAACATCCATCAGTGCTGCATGTTTTAGATCATATTACAATAAGATGAAGTCTTTTAAATTCTAATGGGCCATCTAGTTGGCGAAAAATGTGTATTTCCAGCATGAGAATTATAGAAAATGTGATTGTTGAGCACTCTAAAGCTCGGTTCTTTTAATAAAAAGGGAAAAACACTTGTAATGGTGCCCACCTCAAAATATATTAGAATAATTTACAAACCTCAGTTTATGTCCTAGTCTTCGTAAATTGTAAAGTGTGGTGTACGATGTTTGAGTTCAATCCTTTTAAAAAAAACATGAACCCCAAGATGAACAAAATCCTAAAATCAACTTACTTTAATGCCAGGTCAAATATTATAATTTGGAAAACAAAGTTCCGCAGTCAAGCATTGGAACATTATATTAACGTGATTTTAGACAGCCAGGTTGACGGCCTTGCACGGAAGGACCCAACGGGGTTAAAATTCATATTATCACTTCCCATTGATACATGTTATACAGGGTCATTTACATCCAACTTTCTCATAAATCATAATAGACAAAATGTGAAACTAAACATATAAGCCCATGCTACTGTTAACAGTAACCATATAATCAAATCACTCACTAACTCAACTCCAAAATTCCTAATTCTTGATGAGATATTAGTTATTTTATCCATTTTATGTGTTCTCTTTTCTTTCAATCTACACTGTGTAATTTGCCCAACCAGTTTCTCCTCTATACAAGAGAACCCTAGGGCATCATGAACAGATAACTTGTTGCACTCTTTCTCCTCATGGTATCAAAGCAACGGCCCTATACAGGAGCATACGCCTATAATCCACTGCCGCCACCAGCCTCAGTCCTCCTCGAGCCTTGCACAAGCCCTTCTTCCTCATCTAAAGGTCCCGCGCGAGGCCTCGGTGGATTCCCCAGTGTCGCCTAACGTCGCCAAGGTGCAGCCAAGGATGAGTTTGCTTAGGGTTGGTTGTGATATGAGTATACACCCACAACCATCCCCCTTGATGTCCATGTAGACACCTTGTCACATGTCTATGGTACCGGTTGTGTACCAATCTGACACTAAGTCGAAAAACAGAGTTGATATTCCATCTGCACGTGCCTTTAAGTGTCTAGCACCTATTATTAAGATGGATGGCACAAACTACGAGGTATGGGTGACGTAGTTCATGAATCTCTTGCAGAGCCATGGTAAGAAACATATTTTGACGCAAGATGAACCGATCGACAAGATTGGGACTAATGCCTCATACGAGGTTGATGATGCTTACAAAAAAGTTTGGCTATCTAGTACCGTTTCTTTGGAAATAGCCAATTTGAGTCAGCCCACAACGAAGGCAATGCAGGATATCCTCGCAGCGATGTACTCTCAAGTGAGGAATGAGTCAAAGATCTTGCAACTCCACATGATATTTTTACGACCAAACAAGGAGGCATCCTCTTCATGTAGGGTACACATCTCTTAGAGATATGTTTGAGAGACTCCAAAGCTACATACCTTTAACGGCCTCACCAAAGCAACACAAAGCCTATCGCGATTTTGTTATGATCGGAGTCTTTCTGGTAGCCCTTAACCCTGAGTATAACTCAACCCACTCTTAGTTACTCATAGATGCTACTATACCGCTTATGAAGGAGGCGTAATGCAGGCTAAGAAGATTGAGCATCCTCTCTGTTGCATCTTCTTAGATATCATCGGCTATGGCAGCTTTCTGTGGTAGAGGAAGTTTGCCACAATTCAGAGGACATGGCACACACAACAGAGGAGACTCGTGTCCACACCAACCATGTTCATATTATCACTGATCTGGTAATTTAGAGGACACATGCAATTCTAAACACGGATTTCCACCATCAGTTTGTGTTGCTGAGCAGATCCATACTGCCTTTGCATTTACCGATCATCATTTTGATGACTTTGTTGCTCGAGTGAGAGAGATTATGCCCCCAGTTGTCGGATTTTCTAGTGTTTCCACTGGCCCATCAGATGTTGTTGCTTCTGCATCTACCAACAGTTCATGTATTACTCATGCATTTACCAAGGCCTCAAATATTGGTTTTGATTTCATTTCGGTAACCTCGAAAATAGAATTTCGGTGAAATGGCTGAAAACTGAGGAAATGACGAAAATCCATTTTTTATAAAATTAAGATTTCTAATGTTGTTTATTAAATAAATGAGATAGTAATAGTGGTTTTTATTCTAATAATAAGATGTTATCGTGATCAAGGCCTTAAATATCGGTTTCGGTCACCATATCGGTGAATGACTGGAATGAAATTTCGGTACATAATCTTAACATTCAATTTTTCCTTCAATCCCCAAAAGAACAATAGTAGTTTTATATGCATAGTTAACTTTAAAATTGAAATAGCAAATAACATAGATTCATAATACAAGTCCACAAGATTACATGACATGATACATCAAATTTCAATCACATAATGCGCATGCACATTTATTACTAACTTACTAGTAGTCTATACTACTTTCTTATTTGGAAATGACATTCAACCGGACCAAGAATTTCTAGGTGGATCCATGTAGCCTGTATGATTCCTTCCTCCATAATGTGACCTGATCGAGTCCCTATATTCCATGTAATCCTCCTGTGTCGTATAGAGGTACATGATTTTGTAGTCCAATAAATACTCCTTATATTCATGCACAGTCACGTGTGCAAGGAAGTCACTCCTAAGATACTTGTCACTATGAAAGGTAGAAGCCACATAATCATGTGGAAGTCGATACGAGGAGGATGCAACTTGAAAACCTTGTGATGAAGAAGATGGAGCAGGAACTGCAGGAGGAGATACCATCTGTAGGGGTTGTAATTGAGGTACTGTAGGGTAATAATCAAGAAATATGCCATATCCTGTACCAATCTGGGAAGAAGTATCAGTATAATGTTGTTGATTTCCCTGAAATATCCCATAAATACTATTGTAGCCATATCAAGAAGGGAAAACAACATATGAATCATTTTATCCTCGAGATCGATAACCACTAAAGGGATTTGATGTTGCCCCGCCGGCAAATATCGAATCTCCAACATTTATACTCAATGCTCCAACCAAAGATATGAGCTCTTCCATAATAGTGCCATTTTGGAGTTTTCCTCGAGGTTAGGAGGGCGGGTACGAGGGTACGAGCAATAATCCATCTGCTCTGCAGGATCTGGGCCTCAGTTTGGACTTGGAATATATTAATCATGTATGTTTGTGCGGTAGCATGTGTACTCTTGTCCAGCATGTAGTCCTTCTTCAAGTCTAAATGAAGTATTATATGCATCGCATCTGAGATTGCCCCTTCATCTTACGTATAATCTCCTTCTGCAACAACACCTCCTCCACTGCCACATGATTTGGATTTTGATTTAGACGAGGAGAAGTCTTCAGAATCACTTTCCAACCCTCCAACCGGGTTTGGATATCTCCCTGATATAGCCAAGAAATCCTCAATATCTGCCTCCATTTGCGAGGCAATCTACGTACTTGGTCTCCCTCCTCTCTCGTTGAGTACGAGAGCGCTTATCATCAATCCACTTTTGCAAGATGTCTTCCTCCTCATCATTATCATCGTCTTGAAACTATATATATAAGCAAGGTCAATCTATGTATGCTTGCTTGTCGTGTCCTTCTCTTGCATACTTTATGTTTAACATGAGGTTGCAGTGGATATAGACAAGATCATGTAGCTTCTCTACTCCCAAGGAATTTCACCTTTTGGAGTGGATGAGGTTTAAGTACACCAATTTCTCTCACATCTTCCAGCAGACATAGTCTGCGATAATACCTTCACAACCACTTGTCGCAAGTTAGGTGCATGAATCCATACAAGATCCGTCATTCACCTGCAAAGTACAAATTATTTGTTGTATAAGTACATTACTACTCTACCATATAAGATAAAAGCAAAACCGTGCAATTAATTGGTACTTCAAGATTATACATACAAGGAAGAGTATTATTACGATTGTTGATCACGATCATTCTTCCAAAAAAACCCAAGGTCTCCCTAAAGTATTTTATCTTCAAGATAGAAAACATTGAGTTCAACAATAAAGTGAAGACATCGGAGATTAGGATGACTAAACATTTTATACCTCATTCATACAATTTGTTTGCAGGTCTTTTGACTTCACTAGTTTATCCACCACAATTTGAAGGGTAGATAAGACTATGTCGAGGTTGTGCTTGTAGTGGTATTTCGGATTAAGATAATGCGCTGAAAATAAACAATTTTAATGGTGGTTGAAAAAAGCTAAAAGTTTAAACTTAAAGAGTAACATATAGAATGCATACCAGCTAGGTGAAGAAGATGTGACAACAATTTCGATCAATGCTCGTCGATGATGCACACCCACATCTTATAACCTTTTTCCAAAATTTTCTTTCACTTTCTCCTTCGTCACTCGTATTGTTTCATACATCACTCCCATGGTTGGTTTTTTGTCACCATATTTTTTATCGCACGGGCGACGTCATCCTAAAAATCGACGTTGAACGGGGTGAACCTCAAGAATCTCAAACCATTCCCATGAACATCACATTTTTTCAAACTAACCTTTTATTATTGCAAGGTATGCAAGGCTATAAGATTTGTTGCAAATCTTGTAATTACAGACATTACAATGTCACCGCCACACATACTTCGCATCAACGCTAGGACCTTTGAATAGTTGTAAATGAATATTGTGATTGATCGTGCACTATCAACCACATTCATGATGGTTTTCCTCTTTCCAAAATCATTAAGGATCAAGTCTT
Organism: Ottelia alismoides; assembly: GCA_037367405.1. Lineage (NCBI taxonomy): Eukaryota > Viridiplantae > Streptophyta > Magnoliopsida > Alismatales > Hydrocharitaceae > Ottelia > Ottelia alismoides. The sequence continues at coordinate 421,771 of JAZKJV010000276.1, forward strand.
TGCAGTGCAACACAAGGTGTCCAAAAGATGTCACACTCGTTGGAAGACATGATCATGTCACCTGCCTTCTTAAAGTTGCTACCATTGTCAGTCACAATTTGAACAAAGTTCTCTTGACTAACCTCTTGTATGACATCTTTCAAGATTCTGGGTATGTACTTGTGCCTCAAGACATGCTCAGATGCATCTACAGACCTGATTAATACCATCTTCCAAACATAATATACAAGGAAGTTGATGATTTACTTTCTCGTATAGCTTGTCCAACCATCACATAAAAGAGTCACGCCATACTCAATCCGCTTGTACATATGATCTCTTTCGCTCCCGGTTCCTTCATGAAAGTTGAAAATTTTCGATTTGAGGTCTCCTTCTATTTCCTTTTTATTTTCTTTCTCTTTTTATTTTGAAAATTTTTTAAGGTGCCACGTGGCAGTCCCTGCGCGTGCCACGTGGCAGCCCCTCTCTCTCACCTTTTTCCCAATCACGTGCAATGCACGTGACCCGCCCTTCCTCTTTTCTCTCACCTTGGTCACGTGCGAAGCACGTGACCCGTCCCACCTCGGTCACGTGCAACGCACGTGACCTTGCCCCCTCTCCTTCCCCCCACAGTCGTTCGCCCGCTCCCTCCTCCTCCCTCTTAACGTTCGCCAGCGTCGCACCCACTCTCTCTGACCGTTACGAGGTCGGCTCCTCACGACTTCCAGTCGTTACCCAAATTTCCCACCACCACTATAAAGCCACCCCTCTGTCGACCCTCTCCTTCATCCACCATCTTCATAGGCTACTCCTCCAGCACTCCAGCCCCAGGTGACAGCAGACGGCATATCTCCTTCGAGCGACGACGAGGAGTGAGCCTAGTGCGCTTCGCAACCACTGCCGGCAGTGTAGCAGCTCATAGAGTTGCAGAGCTCTGAGACCCGTTCACCAGGGCCTTCGAGCGACAAAACGCAAGGATCCCCTTCCTTGTTTGCAGGTGAGCCTCCACCTCGACCCAGTGTTTCTCCACTGCTGACCGACCTATCCCGTTCGTTGCATCCTCTCCGCCTCGCAGATCACTCGCCCTCATTGATACTCCCTCCTCGTTGCTCCTCCTATCTCCCAGATCCTCTCATCTCTGTCCTCGCACAGGCCGGAGCTCCGCTCCTATTCCATCGCCCTCGCAAGGAGTTTCCACCCCCCTTCTTCATCTTCGATTTATGCCAAACATCTGTAGGTCGCAACCATCTTGAGCCAACTGCAGGAGCTCATCATCCACCGCCCTACCTCGCACCACTCAGCCCTCCACCGCGCGGGGGTGCCGCGTTCGTCGTTCACCACAAACGCTCCACAGCTCGACCTCCAACAGCTCGACCTCCAACAGCTCCGCAGACCGGGGAGCGCTTCGCCTCCGCTTCCGCCAATGTAGCCCTCTCTCGTCAGCTACACCAACCGCCCTCCTCTCCAGTCGCGACTTCACCACCGTTAGTCCTCTAGCACCCTCACCATCAGCTCCTCCGGTCGTATCTCAACCGGCAGAGCTCCACCTCGCACTCGATGCACCGCCACACGCTCCTACTCCGCTCCTCGTCGGCTACCGCCTGTTGTTGGATTAGGGGATCCAACGGCTGGAACGCAGCAACGCATCCCCCCCCCCCCCCCCGCCCCGAGGCTCAAGCCTTCCGGACCTCCTCTCGCAGCCACGTATAGGCTCGGCATCCAAGCCTTCGCTTCGGCCCGCACCTCAAGGCTCGGACCCTCTGAACCTCCGTTAAACCTCCTACCACTGCCACGCAGGCTCGGGACACCGAGCCTCGCCCGAGTTTGCGTCAACACTCGAACCTCTAGCGCATGAGCTTCGTATGTGTGTGGCAGGAAATTTTGCAGGCAACCCCTCCATAGTTTTGTTAATTGCAGATATAACCCACACATGGGAAAATTACAGAGGCGCCCGTCCGACTTTACGAAATAGCATATAATCCCCCCAGAACCCAGTTGAAGGAGAAATATTTATTTCCAATACATTTTGGTCCACGCTTTTTCATTTTTTTGTAACTTTCGCATATGAACTCCGTTTTTAGCATATAATATGTCATTTTGAAGCGTATTTCGTGCTCTATCCTTTCATATAATTTGTGAACATATTAACGACGCATTATTGATCATTATTAGTCGAGGTGCCTAACGATCTATGCAGGCTTTATTTGACATAATATTGTGCTCAATTTTTTACAGAAATTTAATCTAATTGCAGGGGGCTTTATAGAGGAGGCTTGATTAATTACGTCCATGATACTTGATGATTTTTTTGAAGTAATTGTGCATGGAATCTGGAGATCTATTTTTCAAAGAAATATTTGGATCTTGATTGTAATTAATCACATGGTTTGATTCTTGATCTTCTAGCCTGCAGTCAGGATTTCACTTGATATATACTTCTTGAACTCTATCCTATGGATCTATGATGAATTAATTGAGGATTAACTAATCATATTTATTTGAGGATTGAAATAAAGAAAAATCACAGATCATGGGTTTCGCTTTGTCTTTAATTCATCCTCTTGCATAGCATTTTTATCTTAGCATTCCTATCATCTCATTTTTACATTATTCCCTTCACAGAAATTATCTTAGGAAGTATTTAGTTATTTAAACTAATTTAAAATCATGCAACTAAAAATCATCGTTCCCTTTGATCGACCTTTATGGACTTGCCAAGAAAAAATCTTTACAAGATTCAAAGATTGTAGTTTTTGACGAATCGTTTTTCGCCTCATATACAAAAATTTTAGATTATTAAAGAGACGAAATCCGCGTTCATCAAATGGCGTCGTTGCCGAAGAACGATGAATTTTTAGGATTTTAAATTATTTTTTCAATTAATTTTTGTGAAACTAATTTTTGTGTTAATTTTTTCCTTTTTTCCTTTTTACATTTTATTTTTCTACATTTTATTTTGCATCTTTCTTTCACTTCTGACTCTCATTGTAGATCGGTCGGAGCGAATTTTTGGATATAAATCAAGGATCTGCAAGGACGAAGATTGAATTTGTATATTTTGAGAGAGAGAGAGAGATAAGAATAGCTTTATTTTCTTCATCACTCATAGATTTTCTCTATTTGAACCCTGTTAATTAGTAATAATTCATGACTAGACTTTTTTGTGGTGTGTCGGATCTTTTCCAATCCCTTCTGTGTAGTTGGAATCTGACTTAAGTGGTGTAGGAATTAGGCATATATACGCTTGCTTAATTATCATTGATCGTACTTGTAATTTTTAGGCCACACAACTTTCACTAACTATATGCACTGATAGATCGTTCAACTTAACCAAATTTTAATCAAGTTTTCCCCGTTAATAGAACTATCTGCTTAGGGCGATTTTATCTGTGCATAGCATTCAGTGTAAATTTTAAAAATTCCTTATACAGCATCCTGCATGAAGAGCGCGAGGAATCATTATAAGTATTTTTCTTAAGCATGCATCATTGATTTACGCTTGCATTGGCTTTTTCGATTCTCCCTCAGTTTTTGCAACTTAGGAATTAATAGAATTGGGCTGCTCGTTAGATGTGAATTTTTGTGCTCGTCTAAAACCTCAGTGATAACCTAATCTAAAACCGGGACTGTTAATCAAGGCGACAGTAAATAAAATTGGCAAAAAATTAACCCTTGTGTCTGGAGGAGAATAACCCATTCATTATTTTTAAGGAGAAGATTGCACACTTAGAGTAGAGCCAAAACTCTAAAATTTTCACTCAGACTGCTGTTTTTAAAAACAATTACCTACTTCTCAATGAGGGTTTCAAGAAACCGTTTTATGGTCTGACTTCCCTTAGCAGAGTGGATGGTTTAGAGAACACTATGAAAGGCTTCATCCTCAAGTAATACGGGTAGTTGTCTAACGATCCGTACTTAAACTCATACTAGCTGAAAGTAGATGCAACTAGTTGTATGAACTCGGGACAGTTTTTGTGAATTATTTCGGCACCTAACAACTTCGTTTAATTTTCAAAGATTGCTTTGTCCTTAAATTAAAATTGAAAAGATAAGCAGTCGAACCCTGACATGCCTTCAGAGGTGTCGAGTGGGTGAATCTACGTGTTTGACAACTTTTTTATTTTTTTGTTTTTCACTTTTTTTAAAGCAAACATATTCTAATATGCTTAATGTTATATTTAAAGTCAATTACTTCTTTTGTTTTGTGAAATGGAAGCATTTTGCAATGGAAGCATTTTGAAATGGAAGCATTTTGCAAGAACCCGATCTTAGAGCTTCCATAGATCAAGGTCATAGAATATGTGCCCGATCTTAAGCAATTTGTGAAAAGTCGACTAAATCCTAAAAAGACGGGCAAGAAGCGATCCAGGACTGAATATCATATCATATCTATGGCCAGTTCGTTGGTGATGAATCAAAAAACTAAGAGCCACAAAGACAAGCAGTTGACTCGGATTATGTGAGAAATTACGGATTATACATTTCAATGATGACTCTACATTAAACATCCTCCCCAAGTCCGTCTTTAACCAACTCAAACTCGGACAACTAAAAAAGACTAGGGTGATCGTACAATTGCCAGATCGGTCCATTAAAAGACCATGGGGGATTGTTTCGGTCGTCGTTTCGAGGTGACAAAGACAAACGTCCTTGACATCGAGCACTGCGGAGGATTGTCTGAGTCTCCTATCATTTTAGGGAAATCGTTCTTAGCCTCTGCTCAGGCAATTGTGGATTACGAGACTCAATTCATCATATTCCCGAACTCGGACCACAATGAACAAACCCTCAATGATATGACCTGCTCTGAAGAAACCCAACTTCAAATCGACAGTCATGATCAGGAGATAACCACGCCACATGATCAGACCTCTCCTCAAGAAACACGGACACAAAACATATGAGAGTCACCAAAAAGATTGACGATTGGACAAACCTCGGATTCTCACCTTAATACAACTCTTTTGAGGATTCAAGATTTTGGAGCTTATGATGAGTTGGACCATATTTCTGAGGAACGTCGCGATTATTTAAGTGGTCCAATCATTGAATCGGCAGTAATTCGTGATACTTGAACCATACAAGGAACCGACTCAGGAAACATCAGGAGGTGACATCAACATCCGAGCCAATAATCACAAAGCCACCAGGAAAATGCTCCCTCGCCCGAAGGCATGTATTACCCTACAAGAATTGGTAGACTTTTACGGGGATTCATCCTTAAAATAGGGAGATGAAGATTGTCCATCTTCCTTCCAATGCTTCTCACGAAAACAAATCGACCAAGAAAGTCACCTTTGACCTTAGAAACCAGGTCATTTCTGAAGAATCCTTATCTGATCCTGAAGTGGTTCATCAGGTAAGTGTGATAAGTACAACCATGATCAAAGGGCACGTACCTTTGGTTGACAATAGTTTGAGGATGACCAAGATCCTCTGCGTACGATTACTATTCCTTTGAGGATGACTATGATGATGGATGGTCCTCTTCATCCTCCCCCTCTTCACCGCCCTCTGCATCTCGATATTATCTTCCACCCCACTCCCGCAAGAAGATCCGTCACAAATCTCCTTGACCTCGTACATCCGTAAATTCACCCGGTTCCCCACTTGTAATTATACGATCATACTCAGGCTGACCTGAGCCTAAGTATAAGGGAGCCGGTACCATTGTGTATACATCACTTCTATTCTTTCCACTCACCCTCGACTGCCTCATTTCATACTTTTCTGCTATACTTTGTCCCTTAAAATTCTAAGTATAGGAGGGCATGTCGACTTTTTTCCTTTTTCGTTCATCTATACTTAGTACGAGCTATGTCTACATTTCACCTTGTATCATGAGGACATAGTACAAGCTAAATATAGGAGGGTGTGTTTGTATATATTCTACATACTTTATCCCTAACTCGTATTTTAATTGTTTTCATCTAAAATCGGGACGGATACAAGTTGTGTTTATTATGTATATTTATGTAACAGATATTTCCAAAACCCTTGTAAGGGTATTTTTGTACTTTTCTCCTTTCTGTACTCATTAGGGTTTCTAGGTTTGTCCTATATATGGACCCCTAGACCCATTGGAATTAGACAAGGAAAATCATTCTATCTCTGACATGGTATCAGAGCAGTCTCCCAGTCCTCTCTCTTGCCGCCTCCCTCCCGATCCCTAATCCCTCTCCATCGCCAGCGCCCCTCCACTCGCCACCCAGTCGCCCCTCCACTCGCCAGCGTCCCTCCATCGCCAGCGCCCCCTCACTTCCCTCCATCTCCATCGCCAACGCCCCTCCATCGCCAGCGCCCCTCCACTCGCCACCCAGTCGCCCCTCCACTCGCCACCCAGTCGCCAGCGCCTCTCCATCGCCAGCGCCCCTCCACTCGCCACCCAGTCGCTAGCGCCCTCCACTCGACCTCCCGATCGCCAGTCGCCAGCGCCCTTCCCACCCGAGCGCCACCCAATCGCCCTCCCGATCGCGAGCGCCAGCGCCCTAACCAGTCGCCAGCGCCCACCCCACCCAGTCGCCAGCGCCCTCCACTCGCCCTCCCGATCCCCAGGCCTCTTTCTGTCCTACATTGCCTCCCTCAACCACATCGCCACTCCACTATCGCCAGGCCTCCCTCAACTACATCGCCAGCAAGCTCCACTCGCCCTCCCGATCCCCAGGTTTCTGGATACTTTTCTCCTCTCTATCGCCCTACCCTCAACACATCACCCTCAACACAGTGCCCTCCAACAGCCCTACCCTCAACACATCACCCTCCAAAAGCCTCTACCAGGGCTTCTTCAGCAACACCAGGACTCCATCGACAGCGACTACACCAGCGCCTCCCGCGAAGGTTTCAACTCCACGACTTCAAGGACTCCAGCAACTTCAAGGGATCATGCTCTGTCTAGTGACTCTCAAGTGCACAGAAACAATCCATGAGCAGTCTGATGACTCCAACAACTCCAGCAATACCATCCGGTGATATTTTACTACAGCCTCATGTCCTCTGAGATTATCATTATTATCTAGTCATTTGCTACTAGTCTTGTGTGGCTGCCATGACTTCTACTCCCACATCTGTGGACTCAAAGTCCATGTACCAATCTACATCTATGATGGTTCAGGGCACTACTACAAAACTCAAAGGAGCCGAGAGTTATGTTCTCTGGTCTCGGTCTTTTAAAATATTTATTGGTGGCCAGCGGAAGGCCTATGTTCTTACTAGAATTCCCCCAGCAGAGACAGACAAAGACTTTGATACATGGTTTGTCGATAACTGTCAGGTTATCACCTGGATGACAAACAGCGTTGACCCATCTATTGCATCTAATCTCTTATACAAAGAGACTGCAAAAGCAATGTGGGAGAGTCTTGAAAATACATACTCACAGAAAACTACCAAGTCTCGGCTTTCTCTTATATATACTAGGATTTGGTCTGCAAATCAAGGAGATACATCCTTGATCGAGTATTACAGGCTACTCACAGGTTTATTTGAAGAACTCCTCATTTTTCAACCGGCATGTTGTGATAAACAGGTTGGGGAACGAGCAGAATGGCAGGTATATCGGTTCCTATCAGGCTTACACCCTCGATATAAATCTGCGAAGGACCAGTTTCTTACTGCAGGTGCATTACCCACTCTTGAAACCATCTTCGGCCGACTTCAGGAAATTGAGTCTCCACACACACCTCCATCTGCTGAGGTATCCGCTCACATTGTTAAGGGACGATCAATCCCTTACGGGGGACGAGGACGTGATGCTAGACGAGGACGTGGTCGTGCCTATGGACGAGGCCGCGAATATTCACGGGCCCAAGGTCGTGATCATACTCCTGCCCGTTTCCCCCCATGTACTCATTGTGGTCGCCTGAATCACCCATCGGAACGTTGTTGGGCCAAATTTGGCATGCCTTCGAATGCCAACAGTGCGTATGAGATGACTACCCATGATACTGACTATGAGATTGCTGCCCCAAGCCATGAAGAACCTGTGCATGCTAGTCAACATTCTTTTACTGCCTCTGAATATGCCAGTCTACGCCAACTACTACAGAACTCTCATACTAATGTGATCACCTCTGCTTCAACAACCAGTCTTGCCACAACTGCGAGTACAGTCGCCAACACAGCTACTACATCAAATCCTACATGGATCATCGACTCTGGAGCATCAACGCATCTTACAGGGGAAGGTAGTATTCTTACTTCCTCCGGACCATCCTCAGTTGTGAAAACCGTACGTGTTGCCAATGGAGCGCACTCGCCCATTACTAGTGTGGGCACTGTGGAATTTTCTTCCTCACTCAGACTAACGAACGTGCACTGCGCTCCAGCCTTTCCTCTTAGCTTATTATCTGACCATAAACTATGCACTGAGCTTAACTGTCAAGTGATATTTGACAAATTTTGCTGTTACTTTCAGGACATCCGGACGGAGCAGATCTTTGGTGGGGGATATGAGAAGAATGGGCTGTATTATCTTGACATCCCTACTGATTCCAAGTTTGCAGGTGTTGTATCCATTTCCACTGATCCCTTACTATGGCATCTTCGTCTTGGTCATCCATCTGCCAAAGCCCTCTCCATGATGTTTCCGGAACTTTCGTCGCTAAAACCATTTGAGTGTGAGGCGTGTCAATTTGGGAAACATCATCGAGCATCCTTTCCTGCTCGAACTGAGCCTCGTCGTTCTACTCCTTTTGCTCTAGTCCATTGTGATATTTGGGGACCTTGTCCGGTCCGTACTCTCAGTGGTCATAAGTATTTTGTTGTTTTTATTGATGATTTCAGCAGACTATCCTGGGTTTATCTACTAAAAGAACGTTCGGAAATAAATATTATCATCAAAAATTTCTTTCAGTATGTTAAAACCATTTTCTCCACCACTGTCCGTTCAGATAATGCGCTGGAATTCACTCAAAATGACCTTTCCACATTTTTTGCTTCTCAAGGGACCATACATCAAACCTCCTGTCCCTATACATCCCAACAAAATGGGATAGCAGAAAGAAAATTAAGACACCTCCTAAACATTGCCCGATCACTTATCTCTCAAATGAAAGTTCCCAAAATCTATTGGGGTGATGCTATATTAACTGCAGTTCATCTTACCAACAGAGTCCCTTTGCCTTCTCTAAATGGGTCTACTCCATTCTCTTTACTTTATCCCACAGAGTCTCCTTTTCCATTACCTCTACGGGTCTTTGGTTGTGTCATTCGTTCATAAATTCCAAAATACAGATAAACTCTCGCCACGTGCGATCAAATGTGTTTTTCTGGGGTACTCTCGTACTCAAAAAGGGTATAGGTGCTATGATCCTGATGGTCATCGCTATTACATCTCGGCTGATGTTACCTTCTTTGAGAAAACAAGCTTCTTCTCTCATACAATCACTGATATACCCCTTGAACTTCCACCACCACCCATCGTCTACAAACGACGAAACATTTCGACAACTCCAGATATCCCGTTACCCGTCTCGGTCCTCCAGGATGATATGCCCTCTTCAAGTATCTCCCACAAGGATGTCCCGGATGATCCTCTCGAGCTTCCAATTGCTCTACGGAAGAGTAAGAGACAGTGTACTTCCTATCCGATGTCTCACTACACCTCTACTGCTGGTTTATCTGACTATGACAAACGGTATACAGATGCTCTAATGACATTTTCCATCCCACGAGATCATCACAGTGCCTTACAGGACTCTGGGTGGCGACATGCAATGGATGAAGAAATGAATGCACTTATATCCAGACGAACGTGGGATCTTGTCCAGTGTCCTAAAGGGACTCGACCGGTGGCTTGCAAATGGGTCTTCACGACCAAGCAAACACCGGATGGCGCAATTGACAGGCTAAAAGCTCGCCTTGTGGCTAAAGGTTTTACACAAACCTATGGTGTAGACTATTTTGAGACATTCTCACCAGTTGCACGTATGGGATCTATCAGGACTATTATTTCATTAGCAGCAAATAAATGTTGGCCTATTTATCAGTTAGATGTGAAAAATGCTTTTCTCTATGGCGACCTTGATGAGGAAGTATACATGCTGCAACCTCCTGGTTATGAAGTCGAGGGGGAGTACGTATGTCGACTTCGAAAAGCGATATATGGCCTCAAGCAAAGCCCTAGGGCGTGGTTTAACAGACTTACCACAGAAATTAGTACAATTGGATTTCAAAGAACAAAATCTGATTACTCAGTATTTGTCAGAAAACAAGCAACTGGTACTGTCATTCTTGCCGTTTATGTTGATGATATGGTACTCACTGGTGATGACCACAATGGGATATCAGAAACCAAGGCCTTCCTTCAAAAGGTATTCGTTACTAAAGACCTTGGTCATCTACGCTACTTCTTGGGCATAGAAGTACTTCGCACTACCGAAGGAATTCATCTCTCACAGAGAAAATATTATCTGGACATTCTTACTGAAGCAGGGGTTCTCGGATGCAAGCCCTCTAGTATCCCTGCAGACCTAAAGAAACATGTCAGCATGTCTGATTCTACCTTTGATGACGTCACTAGATATAGAAGTCTTGTGGGCAAACTCCTCTACCTTACTGCCACCAGACCAGATATCTCCTATGCAGTTAGCAGAGCTAGTCAACACATGGAACAACCGACTTACAGCCATTGGCAAGATGTCCTACAAATCTTACGATACTTGAAGGAATCTCCAGGACGTGGCCCCTTCTACGGGGCAAATGGGCACACGGAGGTTACTGCATATGCGGACGCTGACTATGCTGGTTCCCCAGAAGATCGACGCTCTACTACAGGCTATGCGATGATGGTTGGAGGAAATACAGTTACATGGAGTAGCAAGAAACAAACCGTTGTATCCAGATCCAGTGCAGAGGCAGAATATAGGGCAATGGCTCAAGCTACATGTGAGATCACATGGTTATTGGCTTTCCTTCAGGAACATGGCATTAATGTCACTACTCCTATTCCTCTATATTGTGATAATAAATCTGCAACCTACATAGCCACAAATCCAGTATTCCATGAACGAACCAAGCATATAGAGATAGATTGCCACTTCGTACGTGATGCTGTCAAAACTGGAAGAATTGCTACTCCACATATTAGCACTGATCTTCAGCTAGCAGATATCTTCACAAAGGCCTTACCCAAGAAACGACTACTGTGGATTATTTCCAAGTTGGACATGACTGATAAATATGCTCCAACTTGAGGGGGAGTGTTAGAAACAAGGTTGCAAAAGTCGGTAGTCGGTATTCGGTCGGTTGGGTCACTGACTAAGGATTAATCGGCAGTCGGGCGATTAATCGGATTTAGTCAGACTTTAATCGACTTTGAATTTTATAATTATTTGAAATATATAACTCATTTTTATACATATATTTACATAGATTTTGTACATTTATATACTACCACAATAAAATAAAATAAAATATTGAATTTAAATAAAACATTAAGCATATTATACTAAGTTTGCTTATAAAAAAAGTAAAACATAAAAAAAATACGGTATCTCCGAGCGAAAATTGGTCGATTAGTGTACCTAGTCGGAATTAGTCGGTACTCGGTCGGCCACCCCACTGACTAGACTAGTCGGACCTACTAATCGGGCCAGTCGGGCGACTTTTACAACACTGGTTAGAAATATGTAACAGATATTTCCAAAACCCTTGTAAGGGTATTTTTGTACTTTTCTCCTTTCTGTACTCATTAGGGTTTCTAGGTTTGTCCTATATATGGACCCGTAGACCCATTGGAATTAGACAAGGAAAATCATTCTATCTCTGACACTTTCTATAAATAATATCTGGTTTTCAAAAAAAAAGATACAAAAAAACAAAAAAAACAAAAAAAGCATTCTGCATAAAAAATTCATTCATGGTCTTGCATTTCATTAAGCATCTCATGTATCCATACATTCCTTGGTTGATATATTCCTGACACATTCACTGGCACTCAAGGCTTGAGGATTTGAAGACACTGAATTTCTGAGATCTTGAGAATCCAAGCAAACCAGCCTTAGTCATTAGGGTTTTTGAAACATAATAATACACGCTTCCCTACTTTGAAAGATTTGAGCGCTATATCGCACTATTCATCTTTACCTTCTAAAGAATATGATCAGCACAACAATTTTACAATTGCGTGATTGATGATGAGTTGAGTTATCACTTGAGGAACTAAGACGAGAGATTTGAGTCTAGACCTAATTTTTTGATGTTCGGGGATGGGATAAAATTATGAAGGCTGCAAGAAACCTGAGTGTCAGCAAAACCCTACCCAGTATGTGAACAAGTTCGCATGTTATCTCTTGATATTTACCTATGTACCAGGGTGTGATGAAACTAGTTTAAATTGTAGATCATTGTACGCCAACTCTTGATAAAAGCAGTGGAGCTAGCTAAAAAGAAAAGAAAATAAAGAAAATTCAAAGGAAAGCTCAATCATCACAAAGTCAAATTCTATAAGCTTCCACCAAAGGTGAGTGTTCCCAACCATTTTCAAAGTGTCCATTTGAACTAAACGCTATTAGGACCAAGGAGCCGGGTTAGCATCATAAAAGAGCTTTGCATCGTATAGTGATACCAGTCTGGGTGTCGAAGGTATCTTAGATACTCAAAAAAGACATACCCGGTGTACACCCAAAAAAAACAAGTGTAGACTCCAAATTCTCTTGACTGACACATTGATCAACAAAATAAAAATATACATGTTTTCAGTAATAAGGCACTCGAGAGGCTCCTTGTTCCAATGTGAGGGAGAGAAAAATATACACAATCTTATACCCTCCATCATCTGGCCATCCATCTATACTTTCAATTCTGACGAGCTGGACTGGAACGTTGGGTGATGTCTTGACTTGACTCTCATGATTTCAGTACACTAAATTTCATATCCTTATATTTTACGTATACAACAGAGAGTCTGATAAATAGAAAAGTTGGATTCCTTTTTATTAAAGCATGGATGAGCCCAGAATTTTAAGATCACTCAAATTAAAGGTATTCGATAAATTGAGCCTTGAAAATTAACATGTACAGTCAGGGATGTGTCCAACTCAGTCATCCATCCACTAATGCTCGGGGACGAGCATGGTTTAAGTATAAGGGTATGCTGAATCTCAAACTCATCATTCTAAAATTGGTAATTAGGCTTTGTTCCCCAAAATCCATATGCATTTAATAATTAATATAGCATCATTAGCATTCATACATGTGTTAATAATATTCACATTTTATCATGTATAATTGCATCAAAAATCCAAGTGTAAATTGGCCTAAAAGGCTGCTAACTTCCCATAATTTTAATTAATTCATCCTAATTCTGATTGACATAAAACTACCTCCATTGTGTAGATATTACTAACAAGAATAAGTAGAAAATCCAAAAAAAATTTGCTAACTCTAATAAGTGAAATAAACCCAAAGTCTAATTTCACATCAGACAGACTAAAACGCACATATCTTCCTCGTACATTGTCCGATTTTGGTCTGCTCACTTTTAAAGTACTCAATTTTCAAATACCTTCAAAACAAGACTAATTTCAAAATATTCGGAGCTTATATGTGAAAGTTGGGTTTGGGTCTCATTTGCGCATTTTATCTTTTTGCTATTTTTGACCTGAGTTTTTATATACATAATTAATCAATTGTATTGTATTTCTTCTTTATTTTTGTTCTTTGATGAAAGTTTTATTAAGCGACATAAAAATTCAAATCTAGATTAAGAATGAAATCAAAGAAACTGACTGTGTCCGAGAGTCTTCTATAATTCTGTACAAAAATCTTGTATTTCATATTCCTATTTTATTTCCTATTTTCTTATTTATTAAAAATTCAAAAAAAAGATTAGTGTGTAATTAATTTTCTTGTATTTTATCGTATTTTTTCTATAATTTTTTATCCTCTTTTAAAACCATCAAAAAATTACAAAACCCCAAAAAGCCAGTTTTCTACACATCGAGACCACCAAAAATACCGCTTTATACATATGATCTCTTTTGCTCCCGGTTCCTTCATGAAAGGTGTAGATCTTGTCGAGATGAACAGCTTTTGTGAAGAGCTCAGAGCCCCCATTCACCAAGGCCTTCGAGCGACAAAACGCAAGGATCCCCTTCCTTGTTCGCGGCTGAGCCTCAGCCTCGAACCAGTTTGTCTCCACCATTGGCCGACCTATCCCGCTCGCAGCATCCTCCTCGCCTCGCAGATCGCTCACCCTCATCGATACTCCCTCCTCGTTGCTCCTCCTATCTCCCAGATCCTCTCATCTCCGGCCTCGCCCAGACCGGAGCTCCACTCTTATTCCATCGCCCTCGCAAGGAGCTTCCATCCCCCTTCTGCATCTTCGATTTGTGCTAACCATATGCAGGTCACAACCATCAGGAGCCAACTTCTGGAACTCATCATCCACAGCCATCCCTCGCGCCACTCAGCCCTCTGTCGCACGGGGGTGCCGCGTTCGTCGTTCGCCACAGACACTCCGCAACTAGACCTCCAACAGCTCCGCAGGTTGCGGAGCGCTTTGTCCACGCTTTCCCTAGTGTCGCCTTCTGTCGTCTGCCGCACTGACCGCCCTCCTCTTCAGTCGCGACTTCACCATCGTCCGCTCTCCAGCACCTTCGTCGTCAAGCTCCTCCGGTTGTGTGTCGACCAGCAGAGATCCGCCTCGCACTCGTCGTACTGTTATGTACTCCTCCACTCCCCGTCGGCCATTGCCTGCAGGATTGGGGGATCTAACGGCTGCAACATAGCTACGCATCCCCCCCTCCCGAGCCTCAACCCTAGCCTCGAAGCTCGGGCCTTTTGGACCTCCTCTCGTTGTCACGTATAGGCTCGAGCGTTCGAACCTTCGTTTCGGCCCGCACCTAGAGGCTCGGATCCTCCGAACCTCCGCCGAGCCTCCTTCCACTGCCACACAAGCTCAGGACACCGAGCCTCTAACTTGGACCTTCTGAGCCTCGCCCGAGTCTGCATCAGCACCCGAACCTCCAGCGCACGTACTTAGTACGTGCGTGGGAGGAAATTTTGCAGACGGCCCCTCCATAGTTTTGTTAATTGCAGATATACCCCCGTATCGGGGAAAATTAAAAAGGCGTACCTCCGACTTTACGAAATTGCAGATAAACCACCCTAGGGACCCAGTTGAAGGAGAAATAATTATTTTTATAACATTTTAGTCCCTTGTTTTTCATTGTATCATAACTTTCTCATATGAACTCTGTTTTTAGGGCATAATATGTCATTTTGAAGCGTATTTCGTGCTCTTCCCTTTCATATAATTTGTGAACAGAGCAGCAATGCTTTAGTAATCATTATTAGTCGAGGTGTCTAATGATCTATGTAGGCTTTATTTGACATAATATTGTGCTTAATGTTTTAGAGAAATTTAATCTAATTGCCGGGGGCTTACAGTGGAGGCTTGATTAATTACCTCCATGATATTTGATGTTTTTTTGAAGTACTTGTGCATGGAATCTGGAGATCCATTTTTCAAGGAAATATTTGTATATTGGTTGTAATTAATCACAGGGTATGCTTCTTGATCTTGTAGCCTGCAGCCAGAATTTCACTTGATATATACTTCCTGAACTGTATCATGTGGATCTATGATGAATTAATTGAGGATTAATTAATCGTATTTATCTAAGGATCGAAATAAAGAAAAATTACAGATCCTGTGTTTCGCTTTGTCTCTAATTCAGCTACTTGCATTGCATTTTTATCTTAGCATTCCTATCATGTCATTTTTACATTATTCCCTTCACAAAAATTATCTTAGCAATTAATTATTTATTTAAATTAATTTAAAACCATGCAACTAAAAATCAACGTTCCATGTGTTCGACCTTGGTAGACTTGCCAAGAAAAATTCTTCACAACATTCAAAAATTGTGGATTTTGACGAATCATTTTTCGCCTCCTATACTACAATTTTAATTTATTAAAGAGGCAAAATCCGCATTCATCACCTTCCTACACTCCCTCATATTACCGAACAAGCTCTTTAATGTCCTTTGCTTTGGATCTTTGCTCGAAACATAGTGAATGGAACTGCTCTTCTCAGAAATGGTTCTATACCCTTTTGCTACCTTTTTGGTGGTACCGCAGCTTCACCACTTCCACTGCCACTGCCACTTCCTGATCCGTTATTTATCGAGAACCTTGAACTGCCACCAATACGTCCAAGGCCACAACAACCACCAATTTCTCATCTCTCATGCACGCTCCTCATAAAGTCATGTAATGTCGCCTTATATGCATTTCTCTCTGTCATTGTTTGAATATTAGGTATGCTAGTAAAATAGAAAGAGTTGTTTATTCTTTGGGCCCTAGGCTCTCTTATATAGGGAGAGATCTATGGGAAAATTACATAAACATGACAGATGAACAAAAATATATATAAAAAGTACAGAAGTATGAAATATATCTCTACACTCCCCCTCAAGATAGAGCATAGATATCTATCATGCTCAGCTTGGATGAACACTTCTGAAAGGGCCCTACTTAGAGAATGTTTGCAGTTTGGTCCCCTAAGCTGACATGAGATGTAGCAATGAAGCCCTTCTGGATCATGTCATGTATATAATGGCAATCAACCTCATTGTGTTTTGTCCTCTCGTGGAATGCAGAATTATTAGCAATAAACAAGACAACCTGATTGTCGCATTCTAGTGACGTGGGAAGAGGTACATCTATATGTAAATCAGATAGGATTGCTCGAACACACATCATTTTTGTACATGCTTGTGCCATAGCTCTATACTCAGACACTGCACTAGATCTAGCTACAACAGTTTGCTTCTTACTTTTCCATGAGACTAGTGAGTCTCCAACAAAAATAGCAAATCCAGACGTGAACTTTCTGTCCTTGGGGCACCTTGCACAATCTGCATTTGCACATGTTGAAATAGTTTAGAGCTATCCTTTTTGAAAAGTAGCCATGCACCTGGAGATGATTTAAGATACCTTAGTATCATTTGTATTGCATCCATATAAACCTGACGAGGTTGTTCCGTGAATTGGCTCACCCAACTGACTGAGATATCAGGTCTTGTAATATGACATAAAGAAGATTTCTAACCAGTTCCCGATATCTTCTCCTGTCAACCTCATCAGTATCATCATCATAGAGCCTCATGCTTGGATCCATGGGTGTAGTTGTCAGTTTACATCCAAGCATACATGTATTACTTAGCAAGTTAGTAACGCATTTTCTCTGAGTCATTACAAGTCCCTGTTGATTTCTGGCAAACTCCAATCCCAGAAAATATCTAAGAGCTCCTAGATCCTTGGTAACAAATTCACGACCCAGAAATTCTTTCCCCCTCTTTATTCCATGCATATCATCACCTGTAATAAGAATATCATCCACATACACCATAATAGCAGTCATACCTCTAGATGTTTTCTGTACAAAGAGTGAATAATCTGCATTTAAACGTTTGTACCCTTATTTCTCAAACAAATATGAGAGCTTCTAGAACCAAGCTCTAGGGCTTTGCTTAAGGCCATAGATCGCCTTATGAAGTCTACACACCTGGGAACACTCCTCAACAGCAAACCCCGGCGGTTGTTGCATGTAGACTTCCTCTTGAAGATCACAATACAAAAAGGCATTCTTGACATCCAACTGAAACTACGGTCAATCTCGAGCAACAACAACATAGAGAAGAATTCTAAGGGTGGAATGACGAGAAATAAGTAAGAACATGTCTAGGTAATCCACCCGTATGTCTGAGTAAACCCTCGTGCAACCAGTCGCGTCTTGTATCTATTGATGCTACCATCTGCATTTTGCTTTACTGTAAAAACCCATTTACAGCTCACTATCGACGCTCCAGTAGGAGCTGTAACAAGGCTCAAAGTACCTCTCGACTGAAAAGCAAACATTTCATCCTCCATAGCCAAATGCCACCGACCATCCTTTAGAGCCTCCTGATAATTCCGTGGAATGGTCACAGTTGATAATGTAGTAACAAAGTCCCCGAAATTGTCAGTCAAGCGATCAAAGGTGACCGACGATGCTATAGGATATGACGCACAATTATGCTTCTGTTTTCGAAACGCAATATGTAAGTCCAAATCAGCAGCCTCCACATATGTCCCCTATAAAGAATCCGGCACAAGTAGACCATTACACCCATCATTAGAAACATTATTTTCAGCCTGGGTCAGATTGTCGACATGTCACACCGGGCGGGTCTTTCCCAAAGTAGCCCATCGCTTCAAAGATGCAAGTCGAATCTCTTTCCAGAATAGCAGAAGGCTTGACTTTCAGCTCCAGAGTAGGGACCTTCCGTCATTCCCCCTATTGAGATGCTGATGCGAGTCTTTGTCCTTTTCCCAAGAAGAAAGCTATATGCGAGTAGTTCAGAAGAGCGAGTCCTTGGCAGATTCAAAAGCGCGCACCCAAAAGCTCAACCCGGCACCGTAGGTGATGATGCAGGGGAATCGAAGTCGTCAATCGAAGCTCCTCCATTCGCCCCCTCTTTCAGTTTACGGGGAATCAACGTCCTAGGGTGCGGTCAAAAAACAGACCTAGCTTTGTGTAGTCGATTGCTGCTTAGGGTGACGAACGAAAGGTTCAAGGCGGAGCAAACAATGCGAATCAAGCGATTTGAAATATATAGTAGAAGACCGAGAGCGGTTCCCGCCAGCTGAGTGAGGTAGGCATTTTGGGGAGGTTAGGCGGACCTCGCAAACTTTCAAAGGTAAGCCGTAGTTTCGCACCTGCGGAAGAAAGAGTTGATAGAAGAGAGAAAAAAAGGAAAAGAAAAGCAAATAAGGAAGAGAGAGAATTACCGCAAGAAATCCTCACTGCGAAAGCCTTCTTCTCGCTATCTTGACTTCAGATCTGAGTCAGGAGGGACTTTCGCTCCTCTTGCACTTCCCTATTGATGATCGGGGATTGAGGGTGCGTAGCTGAAACAGGAGACTAGCCCCTTATAAGTAGCTCGAGGTGTTCTCCTTCAGTATCCTACCTTTCTTCCCGGTCTCCTCTCTGCTTCCGCCCGCTACGCAGGCTCGTGAGTTGTTGTTCTTGTCAGTAACCCGCTTGTTCTGCTGTTAGTAACCTACTTGTTCTGTCAGTAAGCCGCTTGGTTTTTCGTTCACCTTTCTTTTTTCTGGTTCAAGTCGAATACCTGCCTCCATTCCTGTGATGTGAAAAGGGCTCTTTTTTCTTCCGTTCAGAAAGTGATACCAATACCTGAGAAAGACTATGACTACTTCCTCCACTGTATATCTGGCAGCTTTCAACCCCCTTTTTTTGACAATCGCGGGTCGAGACTTTCAATCTCGTAGTTAGAGTGACCCAGAAATAGAAGAATGAATATACATAGACCATCCTAGACCCGGTTATGAATGAGCGACAGGGAGATGTTGGTTGTACGCAGTGCTTCGAGCCTTTACTGGAGCGTCTAGTAGTTGCTTCGACCACTTCCACCCCACGGCCGGGGGCAGTAATAAGGTACCGTGGCTGCGTAGGGCCCAATCAGAAAGAGCGGCTAGTTCATTCCAGTGTACCACCTACAAGAGGGTGATCAAA
Organism: Ottelia alismoides; assembly: GCA_037367405.1. Lineage (NCBI taxonomy): Eukaryota > Viridiplantae > Streptophyta > Magnoliopsida > Alismatales > Hydrocharitaceae > Ottelia > Ottelia alismoides. The sequence goes on from JAZKJV010000276.1 coordinate 441,275, forward strand.
TTAGCCCGGCATAACATAAAGAAAGAACAGCAGGGAATGAAAGCGCGGCCACTACTGACGAAATCGGGAGAGGACAGCTTTTGAAGAGGCGGCGGAAGGGTGTTGGGACACAAACAGTCGGGCATTAAAGTCACCTAGGTAGGGCTACGAAGTTCTGTCTTCCCTCCATCAACCTCGCTCTGCCTGAGGTATTCGGACCAGATGCAGAGGCAGTCGACACAACGAAAATGTTAGTTACTGATGCTGCTGATTCTAGTCAGTTAGCCCTCTTTTACTAGAAATTCTGACTCACTTTTTCCCGACACATTAGACGCGCTAGATGATGAGCGGTGGCCATGAGCAAGAGCAGATCGACGGCCATAATGATTTGGCAATGGTGGAACTGGGACTGTAATAAGCAGTGGAGGTGGCGTACGTAATGTTGGTAGTGGTGGTGGAGGAGGAGACGATGATAGTGGTGGTGGCATGTATATGTCATTATTAGTGTCAGAAGATGTCAAATGATCGGTAGGAGAAAAATACATCACGGTCTCAAAAAAGGTGACATCGGCACAAACGTAATACTTCATGCGCATTGGATCATAACATTTGTATCCTTTCTGTGTCCTGGAATACTCAACAAAGACACACATGACAGCTCTAGTAGAGAGCTTGTCAATACCTGGAGATAATTGGTGGATGAAGGCAACTGAGCCAAACACACATAGAGTAAGTGAGAATAATTCCTTGTCAGGAAAGGCAAGAGAGAATGGAATTTTCTCACCTAAAACCAATGAGGGCATGCGATTATAGAGATAGCATGTCGTTAGAACCGCATCACCCCAAAAAAAATGAGCACGACTCTGAAAGAGAAGTGTCCTAGTAACATCAAGCAAATGATGACGCTTTCTTTCTGCAATACCATTTTCTTGGGAAGTATATGCACATGATGTTTGATGAATGATACCTTGAGTTGAAAAATAATTAAAGAGAATATTCGTACAAAACTCCAAGGCATTATCCGTTCTCACAATTTTCACATATATAGAAAACACATTTTGTACTCCAATTAGGAAATTTTTGATAACATCTCCAGCTTCAGATTTATTCTTTAATAGAAAGATCCAAGAAAGACAAGAAAAATCATCAACAACAACTAGATAGAACTTGTATCCCTAGTGATCAGGAACACGACTGGGGCCCCAAATATCTATATGAAATAACTCAAAAATAGAGCTACTGCTCCGACGACCAGGAAATGTAGAACAATGAGGCCTTCCAAATTGACATGTCTCACATTGAAAGGACATGTGAGGTGAGTCCTGAGGCAGAACACGGCACAATTTCTGGAGAGAGAGATGACCAAAGCGCATGTGCCATATAAATAGTGAAACAGATCCAGCAGATAGAGAAGAGGTTCCAACATAGGGAGTTCGAACCAAGAGATAAAGACAACCCTATGCACGGCCACACCCAATCATATTGCATGTAAGGATGTCCTGAAAATAAGAGAAGATGGGTCAAAAATAGCTTGCCAATGTAAATCCTTTGTAATCTAGCTAATGGACAAAAAATCATAAAGAAATCTAGTGCATGCAACACATTCTGTAGATGCATAGAGGGCGTCAAGTTAATCTCCCCATGCCCACTGATTAAGGAATGAATCCCATCTGCAATAACCATAGTCCGTCCCGGAGGAACCTGTTTGTAGGTTATAAGTTGACCCTTGTCTCCACACAAGTGATGTGTGGCACCGGAGTCCATAATCCATTCTATACCATCAGAACCGCTACTACTTGTGAGTGCATAAGTACTACTTGAGGTTACGGGTGGGTATTTGACTGGTTTGGGTGGGTCTGGGTTATTCGGTTTTGGTTGAATTCGATTTGGGTTGCAAAAATAGCACCCATCACCCAACCAAATTAGATTGGGTTGAGATATTTGGGTGACTGGTTTGGGCCAATTGGGTTGGGTGAAAACCAAATTACCCATATGAAATATCTTGTTAATTGAAGGTAAAGTAATGATAGGGTCATTGATGTATATAAAAGATGTCAAAGTAAGCATGCATTAAGCTCAGAAGAGAAGAAGTTTGGAGAATAAGTTCAACACGGATGAAGAAGGTTGGAATATGTTCAAGTTGATATACAGTTGTTTAGATAAGATTATGGGATTTTCAAGAATAACTTATGTCACTTGAAGTGGATAGGGATTGGAGCATAGTTGTGTGGTAATAAGCCATGCTTCAGCTGTTTATAGTATGTAACGATCAAATTAAGGATGATAAAGAAAAAATACATTGGGTACAACAAATAATAACAAATGAAATAATGTTTAGTGAGATAATGTTGTTAACAAGTTATTAGCTTGGATTGGAGAATCCGAGATGTACATTAGAAATATATAGGAGTTTAGAATTCTTGATATTAAATATTAAGTATATATAGGTTGGGTTGTGTGGGATTAAACCTTTTGTCATCTAAAGAAATAGTTTGGCTTATTTGGGTGGGTTGGGTGGAAGACATTAAACCCACCAACCAACCCAATACCCATTTAAGAAATATGGTTTTGGTCCAACCTGACCCAAAAAACCAAATAACCTAAATCATTTTGATCCATCTTCAACGATTTGGTTGGGATATATGGGTGGACCCATATAGTGCCCACCCCTACTTGAGGTACTGGAGGAGGCTGAAGCAGCTATATCTGAATGGTTCCCAGGCTGACGGAGACGTGACATGACTGGAAGAAGGTATAACACCGCTGAATCAAGCAACAAGATACTCAAACGTTGATCCAAAGAAGAAGCAGCCGAAGGCTCAATCTGCTCAGCTACTCGAGCAGAGGTAGGGAATCCATGCTTGGAGTAGCATGTATCTTCTGTATGTCCAGGACGATGGCAGAAAGTACATGGTTGACAAACTCGACCTCCTCTGCCACAAGGTCCTCGTCCACATAACTGAGAAGAGCCTCCTCGACCTCGGGAGGCTGCCATCGCTAAAGAAGTATGAGTTGCAATAGAAAATCGGACAATGATCTGATTAACCCTGCGAAATGCTTCCTCCATAAGAGGAATAGTGGAGTCAGCCAAAATCTGGGAACGGGCCGCCTCATATTCAGGATTTAGTGCTGCCAGAAATACATCGACCGTGATGGCATTCCTATAGGTCTTCTGCTGCTCAGGGATAGATGTGAGAGGCATGAAGCTATAGAGCTTCTCGAACATCCCATGCAAAGATGTATATAGCGAGTGGAGAGGCCGTCCATTCTGCTTGATCGTGAAGATATCATGCTGGAGTTGTAGAATGTGTGTCTCATTCTTTGCTTGTGAATAAGTAATAGCAAGAATATCCCACAATACTTTTAAAGTGGGATGACGGGCGTATATCATTAGCGATCTCTATTACCAATGTACCTGCAAGATAAATCTTGACATATGCATCATTTGCCTCCCGTGAGGCGTTAACCAATCTTCTCAGTAGGTTCTTCCTCGATAAAAATGTGTTTCTTACTTGTAGACTTCATCATACTCATGAACTGCATAGCCCACAATTCATAGTTTGATCCATCCATCTTCACAATAGGCGCAGGAGCTCCGAAGGCGCATGTGGAGGGAATATCGGCCTTACTTTTTGACATGATGACAAGAGAAGACTAAAATTGTAGACTAGATAGACTTTTGTCTATACTGACATACACGGGTTCGGTTGCATGTGCAGACTCAAACAACTAAACCCATCAAGAAAAAGACTCGATGGGGGCCTAGACGACGAAGGAAGAGGAGCCTAAGCGGCAGGCCGCTGGAGCCAAGGTGGTGGGAGCCTAGGCGGCAGGCCACGGGAGCCTAGGCAGTTGTGGCCTAGGCGACGGGAGCCCAGACCATGGGAGCCTAGGCAGGGGACGAGGGACGCAACTACCGAGGGGGGCTCAACGGGAGGAGGGGCCATCGACGGTGGACCTTGACGATAGTGGAGAGGCGCGACGGGAGGCCCGAGGGGCGCGTGCGAGAGGGGCTCGAGGTGGAGGTTAGGGTTAGGGTTTCGATACAGGAGCTCCGATCTAGGACCATCGCTCTGATACCATGTCAGGAAAATAGAAAGAGTAGTTTATTCCTTGGGCCATAGGCCCTCTTATATAGGCAGAGACCTATGGGCAAATTACATAAACAAGACAGATGAACAGAAAATTATATAAAAAGTACAGAAGTATGAAAAATATCTCTAAAGCTATCAACTATGCGTCAATCTCATTCATAAAATGATTTTTACAAACACTTTTACTTATTTTTACGACATTTGAATTTTTCAAGTCTTTGGTGGGAGAATATAATTATTTAAACAAATATTTTCTTAAAATACGTATTTGTATATGCATATTAAACCTTCTTTATTGGTGTTTTATAATAATGATTAAATGTTAGGAAACTATGGCCTCCAGACTATCATCTGACAGGGGTTCTTCTCCTATATCTGGAACTGGAAGTGGAACGAGCCTCCTATTCAGATGAGTGATATATCGAAGTTTTTGTTCCTCCTGGATCCAATGATCCGGGATGGAAATATTCTTTTCTAGAGAATTCGAGTACCCCTAGCATGGTCACTTGACGATTATGTCGGAAGGTTGTGACAGGAGAGAACAATCGCATGAAGCAACATTCGGCTCATATTAAAGACAATACAACATCTTGTCCCAAGGTAACTCCTAAGGTCAAAAAAGAAATCATGGACAACATGGAGACATTAAAGTGAAAAGGAATGAGAAGACCATGAGCATGAAAGACATTCAAGGACAAGTCTCCATCAAGATTACCCAAGCCTTGGTTGATGAAGAGAGATATGGGAAAATGCCCCGAACTTCAACAAAAGATATGTCTGCGGAGAATCTCCGCCAATCCACAATCAAAGATAGCTTTGCCAAGGAGGAACGTGCACATCTGAATTCATTCGTGGCAATATATTTCTATGGCAATGACATTGCATTCAATGTTGTCGAAACTTGAAAGTGACTCCTTTCTTCGAATGTGCGAAGTAATTGGGCAGTATGGAAGGTTGTACAAGAATACAACGTATTATAAGCTTACAGAAACTCTCTTGAAGGAACATGTTAAGGAAATAACAGAGTTCTTACAAGCGCATTGTGATACGTGGAGAACTTCTGGATGTTCCATTATGATAGATGCATGGACTAATAGGAGAGGAAGGAGCATAATGAATATTTGCTTCAACTACGAGCTTGGAACTAGTTTTCTGAATTCTATTGACTCGTTTGCAGATTCTCATACCATGGAGTACATTGTTTCCTTAGTGGATAAGTCCATTGAGGAAGTTGGGCCCGAGAATGTAATCCAAGTAGTGAGAGACAATGCATTTGCCAATATGGTTGCTGGCAGAATCTTGAGAACCAAGTACCTGCGGATATTCTGGAGTTCTTGTGCAGCACATTGCATCAACCTTATGTTAGAAGAGATCGGCAAAGAATTGAAGGTGAAACTACCATTACAAAGGCAAGGACATTGATTATATTGTACACTCATGAAAAAACATTGATTGATGAGACAATTTACGCAAAAAGGACAAGATAGTGAGGATGGGAACAACAAAATTTGCTACCACATATCTCACTTTGCAATCTGTGATGGAGAAGAAAGATAAGTTGAGACTTATGTTTTCTTCTGATGAATGGAGACTTGTAAACGGTACAAGACCAAGAAGGGGGAAATGACTTCAACTATGGTTTTGAGTCCTTCATTTTGGACTCAAGTGTCTTTGACATTGAAGGTCTTTTCTCCATTAGTACATGTTCTATGGATTGTTGACTGAGATAGGAGGCCGGCTATGAGGTTTGTATAGGGTGAGTTGCAAGATGCTAGAAAAGAGATCATGAGCATTTTCAAAGATGTCGAAGCGTCTTACAAACATTTTGTTGATGCCATTAACTCAAAGTCAAAAGGAAGACTGGATAGCCCCCTCCACCTTGCAGCATATTTTTTAAATCCTTATTTCTTTTATAGGGATTTTTTAAGGAATTCTTGGATTGTACGGATACTTTCTATCTTGATTTAGAGATCCAAGATATCGTCACCAGGAAGGAATTGCCTTTATATGAAGGGGTCGAAGGACCATATGACAAAACTTTGGCTATCAGAAAGAGGTCAATCATTGAGGATGGTTTTAGGTATAATCTCATTTAAATTAATAAGCTTATATGTTTTACAATTATTAACTATTTTGTTCTTGAAAGTGGCTCATTGGTGGGGATTGCTTGACATGGAAACACCACATTTGAAGGAAATGACAACGAAAGTATTAAAGTTAATAGCTTCTTCATCGGGTTGTGAATGGAACTGGAACACTTTTAAGGCGGTAAAGTTAAAAAATTGGTGCCACATGCCATATGCTACATATCATTAATGATGTGGTAAATGATATATTTATGGTTATTTTGTAGAACCACACGAAAAAAAGGAACATGCTTGAATTCAAACGATTGAATGATTTGGTGTATGTCAGATTCAACGCCAAATTGATGGATCATTATCTTAAAAAACGAAAGGATCCATTTGCCACAAATGATATAACTCATTTGAGAGATTGAATCGGTGAAGAAAATGAAGGAGATGATGAAGTTTTCCAAAGATCGGGGCTGACGTGGAACTTAGTGACTGATGCAACTGGCGCAGAAGTTTTTGTGCAACATAGAAGAAGCCAAAGGCATGTTACTAGTTCAACCTAATTGCCGAGTTTGAATGAAGAAGAACTCTCATCTGAGGAGGAAAGTGAAAATGAAGACGAAGACAATATCGTAGTAGAATTTGATGATGATCTAGACTAGAATTGCTTTGTATACAATATTGTCGCTTCAATATTTTTATTTTCTTATGTTATATTAATTAGTACTTTGCTAATGTTATTTGTTTTGAATTACGGTTTTCTTTCGGGTACTTACATATTTTGTTGGTGATTGCCATACTTGCAATTTTATTGGTGATTGTTATGCTTACATATGTTGTTGGTAATTGTTGTCAATTATTATGTGTACTAACTTTTTTATTAAGTTATTGATATTTGATTGATAGAGATTATTTTGAGCTCTACATGAAAGTTATTTTTATCAGATCTATTGGTGGACCATAATTATACATAAATTTAGTTCAGTTGCAGTCACTTTTGTATATATATTTATTTATTTTTAAATTAAAAACAGAAAACCACGTAGAACAGTATATATCCGCATATGCCCCCACATACTGCTTAATCACTATTCAGTGACCTATCCGAATGCATACACATATCGCTTTCCTGAACCTTGATGGTTTCAAAAGCTCTCGGACTGCATAAAGCAGTAGTGGTTCGTGAGATCGACTGTAGATCATTCACTATTTGTTCAGAGATCTTAGAAAGGCATTGTTGATATATCGGTCTGTGTTGATGATATCATTATTACAAGGGATTATGTGCAGTGCATTCAAGCAACTAAGATTTTCCTTGGTCAACAGTTTGTAACCAAAGACCTTGGCAGTCTACGTTACTTCTTTGGACTGGAGTTTGCCAGGAACCAACAATGTCTTGTGATGACCTAGAGGAAATACGTTACGGATCTTTTTTCTGAGACGGGCATGGCAGATTGCAAGACTGCCACCACTCCCGTGAACCCGAGCATGAAACAGTATGGCGAAAATACTAAGGAGGTAAACAAGATGATGTACATGGAGCTCGTTCAGAAGCTCCTCTACATGACCATCACCAGGCCAAATATATCCTTTGCAGTGAGCCGAGTGAGTCAGTTCATGAAGCATCCTAGACATGCACATATCGATGTAGTTTATATGATTATGAGATATCTGAAGACCTCACCTGGCACTAACCTTTTATTTCGCATAGGCACGTCCTTGCCTTTATAACTTGCACAGATGCAGATTATGAGGGATGTCCCAAAGACAGGGAGTCTACTTTGGCTTTGTAGTAATCATAAAGATCTCATTGGTATCATGGAAGAGCAAGATGCAGACTGTGATCACCAGATCTAGTGTAGAATCAGAGTATAGAGCAATGGCACAAGGGAGTACAGAGATGATGTGGGTCAGACCCATTTAGACTGACATAGCTGTTGAGGTGCCTCTTCCCATGCACCTCCAATGTGACAACCAAACTGCTCTTTTCGTTGTCGACAACTTAGCCTTCCATGAGAGGACCAAGCATACCGATCCAGAAGGATTTCATTTCTACCTTTCATACCAGCTCAGGAGAACAGACAACAAACGTGTTCACCAAAGCTCTAACTTAAGGGTCATTCCATAGATGATATTCCCAAATGAGCTTGATTGATATCTACGTTCAAGCTTTAGGGAGAGTGTTGAGATATTAGTTATCATTTACCCTTTTCATGTATTCTCTTTTCTTTCTGTCTACACTATTTAATTTTCCCAACATGTAACTTCTCTATAAAAAGAAAGGATTTTTACACCCATAACCCTGAGTAATTCCGTAATAACATTCATAACCATACATAATCGCGAATTACGTGAGGAACCCTAAGTAATGATTAACTCTTACACGGGATGACCCCGTGTTAGGTGAAGTCAGTTATTGCAGACGATCGTTTACTTGGACAAAAATGCTCCCATGTGTGCTATTCTCTCCAACGGCTACAATTTTGACCATTGGTGCTTTCTCCTTGGTTGGATACCTATACAATATTAGTGGGAGAAGCACCATAGCTGTGCTTTTTTAAGGGAGGTCACACCAGTTTTTTTTACCAAAAAAATACGTTTACGTTCCTTTGGATCATCATCAGTGCACGTTGCCATTGCAGCGCGGAGGCCACTATCAAGACCTCAGGTAAGTCGTGGAGCGAAGGAGCGAGGTTCTTCACATGTCGCTTCAAAACGTGCGATTTCTTTCAGTGGATGGATCAACCATCATCTCGTCGTGCATCAAGAAAAAGGGAAATCGGAGAATTTGGGGATGATCAAGGTACAATCCATTTGTACAAGAAACATCAAAATACAAACGAGAATATCAGAGATGTATTGTCTAACTTGAGAGAAATAGTATTATGGTTGAAAGCATTTTTGCTTTTTTGATTGTGATTGCCACGATATTGATACACATGAGTTTGAAATGAAGTAAAAGCTATACATATCCTTGGGTATTTTAAAGCACATTACTAACATTATGATGTCTGAATAAATCATCATGTTTCCAGGAGGCATCAAGAAATGCACGTTCGAAGAAACATGGATCCTCATACCAGAACATAAAGCAACATCAAAATAGCATTGAACATTCAAGTAATCGCAGGAAATCCTACAATAATTTCCGACAAACCAATTGTTCATGCATAGATAAAATCCAACATGCAATATAAACCCAGTAATATTGTTCATGCAGGTGCAAGCAAAAAAGTACATCACCATGAACTTACAGCTCCAGCGAAATTACAATTATTCATGTACAGATACAAACCATGTAGTATAGTTCATACAGGCGCAAGCAAAAAAGTACTTCACCACCTTGCACCACCAGCGAGATCACAAAAAGTGTCAACAAAAGGTCACTGAACAAAATGCCCCATTTTCCAGCGCTCCAATTGTCGGTCTCCACGTCTTTCCTACAAGGATTAAACCATTCAAAAATTGTAATGTTCACAAGACTTTGCTAGAAGAGTTTGCTACAACTGCAGTATACCTATGCTTGATTCATCGAGCATGAAGGTCCATCTGGGTAGGCCTCCACATCTCGTGTTCTCTTTCGTCCGCGTCCTCGTGTTGCTGAGCATCCTACTGCTCTCCCCCTCATCGAAGAAGTCCCTGACCTTAGCCCAATTCCACTAAACAAAGACGAGATTCGGTTGCATTTAGCGGTAAGTAATTAATCAAAATAATTTACAATTCAACATTAAGAAATACCTTCGGTTGGCTATTGCATCTTGCGCGCAAGAAGATACTTGTGTTGAGGGACCTACCGATATTCCTTGACTTGTCTGTCTTGGAGCATTGATTGGCTCCTTGTAAGTACGGGCTTGGTGGCCAAATTTGCCACACCTACTGCATTTATGCTTTGTTTTGCTCCCATTCTCATCCCTCGGTCGAATGTGGTTCTTTCGCGGTCTTCCTAGAGGTCGTGTTGTACGAGGCGGTTTCATCTAGAAGGGCAAGTTGACCTGGAGCCACTTGGCCTTATCATACATTGGGGATATGTATCCACTGGAGAAGGCTTTTTAATAACGAACCACCTTGTAGAAGTCATCCACATAAATCTCCCAACGCACTCCTCTTATGCTAGCTAATGTTGTTGCGACATGTGTGCAAGGAAGGCCGCAAATTTGCCATCTTCTGCAAGAGCATTCACGGATCTTAAGGTCCAATATATATCTCCCCAAAGGAGATTCCACTACCACATGCCTATCATCAGCCCTCCTAACAATAAAACATCACAAGTCTCTCGTGATGCCTCTAAAGTAGGATAAGGCATATGGTACCAAATTTTCATTCCAAGCCCTTGACTTCCGAAGTCTTTCTTCCATTCTGGTCACCAATTTCTGCCTAATCCAGTCAATAAGTTCACATATAGGCAGGTTTCTTGCCGATGATATTCATGCATTGAAGGACTCACTCAGATTATTAGTTAGATAGTGGCACTTTGCATGGTCTCCGAACTGATGGCGGCTCCACTTCTCCTTCACATTAGCCAGGTATTCATATGCAACCATATTAACTTTCTGAATTTCAGCTATCCAACGGTTAAAATGCTTAACGGCGAATGCTCTTGCCGTAGACCAAACCATTACCTCCAATTCCTCTCCGGAAAATTTCTTCTTGAAGTTCTAATATAGATGACGCATGCATGTTCTGTGTTCAGCTTGTAGGAAGATTACGTTCACTGCCAATTCTAATCCTTTTTGTGCATCAGATTAAACGTCAATCCATCACCATTGCCAGACTCAAAAGCATTATTCAAATATGACATAAACCAATTCCATCACATTGGTTTCACTTTCGACAACTGCAAATGCAATTGGGAACAATGAATTGCAACCATCCAATGATGTGGCAGATAGCAGTGTCCCTAAGTATTTTCCTTTCAAATGACAGCCATCAAGACCGCTGAAGGGGCATGCATCCTTCGATAAATCCCTGTCTTTGTGCTTTTAGAGATATAAATACATGCAAGAATGAGTCATCATTCTCGATTTCATAATGAATCACACTTCCTGGGTTCTGATTCTTCGATTCGTAAATGGCAGATGGAAGCTTCTCGTACGAGTCCTCCACCTTGCCATAGATCTTGTCAAGAGTGATTCTTCAGCCTCTCTAAAGCCTCAAGTAGGGTATGTGGATTTGGAATTGCTCAGCTATCAGCTGGGAGATGGCATTGACACTCATATCTGGATTTTCCTTGATCCAACCTTCAATTTGCTTTGAAATCCATTCTTGTGAAGCCAAGGAGTTACCAACCCTACTAATCGAGGAATAGTTGTGCTCCCCTCGCAGAGTTCTAACTCGAAATCGCATACTGTTTTGGATTCTTGATGCGTGGATTCTCCATTTGCATTCCACTCCCCTGCATACAGTCGTGACTCTTAGTGCCTCGCTTTTGATATATCTAACATCGAACTCATGTTTCAAACAATATGTACATAATGCAAACTTGAATTCATCATGTCCATCAAACTCTGCTCCCACTGATAAGTCAGGAATGTCAACATCACTGCCAAACCTCGAGCCTTCGAAGTCATCCACGTTCTCTAAATCAGAATCCAACAAATAATGGTAGTTGTTCTCAGACTCAAGACCAATGAGTTCATCATCATCTTCACTTTCAGTTGTGTTATCACAAACAAACTCAGGGACCGCAATACCCTTCCTGATCTAACTACACACGATTGCCGAGAAGACATGATTGGTGCATCCATTTGAAAGGGACTCATGTAACTCCCGGATTCCGCACCAGCTCCCTTATCCATCTCTCCATACAAGGGATCAACCTCCATATTCACGGTGACATTTTCGATGTCAATTTCCATCTGGACAACCTCATCCTCAACATCAATCGCCTGATATGTTGAATAGGCTCCGGTTTGAGCAACCTCTGACGCAAAGTCCATAGGTTCTTCGATTACAGGTATATCAAGAAGAGCGATAGGATGAAGTGACTCACCAGTGTCATGGCTCACCCTCCGCAAAGCTTCCAGAGCTTCCAAAGTCTCACGCATGTCATCATTGGCTAAAGTTGGTGTTGGGTCTTCACACACATCAACATTCTTTAGATATTGGCCCACAACTGCATTCTCATCCATGGCCGCAATTGCTTCTACAAAGTCTTCATCAAAATCGACAACCAGCTCAATTTGTGTCCCATCTTGATGCAAGTGGAACATCTCCATCATTTCTTTCTCATCCGACAACTTCTCATACCTGCCAAAACAATACAATGTTTATTATCGATATGTGATTAGGGCATACCAATCATAGAAACATCTCCGTAGTTCGTACCTAGTTGGATTAGAAATTAGAATTTGGAACTTTGTAGCTCATACGTAACGAGTTATTCACTTGCCACGGGACGACTTCTGCAATGTTGTCGATGATGTCGAACCAACATGTGTAGTCTGGGTTCGTCCCTATAATGACCTGCTTTCCCAACAAATAGCTATCTCCACTACGCCCTCATGCCTTCTTGAAGTATCCCCCATATCGGACGCAGATGCTGAGAATTCCTTCACGCCCTTCGAACCACCCATCCTAAAAGATGTATACATCCAACGTTCACAGAGGGTCACTTAGACATTCATTTAGGTTTAGCGGAGATTTAGAGGGAGAACATCAACTTGGATGAGTGATACCTTCGCTTTTCTCTCCTCCTAGATGATGATCGGTGATGGGGTACGAACACAGGAGGGTGGCACCGAGGATTCTTCTTCGGCGTCAGGGAGATGGCAATGGAGACTCGAAGGTGGGAGGGAATGGGGTGACGCAATCGAGGGCGGGAGTGGTAAACCCTTCGAGGGTGCCCATTGTTCACGATTTAACTTGCTATTCATCATGGTCTCCCACGTGGCACACCTAGGGATGGAATTCATTCTAGTCGCTTGATCTACCTCGGTTGGCCCATCTTAAATAAGGTGGGGTAGGTGGTAACCTAACCCCAATTAGGCGCCAACGATCCACGTTATGGAGGGTTACACGTGTAACCGGCACCTATTACTCAGAGTTTCTCATGTGATTCGCGATTATGCAGGGTTACGAATGTTATTACGGAATTACTCAAGGTTACTTATTGGTGTAAAAATCCCCAAAAAGAACTCAAAGGCATCATGAATAGATTACTTATTGCATTCTCTCTCCTCAATTACTCTTTACAATACATGTACTATGAAACCGGTGTTCAATATGTATGCCCATACTATAATATCAATACAGAAAGTGTTGGTTTTAGCATATTCTCTTCCCGGAGACACCTTAAAACAATAATTTTTCGAGATTAAAAAAATAAAATCTAACATAGGGCCCACTGAAACTCCCTAGATAATGATGACAATAAAATATAATATCCCTTGAAGCTTGATTTATCTAGACAGAAAGAGCAAACCTCTGTCCCATCAAATGGCTAGACTCATGGAACAGCCTCTTAGAAAAATGCAAGGCAACATTTTATTGTCGCAAAAAATTCACTCTTACCTGGACTAGATGTCTAGGAGTCTCATGCATCAGGATGGCTTTTCCATTTTTCTTGAAATGTGTATGAATCATTGCCTTTGCATTTATATAGTTGTTATTGTGTATAGTGAGTAGTAGTTAATTTCGACAAAATAGTTGCTTTCAGAAATCACTCCTGTAATGATTGATCCATTTTTAAATGAAGAGTTGTATTAAAACAAATCGAGAGAAAGTGTAGAACACAACAGAAAGAGCTTCCATCACCTAAGTTTAAACATCCCGGGCCCCTAAGCCCGATCCATTATCGAGGATTAGAGACCCAGACAATCTATTGAACTAGGACCCAACTGGAATCCTTGACCACAGCCCAAAATGCATAAGCCCGTATTGTCTAGTAGTAGACTCCACTACTTATAAGCTACTATCACATTTTGTGATTACCAGATGTGGTACTATTTTTGGGGTACTACATACGTCATAAGATAAATATCCAAAAAAACTGGTTAATTATGTTATAGGAAATATTATTTGTCCTTTATTTCATTTTCCATATTCTTTTCTCAGTGTATTTCCCTTATGTTATTTTGTCATCTAGGATTTCTTCTCCATATAAGGGAAGCTTATAGCCTCTGAAACAACTTATTCATCACCTTCTGTCTGGTATCAAACTGACAGTTTAGCACCACAGCTTTGGTACCTTCTTCATACTCTAAGACCACACCCATTGGATCTCATGCGCGGCACTCTCAAGCTCCCAGCCATTCCTCGGCATCTGTGTGTAGCCCTACTGGTCCAACACCGGCAGCAATAGGTTTATGCACCTCCATGGGACACCCAACAGGGATTAAAATTTGAAAAAATGGATCTATGAGAAAGCTCTCGAATAAAGTAAGGAAGCAAAATTTTCGCAAAATTTTATAGAAATGATAGTCTGGTGGTAGTGCAGTGTGCTACCACCCAAAAGACAAGGTTCCAAATCCCTCCCTGTGGGGTTGCGTCACGTAGCCGATAGGCAGCGTAAAAAATAGTCGGATCTTTCAACATGGATTTGAGCAAGAATCCACGTAGCCGATCCTACTTAAAGTGGGAGAAGGGTTCACCATTTTTTATATAGAAATAATGACTTTTAAATGAAAAGTTAAAAAGCCGTAGCAAGATCATTAGAGGTTGATGGTCACCCACAAAATTCATTCATAGTTGAAAACGAGTACAGCTTAAAGGATATATCCCTTAAAAACTCAAAAAACCAAAGAATGACAATTAGAGGTTAATGGAGAAGACAATTAAAATGCATTCAAAAAAAGGGCTCACCATTGAAATAAGCTCTGCAATATCTACGCACAGTGGCTCGAACTCAGAATCAACTTTCTCACCAACACTAAGTAGGACTTGTTGAAGATACTCGACACTTTCCCCCGTTCTCTTAGCTAGTTCAATAAGTGTCATGCCTTCAAAAATTTCAATAGTTCTTTCACGAGAGGTATTTGAATACCTTGGCTTTGGGGGTATATACGGTGTTTCGACAGGACACCTAGCTGTGTTTCCTTTTTTTGCGTAATTTAATTTTCTGCGGGCCTTTATTTCATCGTTACTTTCTGCCCCTCTTCTTTTTCCAAACAGATCAGGAGTACCATGAAAGCACCTTGGATAAAAAAGGATGGCCGGTAAAAGATGTTATAAATCAGCATGAAATTATACGCTGGTAAAAGAATGATGCATGTTGAATATATAGCAAAAGCAAAACAAAGAAGAAAACCATCTGCAAGAAACAAGTTAATATGGATACAAGTTAAGGTGAATTTGTTTGGGAAATTAAAGAGCATGGGTCGAAACTATATAAGAAGCAGAATAATTTAACAAGAATATCAAAAATGTCACAGATTTCAAAGAGAGCTTTTTTTACGATGGAAGAGGAAGACTCTAAATAGTCAGCAACTCTAGCTCCTACCAACATATTCTCTCCATAAGTAACCTTCCCATCAAGACTGTAACACATCTTTCAGTTAATGGTAACCATGGAAGTCATACTACATTCCCTATTAGAACTTGTGAAGTCAAACAACACTTTGACAAGTAAACATGTAAGCTGCTCCAGACCAGCATTATGAGGTCTTGATTTCTTGGTGACTACACTTTCTTCACAACATAGACCTATGAAGAAAGATCCCCTGAGCAGCAGAAGACCTTCCGGAATGCAACCATAGCAGGGGTCCTGCTCGCATCACTTGATCCTGAGTATGATGCAGCACGATCTCAGATACTTGCTGATGCTACCATTCCTCCTATGGAGGAAGTTTACAGGAGGCTTAGCCGCATCTCTGTTTCTTCCAGTACTTCTACTCCTCCACCTTCGGCGATGGCTGTGTCGCGAGGGAGAGGTGGTCAGTCTTCATTCCGTGGATGTGGACCTCGTTGTCGAGGAGGTTGTTTTTGCCAACCATGTACTTTCTGCCATCGCACTGGTCACTCTGAGGATACATGCTATTCTAAGCATGGGTTTCCAGCATCGGCGTGCGTAGCTGAGCATGTTACATCGCCGTCGGCATCCACTTCATATCATAGGTTTGAGGAGCGCACGATTGCGTGATATTATGCCTCGAACATATACAAACTCTCCAAGTGGTTCTTCTGATATTACTGCTTCAGCATCGGCCAGTACTTCTACCTCTGCTAGCACCTCAGGTAGTTCTTCTGCTTTTACATCATGTCATAATATCTCAGATTGGATCATGGACTCCGACGCAACCCATCATCTCTGCCGTGACAGAGATAGACTAGAGTCATACAGAGAGATTCCACTTGGACGGTCAGTGATAATAGCTGATGGGACTCATTCCCCCATCGTTGGACAGGGGGAGATTACCTTGTCACCGTCCATGCATTTACAGAATGTTCTCCATGCACCTGATTTTTCCATGAATCTACTGTCTATTAGTCATGTTACGAAGAATTTGCATTGTTACGCTATATTTGACCCATCTTCTCTCATTTTTCAGGATATACTAACGGGCAGGGTGATTGGTTGTGGCTCTGAGCAGGATGGTCTCTATCGTCTGGTCCGGAATTCCTATGCTAGTGTCTCTTCCTACTCAGTCGGATCAGTCTCTCCTTACACCTGGCATCTACGCTTTGGTCACCTCCCGCTTTAGAAGATGTGTCACCTCTTGCCTCAGATTTCTCCAAGTTCTTCTTTTTGGTGTGAAGCCTATCAGTTGGGAAAGCACCATCGATCTAGCTTCCCTAGTCGTCAGGGTCGGAGCAGTAGCTCTCCATTTGAATTATTTCATGTTGATATTTGGGGTCCGAGTCGTATTCCTGATCATCAGGGACAAAGGTTCTATCTTGTAGTCGTTGACGACTTCTCTCGTGGGTCGTGGGTATTTCTATTAAAGAATAAATCGGAAGCAGTGGATGTTATTAGAAATCTTATCATTGAGGTGCAAAATATTTTTTCCTCTCATATCAGATATGTTCGTACGGATAATGCATTGGAATTTTATACTCGTTCTCTCTCCTATTTCTTCTCGTCCAAAGGTATTATTCGTCAAACCACTTGTGCTTACACATCTCAACAGAATGGAGTGGCAGAACGGAAACATCGACATCTCCTTGATATTACTCGAATCCTGCTTATCGGGAGTTATGCGCCTATCTCTTTTTGGGGGGATATTGTCCTTACGGCCCGCTACCTTGTGAATCGTATGCCGTCCTCTGTTCTCGGTGAGTAAATTCCTCTCTCTTTTATTTTTCCAGAGAAGGAATTATTTTCACTTACCCCTTGTGTCTTTGATGTTGTCGCGTTTGTTCACCAGTCGTCTCCTGGACTTGACAAACTCTCACCTAGAGCTGTCAAGTGTGTCTTTGTGGATTACTCTCAGACTCGGAATGGGTACCGTTGTTATGATCCTGTCAACAGGAAATATTTTGTCAGTGTTGATGTTACATTTTATGAGTCAGTTATGTACTTCTCCCCTGCAGGTGACAGATTGGCCTCCTCCACATCTAATGATGGCGTTTATGTTCCTCCTCCTAGTCTGAGTCGACCTTTATCCATTCTTGTCTCGGTCGTCACGCGAACGTCATCACCACCACCACCACCACCACCATCACAACCACTTATCCTGCCATTACCTAAATACTATATACGTCGATCAGGTCCTGCTCAGGCTACACGCCAGTCATCCATCACGCCTCAGGTATGTTCAGATGTCATTACTAACGATGGGTCAGATAGTGTGTCCGTGCAGGATTCTTCTTTGCAGGAGGCATATGCACCGCCGAGTACAGTGGATTATGATCTTGATGTCCCCATTGCTATTCGGAAGCAAAAACGGACTTGTGTGTCCTCCCCTTGCTTCCCAGGTTTCCTTTCACTGTCTCACTGGTGACTTCCAGAGATTTGGTGTGGCTTTGTCTTCTGTGGAGATACCACGGAATTATCAGGATGCTATGAAGATTGACTGCTGGAGGTTGGCTATGGAAGAAAAAATGGCGGTTGTACAGTCACGGAGTACATGGAGCTTGGTTCCTGCTCCCTCTGGCGCATCAATTGTTAGCTGTAAATGGGTATTCACAGTAAAGTACCACGTCGATGGGAGCCTTGACCGATACAAGGCAAGGCTAGTGGCGAGAGGCTTCACTCAGATGTATGGTGTGGACTATATGGATACATTCTCTCCAGTGGCTCGTCACTCTACTCTTCGCATTCTTCTCTCTGTTGTTGTGGTACGTGATTGGTTCATATCTCAACTTGATGTCAAGAATGCATTCTTGTATAGCGATTGTTGGACATGCGAGCCCACAGCGAGCCATTATGCAATAAATGTTATTGCGAAAATCATTCCCTAATCTGAAATGAAGAATGAATAATTTGCATAATAGGTCCCTCTGTACAATAAGGGTTATGTACCATGGCCCCTCAACAGTGGGTGATGATGAGTGATGCCCTCCTTTGCCTTCCACCAAGCCATCCACATGGAAAGAAAACCCACAGGAGGGGCATTGCTACCAGCTCCTTTGAGGTCACATGAGAGTGCCCTAACGATGCCACCCATTTCTCGTGAGAGCTAAGGGGTGCGCTCATCTCTATCATGACTCAATGTTGGCACATCATTCCCTCTATTTTCTATAGTATGACATAAATTAATTATTGTGGGGGGAGGTGACTAGGCACATGCTACAAGAATCCTCCTTGATATAGACATCTGGTATGAGAGCCAATCACCAAAAATCATGTTTTATTCCTTCCTACATTTATAATAATACTTAGCTTGCTCTATGTCGCTTTCCACGATGAAAGGGATCTTTCTCATACCTAACCAGGGATGCCTCTGTTCAAACAATCTATTATAACAGTGGACTAAAGCCAAATCTCAAGGAAGATAAAATATCTTCTTGAAGTTGAAGGTTGGTAATCTAAAGTCCTGTTTGGAGGCAAAATGGTGCTTCCACATAATGTCTTATTGATATGACCCGTATACATACTCTATGTATTTACTTTGCATGTGAGGGTTATGAGAACAGATAGTTTGCAAAAAATAAAAAAGATTACTGTGGAGTGGTACGGGAGAACTAATGGGGGAACTACTATTATATTACATGTTTATTCAGGATGCTCGAGGTCATTTGAGGGTGAAGATCTTCACAGGTCTTTTAAGAACTAAGGTGATGTCGAAGGTATTGAAGTCTCTTGTTTTGTATATCGAGGTTAATGACGTGTGTTATCGGGAACCTGAAGATGTGGACACTTCTTTTCCACCACCGCTTTAGATAAGATATACGAGGTGACAAGAGTGTCAGATGGGATGGGCATCTCCACCGTGGATGATGTGCCTTACATTTGAGAAGAGAGAAAAGGAAACCTTTTTCTTTTTACATGTTATGACTCGTCTGGAAAGTTGTGCTCTTTTGTTGAAATAAGAATGCGGAAGCCTAATCGAAACAAGAACGAATAAAATAAAGATATATGAAAATATGGAGCACTAAGGTTTTACATGGATGCCTGAAAGGGTCAGGTCGTCTATTGCAATCTCTCAATGGATATATAGGGTGTGGGTATCCTTATTAGCCCTATCAATATGTCCAAGTCCCATCACTCATCCATGTAAAACTAAACTGTTGGAGTATTTGTTATGTGCGTCATGAGTTGTAGCAGGGTAAATGGATCCTGGAGAAGATCCATTTACCCCATCCAGTTGTTTATCCCCACATCGTCCAGTGATGAGACTTGGAGGCTCTGGAGAGGCTATATAAGGAGCCCCAGACCTCCTGTATACATAGAGAAAAAGCAAAGCATATGCCCCTTTGAGGGCTTCTCCCGTGGTTTCATCCCGCTCCTCACGGAGTAGGGTTCCACGTTAAACCTTGTGTTCTTCATGTTTATTCTTCTTTATTCTGTGATTCCGCTTCCGCTTTCTATTTTATAACATGGTATCAGAGCGGGTTCGATTCTCGAGAATTTGTTCTTAAGTTTTTTTTGTATTCAAGATTCGATGTTGTTATTCTGGAAGATCATTCATGATTCCATATTTTGGATTCTTCGTTCTTCATGTTGCCCGCCGGCATTCGCAGCCTCTAGTCTTCTAGGGTTCCTGCTCCTGGCGCTATCTAGGGTTCTGAACTGAACCCCAATCTTGCATCGGCGACGCATCTACAGGAGATCTTTGTTCCAGCCCATCTCCTCGCCCCACACAAGCCCCAGACTCGAACCCCATCTTCAAGACAGGTTCCAGAGCATTCCTCAGCCAAAAGATTCTCCAAAGCGGCAACAACAACAACAACAAATCAGGGGCTCTTCTTCCTCGGGTTGGCATCGACAGGGGAGAGCCCTAGTGTTCCAGCGATGCAAGTCGCACCTCCCGGTTAGCCCCCTTCTGCGCGATCTTCCTCTCGCCAGCAGCCTCTCTCGTCTCACACAGGTGGCGCGAGACCTCTCCAGGCGATATCGCCCCTTAAGCATCTCGATCCAGGCGCACAGCACACAGCGTGCGGGAGGCGTCTCCTAGCGGCGCAGCACCTCCAAACAGAACGATCACCTCGCTGAGCGGCGCAAGGCGAACAACCCCTCTCGCCCTCTTGCGCGCAGGCGGCGAGCCCCACGACACGCGCATCTCCCAGGTCCCAGCGATGAAGACTCCTTGTCCAGCCCCGCACAAGCGCGCGCCCTCCTCCAGCCCTGCCTCTCGCCGCGCACCGTCCTCCAGCCCCGCACAGGCGCAGGCGGCGCTCCACGCACGCCCTCCTCCGCAGAGCATCGCGCCTCTCCGCGTTGAAGATGGATCCCCGATGGGGGCGGCGCATGAGATAAGAAGGGGTTCGCTTCGGAGAACCCTAAGGCTCAATTTCTATTTCGGTCCAAATAGACCTACTATGTAAAAAAAAGGAGAAGCCCAAGTGGAGCTGCGGCAGTATTGTAAAAAAAAATGGGAGCAAGCCGCAGATCGAGCCAAGTAGGCCAAGAAAAAAAAGGGGGAGAGGAAGAGTTTCGGTTATTCAAAAAAAAGGAAAAGAAAAAAAAAGGCGCGTACAGAAAAAAAAGCCGTACGCAAATTAAAAAAATGTGAAAGCCGAAAAAAAATTGAAACGGCTTTAAAGAAAATGTTAAAAAAATGATGATGATGGCTTAAAAAAAAGAAAGCCACAAGGATGTTTTATTTTCCCCTTCTATCTTGTCTTCTCCCAACTTTGTCGATGTTCATTTTCCGACAAGTATGGGAGACATGACCTCAAATTTCAACGAAATTCGGTCGAATTTCTGTCGAATATCGATATCCAGTCGAAATCGAAATTCGACCGAAACGACCGAAATGACCGAAATATGAGGGTCCTAGTACAAAAAACGACCGAAATGACCGAAATTTCGGTCGAAATTCCACCGAAATTCCATCGAAATTCTGTTTTGCTCGATACCGAAATGGTGACCGAAACCGACATTTAGGGCCTTGATGGGAGAAAGGGGGAGTATATATATGTAGAATCACAGGTCTTGTGCTCCAGATTCAGATGCCAGATGCAGATTATTCAGACCAGCCAGTATCAGACTCTACGATTCAGTTTCAGACTCGACAATCATTATTCCGAGTCTGCATTTCAGACACGCACGAGTATGCGGTCATTTTCAGATGAGCATATGTTGCCATCATTTGATCGAGGTCCCCATCATTCTTGCGGTTGTTTCGGCCAAAGTTTTCATGTGAGCCATAGGGACTCCAGAGCAGAGGACCATTCCCTATGCCATTGAGGGAAAGGGTTTTCATGTGGTATCATAGGTACACCAGAGCAGTGCAACATTCTCTGAACCAGATGGGAGAGACCCAATTCTCCGACGAGGAGACTTATTTCAGACTCCATTCTCCAGCGACCGTGGACTCCGACGAGGATTGCACAGCCACGGCCATTTCAGTTCGGCCCTTTTTCAGAGATGGAGCAGATGTCCACATTATTGTGGCGGGCCAAAGTACTCCGACGAGGAGACTCATTTCCAGTTGCAGCGACTCTGACAGGCGCAGTTCAGAGCGCGTGCTCTCCGACGAGGAGATTCAGAAGACTCACACTCCAGCCCGTTCGTCCTCCTCACCTGCACGGCATGAGAAGCAACGTCCTCGACTGCAGCAATGTGCGTGTTGGGTTGATATTGTCCGTAGTGTCATGTAGCGTTGAGTTGAGTTTATTTCTGTTTGTCCAAGCAGAGCATTGCATGCTCCAGCTTGAGGGGGAGTGTTGGAGTATTTGTTATGTGTGTCATGAGTTGTAGCAGGGTAAATGGATCCTGGAGAAGATCCATTTACCCCATCCAGTTGTTTAGTCCCACATCGTCCAGTGGTGGGACTTGGACGCTCTGGAGAGGCTATATAGGGAGCCCCAGACCTCATGTATACATAGAGAAAAAGCAAAGCATATGCCCCTTTGAGGGCTTCTTCGGTGGTTTCATCCCGCTCCTCACGGAGTAGGGTTCCACGTTAAACCTTGTGTTCTTCATGTTTATTCTTCTTTATTATGTGATTCTGCTTCCGCTTTCTACTTTATAACATAAACTGTAGAGATATATTCATGTTACGTTATTTATTTTGTGTATTATTTCTTAATTCCCTTACTTTTGAGTGTCTTATGTAATTTACCCATAGGCTACTCTCCTATATAAGAGAGCCTAGGGTTCATGGAATAAACAATTCTCTCTTGTTTTCCCAACATGGTATCAGAGCGGCGGTCCTAGGCCGGAGCTATGGTACCCGAAACCCTAACCCCACCCTCATCCCCATCGCACGTCGCCGCACCGCCCGACGACCCCAGCCACGTCGCGCACCCAGCGGCCCCGGCGCACAGCACGCACAGCCCAGCGACCCCAGTCGCACCACGCGCATCGCCCAGCGGTCCTAGGCGCACGACACATGCTACCCAACGGCCTCAGCTGTGTCGCCTAGCGGCTCCGACAGTTCTGCCCCACGGCTTCTGTGCCACCTCACACCGCCTAGCGTCCCCGCAGCCTTGGTGAACGCGTCGTGCGTCTCCAGCGGCCTCGATCCCCCCGCGAGCAACGCATCCGTGCGTGGCACACCATCTAGCCGCTCCATCGTCGGCGAAGATCTCTCCGTGTATTCGATGGATTTGGGTGCATAAATCTATATATGCATTCAAATCCACGTATGTTTATGTAGGCACTCACACATTAGTCTACAAAATCTCAATTTTCCACATCCAGCAATATGTCAGAGAGCAAAGTCGATGTACCCACCACATGCGCCTTCAGAGGTCCAACGCCTATTGTCAAGATGGGCATAACAAACTATGAGCTCTGGGCAATGCAGTTTATGAGTCTCATGAAGTCAAGTTGTAAGAAGCATATTCTTACTGAGGAGGAGCCGATTAAGAAAACAGGGATCAATGCCTCATGGGAGGCCGATGATTCTTATGCCAAGGTTTGGCTTTCTGATACATTGGCAATAGAGATTGCCAATGATGTGTTGTATCAGCCCACCG
The DNA here is from genome assembly GCA_037367405.1 of Ottelia alismoides. Lineage (NCBI taxonomy): Eukaryota > Viridiplantae > Streptophyta > Magnoliopsida > Alismatales > Hydrocharitaceae > Ottelia > Ottelia alismoides. The sequence continues at coordinate 464,886 of JAZKJV010000276.1, forward strand.
CCAAGGCGATGTGGAACACCCTTGCTGCTACTTACTCTCAGGCAAGGAATGAGACGAAGATTCTGCAACTCCAGCACGATTCTTTCACTATCAAGGAGAATGGACGACCTCTTCATTCATTATATACATCCCTACGTGGAATGTTCAAGAAACTTCATAGTTTTATGCCTCTTACAGCTACTCCGAAACAACAGAAGACATATAGAAATGCCACCATAGTGGGTGTATTCCTAGCAACCCTAGACCCTGTGTAGGAGGCTGCTCGTTCTCAGATTCTGGCCGATGTCACTATTCCTCCCATGGAGGAAGCTTTCTGTCGGCTTAGTAGGATCACGGTTCCATCTACTCCTTCCAGTTAGACTTCCTCAGCAATGGCACATCTCGAGGTCGAGGAGGTCCTTCTCCGTTTCATGGACATGGAACCTGTGGACGGGGAGGTCGTATTCGTCAACAATGCACTTACGACCACCGTCCTAGGCATACAGAGGATACATACTATTCCAAGCATGAATTTCACGCTTCTACATGAGTCACTGAATAGGTTGAACCCCCTGATGCTTCTACTTTGGATCAGAGTTGATGATCTAGTAGCACGACAGAGGGGCATTATACCTCCCTCCAACTCAGTTGCTTCTTCATTGGACCCTGGGAACCATTCAGATGTGGTTGCTTCAGCATCTTTTAGTACCTCAGATAGCACTTTTGCACTTACTAGTTGTAGTAGATCTGATGTTACAGAATGGATCATGTACTTTGTTGCTGCACATCACCTTTGTGGAGACAAAGGTCAACTTACAGCTTACAGACAGGTTCCCACAGGACGAATTGTGATTATAGGCATATGGAACTCGTTTCCCGATCACAAGACAAGGGGAGATCAGCTTAACTCCATCTATGTGTCTCCAGAATGTGCTTCAAGCCCCTGATTTTTCTATGAACTTGTTATCTATTAGTCGGATTATAAAAGATTCAAATAGTCGAGCCATTTTTTATCCATCTTCTCTTGTATTCCAGGACATCCTCACGGGCAAGGTGATTGGTTGTGGCTGTGAGCAAGGTGATCTCTATCGTTTGGTTCGCATACCTTATGCTGGCACTATCTCTCATTCTGCTGGACCCGTCTCTCCCTTTACCGGGCACCTACATTTTGGTCATCTTCCACTTCAGAAGTTGTGTCGCATTCTACCTCAGATTTCTCCTCACTCGTCATTTCAATGTGAAGCATGTCAGTTGGGAAAGTATCATAGGACTACCTTCCCTAGTCGTCAGAGCCGGGGCAGTAGCTCCAATTTTGAGTTATTTCATATAGATATTTGGGGTCCTAGTCGTGTTCTTGATCATCAAGGACACAGATTTTATCTTCTTGCTATTGATGATTTTTCTCACTTGACTTGGATCTTTTTATAAAGAACAAATCAGAGGATGGGGATGTTATCAACAATTTTATCAATGAAGTGCAAAACATCTTCTCTTCGTCTATTAAATTTGTGCGTAACTGATAATACTTTGGAATTCTATACTCGGACTCTTTCTAAATATTTTTCTATCAATGGTATTTTCATCAAACGTCATGCGCTTATACTTCCCAACAAAATGGTGTATCTGAAAGGAAGCATCGTCACCTACTTGATATTACCAGAACACTCCTCATTCAGAGTCAAGCCCCACAAATCTTCTGAGGTGATGCAGTTCTTACGGCATGTTATCGTGTCAATCGCATACTGTCATCAGTCTTGGGTGAGAAAATGCCTTTTTCCCTTGCATTTCCAGAGAAAAAATTGTTCTTGTTTACTCCTCGCGTGTTTGGCTCGATTTCCTTTGTCCACCAACTGTCCCCAGCTATTGACATGCTCTCTCCTAGAACTGTCAAGTGTCTTTGTTGGGTACTCCAAGACACAGAGAGGGTACAGGTGTTATGATCCAATGCGCAGGAAGTATTACGTTAGTGCCGATGTCATCTTTTTCGAGTCCGTGATGTATTTTTCTCCTACAAGTGACCGGTTGACGTCTTCCGACACTGATGACGATATATACATGCCACCACCACCACCATTACCTACCATACCTCCACCACGACCACTTCCTTCACCACCACCATCACCACTACCTATGCCACCTACACTTACTATAACGATCCCAGTTGTACCATTGCCACACCACCATACCCGTCGGCCTGCTTCTGCTCGTGGTCACCGCTCATCATCTAGCACGCATGAGGTATGTTCTGATAATACAAATTCTAATGATGGGTCTAACAGTCTACCTGAGCAGTATCCTTTACAGGGAACAGATGTGGAGGCTGTCGATTTGGACCTACTTATTGCGCTTCGAAAGCAGAAGCATAGCTGTGCATCATATCCTATAGCATTTGCGATCTCCTTTGATCGCTTGACTGGTGATTTCAGGAATTTCGCAGTGGGCATTATCAGGCGTGTCCATTCCACGGAATTATCAAGAGGCATTGGAGGACAGTCGGTGGCGTTTGGCTATGGAGGAAGAGATGACTGCTCTTCAGTCGAGAGGCACTTGGAGCCTCGTTCCTGCTCCTACTGGGACTCCTACAGTGAGTTGTAAATGGGTGTTTACAGTTAAGCAAAACGCAGATGGCGACATCGACAGATTCAAGGCACGCCTAGTTGCACGAGGCTTTACTCAGACATACAGGGCGGATTATCATAACATATTTTCACCAGTTGCTCGTGATTCCACCATACGGATTCTTCTCTCTGTTGTTGTGGTTTGTGATTGGTCATTGTTTCAGTTAGATGTCAAGAATGCATTTCTGTATGGTGACCTTCAAGAGGAAGTCTACATGCACCAACCACCTGGATTTGTTGTTGAGGGGGAGTGTTCACAGGTGTATAGACTTCATAAGGTGATCTATGGCCTTACGCAGAGTCCTAGATCTTGGTTCCAAAAGCTTTCAGACTTGTTTGAGAAACAAGGGTACAAATGTTCGAATGCAGATCATTCCCTTTTTATACAGAAAACATCCAGAGGTATGATTGCTATCATGGTATATGTTGATGATATTCTTATTACAGGAGATGTCATACAAGGAATCAAACGGGCAAAAGAACTTCTAGGTCGCGAATTTGTCACCAAGGATCTTGGATCTCTTAGATACTTTCTGGGACTGGAGTTTGCCAGAAATCAACAAGGGCTTGTGATGACCTAGAGGAAATATGTCACTAATTTGCTAAGTGACACAGCAATGCTTGGATGTCGTCCTGCTACCACACCCATGGACCAAAGCATGAAACAATATTATGATGAGGTTGATAGGAGGAGATACAGAGAGCTTGTAGGGAAGCTTTTGCATGTTACCATTACCAGACCCGATATTTCATTTGCTATTAGTCGCGTAAGCCAGATCATGGAGCAACTGCGTCAGGTCCATATGGATGCTATACAGATGATACTCATGTATCTTAAATCCTCTCCAAGTGCAAGTCTACTATTTAGAAAAGGCAAGAAGGTCACAATATCAACATGCGTAGATGCAGATTACGCAGGATGTCCAAAGGAAAAAAAGTCTACAACTGGATTTGTTGTATATGATGGAGACTCTCTTGTCTCATGGAGGAGCAAGAAGCAAACTGTTGTAGTCAGATCTAGTGATGAGTCTGAATATAGGGCTATGGCCCAGGTTAGTATAGAAATGATGGGGGTTCGAGTTGTACTTACAAATCTATATATAGAGGTTCCTTTTCCTATGGCACTAGAATGTGACAATTAGGTTGCTATATTTATTGTAAATAAATCCAGCATTTCATGAACGCACCAAACACATTGAGGTTGATTGCCACTATATACGTGATATGATTCAGAAGGGTTTTATTTCAACATCTCATGTCAGCTCAGGGGACCATACTGCAGATATCTTCACCAAGGTCTTACTACAAGGACCTTTTAAGAAGTGCTCCTCCATGCTGAGCATGATCAACATCTATGCTCCATCTTGAGGGGAGTGTAGAGATATATTTATGTTACGTTACATATTTCCTGTATTGTTTCTTAATACCCTTATTTATGAATGTCTTATGTAATTTACCCATAGGCTACTCTCCTATATAAGAGAGCCTAGAGTTCAAGGAATAAACAATTCTCTCTTTTTTACCATTTTACATGGAACCCTACTCCCTAAGGAGTGGGATGAAACCACGGGAGAATACATTAAAGGGTCGGATCGTCTATTGCAATCTCTCGATGGATATATGGGGTGTGAGTATCCTTGTTAACCCCACCAATATGTCCAAGTCCCATCACTCATCCATGTAGGACTAAACAACTACCTTATAGAGGTCCAACACCACAACTATCTCAACACTCCTCAAGCTGCAGCATGAAATGCTCAACTTGGACATACAACACACACAAGCCGAATAGAAATATATCTTCATATTCTCATGCTTGCGATCTGGGGATCCGTACCTTTTGTTGATGGGCTCTTGAATGCTATGGATATGGAAATTTAAAAATGGATCTCTTCAACAAAGATTATGAGCATTGCCACCATATGATGATCTGAAAAAGAACTTCAATCATGAAGCCATTGGAATGGGTCTCTTACAACGAAAGCCTCGAATTGGGCATCTTCCACCCTTGCTTCAAAGAATGTGATCTCTATTCTAGAGTCCGTATGGATCTCTCCGCATCGGGACTCTACCATAGGTCTCTATTATACGTGGTCCATATGAAAACTATGAGCCCAAATCCATAGTATGGGAGCTTTTCAATAAATGATCTCATATGCCATGGCTCAAAAAACAATGATTCCCCCCTATCTCACGTATCCATGTGGGAGATACAAACAAATACTCAAGTTCTCCTCTTATTTTATTTTCTTCTCCTTTTTTCAGCATACCCTCTTTTTTACTCTATCTCGTTTTTTCGGACTTTAATTTCTTTTTCAGCAGCACTTACAGCCTGTCTCTTTTGCATTGTTCTGAATTTTTTATTTGATGTAAAAGAGGGTGAGCTCCCAATGTGGGATTCACCTCGTAACTTGTTTCATTAATAAACATTTAGATTACATTATCGTGAGAGCCAAAGCCGGTACAAAGAGCTCCCACTAATCTGAATTTTTAAAAAGAAAAACAGTGGCTGCTCTCCCTTTTTCCCACAAATTTCAAGCCCCTTTTTTTCAATCGATATAGTGCTCTTTGGCCTCCCTGTCCCCTTTTTTAATGGAGCAAATAAGCGCAATTTTGGACCAAAGAAAAAAATCATAAATGGGCCAAAAGCCAATCAAGTAGCTTGATGTCCTCCATCTTCCTTTTTTTCACTTTTTTTAAAAATAACAACAGCTTTTTTTCTCCCCCGTTTTTTAATGTCTTCTTCCCTTTTTTCTAAAGATATAGCAACAACTCTATTTAAAGAGAACGGATCCATTCGTCATGAATAAAAAAGGAAGTGGAAACCCAACATAGGGTAACAAGCCCTCTCTTCTTCTTCATTGATGAAGCATCGAGAAGGGTTTTCACTGAACCCATCGATGCTGCTTCCCTATCCACTTCTGCCTTCTTCCTCTAGGGTTCATAGAAAATGATGGAACCCATTTCTTTGGTGGTGAAAGCAAGAGAGCCATCGGTGGGGGAACCTGATCGGGGATGATCACATGTTGGAGACTGGGTTGCTGCCGAAGGCGGTGAGTGCGCCCATCTTCTCGTGTCGCCGCATAGGGTTTGAAGGTGACGACCTTGCTACAATATCTTCTTCAAGAACTAGGGTTGGAAGAACCCATGCCGTATGCGATAATAAAATAGCATCGTTGCCATCGCAAATGTGCTATTGCACCCCCTCCCCTTGATATCCATCACCGCTAGAGAAGATAACAATCTCACATGCGGGATCATGCATTGTGCAGGTCCTGCAGGACGACGCTAACATCTTCTCTAGGCAGATCACCATCTCATTTTCGTCATCTATTAGGGTTCCCATGGGGAACCCTCACCGTACGGGGAGGGCATCGTTGTTGGAGGCTCCATGATCCACTTCATAATCAAAACTTGGGCCATTGCCTCTGGGGGCTACCACTGTTGCTATCTTCACTTGCTCCTCTCGAGATGGCAAGCCAGGGGGCAATATTGCGGCTTCAACGTTTATCGTTGCTGGGCATATGATCCGAGAAGAACCCAGGTGTTGCCACCTCTTCGTCTTGCTCACCCACCCCCAATCATTATTCTTGGATATGCGAGCATCACCTAAAGAGGGTGGGCAATAGAGGAATCACGTGGGGAGATCATGTCTCTGCAAGGTTTCTCTAATGATCCACGTGCAAATCATCTCTGGGAAATAAAAAGTCAGAAAAAAAAATCAAAACACATAACTTACACATTTAATTCAATTTCAAAATAAATAAATTTCAAAGAATGAATCCCAAAAAACAAGCTTGCTCCTGATGACATGTTCAAATAAGAAATAAGGTTTTACGTGGAACTTTACTCCCTAAGGTGCGTGTTAGAAAATAGAGTATGCGGAAGCGAATGATAAACAAAACATAGAAAACTAGAAATATGAACATGGAAGAACACAAAGGATTTTTACGTGGAACCCTACTCCCTAAGGAGCGAGATGCGGGAAAAGCCCTCAAAGGGGCATATGTTGCATTGCTTTTCTCCACGGATACAGGAGGTCTGGGGCTCTTAATATAGCCTCCACAGAGCCTTCGAGTCCCACCACTGATAGATGTGGGACTAAACATATGGATGGGGTAAATGGATCCTGGAGGTATCCATTTACCCATCTACATCATAAGAGACGCACAACAAAATAATCCAACACTCCCTCTCAACCTGGATCATGCAATGCTCAGCTTGGACAAACAGAAAGAAACCCAACTCACGCTACATGACACTACCGACAATATCAACTCAACGCGCAATTGTCGGTTGCTGTCAAAGACGTTGCTTCTCATGTCGTGCAGTGAGGAGGAAAAACAAACGAGCTGGAGTGTGAGTCTGTTGAATCACCTCGTCGGAGAACATGTGCTCTGAACTGTGCCGGTCAGAATCACTGCAAATGGAAATGAGTCTCCTCGTCGGAGTACTTTGGCCTGTCATAATCATGTGGACAACTGCTCCATCTCTGAAAAAGGGTCGAACTGAAAAGGCCATGTAAGTGCAATCCTCGTCGGAGTCCACGGTCGCTGGAGAATGGAGTCTGATAGTCTCCTCGTCGGAGAACTAGATCTCTCCCATCTGGTACAGAGAATGGTACTCTACTCTGGAGTACATGTGATACCACATGAAAACCCTTGCCCACATGGCATGGGGAATGGGCCTCTACTTTGGAGTCCCAATGGCTCACAGGAAAACTCTGGCCGAAACAACAAGAATGATGGAGACCACGATAAAAGATGGCAAACATGTGCACATCTGAAAAGAAGACCGCATACTCGTGCGTGTCTGAAACTGACTCGGAATCTGACGTCGAGTTTGACAAAATCTTTATAGAGTCTGGAAATCGGCCAGTCTGGAGAATATCTAAATCTGACCTCTGAATCTGGAAGACATGTGACTCTATACCATACTCCCCCTTTCTCCCATACTTATCGGAACTGAACATCGACAAAGTTGGAAGAAGACAAGTGAAATGGGAAGAAAACAAAACCAAATAAGCCAACAATATTTTTTTCAGCTTTACTTCTCATTTTTTTCCCGGCTATTTTTATCATTTTCTAATAGCCGGTATTTTTTTAATTTTTTAAATGTTTACAGCTTTTTATTGTATGTGCCTTTTTCGGAAAAGCAATTTCTTCCTTTCCTTTTTTTTAACGGGCCACTCTTTTTTTTAACCATGACCTTTCCCCTTCCTTTTTTTTGATTGTTGGGCCATGTTTTTTTTAATATAGCCCCCACCTTTTTTTCTCGCCCAAACCAAACAGAGCCCCCTTTATTTAGGGTTCCTTAGGAACCCTACTTTCGAACACAAAAACCGTCACCGCCCAGAGGTTTCGTCGAAGGGGCTCTTCATGGATCGAGGGATGGAGATGGCTGTTGGGGAGGTCGCCCAGAGGCCACCGCCTGGAGTTCACCCGGGCTCGCCTGTTGCATGTGGGAGATCGGAGCGCAGGGGCTCGTGCGGATGGAGGAAGGTGTCGCTTGGGAGGCAGAGGCACGGCCGCCGCTTGCTGCAGATGGAGAAGTGGCGCAAGGAGAACACCGCCTGTGCGAGGAGCGCATTTGTGGAGGTGGCCTGAGAACACCGCCATCGCTGAGAGGTCGCAGGAGACTGTTGAGTGCTTGTTGGAGCTCGCGGGAAAGCGCGGAGGAGCCTGCCGCCTCCGCCTGCAGGAGAGACGCCGCCTGACTTCATCGAACTAGGGATTTGTCGCCGCTTCTGATGCATGGAGGAGGAGTCACTACTAGGTGGCGCCTCCCTGGAGGGTGCACCGCAAGGGATGCGACATGAGATGCCACCTTCTCCTCCTCTCGAGAAGGCGCGATCTGGAGTTGCCTTCTCGGTGGGCGAGATGGAGCAGGAGCCTTAGGGCTCGATCGGTCGCTACTGATCTAGGGCGGTCGCTTGGGTTTTTTTTAGGGCAGGATGTCCTCTGCCTGGTCCTGGAGGGGATCTGCGAAGCCGCCTAAAGTTGGAGGAAGATGAACCGTGCCGACCAGGGGCATGGATTCTGGACTGTACATCTAGGAAGATGGATCAACATCGCCTGGAACTGTGGATCTAGGGTTTCAGAAAACCCTAGAAGTCTTGAACCAAAACATGTGCAGATCGCCGAACAAAAATCGAATATTGAAAAATAATGATCTTCGAGAACAATGAACGATGTATCTCGAATGAATAATGAACATAAAACTCCTCGAGAATCGAACCTACTCTGATACCATGTTAGAAAATAAAGAATGCAGAAGCGACTGATAAACAGAGCATAGAAAACTAGAAATAAGAACATGGAAGAACACAAAGGATTTTTACGTGGAACCCTACTCCCTAAGGAGCGGGATGAGACCATGGGAGAAGCCCGCAAAGGGGCATATGTTGTATTGCTTTTCTCCATGGATATAGGAGAATAAAGAATGCAGAAGCGACTAATAAACAGAGCATAGAAAACTAGAAATATGAACATGGAAGAACACAAAGGATTTTTACGTGGAACCCTACTCCCTAAGGAGCGGGATAAGACCATGGGAGAAGCTCGCAAAGGGGCATATGTTGTATTGCTTTTCTCCATGGATACAGGAGGTCTAGGGCTCTTTATATAGCCTCCACAGAGCCTCCGAGTCCCACCACTAATAGACGTGGAACTAAACAAATGAATGGGGTAAATGGATCCTGGAGGTATCCATTTACCCATCTACATCATAAGAGAAGCACAACCAAATACTCAAACAGTGCGAGCTGAAACCACGAGAGAAGGCATTAAAGGGTTGGACTATGGATGCATGAGGTGAGGGTCACAGAGTTTTTTATTTTACTCTTGCTTTTGTCCTCTTTTTTGGTATTTAATAAATTTTAAAGATGAATATCAGTATTGGGTTTTCACCCCCCTTCCCCGTCCTCACTTTTTAAATATATCTATTCTAGTGCTTCATTGATGGATATCTTGCTGCAGCACTGTGGAACAACTTCTTCAATAATAATAAGCACCCTGCTTCACAGCCTATGGAATATCTTCTCAGTTGAAAATACCACCAGATACATCAAAACAAGATTCATTTGTCAATAATCTGCCATGGAGAACCTTACAAGTTGTGAACCATTTTGGGCTGAAATATTTTTCAGAGTTCCGAGGTTAGGAAGATAGTATGATTAAAAAATGGAGAGGAGGCACCTTACCTAACGATATTCGTTCTTCTGTCAAGTGTACAGCTCACAACATCAGATGCATCAATAAAATAGGCAGCTGCAGCCAACAAAGAGGATTTTTTAGAAAATATATGTACTGACTAAATAAAGTAAGCATAATAGTCAATCAGAAAAAACTTTACTGGGTTTTAAAACAAAGAAAAACTTCACTAGGAATCGAGATAGAATAACACAAGAAATATAAAAACACAATGGAAAAGTGATATCACATAATACATCTTTAGCTTGCGACGAGAGAAATCAATGTACATCAAGAAAAACCAGTAACATAAATCAAGTTTACATTCTTGCTCTTTCATTTTGGAAAAAAATAAATCATATTTTCCAAGTAACAGTTGGTAGAAAGCAGCATTAGCATGTATTTTTTAAGAAATTAAAGGATGTTGATTATATGTTTGAAGTTATCCATTCGATGGATAAAAGACACATATTCAAGACACTTTAGCCCACAGCATTACAACTCCCCACCCTTAATGCTACCACAGGTGACCATAGGTTTCTGCTATGATACACCATGTTCTCACAATGTGATCGAGCAGCTAAAAAAATCTACATCATCTCTCTGCATCTATATAACCCACGTCCTTTCTCTATTGAAAAAGTCTCAACGGTATCAGCAGGTCTGCGACAGGTTGTACATGATCTGAGGGATTTCATGGAAGTTTTCTGAATGAGAAGGGGTATTCTACCTTTAAAAAAAGAGAAAGTACCTTCCTGTGATATTTATTTATTTAGAGAATGTGTATGACAATAAACAATGAAATCATGTGAAGTATTCAAAAAAAAGAGCGTATTTTGTATATTGATCAGATAAGAGATATGTATGTCCAGGCAGCAGCTTGTAAGATTCTAATTGGAGTGACAGATCAACTTTGATAGCAATATTGGTCTAAACCATTAATATAATCTGGGACGGACACCACCACGTGGTGTTTCCCCCTTTTTGTCTTCAAAAAAAATATCGGTCTATACCATGAATCACCCATGAGTTCTTACTTTTTCATCTTAGTTATAAATGAAATGACAAATCACACATAAAGAGGTGTCTTGGTGCATAAGTTTGTATATCACATTATTCTAGAAGATGAGTGAAGAATTGGACCAATAAGAAGCTTGAGCTTTGAAGGGAGGGCTCAAAGTGTAAGGGTTTACAATTAGCTAGAACCAAGACAAGGTACATCAAACTTAAGCTCAATGACAAGGAAGTTAGAGATGTGATGGTTGTAAAGATCAGAACACTGTTCATTTTCAAAAGAAAGATGTTTGTAAATGATTAACTCTGATCTTTTAAGGGAATGGAGGAATTGCTAGAGATGTCACTCAGAATTAAAATCAGGCGGTTGAACTGTTTAGGAGCTTCAGGGATTTTACGACACATTTGATAAAAATGGCGGATCTACTCCCACTATCAATAGGGTTGGTTACATGGATTCTTGCTCAGATCCATGTTGGAAGATTCGACTATGTTTTACGCTAACTATCGACTACCTAACACAACCCCCACGGGGAGGGGGTTGATTTCAACACTGGTCTTTTGGATGGTAGGTACACTGCACCACCACCAAACCATTTAAGTGGGTACCTATGATACATTTGATACACGACGTAAATACTATAAAGTTGCAATGAGATCTGCAACGCTTTAGCAGTGAATGTTGGGCAACTAACTATAGGCAAGTGCAGAGAATGTTTGTAACTGACATGAAGATGCTCTGAATGATGTGCGGCTACACAGAGGAATCACGTTTCATTGTGAATACATCAAACAAAAGGTCGGTATAGCACTAATATAAGAAAAAATGAGAGAAACTTGTCTAAAATGGATTGGACAAGTGCATGAAAGCCAACTAATGTTTGTTGGGAGGAGACTATTAAGGACATAATTCTTTATCGAAGTACAGGTATGGTCCAGATTAGACCAATTTGGGCGCAAAAAATCAATGTAGCCGACACTACTTGAAGTATGAGAAGACTTGGTTGTTGGTGTATGTTGGGAAAAATGAATAGCTTGTTTATTCCATGAACCCTAGGCTCTCTTATATAGGAGAGTAGCCTATGGGTAAATTACATAAAGCATACTATGAAGAAAATAAAATAGAGAAAAGGTACAGATACTACTACTACTGTATGCGTTAACACTCCCCCTCAAGATGGAGCATAGATATCAATCATGCTCAGCTTGGAAGCACACTTCTGAAATGGACCTCGTAGCAATGCTTTGGTGAATATGTCCGCAGTCTGATTCTCTGAGGTAACATGAGATGTAGCAATGAATCCTTTCTGAATCATATCACGTATGAAGTGACAGTCCACCTCAATGTGCTTGGTCCGCTCATGGAATGTTGGGTTGTTTGCAATGAACAGGGTAGCCTGATTATCACATTCCAAGTTCATAGGAAGTGGTACATCTAAGCATAGGTCTGTAAGCACAGCTTTCACCCACATCATCTCTGTAGTAGCCTGGGCCATAGCCCTATATTCGGATTCAGCACTAGATCTAGCTACCACCGTTTGTTTCTTACTTCTCCATGAGACTAGGGCATCTCCAACATAGACGGCATACCCTGAGGTGGACTTCCTATCCTTGGGACATCCTGCATAGTCTGCATCTGCACATGCTGAGATAGAGATCCCCTTTCCTTTCTTGAATAGCAGACCTGCACCTGGAGAAGACTTGAGATATCTAAGAATCATATGTATTGCATCCATATGCGCCTGGCGTGGTTGCTCCATGAACTGGCTCACACGACTCACTGCAAATAATATATCTGGTCTACTGATCGTGACATACAACAGTTTGCCTACCAGTTCTCTGTATCTTCTCCTGTCCACCTCCTCTGTGTTATCTTCATAAAGCTTCATTCTGAGATCCATTGGTGTCGTAGCAGGTCGACACCCAAGCATACATGTTTCACTCAACAGATCTGTAACATATTTCCTTTGTGACATTACTAGCCCATATGAATTTCTAGCAAATTCAAGCCCCAGAAAATATCTAAGGACCCCAAGGTCCTTAGTGACAAATTCACTACCCAGCATTTCTTTCGCCTGCCTTATGCCCTGCTCATCATCTCTTGTAATCAAGATGTCATCAACATAAACCATAATGACAATGATACCTCTCGCGGTCTTCTGTACAAACAAGGAATGATCAGCATTGGAGCGTTTGTATCCTTGTTTCTCGAAGAGATCCGAGAGCTTCTGAAACCATGCTCTGGGGCTCTGCTTAAGGCCATAGATAGCCTTATGCAACCTGCATACCTTGGAACACTCCCCCTCAACAGCAAAACCAGGTGGTTGTTGCATATAAACCTCTTCCTGCAAATCTCCATATAGGAATGCATTCTTCACGTCCAACTGATGAAGCGGCCAGTCTCGAGCAACTGCAACTGATAACAAGATCCGTAGAGTGGAATGACGTGCCACAGGCGAGAATGTGTCAAGATAATCCACCCCGTATGTCTGTGTGAATCCACGTGCAACCAGACGCGCCTTGTACCTGTCAATAGAGCCATCTGCATTTTGCTTCACTGTGAACACCGACTTGCAGCTCACTGGGTTCACATCTGGAGGTATAGAGACCAAACTCCAAGTTCCTCTGGACTGAAGTGCCGCCATTTCTTCTTCCATTGCTAGCCGCCATCTACTATCCTGCAGAGCCTCATGATGATTCCATGGAATATCTATAGCTGAAAGTGCCATAACAAACGACCTGAAGTCTCCAGATAGCCGCTCAAAAGATACAGAAGCTGATAATGGATATTTGGCACAGCTCCTCTTCGACTTCCGTAAAGCAATGGGAATATCCAAATCAGCTGTAGGCTCATCTGGCTCCTGCACCACATCCTGCTCAGAAATGTCGTCAGATCCATCAACATTAATATTTTCATTACATACCATAGGCGAACTAGTGGACGAGTCATGACCATGAGCTGGAGGAAGCCTGCGGGTATAATGGAACGGGAACGGTGAGATAGGCTGCGGTGGTGGTGGTGGTGGTGGTGGTGATGATGGCTTCTGAGGTGGTGGTGTCATGTATATGGCATCAGGAGGTGGTGATGGTAGTTGTTTGTCTCCTGATGTTGAAAAATACATAACAGATTCAAAAAATGTAACATCTGCACTGATCATATACCGCCGACGCAGAGGATCAAAACACTTGTACTCCTTTTGAGTTCTGGAGTACCCAACAAAGACACACTTGACAGCCCTAGGAGAGAGCTTGTCAGTACCCGACGACAACTGATGGACAAAAGCAACCGACCCAAACACACGAGGAGTGAGGGTGAACAGATCCTTGTCAGGATGAATAAGTGAAAACGGGATCTGGTCATTCAAGACAGACGAAGGCATACGGTTGATTAGGTAACATGCAGTGAGAACTGCATCACCCCAATAGGAGTAGGGAATATGACTCTGTATAAGGAGAGATCTTGTGACATCAAGAAGGTGACGGTGTTTTCTTTCAGCAATCCCATTCTGTTGAGATGTATGAGCACAAGATGTTTGGTGAATAATCCCTTTTGAGGAGTAGTAATTGGCAAGAATATTGGTGCACAACTCTAAAGCATTATCACTTCTCACAAATTTCACAGATGTGGAGAAAACATTTTGTATTTCATTTAGAAAATGGATAATGGTATTTCCTGCTTCAGATTTATTTTTCATCAGAAATACCCATGACACTCTAGAGAAATCATCCACAAATACTATATAAAATCTGTGTCCCTGATGATCGGGTACACGACTCGGACCCCAAGACATCAATATGAAATAACTCAAACCTGGAGGTACTACTCCGACCTGGACGACTGGGAAAGAACTACCTGTGATGCTTTCCCAACTGACACGCCTCACACTGAATAGGTGTGTGAGGTAGACCATAGGGTAAAACTAGACGCAACTTCTGAAACGGTAAATGACCAAAACGCAGATGCCATAATAAGGTTGATACTTGTCCAGAAGGAGAGGATGAGGATCCAGCAAAAGGAGTCTGATTCAAGCGGTAGAGGCCTCCTTGCTCATAGCCACGACCAATCACGTTGCCCGTATGGATGTCCTGAAAAATCAAAGAAGATGGATCAAAAATTGCACGACAATGTAGATCCTTCGTAATCTGACTAATTGACAATAAGTTCATAGAAAAATCAGGTGCATGTAGCACATTCTTGAGCTGCATAGAAGATGTCAATATAATCTCCCCCTGACCAGTGATGGGGGAATGAGTGCCATTGGCAATCACTACTGTCCGACCTGGAGGGATCCGAGTGTATCCTGAAAGCAGACGCTGGTCGCCACATAGATGATGTGTAGCGCCCGAGTCCATAATCCATGGTAAAGTATCTGATCTACTACTGTTCAGTGCAAGTATACTACCTGAGGTACTGGTAGAAGCGGAGGCAGAAGCAGCGGCATCAGACTGAGGCTCTGTAGTCGGTGCTGGGCCAGATTGTGGAATAATGTCCCTCAGACGGGCAACTAGATCGTCGAACCAACTAAAGTAGCAGCAGATGGGGGCTCTATCTGCTCAGCTGCTCGTGCGGATGCAGGAAATCCGTGCTTCGAGTAGCAGGTATCTTCATTGTGTCCAACTCGGTGACAATATGTGCATGTTGGCCTAGTGCGGCCACCCCTTCCACGAGGTCCACGTCCACGGCCCTGGTGATGGAATCCGCGACCTCTGTTTGCTCCCATGGCTGAGGAATTCTGACTCACAACTTTTGAGGGAACTGTGATCCGACTCAATCTATGAAAAGCTTCCTCCATGGGAGGAATAGTCGAGTCTGCCAAAATCTGAGATCGTGCTGCCTCATACTCTGGATCAAGTGCAGCCAGGAACACACCCATCATTGTCGCATTCCTGTATGTCTTCTGTTGTTCTGGCGTGGCAGTAAGAGGCATGAAGCTATAGAGCTTCTCGAACATCCCTCTCAGTGATGTGTAGAGAGAATGTAAAGGACGACCATTCTGCTTTATTGTGAATATATCATGTTGAAGTTGCAGAATCTTCGTCTCGTTCTTCGCCTGAGAGTACGTTGCCGCCAGAATATCCCACATATCCTTGGTCGTGGGTTGATGTAGGATGTCATTGGCAATTTCAATAGCGAACGTACCAGATAGCCAAACCTTGGCATATGCATCATCGGCCTCCCATGAGGCATGGACTCCAGTCTTCTCTGCAGGCTCAGGTTCGGTAAGAATGCGCTTCTTACCTGTTGACTTCATCATACTCATGAACTGCATTGCCCACAGTTCATAGTTTGTACCGTCCATCTTGACAATGGGCGCTGGACCACGAAAGGCGTCAATAGATGGGATATCAGCCTTGCCTTCTGACATACTGGAGATGGAAGACTGGAGCGACTGACAGAAGATGAGCTTCATCTACAAAGACATAGACGGGATTAGTTGCAAGTGTAGACCTCAAGCAACTATCTCCATGAAGATGTGCGTGCTACGGTCTTTACGTGCGCAAGAATCGGGAAGATGCACGCGAAGAAGATGCGTGCACTGGAGATGCACTAGGCGGGCGCACAAATAAAGAAAAGGTACAGATACTACTACTACTGTATGCGTTAACAGTGTATACAACCAAAATCATGACTTCAGCCAGTGAAGGCCATATCAGTATTGGTATCGATATTGGTACTATGTCGATACGATATATCGACGCCATACCGACGATATCGAATCGAGTTTGTGAATAAAATAGCCTTGGAAGGCCAAATATCGGTCAGCTATCGATATTGATATATCGTTGATATATCGTGATATTGCCTTCTAGATTCTTCAGGTTGGCATCCTCCATTCCATGTTGATAGGTGTTTATGCCTCCCGAGAATTTACCATGTATGAATTCCAGAAGTTTTACTGCAATCTCTTGCAAACACGTTGCCTAAGTAGAATACTAGAAGTAAACAAGATCGACATCTTCAATTCCAGAGCTCACGTGTACCCTACACCCATCTGCTTCAAAAGACCTTGGTTATCAAACAGTCACCCATCAACAGCTACATAAAGAATTTGACGTTCAAACGAATCTTTGTCATTCAGATGATAAAATATTCCTGAATCCGAAAAAAAATCACCAATATAGAGGGTGAGTGCAAAGCTATGCGGACCATGGTTAAATAAAAGGGCCAACCCATTCAAGAAAGGGAGAATAATTTATTCCATTTATGCAAGGTTTCCATCTTTCTTAAGTAGCTTTAATCTCACAAACAAAGCAAACAAAAATGAGAAGGTAATTGCTTACATTCTACTTCGTAAGTATAGAAAACAAAAATGCAAATGTGTAATCAGAGATAACAAATATAAAAACATGAAGAAACATCGTGATTTTACTTGGAACCTTATTCCATAAGGAGCAGGATGAAATCACGGGAGAAGGTTACTAAGGGTCGGATATTTTATTATCATTTTCTCAATGAATACCGGAGGCGTGGGGCTTCTTATATAGCCCTACTAGTAAGATCAAGTCCCACTAATAGACGATTTGGGACTAACAAGTGTGGTTGTGGTAAATGGACCCTGGAGAGATCTAATTACTCATATATAGATGCACACTCTAACACTTCCCCTCAAATTAGAGCATGCAATGCTTACCTTGGACAAACAAAAAGAAATCACTCACTCACAGAGTACAAGACACTTCAGAACACCAATATCAACTCAACACACGCTCTATTGGCTACATGTTGGACATTGCTTCTCATGTCATACTGGTGAGGATGAACTGAAGGGCTGGAGTGTAAAACAAGCTGTCTCATCAGAGATTGTGTGATGTCTATTGTGTCTATCAAAGTCATCGGGACCGAACTAAGTCTCCTCGTCGGAGAACGTGTGTGTTGTATTACACAATCACATGAACTGTAATGAAACTCCTCGTTAGAGAACGATGGCAAGCAACTGCCCCATCTCTATAGGGCCAAATTAAAGAAAATAGTGGGAATCTCCACGCCAAAGCTCGCGATCGTTTCGTTGTAGATAGAGGTTAAAACTGAGTCTCCTCATCGAAAAACTGGGTCTCTCGTACTGGCTCAAAGAATGATATTTCTACTCTAGAGTCCATATTGTTCTCTAAATATCAAGCCTCTACCATATATCTCTGTCATATGTGGTCCACATGAATATACTGAGCTCAAATCAAGAGTATGGGGACCTCTCACATAAAACTCCTCATTTCTCCCATACTTGTCGAAAAAGGATGGCGTCGATCAAGTTGAGAAAAGAATAGAAGCTGAAAAACAAAATCTCTCTTTTTTGGGGATTTTTTTTCTTTTTTTTAATCCATTCTCCTTTTTTCAATCAACTTTTATTTTTTTCGTACGGCTTTTTTTGTATGGTAGCCTTTTTCTTAAAAAAATCTCTTATTTTTTCTAAATAAATCTTAGCCTCCCGTTTTTTCTGCAGTCCCTTCTCTCTTTTTTTCTTGACTTCTACCCAATTGCGTCCAAATAACTTGAACTCCTTTTTTATTGGCTAACACCCCCCTTCCCCCATTTTCTGTGTAGTGGGCCTATTAGACCCTATAAGGAAACCCCCCCCCCAATTAATTTAAATTAAGGGTTTGTATCGGCCACCTTTCTTCTCACTAAGGATTAGGGTTCCCCGAAAGGAACCCATCTCATGAAGTCCATTGCCATAAGATTCTCGCATCACCGTGATGGGAGTCTCCATCTTCAAGGGCCACCTGAAGGAACCATTGTCGTATTGAGACGCGTCAGTAGCACACAGGAGGTGCGCCTCAAAAGGGAAGCAGCGAGAGTAGGTGGTCGAGCAGGTTTGTATGGGGCTGATCTTTTGATACCCTGATCGTGAGAGAGAGAGAGAGAGATCGCATGTTGATGATGAAGGCGACACGATCAGGGACAGGAGAGGTATCATTGAGTTATTGACGTCGTCGCCTCTAAGGATTCAAGCACCTTCTTTGACTCGCGCTTGGAAGAGATGAGGTTACTGCCTAGAAGAGGGGTTGCACAAACGGTGCACTAAGGCATTGATGCAACACCGTCTGGAGGAGTCGTGTGCCACCTAAAGCCATCAGGAGGTGGGGATGATGTCTGCCATAGCACGAGGGACGATGGCAATACATGCGACGAGAGGAGAACCCATCGCATGGAGTTCTCGATGCTTTGGTATGGGGTTGACGACGGGTAGGGATTAGTGGATCCAAACCAGATGATGATGACGATGTTGGATGGAGAAGATGGTGTTGGATCCACAACAATCAAATCTAGGGTTTCATGAGAGAACCCAATAACAACTTGGTGATCCAACGACGATCTTCAGAAGTTGCACGTAAATTGGGGTTTCATCAGAACCATATATATGTGGAATAAAATTTTCTTGAACACGAACATAAACATAATCAAAGAACATAATAAAATCTTCAAGAATAACTTTAAGAATCGAATCTGCTTCGATAGCATGTAGAAAACAACAATGTGGTAGCGTAATCAAAGATAATAAATATAAAAACAATAAGGAACACCAGAATTTAACGTGGAATCTTACTTCATAAGGAACGAGATGAAACCATGAGAGAAGGCCTCAATGGATCGGATATTTAGTTATTGCTTTCTCTATGAATACAGGTGGAGTGGAACTTCGTATATATCCTCAGCAGTAACACCACATCTCACTAATAAACGATGTGGGACTAACCTGTATGGATGTGGTAATCGGACCCCGGAGGGATCCCATTACCCATCTATAGACACATACTCTAATAGCAAGTTCTTACCATGGCCTTAAATTTCGCCGAATTTCGGTCGAAATTCGATTTCGTCAAGAGACCGAAATCGAAACCCCGTATCATTTCCTTTTCCCAATTTCGGTC
Organism: Ottelia alismoides; assembly: GCA_037367405.1. Taxonomy (NCBI): domain Eukaryota; kingdom Viridiplantae; phylum Streptophyta; class Magnoliopsida; order Alismatales; family Hydrocharitaceae; genus Ottelia; species Ottelia alismoides. Next base: position 484,555 of record JAZKJV010000276.1, read on the forward strand.
CATTTCGGTGGAATTTCGGTTTATTTTGGTCCATTTCGGTGGAATTTCGATCCATTTCGGTTGAGTTTCGACTGAAATGACAGAAAAGGTGGAATTTGATCATGTTCCGCTGAAATTCATCCTCATAACCTCTTAGGGCACTCTTTCACCCAATTTCGACCACTTTAGGGCACTTTTTGAGCTCTACATATTAATACATTACATTGCATCATTTAACTCACAAGACCCTAGAAGTTTGTTCTTTTCTAGGACTCTCTTGTTACTTCTCTCTACTACAAGGAGTACGTGTGGTTGTACGAGTGGGAGGTTGTTGACAACCTTCCAAGTCTTTGTGACTGTAATAATTTTTCTACTATTAGGCTGGATGTAGGTTGTGCTTATGAATGCTACACAGTTTCTTGGTGTTAATAAATTTGTTTGTCTCGTATAACACACATTTTACGATTACAAGCTTTATTATGCATTTATTTGGCATACATGTTAAAATATTCTTGTTTGTGTGTGTGTCTTATTTAATTTTAAAATTAAATATTTCTCTAGGTTCAAAGTAATTTGGTAAGATGTAAGTTTTGATTTTAAATGTGGTGCTAGCTCTGAACGATATGCTATGATTGTTGGAGAGATTAAATGGAAATTTAAGATAATATATAACTTAATATCTTATTATAAGCAAAAAATATATATTTTTCTCTCATTTATAATTTAGAAAATATTAGAAATCTTAGTTTTAAAAAAATAAATTTTCAAGTAATTTCTCCAATTTCCGACCATTTCACTGAAATTCCACCGAAATTCCACTGCAATTCCACCGAATTTCTCTTTTTGGGCTGACCGAAACGAAACCAAAATCCGACATTTAAGGCCTTGGTTCTTACATCTTTTTTAATCATAAAAGGGAGAAATACTGTGATGGTGCAAACCCTAATATGCATGCATATGTGGATGGATGGGCGGATGATGTCTATGTGCGTGTGTACATACATGTATGTGTATGTGTTTGTATGTGTATGTGTATGTGAATGTGCATGCATGTATGTATATATTAAAGCGGTTAAATTCCAACAGTCATGTCTCGCGGAGAGATCTATCAAAGTGAATTGCATTAACCAATCAGCTCTAAAATGAAGCCATTGCGTGTAAGATAGCCCACAAAGTTGCTATAATTCTCCACCATAGCAAGTCTAAATTGAATAGCGGCTAAGCTTTCCCAAAAAAAGATGAGAAGAAATGTCAATCCAAGCAATTTCAAACGAATACCAAACATGACGAATGCAACTGGAATAGTAGAAAAGACTATTGGAATCTTCAAAGTCTAAAATGCATAAAGGGCAAGTGGTATCCTCCCTTCGGTAGAAAAGTTGCTCTACATGCTCTGGTTAAGGTCCTCCCCCAACGTTGGATCCACAAGAAGAGCTTCACCTTCATATATATCCAAAGGACCTAAATAAATTTGCAGTCCCGCTCCTTGACCCCCTATCGATGTTGCGTAATGGTGATTGCACAATATGACATTCTTAATAAGAAGAAGTTGTACTGCCAAGTTCAATGGTCTCGCCCCGTAGATGGACATGCAAAGCCAGAAATGGAATATGTTAACTGAGCATGGAAGGCCGTATCGGCGATATATCATCGATATATCGATTTCGACAGGGTGGGGGTTTCGATATTACCCAGTATCTCCTTTTACAAGGATATCGATGATATATCGTCGATATATCGGTGATATATCACCATATCAACTCACATCGGTCAAAAATGACTGGATTCAGTAGAAAAAATCCTGGATATCGATCGATATCGTCGATATTTCGCCGATATCTCTATATATCAATGCTATTATTCATGCAAGATTGATTCAACTACTTATCTAGCTGCACCCAGTATTAAAACGCATATCTAGTTACACCTAGTATTAAAACACGCAATGGTTTATATATATTTTTTTCGGGTGATATGTGCAATATAAGGATCATAGTCCTCACAAATGATCTATATGTGTCATCTAAGTGTATATTTGTAAGTTATTTAATGTTATAAGAACTCGAATGGAATCCATTTCCAATATCTAAAGGTCAAGGATAAACATTAACAACAATATATTCGATACAGTGACCCATATGTGCGATATATGGGCTATAAAGGACCGATATGTGTGGCATAAGTGTGTATTTGTAGGTTATTTATTGCATTAATATCTTGGATGATCTTAATTTCTGAAAAATGACAAAAAATGGCTTTTTTGAGCCATTTCTGACATTTCCACCGATACCGGCGATATATCGACGATATATCCCAATATATCTATTTCCGGGCAGACTGAAACGATATCGATATCGATACGGCCTTCCTTGGACAAAAATATTAAACATGTTGCTCAGACTAAAAGTCTGTGACCATTGATTGTCATAGTAAACCGCAACTATAACAAACAATCGAGGAAAATGAGTACTCAAAAGACCCTCCCCCATCCATTTTTTTGACCAAAACCCGAAAGGTGTTCCATCACCCACAACCGAATGCATGTAGGATGACAAGCCATGAATCATCGCACAAAGCCCCTTCGAGAAGGTTGTCCCACTTGACACGAACACGGAGGAATGGATAGATAAGATGGAAGGTCATATTTGCTTCTTATCAGGCAACATGCAAGATCTATCCAATTGGCCCACGATCCGATCACCCACTTCAACATTCGAGCTTTGTTCATATCTTCCAATCTACGTACGCCAAGACCCCCCTAATCCATATGAAGCATCACAATGTCCAAATTCACCAGGTGCACTGCTTTAGCATTGCCATCAGATGAGCACCAGAAGAACCTTAGCATACATGATTGGATTCGACGACAAGTTCCCACCGGGACAATGCTGGTAGATTGGAAGCGTTGCCAGAATCACCTTAAAGTGTACAAGCCTTCAGCATCTAGAAAGGAAAGAGGTCTTCCATCTCACCAATTTTTGCTTTAATCTCTCAACCATAAGCAACCAATCTGACTAACGCAATCAAACCCAGGAGAGTGGCAGCCCAAATAGCTGAGAGAAAAACTGCCACATGGGGTCTACATGATCACCTTGTATTCTTCAATCTCATCCTCAAAATAACCAAAAGGGACAAATATAGACTTAGATTTGTAAACCGCCAAACCTGATAGTTTCTGGAAAATATCAGGCACAGTGTTCCTGCCCTCTACCCCCCTCGATAAAAAATGGTAACATCTGCATATTCTTACAGCGGGACGAATAACTCATCTCGGTTGTAGCCTAGAGTCACACCTCTCTGCATCACTTGCCTCACCATAATTGCAAGAACATCAACCACAAGCATAAAATGATAATAATAATAATAATGGGGAAGTGGGCACCCATGCTTAACCCCTCATTGAGGCTGAAACAAACACCTTCAGGTTTCTCATTAATCAAGACTGAAAGAGAAGATGCGGTAGCACAACTCTTTATCCATGATATCCACAAATCTAGGAACTCACACTTCATCAAAGCTATCCATAGAAAATGCCAGCCGATGCAATCATAAGCCTTCGAGAAGTCGAATTTCCAAAGAAGTCCATGAACCCCTCTGCCCTTCCAATCACCTATAACCTCCGAACCCATTACAATACGGCCCACCATCAAGTTGTCGGGAAAAGGTAGTCTGGACCTCATCAATAAGCTCGTCTAGAACCATCACATTCAATTTGCCAATGCCTGGGCCACCACCAGATAAACTACATTCGACTGAGCAATCAGTCGAAAGTCATCTATTCTTTCAGAAATCTCCTTCGGGAGAATGAAGATAAGTGCATGGTTCAACCTCACATAGCCATGGTTTCTAGAAGCAAACTTCATCATATCCATAAAATCATCGCTAACCAAGGACCGAAATTCCACACAGGAAACCATTAGGACCAAGTGCCTCATCCGTATATAGATCCCATACTGCAACTTGTACCTCAGCACACAAGAATTTTATGAGTTCACTTTCGTGCTCCAAGGATAAGGTAGATGCCCCTTGCCCTAGCCATCTCCAGCCACTCTAGGGATCAACAGCTCATGCCCCACAAAAATTTGTCACAACAAGACCCCCTTATCTCCTCCAAATTGCTTGTTCGCCACCAGTATAAAATGGATGTAGTTGCGCCGCCTCCCATTGATCGTTATGGAGTGGAACTACTTTGTGTTAGCATCATCCGCATTAATCCAATGATGCATGGAACATTGTAGCCATTCGACCTCATGTTTCTACGATATTCTTGAATGGTTCTATTAAACATGGTTCTATTAAAACTAACCTACTTTGCTTGCCCAAAATCATCATGATCTCAAGCGTCTTCTATTTAGTCTAGCTGGCCCAAACTCATTTGGGCCTTTATGGAACTCAAAAACATCTCTTGTAGACCCATGTGCCTACACCCCGAAAGAGCTCAAAAGCACGCTTTGTGTTAGGACTACCCTCAATAGTCAAATGCTAACGTTTTTTTGAAGAAACTCGGGTGGCTTCCTAGAGTGGGATCTACCTCTTATTTATTATATTTGAAAAGAGAAAAGAGACAAGAAAAATATTACATGCACCTGGCGCTAAACTACCCACATACTACACAATGCCTAACAATGCTCCAACACATTTTGAACTTTGAACTCCTTCCCCTCAAAGATGAAACTATTCCTTGCACACCAAATGGCCCAAATTGGCACAAAAGGGAGAATGCAGTCATCGTGATTTCCTCGTCGTACAATTCGCAGAATTTCCCAGAAACTATTAGTCTCGAAGAAGAAGCCATCCGATATCAACCTTTGCCCAAACATAAGCAGAAGCCGGGCACGAGAAAAACAGATGGTCCAGGTCTTCAGTCGCGAGCCCGCATCTATCGCACGAAATATCATCCCATCCAAAAATCCGCACTCGCCTCTCCTTCGTCAAAGTCCTCCGAAACCTGAAAATCCACAGGAACACCTTAATCATGTTCAGCGCCATGATTCTCCAAATCATGTTGGCATCCAACCTCTCTGCTTCCTCGCCCCCCTCGTCCCCAATAAAGTGTATATACGCCTTCTTTACAGAGAACCTACCCCCATCGCACACAAAATGGTCCTTGTCCACCGAAGGTGCCTTCTCATTAGCCAAGGCAGCCTGCATTTCCATGAACTCCGACGCCCTTTGGTATGAAAGCCTCGCCACAAAAACTGGTGACTATGCCCAGACAAAGTTCGCTTGTACCCCTCAGGTTAGTCGTCGTTCCTCTGGATCCCAAACGAATGTTATCTTTTGGGACACAAGGGTCATAACAATGAATAGATAGGTCTGGAAAGTCTATTTGCACCCTATGTCCCCTCCTCCTCCATCGCCCCCTCCTCTTCATCCTCCTATGCCCCCTCCTCCGCCCACTCCTCCACCACCACACCCCCTCCTCCCCTTCCCCCCTCCTCTGCCCCTTCGCTTACAGTTACGTTATAGTCATTTCATCTGAGAAAAGATCTTCAGATCGGGTGCTTCACCGACTCACAGCCCCCTCTTAGGATCTAACCGGAGATAGAAGATGCTCCCCTACAACAGCCAAGGTTGTCAGGACCCCAGCCCCCCATTAAGCATTGTCATACGCAGCACCCATTTTGTCCCTCCGCAGCTACTCCATTGTAGAATCAAAAAAGAGAACTTACCCAATCATAAGGTCCTTGAGGTCAACCAATCTTTTCCATCTTTTCCTCCAATCCAAACAAACCAATTTGCTAATTCGGATTGGCACATAATTTCCTCTATTTTGGTCAATCTCGGAATCGTCTCATCAGCAGAGGAGGTTGATCAATTTTTGTTCTTTCTCCGAGGTTAGTCAATTTTTGTTCTTTCTCTTGAGGTGAACAGAGCACGAAGTTGGTACCTTTCAAATCTTTGATCTGTTCGATGAAGTTTGCGATGCATAAGTTTGCATCTCTAGTGGTATTTTGGATGGGATTCGATGTGAGTGTCGTGAATGGAGAGCCCTCCTGGAGGTGGAGCAGCTTCCAATCGATTACAACCTACAGTAAGGGGCGATCTTGTGGTGGAAGGAGGCTGGAGGGCGTGGGGTGGAGGGACCGAAGGAGGAGTATGGGTGGGACCGTGGGGGAGTGTTTGTACAGTTATACCCCTCTTAATCACACCATGGTTTGAAAAAACCATAGTTAAGTTCAACTTGACGGCTAAAGTAACGGACTGGCACAAGTGATAGAACGGCAAAAAGTCAGGAGCACAACTGATATTCCAAAAAAGAGGGCATAATTGATATTGCAATATCTTAGAGGGGCAGAAGTGATAAAAGCCCTAAAAAGAAAGAGTCACCTCAATTTTGCTAGGAACTGAAAACAATAAATCCTTCCACTATATCAGCTCCCTTCAACTATGCACGTCCCTCTTCTTCCTCCCTCTCAGAATTTAAATACATCAACTAATTACATCAACTAAAAAGAAACACATGGCTATCAACCAAAAAGACTGATTTTATAATTTTGAATTTTGTGAAGATAAATCATAGTCCACTCACTCTTGAAATATCTTTCTACCTAAGGGTAAAAAATTTAAGTTACTAGCAATAACATGTATGAATTGACATGCAAATCAGAACTGAAATAACATTGAACTTGTAGCTGCATAAAAGCCAGTTGGAAGATCAATTTATTTACATGATGTACTATTGACCAAATGTAAGGGCAACTCAGTCCTGCATCTTTGACTAGTTGAGACCAACACTTTCGCAAGATTGAAACAAAGACCCTGCAAAAGGTTTCAAGAAAATTCTATATTAAAATTAACAAAGCATGCCAAAGAAAAATTGAACCTTTTAGATTTTACAAAGAAACAGTAAATATTTATAGAAGACAATTAAAAAATATCCAAGGTCTCAATACATAAAACATAATAACTTCCTGGATCCAACTAAACGCAGGTAGAATATGGTAAGAGCAAGCATATAAATAAAGGGTTTCTCTTTTTGAGTCAGTTTGTGTACTAAATGACTATAATACCCTCCCATTCCTCAAGAAAAGCAGGTCAAAAACAACATGTAAGCAGAATATAAAACATGAAATGGGTATAAGCTAACATCAGCATTATTTTACCAACAAAAATAGTGTTGGAAGCAGTGTTGCACATTTTTCTCTCGAGAGGAGCACTGCTCCTTACATGTAAATTTACTATGCTTCTAATCGGAATGCAAAATCGATAAGCTGTTTCATCCAAATCAGTTTGCACCACAACGCATGCATGGGTGAAACGTGGGGTAATGCCAAGCTGAATAGAAGAAAAGTTTACCTTCTTTCCAATATATCTCCACGCCATTCACCTGAACCTCCCTATTTATAAAATGCAAAAAGAATTAAAAAATTAGTAAGCGTAAAAAAAATCTATACAACTGTCATGTAGATATAGGATATGATTTGGAGGAACCAGCAGCTTTCAGATATGCCTTGAAACTAATAGAAGGCATCGAGACACATACATTACTATCTAGGAACAAAAAAGGATGCATACACCACGAAAAGGCTAAGAACCAGACAGGATTTTGCTGAGAACCCTTATAGCAGGTGTATTAATTACAATGTTTCTGGTATCTTTTCCCATACTTCCTATATTGCTCGGACTCTTATGTGATTCATCCAACACCGTTATCTGGTGAAGGGTTGGGATTCCATTGTTAAATAAGCAAAACTACTTTAGCTAACACGGTGTTGGAACAACATCCTTAGATTGATGCCCTATACCTACTTAACCACTGCCCTCTTCCATTCTCCAGCAAAAAGGGCAGCAACATCCTCTTGCCGCCACCCTCGTTCTCGTCAACTGTCTCGACCAACGTCCTCATCTCTCCTTGACAACACCGCTCAAGAGTCATGGCTACTTCCAGGCATCGCCATAGTGTTGCCCTAGCATTGGCATTCCTCAATGCTCTTGCGGTTGTGCTAGGCGCCACCCCCGACACCTCTCCAGTACCAAATCAATGCAAGCGCTATAATAGAGCCACTGACACACCTACTGTAGGGCCCAGTCTTCTTGGCTGCCAGCAGTGATCTAGCCATCACTGCAGTGGTTTTATGGCCCTCGTAAATAGTGAATATGCCTTTTTTAGCTAGCTTAAGAGGCTTTCTAAGCCAGCTCTGACCTCCTGCACCCATTTTTTTACTAGAAAATCGGGGGGAGCCCTCCTAAGGCGGGAGTCACCACACCAGAGATTTCATTAAGTAACGAAACAGGTACAGGTACATCAGTTAGAAACCCAGAAATTGTGAACCGCATTACAATGGGCAATTACATTTTCCCAATAAAAGCGATGCCCCTTGAAAACAAGGTCGTTCCTGCCGAGCCGGATAGCCCACAAGGCGGCGAAGGGCCTTGACACATCCCCGGAGGAGCCAAGCCCCACCGCACAGATAGATCCCCAAAAGGAGTCAAGATCGAAAATCTGAATCCAGGAGATCCCCGCAGCATCCCAAACCTGCGCCGAAGTCCTGCAATCGAAGAAGATGTGATCCACGCCCTCCACCTGCACCTCGCACCTGTCACACTGCAGGTCCGTTGTACCCAAAATCCTCCCTCGTCTTATCTTATCACACAGGCGGTTTCTCCTAAGGCATCACAGGAAAACTTTGGCCATGGCAGGGATGTTGGCTGCCCAAATAACTTTCATGTCCGCGCTAAGGTCCTCATCAATCACCACCGCAGCAGCTCTCAACTTCCAGTATGCCAACTTCACCGAGAACTTACCAGCGGCCCAAACAAAGTAGTCAGGGTCTCCAGACATCTCCCCAACAGGAGGAAGCTCGGACAGCAGCCACAAGAAGTCCTCCGCCCTCTGGTCCGAGATATCAGCAAGAAACGTCGGAGCCCATGATGAATCCCATTCATCACTCTTTATTCCTTTATTATAGCTAGAAACCTTAGCCAAATACCATGTAAATGTGTGTAAATATCATAAGTTGTCAAATCACATGCATCATGTAAATATGCATAATTAGCATGTTTTTGTGTGAAATAAAGGAATAAAGAAACACAAGAAAAAGAGGGAAATATTTAGAATAAATATTGAGTGACCAAATCCCAAGGGAGGGCACAGCATGGGCCTGACCGCAAAAGAACCCAAGTAGAGAGAGATAAGGTCAATCATGTGTGTACATAACCCCATGTATATAAATAAATTTATTTTCCTCAAAAAAATTTAAAAAGTATCTCATATTTTATACTTATTTGTAAAAATATAATTAAAATAAAAATCACTTTCCCCCTTGTATATATACCATGTACATATGTATATAAGCCTATTTATTTAACCCATGTAAATAACTCATAAAAATAAAATAAAAATACCTTTTTATTCCAAATTTTATGTTGAAAATAAATAAAATATAAAATTGGAATAATTGTACAAAAATAAACAATTAAAAATAAAATTCAAAAAATACATATATGTATATACCTATATATATTAATATTATAATGTAAATATGTTATTTATTTTTAAAAAATAAATAAAAATCATAAAAAAATAATTTGAACAATAATAAACAATTTTCGTGTTTAAACTTTTTCGAAATAAAATCATTTACTAATTTTAATTGAATTTAAAAATAATAAAAGCACGGTTTTTTCCCATTGGTCCACGGGGGATTGTTGACCCCCGGTCAACTCCCCCCCTGGACCACTCGCCCGCAGATCTTGGCGCCGACCCGACTTCGCCTAATTTTCGCGCTTTGATCCGATCGCCATTTCCTGAAACCCCGGGTCCTGATTACACTTGATCCATCCGAGACCCTCGCCCGGGGTTGATTCTAGGGATCCGAGCCTCGCCGAACCCTGCCCGACCCCATCTTCTCGGACCTGCACCACTATTTAACCTCAGCTCCGGTCGCAATTTCAATCCACCTTTGGCCATCGCCTTCCTCTCCTGGGACCTCCACTTTCCTTCCTAGAGTGACAGCTATCGAGGGGAGGTGTTGCAGTGAGGATTCAAGGTCTGAAGCTTAGGTCCGACGAGCGTCTTCGCGTACGCCGCCGCAAGGTGCGCCCGAGCCTCTGGAGGCGACGCTCCATCGAGGCGACGATTCCCAGAGACCCAGCGTCTCATCCACAGTCAACCACGCTCATCAGGTAGACCCGTTAGACCCTCTTTCATCGCCCATTTCCGATTTGCGCATCTCAGCTCCGCCCGCTCCGCCCTAGTGGCCGGAGCTCCGCCAGCCCATCCTACTCGTACCGATCCCCTCTCCGACTCATTGTCATCCCCCATACACGACCTGACCACCTCGAACTGAGCCATCAAAGCTCAGATCGAGTTGGGTTCCCTCCCTCACACACGCCGGAACCCCCCTTCGATCATTCACGACGCTTCCCTTTCCATTTTGGCGAATAACCCCCGCCGGAGTGCTCCTCCGAACGAGAGATTTGTTTTGCATGTGAATAAGAACAGGCACCCCCCTTGGTCGCGATTCCATCCCTTCGCCGGAGCTCCTCCAGGTCGCTCTTCCCTCACCGGAGGATCCGACCGTTGGAAGCTTCATCGGAGGCCATCACCCGACGCGGAGTGTCATCGCGAGGAAGACCCCCCTTTCCGATCGTTCATCGGCCTGTTGGATCGTCTCCGGCGTGCCGGGGAACTTCGCCTGGGAGGTGTTCTTCCTCATCCCTTGTCCGTCGTTGGATCTCCCCGCCGCACCAGTTTGCTTCAGCACCGTCCACGCTCTGCCATGTCAGGCTGTTAGATCTCTGATCGAACGGTCACGTTCCCCCCACGTTCGTCATCGCGCCTCCACCGTTGGATCATCCAGGCGGCTGCATCAGGACCGCGCATCAGCAGCCAACCCCGCCTCGACAGTTGACGCTCACGTGCGCCCCTCACGTGCCTCGGCTGGGTAATTGCACCCATACCCCTGCAGTTTTTAGTAGTTATTGTTTAGTCTAATAAATAATTTTGCACTCTTGGATATTTTGCACAATAGACCTCGATGTTTATGTTATTTGCGTTTTAGTCCCTGCTTATGTGAGACACGTGCTTCGTCACGTGATACTTTGGATAAATTGCATGTTTGGGGCTTGGGTTTTATGCAATGTTATGAAATGAAATTAAGTTTTTGATATTTGCATTTAACCCTTATGCGTGAATGTATTTGAGCATGTGCTGATTGTTTGGACTTTTTACACTTTCCACCCTAAGGTTTTAGCACGTGTTACGCTTAAGCCCCTGGAACTATGATTTCTTACATTTAGGTCTTTGCTTGTTGTGTGCCTTGTTTTTATTGAATAAAATATCAAATCAAATCCAAATTAGGTGAAATTTGGAAAGTGGCTCCTGCCACTGTGTAAAAATTTTCCTAAATTTTTGGGACATTTTCGAGGCTTTTTGTTATTTTTAAAAAATCAAAAATACGCATTTTTGTTACTGTCTGACTTGAAAAATCAAAGAAAAATATAAAAACTTCTCTAAAAATTCTAAAAAAATTAGGGAAAATTAATTTTGTTGTATTTTAGCTTCAGTCAAATTTTTGGCTTATTAGGATTTATAAAACCCATAAAATTGTAAAACCCTAAAAATCTCATAAAAATCATTAAAAATTATATAAAAATCAAAAAAATGCAAACTCTTTTTCTGTAGCTTAGTTTTTGTATATATTTTTCATAAAAATTGTCTTCAGACTTTTATATATCAATTATATAGTTTTAATTGATCTTTCAAGTCTGGCTGCACATTGAGCATTGTTTTTCCTCTTTCTTGATTTTTAGAAAATCAAATAAAAAATAAAAAATATTCAGAAAATTACCAAAAACATTTAAAAACATAAAAAACACAAAAAAATTTATTTGAATTTTTGGAGTATTTTTGGATGTTTAAATAATTGTTGTAGTTGCTTGTTTGTTACATTTTCTTATAAAATCAAAAACACAAAAAAAATTAAAAATCATTTAAAAATCCACCAAAAATATTTTCTTCCTTATTTTCGATTTTGACTACTTCGTAAGCCGTCTCGGCCATCCCGTGCTCCTTGAGTTCGACCCTGGTCGCAATACCAGGTTAATAAAAATAACGAGGACTGCTTGTGATTTCATTGTTTTATCCCCTGTTTGGTGGTTCTTAAGATTTTCTTGATTGACCGAGTCTCTCTATTCGGGTAGCAACGACACCGAATATTTTTACCTTATCCCGATAGTGAGATATTTCGGTCATCAGAATGGCGTCGTTGTCGGGGAACACGGCTTAGTAGTCGTTTTCGATTTCTTTCGCGAATTTCTTTTTCCGCAGCTTTTTGTAGATACTTGTAGATATACTTTCTCTGCTTTATCTATATATTCTTCTGAACTGACACACTTTGGTTTCTACTTTTTGCGAGGGCCCGAGGACCGAGGCAGCTTTTTCGAAAGCCAAAGCAACCGCGGGAGTCGGAGGCGGCTTCTTTCTCTACGAAGCCGTAGGAGAGCGCGAGGAGGAGGAACCGAAGTTTGGGAGCCGCGTAATAGCCGCGAAATAACCATAAAATAGCCTTAGATTAGTTAGTTTTATTTTCTACAGAATTATTAATTTGTAATAATACAGGGACTTGGACTGAGACTTTGTTGATATCGGGGTCTGTTTCGTCGAGCACCGGTGTGCTCGGGGGACCTCACCGCGATTTTCGCCGATTTTGATTTTTGACCGTTTATTTACTCCTCATTTGATTTACGTGGTTTTAGCCCTAACTTAGGAGTTTTATTTGATTGTGACGTAAGGCCAAATCCCTAATTATCTGCATGTTCCTATAGATCGATAATTGGACGTAATTAATTAAATCACAAAGAAAAAGTCGGATTATTTGAGCTCTAGTCCACGTGCCTTGAGGAGTCGCATACAGCACTTGCAGGATCCGTTGTGGCGGACACCGAGTGGCTTCCAAGATAGGACTCCGGACTTAGGCTTGAATACCCGGCTCCTGTTCTTCACGAGTAGAACTGCTTTGTTTAGGGCCGGTTTTCGCGTGCATCATATAGGTAGTTTATATTTTGTCTTTATTTTATGCGCGGATCACCCTGCATGTAGACTGCTGGAGTCAGGTATGCATTTCTTACTCTACATGCATCATTAATTCCCGCGCATCGGCTTTTTCGTCTTCTCCCCCGATTTTTTGACTTAAAATAATCAGAAGAATCGAAAAATTCGTTAGGCGTTAATTGCTTGAAAAATATTTAAAAAAGAAAAACTATAAAAGTGGGACTGCTAAACAAACTTGACCCTAAAAGACACCTCACCTAAAAATCTGTCTTGGGGAGAGCAACCCCCTCATTGTCTGGTTTGATTGCGCGATAGAGTGACCCGAACACTAGGCTAGAGCCACATCCGAACCCCGATCAGACTACCGGCCTTTTATACGGGACAGTCTGGTAGGCGGATTGGATTCCTATCAGCTCATGTAACCGCTCTGATATCCTTACATGATCACCTAAATAAAATTGACAAGATAATTGACCGATCTCTTACGGTCTTCAGCTCAGTGTAGAGTAGGTGAACCCGGGGTTTGTTTGCTCATCATTTTTGTTTTCCAGATCTCATCCGCCCGACTCACCAGATCAAGATGATGGGCAGGAGGTCTCTTAGGCAGCCTCTGGCTGCACCGCTTTTTAGCACTCCAGCCCGTTCATCTCTAGGTTGGTTCGTGAGAGCCCAGACCCGCTCTCCGAACCCGAGTTCGATTCCGCCCTATTCCCCCTTGACCACCCTTCTTCTATTCTTGAGTTACCAGTGCCAGATGCGAGACAGCAGACTAGTGATATACCGGCATCTGAGCTTGGGTCTTTTGCCTTTACAGAGACCATGGCCAGCAGCGAAGATCGCACCGAGGGTCAGAGGCCAGAGACGACCACTTACGTTCTAGACCAGGGTGCGATCAACACCACCATGTTAGCCTCCCTTGAGACGATGCAGCGACAGATACGAGATCAGAGAGCTTTCATGGTGGAGATGCGGAGATGGATGGAGAGGCTTCGAGAGCAGAGAGAGCAGTCGCGAGCCGAGGACGGAGAGGACCAGACCAGACCGATTAGCCAGACCAGCCGACAGCAGCAGCAGCAGAGCAGAGACCGATGCGGGACTTGCACAACCCTGGATCGACACTGACGCACCGGTGGGTGGTTCTTCCGGCGATCGTGGGGGACTTCAAGTTCCCCCCTGAACACACTTCAGCTACTCACCAGCTTCCACGGGCTCGCCACTGAGGAGCCCCATCTTCATCTCCAAGAGTTTGAGATGATCTGCAGCACCGTCCACGATCAGCAGGTGGGCGAGGATACCATCCGTATGATTGCTTTTTCTTTCTCCCTGGCCGACAGAGCAGCCAACTGGCTGAAGCACTTGGGGAGATTTGTGTACAACTGGGAGTAGCTCCGCACCGAGTACTTGAACAAGTATTATCCACTCGAGCGGACCAATGCAGCGAGGGCCTTGATCAGCAACTTCTTCGTGCTCCCCAACGAGCAGTTCCATGAGGCATGGGAGAGGTTCCGTGAGCTTACCGACAGATGCCCGCACCACGACATCACGAAGCCGAACCTAATTCAGAGCTTCTTCTGCGGGTTGACACCAGAGTTGCAGGGCCTGCTAAACGCTTCTTGTGGCGGTTCCTACCTCGCCAAGGATAAGGATCAGGTCTGGACCATCTACGAGGAGATGGCCGAGAACTAGATGTCTCAGACCTGACTCTACACTCAGGGACGCCCCCAGCCCCAGACTGTGCAGTTTCAGAGGATAGCACGGGTCGATGTCAGTCCTTCCACTTCGTCAGCGGCAGCCGCACAGACGAGTCCACAGCCGCCGACATGGGCATCATCAGCGAGAAGCTGGACCGGATCGAGCTGATAGAAGAAAAGCAGTGCCAGGGCATATCTCAGATGGATCAGATGGCACAGACGCTGAGTGACCTGAAGACACAGCTCATGTGTCTCCAGGAGGCACAGACGGCTTCTCAACCCCGTCTTCAGTCACGAGGAGATCCGAGCAGCAGCGGCAGCTCGTCTCAGCGCTCCAGTCAGCCTAGACAGGTTCACCTTGTACAGGCGGAGCCGTACCAGCAACCGCAACCATACTACCAGTCGACACCATCTCAGGACACTCAGATGGTGGTCTACCAGCCGGATCAGCCCCTGACAGTACTCCTGCCACCCTCCTACGAGCCGGAGCCGTTGATGGATGTCAACAGGATTTGGTACGACCAACCCCAGCCCGGTATCCGACGAGACCATCCCGGATTCCGTTGGTCAGCCGGAGGTGCCAGTTCCCAACAACAGCCTCCAGTTCAGGGTGGCCAGTACGGCCATCAGCGAGAGCAGCACCAGCAGCCCCTAGTCCCCCAGCAGCAGTCATCCCAGCTACAGCAGCAGTATGGTCCTCGCCCCTATCAGCAGGGACAGTCTTGGAGGCGAGAGCAGCCTCAGCAGTATCATCTCCAGCAGTACTCCTCTCACCCGCACTAGCAGCAGAAGCCTCACTACCAGCGAGGCCACCCGTCAGATCTCATGTGCCAGCCTATGAGAACCCCGCCTTAGACGACCTAGCCCGCCTCATGACAGAGCAGCAGGCTACTTTCAGACGGAAGATGGATGAGTTCCGCCAGGAGATGCGGGAGATAGTGAGAGGAAAGGCCGCTATCCCTACCCAGATTGAGCCGAATCTGAACAACCTGAAGAGGAAGTCTGAGCAGGTAGAGTTCACTGAGATTACAACTCCTAGTGATTCATTTGGTGATTTGTCTGCATACATGTTTGATGCTGATTTTGTTACACTTAGGAGCGGTAGGATGCCAGCAGGCGGCGCCTCGTCTAAGCGACGACCCCACGTCACTTCCAGGACGCCAGGCGAGGAGGAGCGCGGTACTGACGCCGTGAGAGATGATGACGGTGGTACTGATGCCACCATGGACGTTGATCCAGCCGACGGTATTGAGGCCGTCATTTTACCAGTTGGAGGAGGTGGTACTTATGCCATCACAGTTGCTGAGCCAGAGCGCGGTACTGATGCCGAGAGTCGACATGCCGAGGGTGGTACTGAGGCCACCATTACTTCTGCTAGTCATGTTGTCTTTCCATCTGTACATGTATCTCAGGACGTTTCTGGAAATAAAGGAAAGGGTATGTTATTTTCGAATCCACATGTGTTGATTGATGATGTTTGTGTGGATTCTGTTGTTCATGAGCATGTCAGACCCTCTCCTAATCCATCATCTGAGAAGGACCCCGTGATCCCCTTTCCACGAGCACTTCACATGGCAAAGGGGAAGAAAACAGAAAATCCAAAAAAGAATCACCAGATAGAGTTCAGCCAGCAGATGATAGATCGATTCCATATACAGTTGACTCTTCAGGAGGCTTGGAGCACATCCCTCTACTCCAGAGATGACTCAGAGACAGGACCACAGTCAGAAGGAAGAGGAGGAACCATCAGTCTGAGATCCATGTGCTTACTCGAACCACTTGTTTCGCGATACAGAACCGTCTGCCAGCCAAGAGGCCAGATGCAGGAGCCCCGTATGTCAGATGCCACATTCATGAGCAGAGGTTCGACCGCACTCTATTAGACAGCGGTTCTTCGATCAACCTACTTCCGGCAGCCCTTCTCGACCGCTTCAAGTTGGGCACTCTCCGACAGAGCAGGACGGTCCTTCAGTTTGCTGATCGATCTGTCAAGAGGCCGAAGGGGTTGCTGAAGGACGTTGTCGTCACGATTAAGGGCCTGAAATTCCCCGTGGACTTCGTTGTGTTGGACATGGAGACCCCTGAGTCTGTGACCGATACCCCCATCATTTTAGGATGCCTGTTCTTGGTCACAGCCAAGGCAGTGTCCGACCATGATAGTGGGAAGGTGTACTTTCGCGTTGAGGGCGAGAGTATACAAATAAAGACGGTCGAGGAGACTAGAGCCAAAGATTCAGCTTGCCCAAAGCCGATTTCCGATTCAGAGCAGATGACAGAGGCAGGGCGAGACATCCATCAGGATTGTGACTTTGTGATTACAGATGACGAGGCAGTTTAGGCAGATCCAGTCGCACAGGCCATCCTCTCACCTTCAGAGTTCGTTGATGCAGAGACGCCAGCAGAGGAGAGCTTGGAGAGCGCATTCCTGGTCCAGGATACTTTTCAGGCAGCAGACCCGGTTCTTGACCACGAGACAGATTTTTGTGAGTATGATACAGATCCCTCTGAGTCAGATATTGATTGGGCAGAGTTTGAGGATTTGATACCACCAGGGGATCAATCCGGCTCTGTGCTCCCACCATATCTATCTCGAGGAGGAGACAAAGCCGTCGCGTGAGTACCAGCAGCGGCTGAACCCAAATCTTCGAGATGTTGTCATGAAGGAGATCTCGAAATGGTGCAGCGCCGATTTTATCTACCCCGTCTCCGACTCCAAGTGGGTTAGTCCATTGCATGTCTTGCCCAAGAAGACGGGCATCACTACAGTTGTCAGTGAGTCTGGAGAGGAGATCGCTACTCGGGTATCCACTTCTTGCCGGGTCTGTGTGGACTACAGACGATTGAACCAGGCCACCAAAAAGGATCATTTCCCCCTGCCCTTTATTGATCAGATTATTGAGAGGCTGGTAGGGAAGAGCTATTACTGTTTCTTAGATGGGTACTTCGGATAGAATCAGGTGGCCATCGCGCCCGAGGACCAAGACAATACCTCCTTCACCTGTCCCTTCGGGACATAAGTTTTCAAACGCATGCCATTTGGATTGTGCAACGCTACGGCGACATTTAAGAGATGCATGTTGTCCATCTTTTTGGACATGGTGGGGGAGGGCTTGCAGGTCTTCATGAATGATTTCTCAGTCTACGGTGACGGATTCGATTCCTGTCTTGACTGCCTAGACCGAGTCCTTCAGCGATGCATAGAGGTTCACCTTGTGTTGTCTTGGGAGAAGAGTCACTTCATGGTGACTCAGGGGACGGTGCTTGGTCATATCATCCCCAGCAGGGGTATGGAGGTTGATACAGCCAAGGTAGATGTCATTAGAAAACTCAATCCACCGTCCAACTTGCGGCAGTTACGGTCTTTTCTGGGGCACGTCAGTTTCTATCGACGCTTCATTCATGATTTCAGCAGGATTGCACGACCGTTGACTGATCTGCTGACAAAAGACACCGAGTTCCTTGTTGATAATAAGTGTCTATCGTCATTTGAGACACTCAAGAGCTGTGTTGTAGAGGCTCCTGTTCTCCAGCCACCCGATTGGTCTCTCCCATTCGAGATCATGACGGACGCCTCCGATTTTGCCGTTGGGGCCGTGTTGGGACAGAGGAGGGATGGAGACCCATTTGCTATTCACTACGCTAGCCGTACATTGGATGCCGCACAGCGGAACTATATAGTCACTGAGAAGGAGATGCTAGCCGTAGTTTTCGTCCTAGATAAGTTCAGATCTTACATCATTGGATCTAGAGTAACTATTGACACTGATCATACCGCCATCAGGTACCTCATGGCAAAGAAGGATGCCAAAGCCAGATTGACCAGATGGATCCTTCTATTCCAGGAGGTTGACATACAGATTAAGGATAAGCCTGGAGTCAAGAATGTGGTGACGGATCATCTCTCCCGATTGGAGTATCTTGAGGATTCTGAGCAGATTGAGCCTATTTGTGAGACCTTCCCAGATGACGCGATCCTTGCTATCGCCTCGCTCCCATGGTATGCCGATATTGTGAACTATCTTGTCGCCAAGAAAGTTCCATAAGATTGGACCAGGCAGAAACTTGAGACCTTCCTCGCGAAGGCTAAGTTTTACCATTGGGAGGATCCCGTCCTTTACCACGAGGGAGGGGATAGTATCTGGCGTCGGTGCATTCCTCAGGAGGAGCACCACAGCGTCCTTACTTACTGCCACAAGCTTGAGGCAGGAGGACATCACTCAGGGAGGAGAACGGCACAGAAAGTGCTCTAATCCGGCCTATGGTGGCCTACTCTCTTCAAGGACTCTGATGAGTTCGTGAAGAGGTGTACTGACTGTCAGAGGATGAGCACTTGTGGACAGCGTGATATGATGCCGATGCAACAAATACACTTCTGTGAGGTTTTTGACGCATGGGGCATCGATTTCATGGGTCCATTCCCTAGAAGTCAGGGATTTGAGTACATTCTGTTGGCTGTGGATTATGTGAGTCGTTGGGTTGAGGCCATCCCCGCCCGAACCGCAGATGCTAGGACTGTTTGCTGATTTTTGAGGAAGAATATCATTTCACAGTTCGGGGTACCTCGAGTGTTGATATCTGACGGGGGGTCTCATTTCGTCAACGACAAGGTAAAGGCCCTTGCTAGCGAGTTCAGCATAGACCATCGAGTAGCCACTCCATACCACCCTCAGACGAATAGTCTTGCTGAAGTGTCGAACAGGGAGATCAAGACTATATTGCAGAAAGTCGTCCGCCCTGACCGAAAGGATTGATCACAGCTTTTGGACTCGGTCTTGTGGGCATATAGGACGTCTTTCAAGACTCCTTTGGGTACATCTCCCTTTCGCCTCGTTTATGGCAAGTCGTGCCATTTACCTGTTGAGCTGAGACATAGGTCACTTTGGGTTGTTACAGATATACTTTTGGATCCATAGAGTGTAGGAGATCAGAGGAGGGTAGAGTTAGCAGCCCTGGAGGAGCTTCGTGATACCGTCTTTTCAAACAGCCTACATTATAAGGAGAGAGTGAAGGAGTGGCATGATTCTCATATCAGCCACAAGCACTTTGAGCCAGGACAGAGAGTATGGTCGTTTGATGCTAGGCTTCGTCTATTTCCAGGGAAGCTACAGAGCAAATGGAAGGGACCGTATTTGGTTAGAAAGGTACATGACAATGGGAGTATTGATATATCTGAGTTATCTTCTGATGTTACCTTTTCGAGTGAACGGCCAGCGGCTCAAGCCATATCTAGATCATGAGCTGTACGTCGTTGATGTTGCTCCGATTCACTTTGCGTGAGATGTGGTCTCTTGACTCACATCTACTGCATCTCACGCCTGATTATCACTGTTCTTCCGACTTGTACAGATCCAGTTGTCCATATCACTCTATTCTTTAGTCTCACATCACTTTTCTCATCTTATGATTATGCTATACTTAGGATTTACTTTACCCTAAGTATAGGGGGATGTGGGACTCTCGGGTATTCTATTAATTCATTCTACCCCTATTTTGCTGCCTATACTTAGGGATATTTCACCTTAAGTATAGGGGGGGTAGACCCTGTACATCATTCCACTCGGATTTCCCTTCATGTACACCTTGCTATAATTATGATTACTTGATCCTAAGTATAGGGGGAAACATCCAGTTCTCTTCATTCTATTCTTTGATTTGTCTTTTTACATACCATTCCTTTTCACTTCCCTATACTAAGCACGAGTTAGGTCTTCTTCATCGCTCTTGATCACTCTGAGGACATCGTTCGAGCTAAGTATAGGGGGTGAAAATATCTTTCATATATACTTTACCCATAACTCGTACTTTGTGTGAGTGTGTTAATAAATAAAATGGCTAAAAATCCATAAAAATTTAAAAAAATTACCCTTGTACATAAAATTCTTCTACATACCTATTTATTTATAAAAATTATTTTTGTACAAATGATTGTAAAATCTTTTTGTGTAAATAGTTTGTAAATATTTTCCTACCAAAATTTATGTATATAATACAAAATTTTTGTAAAATGTTTGAAAAACAAAAAGTTTGCAAAAACCTTGTGTAAATTTTTGTAAATATTTTGCAAAACATCGCATTCATGCATACATCCATGTTTTCAAACATTTTTCAAAAATTTTGCACATGTGTAAATATATGTAAATTGCATCTTTGTAAAATAGCATCTTTGTAAAAACTTGTACAGTTTTTCTAGATCATAGTTGACATTTAAACTGGCCTGAAATTAAATTGACAAATGGAGCTTGGTTAAGACCTTAATCCACCTAATAATAAGAGGAACCTTATAGGGCTTAGGATTGAGACTTTTCAGGTCCATTGGGACTTAATTCTTTGAGTCCACTAGGCTATGAGCATATGTCATCTTGATGAGCCTAAGTAGAGCACTTAACAACATACGCATGACTCTCTGAGACAATGGCTTTACTTGCACCAACACTTTACACGTAGCTCTCCACAGATGAGGTGGTGAGGCAATTTCCTTTGGCTTGGGGTAGCATATGAGGGTAGTACTTTTAGGCGGAACCTCTCTTCTTCTTATAGTGAAGAAAGTGTGTCTCAACTTGGTCTGGTGGTTATGAAGTCTAAAGAAAGAAGTTGTGGGTTGCAATAAAGCTTCAAAAGAGGGATAGTCTATTGGTTCAAGAGGAAAAACTCCTTGTATATATGTTGCACCATGTAGATATGTTGTACAGATGCACATGAAAAAAAATGTGTGCAAAAAGAAAAGAACTCCAAAAAAGTGGTGGGTCGGATTGAAAATTTAATAATCCCACCGGAGTGTACATAGTCAAATAAAGCAAAGCTTATGTTATACATGACCATCTCATGAAGCTTGCAGCGGGAGACTCAGCTACACTGGTTAGAGCTCCCAAGATACATGGCTATACTGACCATGGTACATTCTCTTCTTCCCCCTCTTCTTGAGCCGGTTCCACTTGAACTTAGAAGGGAATACCCCGCTTCTCGAGGAAAGAGTTGCTAGACTGAGGCATTAGAGTTACCAGGTTGAGGGAGGTTGTTTCTTTATTACTTTTGAGGTGGGGAGCTACATATCACTTACACAGTACAAGGAAAGATTCATAGTCATTAGAGTTTGTGTATGTAGACTTGTTCTGATCTGGTTTGAGGAGTCTTGACCATAAATTGGTGGAACTTAGAGGCTGTTAAGTTTTAAGCTTAAGTCCAAATAAGGTTCCGACAAATTGATAATCCAAAGGTCTGACTGAGCTCCATATTTCAATTTAATGAAGGAAAGTTTAATAATCAACCTTGATTTCTCCTCTTTTTCTTTTTCTTTCTCTTTTGCACTTCTTTTTCAAATAAGAGTGTGCTAAGGGACTAGCAAAAGTAAAGTATAGGGGGGTGATGAATCCCCATTCATCACTCTTTATTCCTTTATTTTTGCTAGAAACCTTAGCCAAATACCATGTAAATGTGTGTAAATATCATAAGTTGTCAAATCACATGCATCATGTAAATATGCATAATTAGCATGTTTTTGTGTGAAATAAAGGAATAAAGAAACACAAGAAAAAGAGGGAAATATTTAGAATAAATATTGAGTGACCTAATCCCAAGGGAGGGCTCAGCATGGGCCTGACCGCAAAAGAACCCAAGTAGAGAGAGATAAAGTCAATCATGTGTGTACATAACCCCGTGTATATAAATAAATTTATTTTCCTCAAAATAAAAATTAAAAAGTGTTTCTCATATTTTGTACATATTTGTAAAAAATAAAAATAACTTTCCCCATGTATATATATCATGTACATATGTATATAAGCCTATTTATTTAACCCATGTAAATAACTCATAAAAATAAAATAAAAATACTTTTTTATTCCAAATTTTATGTTGAAAATAAATAAAATATAAAATTGGAATAATTGTACAAAAATAAACAATTAAAAATAAAAATCAAAAAATACATATATATATGTATATACCTATATATATTAATATTATAATGTAAATACGTTATTTATTTTTTAAAATAAATAAAAATCACAAAAAAATAATTTGAAAAATAATAAACATTTTTCATGTTTAAACTTTTTTGAAATAAAATCATTTACTAATTTTAATTGAATTTACAAATAATAAAAGCACAGATTTTTCCCATTGGTCCACGGGAGATTGTTGACCCCCGATCAACTCCCCCCTGGACCACTCTCCCGCGAATCTTGGCACCGACCCGACTTCGCCTAATTTCCGCGCTTTGATCCGATCGCCATTTCCTGAAACCCGGGTCCTGATTAAACTTGATCCATCCGAGACCCTCGCCCGGGGTTGATTCAAGGGATCCGAGCCTCGTCGAACCCTGCCCGACCCCATCTTCTCGGACCTGCACCACTATTTAACCTCATCTCCGGTCGCAATATCAATCCACCTTTGGCCATCGCCTTCGCCTCCTGGGACCTCCACTTTCCTTCCTAGAGTAACAACTATCGAGGGGAGGTGTTGCAGTGAGGATTCAAGGTCTGACGCTTAGGTCCGGCGAGCGTCTTCGTCGGGCACCGCCGCAAGGTGCGCCCGAGCCTCTGGAGGCGACGCTCCATCGAGGCGACGATTCCCAAAGATCCAGCGTCTCATCTACAGTCGACCACGCTCATCAGGTAGACCCATTAGACCCTCTTTCATCGCCCATTTCCGATTTGCGCATCTCAGCTCCGCCCGCTCCGCTCTAGTGGCTGGAGCTCCGCCAGCCCATCTTACTCATACTAATCCCCTCTCCGACTCATTGTCATCCCCCATACGCGACCTGATCACCTCGAACTGAGCCATCCAAGCTCAGATCGAGTTGGGTTCCCTCCCTCACACACGCCGGAACCCCCCTTCGATCATTCACGACGCTTCCCTTTCCCTTTTGGCTAATAACCCCCGCCGGAGTGCTCCTCCGAGCGAGAGCTTTGTTTTGCAGGTGAATAAGAACAGGTATCCCCCTTGGTCGCGATTCCATCCCTTCGCCTGAGCTCCTCCAGGTCAGTCTTCCCTCACCGGAGGATCCGACCGTTGGAAGCTTGATCGGAGGCCACCACCCGACGCGGAGTGTCATCCCGAGGAAGACCTCCCTTTCCGATCGTTCATCGGCCTGCTGGATCGTCTCCAGCGTACCGGGGAACTTCGCCTGGGAGGTGTTCTTCCTCATCCCTTGTCCGCCGTTGGATCTCCCCGCCGCACCAGTTTGCATCAGCATCGTCCACGCTCTGCCATGTCAGGCCGTTAAATCTCTGATCGAACAGTCGCGTTCCCCCCACGTTCGTCATCGCACCTCCACCGTTGGATCGTCCAGGCGGCTGCATCAGTACCGCGCATCAGCAGCCAAACCCGCCTCGACACCTGACGCTCACGTGCGCCCCTCACGTGCCTCGGCTGGGTAATTGCACCCATACCCATGCAGTTTTTAGTAGTTATTGTTTAGTCTAATAAATAAGTTTGCACTCTTGGATATTTTGCACATTGGACCTCGATGTTTATATTATTTGCATTTTAGTCCCTGCATATGTGAGACGCGTACTTCGTCACGTGATATTTTGGATAAATTGCATGTTTGGGGCTTGGGTTTTATGCAATATTATGAAATGAAATTAAGTTTTTGATATTTGCACTTATACCCTTGTACGTGAATGTATTTGAGCATGTGCTGATTGTTTGGACTTTTTACACTTTCCACCCTAAGGTTTTAGCATGTGTTACGCTTAAGCCCCTGGAACTATGTTTTCTTACATTTAGGTCCTTACTTGTTGTGTGCCTTGTTTTTATTGAATAAAATATCAAATCAAATCCAAATTAGGTGAAATTTGGACAATGGCTCGTGCCACTGTGTAAAAAATTTCCTAAATTTTTGGGACATTTTCGAGGCTTTTTGTTATTTTTAAAAAATCAAATATATGCATTTTTGTTACTGTCTGACTTGAAAAATCAAAGAAAAATATAAAAACTTCTCTAAAAAATCTAAAAAAATTAGGGATAGTTAATTTTATTGTCTTTTAGCTTTTATTAAATTTTAGACTTATTTGGATTTATAAAACCCATAAAAATTGCAAAACCCAAAAAATCTCATAAAAATCATTAAAAATTCTATAAAAATCAAAAAAATGCAAACTCTTTTTCTGTAGCTTAATTTTTGTATATATTTTTCATAAAAATTGTCTTCAGACTTTTATAGATCAATTATATATTTTTCATAAATCTGGCTGCACATTGAGCACTGTTTTTCCTCTTTCTTTATTTTTATAAAATCAAATAAAAATTATAAAATATCCGGAAAATTACCAAAAACATTTAAAAACATAAAAAACACAAAAATAATTTTATTTGAATTTTTGGAGTATTTTTGGATGTTTAAATAATTTTTGTAGTTGCTTGTTTCTTACATTTTCTTATAAAATCAAAAACACAAAAAAATTTAAAAATCATTTAAAAATCCACCAAAAATATTTTCTTCCTTATTTTCGATTTTGACTACTTCGTAGGCCGTCTCAACCATCCCGTGCTCCTTGAGTCCGACCCTGGTCGCTATACCAGGTTAATAAAAATAGCGAGGACCACTTGTGATTTCATTGTTTTATCCCCTGTTTGGTGGTTCTTAGATTTTCTTGATTGACTGAGTCTCTCTATTCGGGTCGCAACGACACCGAATATTTTTACCATATCCCGATAGTGAGATATTTCGGTCATCAGCCCACGCACCCGAGTCAGTCACCTCGACCACACATACCCCCTTATCCGCAGCTAAGGCCGCCAGCCTTGGGAAACGGTTGACGAGCGCCCCCTCCCCCGTCCAATCATCCTGCCAAAAACGGAACCGAAGGCCATTCCCCAACCTCGGACAAAGGAAGGGCATTATCCCAGGCAACACCGCACGGATGCCCAACCATAAGGGGGACTCAAGACGAGTCCTCCGAGCAACCACGTCCCCAGTGACACCATAAATCGATCTCAGCAAACGCAAAACCAAAGAATCGGACTTGCCCCATATCCGCACCGCCCTTTTCGCAAGCAACGCTTTGTTCATCAGCTCCACATCCTGAATACCAAGCCCCCCCTCCGAAACAGGCACCACAACATCCTTCCAGGCAACCAGGTGGAACCCCTTTCCCGATTGCCTGCCATCCGACCAGAAGAAAGCTTTCATCAAAGCCTCCACCTTTCGTCTCACCCCAACGGGCATCAGTCTCGTGGAGTAGAAAAACACTGGAATGGCGGACAAGACATGTTTCAGCAGGGTAAGCTTCCCACCTTTGAAAAGAGTGGTCGCCTTCTAGCCCTCAAGGCGCTCTTTCAACCTCCGCACCACACAGTCCCAATCTGACCTTCTTTATCTGCCCACAACCAGTGGTAACCCCATGTAGTTAATCGACAAGTGACCCCGAGGCCCCGGGGGCACCCCGCCCACTCAGTGAGCATGTTGCACTCCACGGCTTCCAACCCAAGGGTGACCAGTGCGGACTTCTGCCTGTTGACCCTCAAAACGGACAAGCACCCGAACAAGTCAACCAAAATTACAGCATTATGATTCTGCTCCTCCGTCCCCCCCAGAAATAACAGCGTATCATCGACGTACTGCAAAATCGGGATTGAGATATCTCCAAACCTGAAGCCCTCGCACCATCTCTCCTGAACCGCCTGCTGAAACAACACGGCCAAGCAATCCGCAACAAGCACAAACAGCAACGGGGCGAGTGGGCAACCCTGACGAAGCCCCAACTGCGGTTGGAACCACCCACCCTCCGGCCTACCGTTAACCAACACAGCACACGAACAAGTAGTGACGCATCTCTTGATCCAGTCGATCCACTCGTCTGGAAATCCCCTTTTCTGCAGCGAAGTCCACAGAAACTTCCAACTGACACAATCGTAAGCCTTTGCGTAGTCGATCTTCCAAACGGCACCTTTCTTTGCCGATCTCTTCCACTGAAGGCAAGCCTCTGACGCGGCGACGATCTCATCCGCCATGGACCTACCCGAAATAAAAGCGGATTGGGCATGTAAGACCGCACAATCCAGCACTATTCTGAGCCTGCTCGCAAGCACCTTGGACACAATAAGATAAATGCCATTCGAAATAGAGATAGGGCAGAAGTCTCCAACCTCCACCGGATTCTCTTTCTTGGCAGCAGAAAGATCAGAGCTCTGTTTATTTTCTCAAATCCCCTGTTGGCTTGCCTGAACTCATTCAATAGCTCCAGAACATCTCCCTTCTGCAGCTCCCAGAACTTCCGGTAAAACGAAATAGAGAAACCATCAGGACCAGGAGCCACGTCCCCATTCAGGTCCCAAACCGCCCTGTGGACCTCCTCCTCTGAGAAGGCGGTCACCAGCGCCTTCGCATGCGCTCCCGATAACGAACCAGCACCCAAACCAGACCAACCCCAGCCATCGTCCCTCCTCACCTTCCTGAAGACCCTCACAAAGTGTTCCCGCAAGGCGACCCCTAAGTTCTTCTCGCCCGAGACCAATCGCCCGCCCACCTCCAACTCATGCAAGAAGCTCCTTCGCCTTCTCCCAGACGCGACCGAATGGAAAAACCGTGTGTTCGCATCACCTTCCCTAAGCCACTTCTGCCTCGATCTCTGCCGCCAATGGACCTCCTCATTCATGTCCTCCAAGTATACAGCCTCCAACCATGCAGCCCGCTCTTCCACCTCGGCCGGTGAAAGACCCCGTTCATCCTCCAGCGCATCCAACCTGCTAATCCCCGCCTCAGCCTCAGATTTGACCTCCCTTCGTCGCCGCACAGCCTCCCTCCCAAAAGACACCAGCACCTGACTAAGGGATGCCAGCTTGGCCGCAAATCGCGACAAACCTCGTCGGAGCTCCAAAGAATGGGAGTGTGATTCGATATGGTCCTCGGTAGCGCACATGCCCTAGCCAACGGGAAGATCTCCCCCGCCTTCACAGACATCAGAAACCTGTCAAGTCTGGATCTGGACCTCGAGTTCCTCCACGTGAATTTGCATCCGGCCGCATCCACAATCGATAGCCCCAGAGAATTGGCCACCTCCCTGAACTCCCTCGAACCTGAATCTGCACCCACGGCATCCCCCGGCCTGTCACCCGGGAATAAGGTGGCGTTCAAATCACCACCAATGATCCTGACCGTGTCTCCCACCACCGGCGCAATACTTGCCAAATCCGCCGCCAAAGAACGGTCTTCCCGCCTACAAGGGCCATACACATTTGTGACCCAAAAGCAACAGCCATCCGATCTCCGACACAACTGCAACGTCAGCGCAAAAGTGGAAACGTGTGACCTCAGCAAGTCGAAGGAGTCAGCGCGCCATCCAGAAATGATACCCCCTGACGTCCCATCAGCCGCACTCGCCGCCAGCTTGAAAGCACCTCCTCTATTAAGCTTGCGACGCATGGAATCATCCAACACCTGCAACTTAGTCTCCTGGAGCAAAAAAAAATGTCTGTCGCTGCCTCTCTCACCCAGTTCACCACCCCCAAGCCTCTTATCGGGACGGCCCAGTCCCCTTACATTCAGAGAAAGCATCTTCATAGAGACACCTGCTTCGCCGCCTTCTGCAGGGGAATGACCCCCAACCTTCGAGCCAAGCCTCTATCCAAAGCATCGAACCTGTTTCGCACCGAAACAACAGCTGGAGAGCTCTGAGAATCAAGCCTCGACGGAGAATCAGCCGCTAGAGCTGCCCGGAGCGCAGCCCTCGCCCCCCTCCCAGACCCCCTTCTCCCCCCTCCCTCCCTCTCATAAGCCAGCCCAAATCTCCCCAGCCGCAAGCCCCCTTCCCTTTCCCCGCCATCCAGGCACGAGGCCACCCCCACAGCCCCAGCAAGGGCCTCGCGCGACGAAAGAAGAGAGTCGCCCTTGAGTTCAACCACAGAGATCCCTTCCCCCAACATCAGCAGGGCAACCGGGCTCCCCCCATCCGGCAGGAACCGCCGCCTCCTCCGCCCACGACACCTCCACCCCAGCCGTCACCTCCACCCCAGCCGCAGACCTGGCCGAAACGCCCCCATCCAAAGCACACATCCTCGCACCACCCCTCGCCCCTCTTGAAGACCCCAACCCCGGAGCTATTGCACCTATTATGATTCCTTAAATTATGTTTGACATAAGTCATCTGCTACTAGGCTACTAGTGTGATCCTATTGGTGGGATTCACTATACTTCCTGCAAACATTTCAACATCTTTAATTACTTCAACAGCAGCATGTGTCAAGCCATGAATCTCCTCCTCTCAAATGCCTTAGGGTATAACCATCAAATTTGGTACCCCCAACCACACTCTTATCCCAAGCTTTTCGTATATCTAGGAAAGGCCAGAAAAGGCTTTACGTCCCGATGATATGAGTGGCATATTGGAGCTTACTGATAAAGGCTTTGCGATGCAGAAGCGAGACAACTACCTTGTTATGATATGTCTCGGGAACATTGTAGAACTGAAGATTGCAAACAACCTAGTTCACAAGCATATTGCTAAGGATTATGGGTAATTCTTGAGAAAAGTACTCCCATAAGTTGACAACTTAGTTCACAACCCTAAACCCTAAGCCCTAACGAAGCCATAAATAGATCTACCAACTGGAATGATATCTTAGGTAGACTATTATGCTATGATGGAGTCCTTAGTAAAGAAATTATCCATCTTTGAGCCTCCTTTCGCGACAAGCAGACTAATAGAGTCAAGTGGCAAATATATATATATATATATATTCCTGGATGGTCCTAAGCCCAGATATCAATCCAATAAGAATATACACTACAACCCTTATGTCTACATCTCAGCAAAATGGTGTTTGTCAGCGTATATGAGGGTTGTAACCGTCCTGGGGGTAGTTTTGTATTTACAATCCATGTGTGATATCCCTAACACACTCTTCTTATATATGGAAGGATAGGGCTCATTCACAAAATACCAATTTCATTGTTCCAATTCCAGATGCATCAGAGTGGCAGTCTTACATCGAAGCTTTGTGCCCGTTTAACCTCCATACTCACCAAAGCCTCGCCGAAAACAATAGCCTCTTTCACTTTTGCGTAGACCTGGCCAAAATGCGGGACGGGTCGAATGGGTCGAGATTCAAAAACTTATGTCCAGAGCCCGTCATGGGCCGGCCTATGGCCCATCGTTCTTTTCATTGAATTTTTTAACGATATTTAATATGTATTATTATTTTATTAATACCATTTATACATTATATAACTAATATAAGTAGTTTACATGTTACTTGACATGTAAACTATTATATTTTATTTAAAACAAGTGTCACATGAAAAACTTGAAGTGTATCATATTAATACATGTATTATTCAGATTATATTTATATATTTTTTATTTTTTGCGGGTCGGGTCAGGTCATCCCATGCCCAAATCTCCTAGCCCAAGACTGGCCCATGAGTGGGTTGGGCGGGGGGGCCCCCAGCCCATTGTCCAGGTCTTTCGTGGTATCAGAGAAATGATCTCAGATCATAGCTTTGCGCCCATTTAACCTCCATCCTCACTAAAGCCTTATCAAAGACGATTGGTCAGGGCAGTGAAGGAGGGTATACTATCTTATTCAGTCTCCAGATGTTGTGTTGATTATTGTTCATCAATATTCCACTGTCCTTACTTCTTCATGGCCTCAACGGACGGGTCATCCATCACCAACATATTGCCTCAGTTTTCTCACATAACCAAATTAGAATGTAAGGCTTATCAGCTTTGAAGCATCGTCAGAGTTTATTTCTTACTTCATATCACCTGCATTCTTCGTCACCATTTAATCTCATTTATACGGATGTTTGTGCGGTCTAGTAGGATTCTTGATCGTATTGGTCATGACAACTATCTAGTGACCATATATGAATTTACATGCTTGCCATGGGTATTCCTTGTGAAGAACATATATTATGTATGCTCAAGGATCATTTAAGTCATCAAAGAAATAAAGTCACAATTTGATACCATTCTTAAGATTGTTTGATCTGATAATGCTCGAGAGCATTGCTCTACAAAACTGCAGGATTTCTATATTTCCCAAGAGATCATCCAGCATACATCTTGTGTCAATACATAACAACGGAATGGTGTTATCGAACTCAAGCATCGAAAATACTTAATGTATCCAGGAATCTTCGTATCCAGGTGAATGTATCATCATCATATTAAGAAGTTGCAATACTTTTGTTGAAAGAAGAAGATGCAGTACTCAAGGCTTCATATCTCATTAATCACCAACCCTCCTCAGCAATTAATAAGGAACTCCTTATTGAGGTCATATATGCTAACCATCTAATCTTTGTTATTCTCCCAAGGTGTCTAGAGATGTTTCCCTTACGCAACATCTTGAGACTGGGAGAGAGAAGCTCACTCCGAGCAATAAGTATATTTTCAGTGTAGATGCGACCTTTGAGGTCATTCAACTCTTCTCCACTATAAGAGACATGCCTCGGTAGGTTCTACTAGGGATTTCCTTTAGACAGTACCACTAATGTCCCGTGTATTGTTACCTCAAGACGGCAAGAATCAGTATGCATGCCATATGACTCCTTTTGAACCATTGGCTTAGTCTTCTCCTAAGGTATTTCCTGATCTTAGGTTCTTCAATCTGATATTGTTCCAAGTTAGTAGTTATGTAGGTACATGTAAGGAGACAAAAGATCTAAAAGGCCTTGCCATTCTGATTGTTATTTTAAAGATAGTAAAGAAACCTGGAGTTGCACTAAAAGGGCGGATGGAGGAGGAGACAAATTCTTTAATATCCAGGGCTACCTAGACCTTGGTGGATCTGCCCAAGGGTTGTAGGGTGGTTGGTTCCAAATAATTATTCACATCGAAGCATGACCCAAATGGATCAGTTTAGCAATACAAGGCAAGACTAGTTGCTAGAGGTTTCCCTCAAACCTATGAGGTAGAATTCTTCGATACCTTCAATCTAGCAACTCGAATTGTGACTCGTTGGATCCTTCTTTCAATCGCTATGCACAAATGTTGGTCATTATTTGGTTGGATGTGAAGGATGTGTTATTAAATGGAACTCTCAAGGAGATCGTCTATATACAATAGTCTAGAATTTGAGCTTCAAGGGGAGTGTTAAATGACATTCTTACCGAAGGTTGTTTATAACCTCAAACAATGACTCACGTCATTGTTCCAAAGGTTCTCAAAGGCGCTAAAGAATAATGCCTTTGCTAAATCGTCGTTACATCACTCACGGTTTATTAGGACAAGTAAAGGCAATATAGCAATATCTGAATGCGTACTGGTTGTCATCCTGAAAACTAGTCGGTATTGTTATATGGTCAACCTCGTTGATCTAACCCATGTTTGAGGGTCCGAGGGCAGCACCCAAAAGTAAGTTTTTTTCTATATACAAGAGGTTGCCATGTCCTTTGTAAGTTTTTTTCTATATACAAGAGGTTGACATGTCCTTTGTCACAACTATTTGGTTTGAGCAATGGGAAAAGATTTAACTTCCTTTATCCTGATCGACATTAGGAAGATTTGTGACCACCGAGTGTAGATGGTCTCGTCCAATCTAACAATATGACCAAAACCCAGGCTCCTCATGCTACCCATGTTTGTTGTCGATGATGTCAACTTGAGATCCATAACATCATCATCTCTTAAGGCAAAACCAAATCAAAAAAATGCTCAAAACAATATATTTCTCTTGTTATAAACTAGCACGTGTATAAAGTTGTATTACATGATGAGGGTAGTAGTATTATCTAGCACTAAATATCTAATAGTAGAGACATGTTAAAACAACAAAAGTAAATAGCAGTGAATAACGTGAACTGAAATAAAGGTGGCTAGGATTATTTTACGTGGCACAAAAGTAAATAGCATATAGAATTGTGTTGACATCACTGAAACTACTCTAAGAATTGATATATGTTTGGAGATATCAACCTCAAGCGAGATAGTATCAATTCCTACTGCCATCACCGCTTATCATGAATGTTGTTAAGCGACATACGTCGACGATATATAAACCTCGAGCGATTAGATATCATGTGGGTGATGGGAACTCTAATCCAAAAAAGTGGGAGACATGGGCGATGGATCTCCACCTTTGATGCTACAGGTAATGAGATGTCTTCAGGCCCCTCGATGATGATGTTGAGTAATGGGATCTCCCATATAGGCGACGGGATATGCGCTTGCTGCAATCGTATCTCCAATATGGGTGACGAGATCTCCGCCTACCTCGATGGTAACTATCTAGGGAAATGGTGAGGGCTTCAGGCAGTGTTACAAGTCCCACAAAGATGCACAAAGATGGCCCCCAAGAAAATGAGCTCTGACAATACCATCATGAGATGCACAGAGAAAGGTTATTCGATATATGTTGGCAGATATCCTACAACCATCACCTATTGCAACCATCATCAACTGCAGTCAGATAAATTGGAGATGCCCAAGTGATGATGAGCATGGGAACAGAGAGGTGAAGCAGATCACTTGATGATCAAGTATATAAGCATGTTGCGATACTTCCTTAGGCTAGAGGAATCCCATAGCCATAAAGGACCAATTATATCACAGAGGAAATTTGCTGTTGACCTTTTGCAGAAGAATAGCATGAGGCACCAAACCAACAGATGCAACGGGAAAATCGCAAGGAAGATGCGAGGAGAAGAATATGCGCGATGAGGCTCGCGGGGGGAGGGAAGAACAAGATTGAGAAAATAAACCCTAGAAAATAGATGGGGGAAGATAACGGTGGAGGCACTCTCCAAACAAAAAGTCAATTCATAATTTATAACTTGGTGACTTTTCTTCCTACAATAACCCATTAATCCCTTTATACAGAGAGTGGTGGGATCAGAAAACAAATAAAGAAGATAAAAATGACCACTGATCAAAACCTTAATTGACTCTTAAAGGAGACTTAATCATCTAAATTAATTAACCTAAAATTCTGAGATCATAGATTGATCTCAATTTATTTAACAAAAATAGAACACAACGATGGACTCAAATATTTGAAAACCCTAGTTTTTCAAATCCCTAATCCACGTTTGCATCAATTCTCCTCTGCTTTGAAAATTTATCTTCGGAAATGTTGCTTCATCTTCATGCATGGCCTTCGAAAAACTCACATGGCTCCTAATTTTGGACCAAAGTTTTCTAGTCTTCAACATTCCTTTTATAAATATTTTCCACTGAGGGGCGTGTCCACAATTTCTCTACCCATTCAAGTAGACACATTTTGCCCTATAACTAATTCCCCTTTCTAACATTTAGATAGAAGTTTTAGAGGGGTCTCTTTGGAAATGTCTTTAACTGCCAACAATCCCACTTTTAGGATTTGTTTCTGCTTTGAGAGGAACCATCAACCCACATTAGAATTTTTTTTTTAGGCTCAAACAAGGGGGAAACACTCGTTAATGCTCGCCCCAGAGATATATATTAACCAAAGTGAGAGGCGAAAGATACTTACAGTGGGTAAGAGGGGAGGGAAGACGACTAGGGAGAATAATAATACAATGAAGACAACCGGCAAACAAACGTCGTGACCCAATTAACTACACCACTCGGAAATAAATCTACTCGCCATAATGTTCGCGTTCTCCTTATAAAAACGCATGCCCGAGAAGATAGCCTCATTTCTAGCACGCCAAATGGACCACAACCGCGCGATTGGGCCCAGCAAATCAGATCTATCCCTCGTCCTGTTGGACCACAATACGCCGCACCAGTCTTCAACATTAGCCGCACGAGCCCAAGCAATGTCGTCCTAGAGCGTCGCGACCGAGCTACAATGAAAGAACAGGTGATCGGCCGTTTCTTCAGCAACCCCGCAAAGCTGGCACCTGACGCTAGAGTGAGGAATGAACTTCGTGCAGCGATCCCGGGTCATCAACCGTCGATGACGAAACACCCATAAGAAGAAGGCGATGCGCGACGGCAAGCGTAGTCCCCAAAAGAATGCACAATCGCGCACCAGTGGAGCGGGCAAGGCAGAGGTGGGAGAGAGCAAGGCCCTGAATGCCTTGCGAGTGGTGAAAGCCCCCTCCTTCCAAGACCAATGGTACCGCTGAGCAGAGGGAGAGGCCGTAGAGGAAAGAGTCTCCAGCAGAGAGGCGAATTCCCCCGCGCGTTGATCCGAGAGAACACCCGAGAACGTAGGGCACCAGCATCCGTTGGTCCAACAGTCTGCGACAAAGGCGAACCGATTCGACGCCATAGCATACAACCTCGAAAATCGCGTCTGCAAGGGGCCTCCCCCCGACCAATCGTCCAACCAGAACTTGAAGACGTCCCCCGTCCCAAGCACCGGTGAGAACATCGCGCGGTTCCGCCGTAGAGTATCATAAACACATCGCCAAAAAAGAGAGGAGTGGGAATGTAATGCCCCCCGCATGAGGCCTAGCCATTCGCTGCCCAAGAGCGCCCGCAGAACGTTACAAAGAAAAGAATCATCCTTGCCCCAGATTTTACTCACCCATTTCAACAGTAATGCGTCGTTGACGCGATCCAAGCTACGAATACCAAGACCACCGGAGCTCTTTGGCAAGGTCACCACGTCCCAAGAGACCAAATGGACCCCTCTGCCGCTACCGTCCGAACGGCCCCAAAGGAATCGCCGCATACATTTTTCCAATCGTAATCGAATTCCCACGGGCATTTTACGAACCGATAGGAAATAAATCGGGATAGAAGAAAGGACGGATTTCAGCAGGACAAGGCTACCACCCCGGGACAGCAAGGCGGCCCTCCACCCCGCTAGGCGCGCCTCCATCCTCTCCGTGATAGCCCGCCATTCATTAGATCTGGCCCGTCCAACCGATAGAGGAACGCCAAGATAAGGGAGAGGAAGCTCCCCAAGCCGAGAACCAAGCAAACGGCTACACTCCTCCGCCTCCGCCTCCGCCGTCGACATGCCGAAGGGCACCACGATGCATTTGGCTGCGTTAGTCGACATCCCTGAAAGCTCGCAGAAAATAGCGATAGTATGAGCCATCCCCGCCACCTCGTCCGGACCCCCCTCGATAAAGCAAATTGTGTCGTCCGCGAATTGAATTAAAGGCACGCAGAACTCCCCCTTGCGAAATCCCTTAGAGAGGCCCGCATCAATGACGCGATCAACCATACGCATCAACACGTCCGAGGCAATAACGAATAGGAGGGGCGCCAAGGGGCAGCCCTGACGCACCCCCCTGCGAGGCTGAAAAGACCCGCCGACTGGCCGGCCGTAGATTAGCACAGAAAGCGAGACCGCGGAGACACACCTGCGCATCCAAGCAATCCAAAGATTAGGAAATCCCCGTCTACGCAACGCGGACCAAAGGAATCGCCAATCGATGGAGTCGTAGGCCTTTGCGAAGTCAATCTTCCAAAGAAGGCCCTTCCTTCTAACCTTCTTCCAATCAGCGACGATTTCCGATGCGACGAGAATGCAATCCGCAATATGCCGACCCTTAATGAAGGCCCCTTGAACAGGCGAGATAATACCCTCCAAGATCCGAGAAAGCCGGTTGGCCAAAGTTTTGGCCACAATAAGATAAATAGCATTGGAGACGGAGATAGGCCGAAGATCGTCGAAGTTGAGCGCCGGGGTCTTTTTAGGGATAAGCACAATATTAGCCCGGTTGATACGATCGAAGCCAAAGTTACCATCGCAGAATTCAGTGACCACCGCGAAAACATCCTCCGAGACCACGTCCCAGAAGTCCCGGTAGAAGGCGACTGGAAAGCCGTCGGGTCCCGGAGAAGAGTCAAGATTCAACCCCCAAACGGCAGCCTTGATCTCCTCCAAAGAAATAGGACAGATAAGGAACGCAGAATCCGCGTCCGAAAGAAGGGGAGCCCCCGCCCCGAGCCAACGCCACCGCCGAGGAGGCAAAGCGGAAGAGACACGCCTGAAATGGTCAGAGATGGCGTTTCCAATCTCGCCATCCCCCGTGAACACCACATCATTGATGGAGATGGACCGAATAGAATTAGAGCGCCTTCGGTTGTTGGCCACCCGATGGAAGAACGTCGTGTTGGCGTCGCCCTCTTTGATCCATCTTTCCCGTGAGCGTTGACGCCATTCAATACTTCTCTTCTTATCCTCCTCCTGAACCCGAGCAAGGGCGGAAGAGCGATCCCGATGTTCGTCCGCAGTAAGCTCGCGTTCGTTCTCCACGGAATCGAGATGCATGATAAGTTCCTCCGCCGCGACGCGAGCAGCACGCCGGGCATGTCTGGTGGTATTCTTGAAATCAGCGAGGATCCTCCTAAGAGAGGATAGCTTCTGAGAAAGACGAAAGGCCGCCGAACCCGAGACAAGGACCTGCGACCAATGATTCTGGACGATCTCTTTGAAATTTGGTTCTAAGAGCCAACATTTTTCGTAGCGGAAAGGCCCCCGAGGGTTAATGCCATCACCAGAGTCCCAAATAATAGGCGAATGATCCGAGAAGGCGTGGGGCCGCAAACCAACGTGACAAAGAGGGAAGGAGTCCAAAGCCAAGCCGTTCGCAAGGAAGCGGTCTATCCGAGAACGAGAAGAGTTATTTCGCCAAGTGTAGGAAACGTCGTTCGGAACCAAGCTAGCAAGCTCCAAATCATCAAGCACATCCAGAAAATCTTGAGAGCCAGGGTCGCGGCCACCCCTCCCGCGAGGCCGATCAGAGGAGTGTATGGTGACATTGAAATGACCCCCCACAATCCAGGGCATCCCCAAGAAAGAAATAGCAGCTTCACGCATGTCGTCCCATAATTCCCGACGTAGAATATGACAAGTTGACGCGTATATGCATG
Organism: Ottelia alismoides; assembly: GCA_037367405.1. Lineage (NCBI taxonomy): Eukaryota > Viridiplantae > Streptophyta > Magnoliopsida > Alismatales > Hydrocharitaceae > Ottelia > Ottelia alismoides. The sequence goes on from JAZKJV010000276.1 coordinate 521,928, forward strand.
AGAAAACCAATATAGTTGAAGAGATGACACTTTCCAAAACGATCGAAAGCATGTGACGACCTGCGAGCATAGATCGAAACGAGAAGAAGCGAGATCGCCATGTCACAAGTAATCCCCCGGCGGATCCTACCGCGTTAATCGCACGGAACTCATCAAAGGGACCAGCACCAAAAGAACGCCACGTATAGTCATCGATAGCCGCCATTTTCGTTTCCAGTATAAAGGCAATGTCACACCCCCATTCAGAGAGGCGGGAGCCCAAAGACCGACGTTTGACCACGTCCCCGAGGCCACGAACATTCCTTGACAGGACCTTCATTAAAAGAACCAAAAACAACGCCCAAAAATGCGGAGGAACAACAAAGGATCCACCTATCAACATCTGCCAACATTCATCCCATGTGCCTCAACGTCCGAGCCTCCATCGCCGCCCTCCAAACCGCGAATGCCCGCAGCCTCAGCCACGGCCTCCCGCAGAGTAGGACAAGAATGCAGCACCCTAGCCGCTTGAAGAGAGGGGTTGCGCACTTGCGCCTGCTGTAAATAGAGCCAAAGCGTCTGAAGGAAGAGTCCAGTCCTGTACCTGAAAGGAGACCTCCCGAAGGCCTAGGGGAGAAAGCGTCAAGCAAGATAGGGGAAGTTCGCATCGGAGTCGAAGGCACCTGAGGAGGGTTGGCTTCCAATCGAAGAGCCTCAATTTGAATCACAAAAGAGTCGGGCAGAGATGTCTGAGTAGCCCTATAAGTGGGCCTCGGCCAAGAACCGCGTTGAGCCGCATAACCGCCCCGCGAGAAAGGGAGATCCGCCGAAAGATCCGAATAGCCAAACCGTATACTTGGGGCGGATCTGAACCGAGGGAAGGAAGATAGCGACTCGATCTCGGGAACCCCCACGACATGGAGTTCAGAAGATACGGTCGAGATCCTCGGAACCTGAAAGGGCGTCTCGAAGAAGCCCACCACATCATGAGTGCAAGGCGCCTCCTCGGGCAAAAACACAGAAGACTCCACGTGGCAAGACGGAAATGAAACGCCACGTGCCACGAGAGGCGGCGGAGACGAAGCGTCGTTGCGGCCCGGGTCGGCAATGACCGGCGAAGCATGGAAGAGCTCGTCGTCGACCAACGCCGGAGAAGCTGAGACCGTCGAAGAAGGAGGAATAACTGTGAGTTCAGGCTTGAACCGCCATCTGCCAATCTTGAGAGACCCAAAGAACGACCGCCCATTCGCCTCGCGGAGGAAACCCGGACTGCATTCAAAGAGCACCTTCAAGGAATGCCAGTCGGCCAACGGAGCGAGGCCGTCATCGATGATTGCGAGGACTGATCCCCACCGGTGAAACGCCTTGTTGAGCAGAGGGATAGACCTGGAGAGGAAGGGAACACCTGAAATGGAAGCCAAGCAAACCTCGGTCGCAGAAGAAACTCCATCAGCCACGCGAGGTGGCCGCCATAAGACGGCGTCGTTAGGGCCTTGACGCAATAAGCAATCCCGAAGCTGAGAGGAGAGCCCGCGAACGCAGCAGTGAGAGGCATCCAGCACGCAGAAATCCCCAACGAAGGAAGGGCCCAGAGAGTCAAGAACGCTCGTCTTCACTAGCTCCCAAACGACGCCGGGATGACGAGCAACCTCGATAAGCACCGATAGGGGGTAGTCGAAGCCCTCATCCTGCGCACGCGAAGACGAAGCTGAGACATGCAAACCCGTAGCAAGAGAGATAACCGACGTCGAAGCAGCCCCATGCGCGGAAGAAGTTGCACCCAGCGCAGTGCCGCTCCCCGCGTCCTCCCCTCGTGAATGGTTGTGCTCCATATTAACCAAAGAAACCGTAGGCGTCGGAAGAGAACGAGGGGCCACCACCTGAGCGTAAGTGCAAGCGGGGACCTCACCTGAACGCCACGTGGATCGGTCGGGAAGGGGAAGAGGCACCGACCGCACCGAGAAGCCGGAGGTTGGAACCCCGGACTGGACCGAGCTACGATGTCGCACCCAACTGCAAAAGGCTCGACGGTGCCCCGTAGCCCCGCATGCAAAGCAACGTGGAGGCTGAGGACAAGCGGAGGCAATATGACCCCGCTCCCCGTACCGGAAACAACGCTTGCCAGCCTTCTTTCGAGAAACCACCATCCACCCGCCCGCCGCAGCTTCCTCCTTAACCTTAGAGCCCTCACCGGGAAAGGCGGTTCTCTTGTCTTTCGTAGCTCCCACCGCCACCTTCGAGCCACCAGCACGATCCCCTTCAAAGTGTGATGCTAGCCGGAGTGTCTCGTCAGAGCACTCGCAGCGTCCGCTCTCGAAGTCCCAGCAACCACCCGAGACCTCGCACCGCATTTGCCGCTCCCACTCCCTCTCGCACTCGCCATCGAACTCAGAGTTCTCCAACCCGCATTAGAATTTCCTCTACTTTGTGCTCTCACAACGACAACGGTGAAGGAATCAAAGGAAAGGGCGACTCTGAGCTTTGGATTTAGGGTTCCAAAGTTGACGCAAGTGGAGCTCCATCCAAAACAACAATGGTATTTGAACCGAGGGTGGTGACGGTGGCATCTGCAACATGCGTGACAGTGATGATCATCAATTGGTGATTGGTCGTGGACTGTGGTAGCAGCCTTGGGAAGGGCAACGACGCCGAAACTTAAGGATCAGGATTGTCAATTCCAATTTGGAAGGTAGTGGCAATGCCACAACCTGTGGATGCTTCCATGACGGAGTCTTGATCATCGGCAGCCGCTGTAGAATCCATGGAGAGCAATCATGGCTTGGGAAGGTTGGCAGGGCTCGCCAACGAGGTGCCAATGGTGGCGCATGGAATCTCCACCCTTACGAGGGCAACGAGCAACGATGGATACTACTTGGATAGGTAGCCTAAGCTGCAGCTATCCCTTACGACCTCTTTACAACAGTGCCGACTCATAGTGGTAGATGCACTGAAGACAAGGCATCGAAGAAGACTATAAGGACTCCTCAATGGATCTCGGCACTGGTAACAATGCAAGGTGGTGATGCATTTTGAGGGCAAAGAAGAGCTAATATTGGTGGGTTGGGAGTGCTCTCCTTCATATGGTCCATTAAGGCATGGCAGCAGTTGGACCCTCGAGACCGTGATGACTAGATGAGAGGGCGGAGATGCCTTGCACACATACATAGGGATCGTGGATTGAAGAATTAATGTAGCATAATCCATATGAATTGAAGAAGTTGTTCAAGAAGATTGGTCGTTTCTTCTTCCTTATTGTACTCACTGTTGCCAATACTACTACAACACTTCGAGGGATTACAAAAGACTGTACATCATTTTTTCTACTTCCCCATTATCATATATGTCTTGTATAGATGGTGTATTCGTGATCTTATTAGTGAATAAAAGTATCTTCTTTGAATAAAGAATCCAACCACTCTAGTACTTTAAGGCTTGATTGGATACGAGCCTTCAATTTTTTCTGTTGCACATGCGAACTATGACCTAGGCGACTACACTCAAATTTTGTTCGCCAAAAGATGAAAAGATCAATGAATCATGGGAACAATTTGAGTTTCCATGCTATGATACCACTTCATGTAGTTGGAAAATTGGAGGGGAGATGAGAGGAGAAGAATGTGCACAACAAGGCTCCTAAAACACGGGAAGAATGGGATTAAGGAAAGAAACCCTCGAAAAAAATGGAGGGGAAGATAATGGTGGAGGCACTCTTCAAACTAAAACTCAATTCATAATTCCATAACCTCATCATTTATCTTCCTATAATAGCCTATTAACCTCTTTATATAAGGAGAGGTGGGATTACAAAACAAATAAAGAAAATAAAAATACCCCCGGTCAAAATCCTAATTGAGACCTAAAGGACTCCAATTTAGCCACCTAAATTAACTAACCTAAGATTTTGAGATCATAAATTCAAGCCAATTTATTTAACCAAGATAATATTCAAAGATGGACTCAAATAATTGAAAACCCCCAATTTGTCAAAAACCCAATCTACGCTTGCATCATCAACCCAGATTCGTATGTTAACTAAGGCTGATTTATACGAGGACAACTTTATAAATAAGGGGCAGTATCATCAGTTGGTGAAAAATCTCCTCTATATTACTATCTAGGCCCAACGTTTCCTTTGTAGTAGGGAAACTTACTCAGTTCATGAGTAAACCTATGCTAACCCCTTAGGATGCAGCCATGATAGTCTTAAGGTACATCAAGGACCCCCCTGGATTAGGGCTAATTTTCATATATGGGACATCACTCAATATTACAGCATACCACGATGTAGATTTCGCAAGGAGCTTCGTAGATATGTTGCCAACCACTGATTCTCGCACTTATCTAAGGGGCAACCTTGTCATATAGAGAAGCCAATCAGAACCCTGATTGACACCAAAAGGATTCCAACTTAGCCACCTAAAATAATTAACCTACGATTTTGAGATAATAAATTCATGTCAATTTATTTAACCAAAATAAAATACAAGGATGGACTCAAATAATCGAAAACCACTAATTTGTAAAAATAACCTTATCCGTGCTTGCATCATCAACCCTGATTCATAGGGTAACTAGGCTCATTTATATGAGGGGGACAACTCTATAACTGAGGGACAGTGTCATCAATTGGTGAGAAAGTTCATTTATCTTACTATCTAGGCCCAACATTTCCTTCGTAGTAGGGAAACTTACTCAGTTCATGAGAAAACCTGTGTAGGCTCATTGAGATGCAGCCACAATAGTCTTAAGGTACATCAAGGACACCATTAGATTAGGGTTAATTTTCACGACATCAAGAAATATTACAGCATATCGCGATGTAGATTTGTAAGGAGCTTTGTAGATAGGTTGTCAACCATTGACTATTGCACTTATCTAAGGGGAAACCTTGCCATATAGAGAAGCAAGAAACAAACAATAGTATCATGCTCAAGTATAAAGAGGGAATACACGACGATGACCTAGCCAGCAGCACAAATGCAGTGGATTCATATTGTGATTACTGAACTACACCTTCCATCAGACAGAAAGATGGAACAAAGGTGTGACAACACAGCCACCATGCGCATACCAAACAGTCCCATGTTTCATGAGAGAACAAAATATGTAGACGTTGCTTGCCATTTTACAAGGGCTCTCATCCAGCAACAACTTCTACAAACTTTCAGCATTCCTTCTACAGACCAAACCACATATATGTTTACTACAGCACTCTCTGAAGCCTCTTTTAAGTGATGATGTCACAAACTAAGTATTCAGATGTCTGCTCCAGCCTGAGGGAGAGTATTAGATTATATGGAAGTTGCAACCCTCCTAGGGTAGTTTAGTATTTTCTATTCATATGTACTCTCCCTAGCCCTAGCCTCTTCTTAAATATATAGGGCTAGGGTAATTTATTGTCCCCTTTCCACGGTATTGTTGAGTGGGAATTGTGGCATATTCTCGATGTTGTTAAGGTCCTTATTCATATGTGGAGATGTGAATCTAATTGTTGTCTATCTTATCAACCGTGCTCCCTTGTTTGTACTAAAAGGGGGTTCCATACATTATTATAATCATGGAAGGCCATATCGCGATATATCGGCGATATATCGGTATGGACAGGGGACCGATATATTGCCGATATGGCCGATATTTGGCCTTAGCAGGCCATTTTCTTCATGAAATCGGTTCGATATCGGCGATATGGCATCGATATATCATCGATATATCGACGATATATCGTATCAACACAGTACTGATATCGATATGGCCTTCCATGATTATAAAAAAAGGTTAATATCTCTCTCTACAATTACGTATTTGGATGTTTACGTTTTGTTGACCCATTTGGAATGGATGACAAGCTCCCATAAGACAGTCAAGGGTGTCTTCATAGGATACTCTTAAAACCAAAAAAAATGAGCTTGTCTCGAAAATACTATAAGAGTCGAGATGTCAAAGTTTTAGAAAAATAAAGTTTCGTTCACTTCTAAGGTGTGACGAGAGATAGGCATCCATATCATTTAATATGTATATTTCCGAGGTTTTACAGCATAGACACAAGAAACATACACTTGTCTCTATCGTTCTGGTTCCTACGGATATATAAATGCTGATGATCAGGACCCTTCAAGGATTATCTTCAACCCCCAACGAGACAGCAAAAGATGATCTTTTGACCACAAGTGGGCATGTTGTTGACACGACATGCCATGTGCACTCATGTAAAATGTTATAATCTCCATCCCATATCGTATTATATCTTGATTGGGAAATCGAGCCCTGTCTTGTTTAATTTCTCTTGACACCAACAGGCAACGAGTATTGTTGTTACATAGCACTATTAGAGGTTTTGTAGGAGCCAAGTTGTATGCATGCTATAGATGATGAGATGGGGCTACTTGTTTCTAGGGTGGCACGAGACCATTCTTCCTCGGCTAGTTGACCATTGTTGTAGTGTAGCTTATCGATGAGTATAAATGGTTAAAGAAATTCTAGCTGATGAAACTCTTCATACCAATGGTGCGAACTACTTTGAGGCTAAATCTCATGTGGCTAGTGTCGATTGTGTTTAGGTCATTCTCTCTATAGTGACAAGATCTAACACACTACTTTCTTAATATAAAGAATATGCATCTATGTGGTGACTCTGTAGATAAGGTATCCATCACCCAACCTCTTGAATATAAGGATGAGAGAAGGGAGTATGTGTGCAAGCTAAAATCAGCAAAGTCTTAAAGCATGGTTTGACATGCTTATTAGCAGGATTGCAAAGATTAAGTTTTCTCGTGACGAACCACTCAATCTTCGTGTACAAAAAGGGCAGGAGAGTAATTTTGGCTATGTATATTGATGGCATGACTCTGACATGTAATAGCATATTATGAGAACATGCATATAGAAGATGGTGGATTTCTTCCACTGGATTCTTGTTACCAAGGATCATTTTTTTACTAAGGGTCTCGGCTTGCTACTTTAGGGGTATAGACATAAAATAAGTCAAGTACATGTTTATTTCACAAAAAAGATGTGCTCTAAAGATACTTGGGGATGCATGCATGTTGAGATCCAAACTCTCATCCACTTCTAGCAATGCTTCAATGAAGTCAAGTCTTACAGATGATCAACCCTTTGAAGAATTGAATGCTGCAAGAGTATGGTTTAGAAACCTGCATACTTCAATGTCATTGGCTTTGTTATATGCTTCAATAAAAAGTAGTTTTGTTATTAGTTGTGCTAGCCAATATATAGAGGAGTGTTGCTATAGCAACTAATACAATATATGTCTTCTCCTCTATTACCTAAAAGGCTCTCTGGGAAAGGATCATACTTCAAGACTAAATACTTAGATCACGCAGCATATTGTAAGGTAGAATATACTAGCATTAGTAAAACTAGAACATCTACTACTCACTATGCCACCTTCTTAACTGGAAGTTCGATCACTTGACATAGCAAAAGGCAATAAGTGATTGCTCGATCCATGAATGGAGCCGAATATTGACCAATAGCTCATATAATATGTGAGTTGGCTTGGATTATCTCTTTTATTGTTAGTCTTGGTGTGCAAACTATTGTCCATGTTATTATAAATAGTGACAACAAATCTACTATTTATATCGCATCCAACCATGTGTTTCATGAGTAGACAAATCACATTGAACTCGATTGTCCATGCAATTACCAAAGATGTCAATAAAGGGAAGATTGCTACCCTCTACATCTCTTGATTCTTTTCTGATCTCCAACTTACCAATATTTTCAATTTTTCACCAAAAGGCTTCCCAAGAAGTGTCACGGTTATCTATGTTACATGAAGGGTATTTTTTTAGGAAAAAGGGGGTGCAGTCCCAAGAATGGAACCCACCACGTATTTATTGAACTAGATCAAGAGTAGAATTACATGATGGGCATGATTAATAGCCATGTTCTTACCAAGGTTCTGAAAAGTAGTATGTGGATTTGTTTGGACCACTTGTTGCATAACGACTATGTGGTATGTGTTCAGTGTTCTGAAGGGCATCTGCCATGTGCTCCCTCATGTCATCCCATTCATGTGAGCAGTTCTGGGGATGGCAATGGTTTCCAGCTTTGGGCATATTATTGGGCCAATCAAGATGCGATCGGCATGTGTTTTCCATCTCTTTTTGCTCTCATGATTGATGGGAATTGATCGGTGTCTGTGAGGGAGTGTAGGAAGGCAGATGGGTGGTTGCCTTAGTTTGTTGTTACTCTAACATACCACAGTTCTGCATAATTTTTGCTGATTTTGGATGTCTTATCCATGAGTGATTGGTTGTCAGAGAGACCGAAATATTGGACGTGAGCAGATGGTCACTTCATGGTGCAAAAGGCGGATCCTCCTTGGAGGCCAGGAGACGACCTCCAAGGACAGTCGGAGCCTCCTTTGAGGCATGGCGGCGGCACACGGGTCTCCTTAGAGGCCTAGATTCATGCGTCATAGACAAGTATGGGGAACAGCCGGTGGGGTAGGGCGTGAGGCACAAGAACTCCAGTCTAGGACCGTCGCTCCGATACCATGTCTAGAGAAACGAATGAATTGCATACTCATGAGGCCCTAGGGTTCTCGTATATAAGAGGAGAAATCTATTTGGGCAAATTACATAATAGATAATAGAGACCGGAAGAAAAGAAAATACATAGAAGCATGAAAAGATAAATAATATCTCAACAATTCTTATAAACAAGGCCGTGGTTTAAGCATCTTGCTTAAGGCTAAACTTTTGTACCTTGAAGCAGATTTTGCTGCATTAAACCATCTGCTTATGTCTCTTTTTGTTTGTGACTAATAAAATTTCTCTTGTAGGATGGCTAAAGCCTTTCAATGCCTGAGCATCATCCAAAGACCCCATCCGTGTAATTCCAGAAATTAAGGTTTCTCACAAGGAAGTGGCAGGAATAAATAGCTGTGATCCACTGAAAACATAACCATTTTAGAGGAGATATCAATTAGTCATGATTCAAGCAATTGTGATAAGGTTTAGTGAAGTTTTGTTCAGACTGATATAGGTCTTGGTGAGCTCAAATACTATCGTCTCTATGGTAAATGTTGCTGGAAGGTGGATGTGGATGATTCATGGTGTTAAATTTGTGTTTCAAGTGGAATGATTGCTTTTACAAACAAACAAACCTGTCTATTTTGACTACCTTTTGTTGAGATTCTTCTAGGATTATAAAAACCAGTGGGCCTCATGGTCGGAGTTAGGTATGAACTCACCTGGGATAAGGTAATGGCATCAATGCTTGATTTTTTTTATGAAAATAGGGTGTGCTCCCAAGACGGGAGTTACCGCAGATGGTATTGAATACTAGAAAGATGGGTTACATTACAGAAAGGCCCAAAAGTTATATAAGGCCTTGAAATGAGATACAACATTCTCATAGTAGAAGCTCAGATTTTTGAATATCAAGTCATTCTGCCCTAGCCGTATGGCACAAAGCACCGCAAACCGCTTGGAGCAGTCATCCGACGAGCCCATGCCCACAGAGCGAAGCGACCTCCAGAACGGCTCAAAACCACTGATCTCAACCCAAGCTACCTCCGAGTCCCTCCAAACCTGCCTCGATGTCACGCATCCAAGGAACAAATGTTCCGCATCTTCCACTGAGTCCTCACATCTATCACAACGCATGTCGTCAATGCCAAACAATCTTATCCTCCTCGCTTTATCGCATATGCGATTTCTTCTACAACACCAAAGGAAAATCTTCACCCTTTGCGGGATCCTCGTCGCCCAAATGATCTTCATGTCTTGACAAAGATACTCAACCCGCTCTTGCGCCGCGCCGACCCCCTCATTGCCTCGTATGCATTCTTTACAGAGAACCTCCCCCCTTCCCACTCAAAACGGTTTGCCTCCTGAGTCAGCTCCCTCGGCGGGTGTACCTCTACCAACATCCTCATGAAATCCTCCAGGCGTTGATCCGATAGTTCCGCGACGAATACCGGTGCCCACGCCCCGTGATCCACCACCTGGGCAAGAGTTGCATCTTTCGTTGCCGCTAATGCTTCCATCTTAGGAAACCTCCTCCCAAGAGCACCCTCTCCCATCAAGTCATCTCTCCAAAATCTAAAAGTCTGATCGTTCCCCACACGGGGCCATAACTTAAATGAAATAGTCAGCAAGACGGCGCGTATTCTGGCCCAGAGCGGCGACTTGAGTCTTTTCCTGTCGGCGCTCAATTCCCCGTTGACATCATATATATTCCTCAATAATCTGGTAGCTAACGAGGTCGATGAACCCCAAATTTAAATCACCCACTTGGCAAGCAAGGTCGTGTTCATGAATTCAACATCACGGACACCAAGGCCACCATCACATAGTCCCTTCGTGACATCATCCCAGCTCACGATATGCAACCCGGATCTCTGTTTTCTTTTGTCCGACCAGAGAAAATTCTTCATCATAGCCTCCACCTTTTTCCTTACCCCAACCGGCATCAACTGAGTCAGGTAGAAGAAAATAGGGATGGTTGCAAGGACATGCTTGAGGAGGGTCAACTTCCCACCCCTAAAAAGGGTGATCGCTTTCCACCCAGTCAGCCTCTCCTCCATTCTGAGCACCACGTTGTCCCAATTCGACCTCTTCAGTTTGTCACCCATCAGCGGTAATCCTAAGTAGGGAAAAGGGAGTTCCCCCAAAGGGTATCCCACCTCATCCGCAAGCCTATTGCGCTCACCCACATCCATAACGAAGCTCACGACCACCGACTTCTTCTTGTTAAACTCAAGACCAGAGAGACTGCCAAAGATATCGACGAGGTGCGTCGCGTTGTCGTTCTGTTCCTCCAAGCCATCAAGGAAAAGGATCATATCATCCGCATACTGAAGCAGCGGGATAGACAGGCTCCCCAGCCGAAAGCCCTCGCACCAACCAGCCTCCACCGCACGCCTGCACAATACCGCCAGACAGTCCGCCACTAGAACAAAAAGCATGGGAGCAAGCAGGCATCCCTGACGGATCCCCCGTTGAGGATGCACGAAACCACCCCCTGGCTTGCCATTCACCATGATGGGGTACGAGGATGTCGTGATACATCTCTTCGTCCATTGTATCCAAGTTACCGGGAATCCCCTCCGACGCAATGAGGTCCACAAGAAACTCCAGTCGACGCAGTCATAAGCTTTAGCGTAGTCAATCTTCCAAAGCACGTCCCTCTTCTTCGACCGCTTCCATTCAAGGTAAATCTTCGATGCCGCAACCAAGCCTTCCGCCATCTAACGCCCCGAGATGAAGGCGGACTGACCCTGAAGCACCATTGAATCCATAACCAACTTGAGCATGTTCGCGAGCACCTTCGCCACGATAAGATAGATGGCGTTGGAGATCGCTATCGGTCTGAAGTCATCTACGGTCAATGGATTCTCCTTCTTCGGTAGAAGGAAGATCAACGCCCAGTTAACTTTGTCGAAGCCTTTGTTGCCCACGCTGAACTCATTAAGAACCTTTAAAACATCCTCCTTCAGCATATCCCATAACTCACGGTAGAAAAGACAAGAAACCCATCTGGCCCAGGAGCCCCATCTGCATTCAACCCCCATACAGCCCTCCTCATTTCCTCCTCGGAGAAAGCAGCCATCAGACATTCCTCATGCCCCCTAGTCAAGGTTCCCGACCGAAAAACGTTGCATGGATAACCAGTCCGTACAGAAGTTATTTGCAGCGATACATATATTTTCCTTATAGAATCGCTGCCCCGCAAAAATCAAGTTGTTTCTTCCCAGCCAAATGCTCCAAATACGCGCAATGGGGACAATTCTATCCGATCTGGGGCGAGTAGAGGCAGCAGCAAGACTTTCCCAGAAGTCAAGCATGGAGGAGCGATTCACCCATCCCATGCCATCCCAGATGGCCTGCACGGAGGGACATAGCAAGAAGAGGTGGTCGGAGGTTTCAATGTCGAGACCGCACAAGCCACAGGAAGATGAGATATTCGGTAAAATGGAGGCGCATCGGTCACGCGTAAGCAATCTTCCACGTCTGAGAAGCCAAAGGAAAACGCTGATCCTCTCCGGAATCTTGAGATCCCAAATGAGCTCGCAGTGGCGAAGAAGAGATGCATCCGCATTCAATACAGGGGGGAGAACGGAGAGATAAGCCTTTCGAGTGGAGAAGGTCCCGTCCAACCAAACAAAATGATCACGGCCTGAAGAAGGCGTAGAAGCGTCCGCAAGAAGAGTCATCAAATCTGTGAAGTCAGAGAGTCGCTGGTCGGAGAGCGTGCCCAATAAAATAGGGCACCAGACGCCATCGGCCCAGCAAGAGGCCACTGAGGCGAGTTTGTCCCCGGCCATCGCATAAAGACGAGGAAAAAGATTCTTGAGAATGCCCTTCCCGGACCAATCCACAGTCCAGAAGCGAAAAAGATCTCCCATTGCCAATAACCGGAGCACCAGCGAGCGGTTAGAGTTGAAAACATACAAGACCTCGCGCCAGAAAGAATGGGAGGGACCCGGGGAGTGGCCGCCAAAAACGGATGCAAAAGCATGTCCAGATGCAACGCGTAGGCACTGCAGAAAGAAACTCCGTCCCGGCCAAGAAGCCTCATCGCCCACTTGAGGAGCCAAGCATCACGAACCACCTCCAAGCGCCTAACGCCAAGACCCCCGTCACTTTTCGGCCTAGAGATGTCGTCCCACCCAACTAAGTGCAAGCCTCTTCTGTCAGAACCATTCTTGCCCCACATAAAACGCCTCATTGCTTTCTCCAGGCGGAGGCGGATTCCCTTTGGGCAATCCGCGAGCCGAAAAGAAGTAGATGGGGATAGCCGAGAGAACCGATTTGATAAGCACTAATCGACCGCCTTTGGATAGCATCGACGAACGCCAACCAGCCAATCTGGCTTCCACCTTTTCAATCACCCTGTGATAGTCCCGCAAGCGCGGCCGACCAAGAGAGAGAGGCAACCCAGGTATTCAAGCGGAAGCTCCCCGAGGGAAGCCCCCAAAAGAGAGGAGCACTCCCCGGCCTCAAGAGCCGATAAGCCAAAAAGGCACCACTTTTGATTTAGCGCCATTGATGTGGAGTCCCGAGATCTCGCAAAAAAGTTGAATCGTAGTGGCCAACCCCAAAGCCTGAGACCGGCCTCCCTCAATAAAACAAATGGTGTCATCCGCGAATTGAATTAGAGGGATATGAAGGTTATCCAAAAAACATCCGCGTGTAAGACCAGCATTTGCCACACCCTGGATCATGCGAGGCATAACGTCAGCGGCCAGAACGAAAAGGAGAGGGGCGAGGGGGCAGCCCTGACGAACCCCTCTCCGAGGCTGAAAAAGTCCCCCGGTCGGCCGACCGTTAATAGAGAGGGAGAAAGAGACAGTAGTAACGCATCGTCTAACCCATGAGATCCACAGCGGAGGGAAGCCCCGAGCCTTTAAAACCCCCCAAAGGAAGCGCCAATCCAAAGAGTCGTAGGCCTTAGCAAAGTCTATTTTCCATAGAATCCCCTTCGTGCCATTTCTATGCCAGCCGTCAATGATTGCAGACGCCAACGCGTAACAGTCGGAGATCTTTCTCCCCTGGATAAATGCGGCCTGAGCGGGAGATATTAGAGAGTCCAGGAGGGGAGTAAGCCGAATAGCCAAAGCCTTTGCAATGATCAAGTAGATGCCGTTTGAAGTAGCAATAGGGCGAAAATCCTCGATACGAGAGGCCCCATGAGACTTAGGAATAAGAACCATGTTGGCCCGGTTAATCCTGTCGAACCCCCGATTTCCATTGCAAAAATCGAGAGCGACATCAAGAACATCATTAGAGATCACATCCCAGAAGTCCCTGTAGAACGAGATGGGGAAGCCGTTGGGGCCAGGGGAAGCGTCGACGTTAAGGTCCCAAGCCGCCCTCTTAAGCTCCTCAAGCGTGAAGGGCCGAGTTAATATATTTGCATCTGCAGAGGCGAGAGAGGGGATCCCGAAGGCAGACCATCGCCACGAAGAGGAGGGTTGACGATCAAAAAAGTTCTTGAAGTAATCAACCAATGCGGAGCCGATTTCACGAGAGCCCTGGACAGAGACGCCCCCAATATCAATGGTGGATATACGATTAGCGCGCTTGCGAGCACTGGCGACCCGGTGGAAGAAAGCAGTGTTAGCGTCGCCACTCTTAAGCCAACGAATACGAGAGCGCTGCCTCCATTCGATCGCCTTCTTCCTGTCGTCCTCCAAGATTACAAAAGAAGCCGAGGATCGCTCCGATAATTCATGAGGAGAGAGTTCTCTATCGTTCTCCAAACGATCAAGCCGAAGAATGATTTCCTCCGCGTTGTTCCGAGCCAAAAGCCGAGCCTGCCGGGTGGAAAATTTGAAAGCGGCGAGGGCACGGCGAAGCGATGAAAGCTTAAGATCAAAGCGGCGAGCCGCATGCCCGGGGAAAGAGAGTTGAGACCAGTGATTGCGGACCAAATCCATAAAGTCTGATTCCAGTAGCCAGCTCCTCTCATATCGGAAAATACCATGGGGACGGGATGAATCGTCAGCTTCCCAAATCTACCTTGACCTTGTTATCTCCCCCGCTGTAAGTATATTTTACCTTCATTTTCAATAAATAGGGGCGAACACCTTTGAGTGTATCCCCCTCTTTTGAGTGTCAAAAAAAAAAAGGTTCCCGACCACACACCTATCCGCCCCCAACCACCCCCTATGCCTCCTACGCGAGAACTCTGTGACGTGGTCTCGCAATGCACCGCCGATCTCATCCTCCCCTGACACCCTCACCCTCGTAATCTCCACCTTGTGCAGAAAGTTCCTCCTCCTTCGCCCAAAAGCCGTGGAGTGTAAAAAACTCGTGTTAGTGTCACCTTCCTTCAGTCATTTTTGCCTCGACCTTTGTTTCCATTCCACCTCTTGCTTTCTGTCTCCCACCATCAACTCCTCAAGCAAGCCCAACCTCTCTGCTACATCATCCTGATCCAAACTCCTCTCATCATCCAGACCATCTAGCCTCACCACCCTCACTTGGGCCTCCCCTCTCCTGGCCTTTCGTCGAAATCTCATTTTCCTCCCGAAGCTCATAAGGGAAGACTTGAGGAGCCTCAATTTTGCCGCAAACCTTGAGACCGATGATCCCACCGAAGCCATGCTTCTCCAGTGCACGTCTACCATCTCTCTGAATCCATCCTCTAACAGCCAACTGCGTTCGAAATGGAAGCGGGGCATCTTTGTCCTCTCCTCCCTCGACGACCAAAGAATGGGAGTGTGGTCCGAGTATGCCCACGGCAGCGCCCACGCTCAGGCCAAAGGGAACGAGTCCATCACCTCGGTAAATAACAGGAAGCGGTCCAATCTGGACCTCGATTGACATTCCGCCAAGTGTAGGCACAACCGGCTGTGTCAAAGATGGATAGACCCAAAGAATGTGACACTCTTCTGAAGCTCTCTGATCCCGGATCTCTCCCATCCCCCGAATGTGGTTTGTCTTTGGGAAGCGGAGTAACGTTGAGATCGCCACCAATGATCCATATCCTAGTTGAGAAAACCTCTCCCACAACCTTTAGCTCAATCGCCAAAAACCTCCCATCCGACCCAGTCGGGCCACACACGTTTGTAACGACAAGAGCCACACCATCTCCCCTCCTCAGGGACACCAAAAGACAGAAAGACGTCTTCGATACCCCCACCAATTCATACGCATCATTCAACCAGACCATGAGGATACCCCCCAAAGCACCCCGAGCTTCCAACTCCGTCGCCCCAAACCAATCCCCACCATCGAGCTCCCTGCAAACCCTGCCCTCACACCCAGACAGCTTCGTCTCCTGAAGGAAGAAAATATCAGCCCCAGCCTCCTTTATTAGGTTCTTAATCCCCATCCATTTCTCGGGGTGGCCCAACCCCTCACATTCCATGAGAGCATCTTCATTAAGGGGCATCGTGTGTTGACGTCTTTGGAGGGATCACCCCCAGCCTTTCAGCAATGCATCTATCCAGCAGTTCAAAACGGTTGTGTACCTTCGACCACCCACTGGGACTTGGTTGCAGCCTACGCAGCGACACCTGGTGTGGCGGGGAAGCATACAGCGCAATCCTCCGCTTCCTTCTCTTCGATCGTACGATTCCTCTCCGCACATAAGAAGCATCGAACCTGGGGGCTTCTCCATATGGTTTCCCCCAAGTCCTCATCTCTTCAGTCTCAGCCACAGCAATCCTTGCATCGAACGCCCAGACTGCACCCCCACCTCAGAGTTCCCCAATCTTTGCTCCAAGCTCAGATGCCACCACCTACATCGACCTCGGGCCACTGGGAGCCACATCCGAGCATACCCGATCTTCCGCCGGCGCGGATGCCCTCTGGGCCTCAGTTGTTGCCTCTCCCCCCCCCCAGCCGCCATCAGTTTGGACAAACTCCCCTGTGCAGGGGATCCCTCCTTGAGAGTCGCCACTCTGTTGTCATCCCTCTCCCCCTGAGTTGGCACTACAGTGCTCTCCGAGATAGGCAGGAATGAAACGACCTGCCCTGGCGTGACGTTGACGAAGTCTTGTGTGCCCCTAAGAGGAACAGTTGCTCCCGAATCGATGTCCGGACCCTCAGCTTCACGGGCCGAAAACGAGAACCCTAGATGGGTCTCAATTACATCTGCCTTTGGCGGACCCATCCGCCCACCAGATACAGGATCCGAACCCATCGAGCGCACTAATAATCGAGTTCGGTCCTTGGACTCACTAACACCCGCAAAATCTGAACAGTCACGACCCCTCAAAGCCTCGTGGGCAAAATCCGATGCATCTCTCGGGCCTGAGACGCAGATATCGCGTCGAAAGAGATCGATTGCAGGAGACGAGGTGTCAGCTCCGGGTTTCATGCCCCCTCGAGCTGCAGATGAGCGATCAGTCCTCCGACCACCCAGGAGCCTTCTCCGTCTGAGACCACACCGCCCGGCTCCCACCCCCCCCCTCCCATGACCCGCGGTGGCGCAGCCCAGGCCCCGCGTCCAAGAGTTCTAGAAAAACCGACCCCCCCCACCACCGGTACCTCCCACCACCCCAACTTCTTCGATCCAAGAGGCTTGATCGCTAGGATGGAGTCAAGTGAGTCACCATGCCAAGTGCCACTGCTTTCGATCTCTAAGACCTCGGTGATGTCGTGCTCAGCGCCCTACAGGACGGCAAGTTTCACGCGATGAACGGAATGACTCATACCTGCACCCTCACCAATGGCCTTGGCCTCAAAGAGCCATCTATGTCCCCGAACCATACGCCATCGCAACAGAGTAGACACCAACTTTGATCCATGAAGCAAAGTAGCAGCCTCGTCACTGGAGAGACCCCTCAACAACACCCACCAGGGGGTAACTTGAGCGATATCCCCCATGAACCAAGCCTCCGAGATCCTGCCCACATCTGACAAGCCTAGAAAGTGTGCCTCTGCTCCTTTCCCTTCCCCAATTAGTTGTGAAACCTCCCGAACCCCTAGGAAGCATGACCTACCGTGTGTGTGTGTGTCGTCGGCAACTGAAGCACCTGACCGGTTCTCGGCATTGGCGAGACCAATGATCTAAACCACCACATCGAAAACAACCTCGCCTGAATGGGTTCACCCATGGCCTTCACCTCCCAAACTCTTCCACCCGTACATGCAGCCCGAACCCCCTCGATCGGTAAACCTTCCATCTGTCGTTGTTGGGCGATTCGGTGGTATCCGCCCTCGCCCCCACGTCCATCCTCGGCATTAATGCTTGATGTGCTTCGCACTCCAAGGGGCGTAGTCATTGGTCAAATGAGAGTTGGTTTTGTCGCTCTGAAATCTCTTGCCCTCAAGAGCTTAACTAATGGCATAGAACTCCATGGCATAGGTGGACCAACGAGAGAGTACATTATTCCTTTTCTCGATAAATGCAATAAGCACCTTTCACGACAAAGGGTTGTGTCGATACCAATGTGGAAGGCATCATAATCAACTTCAAAAAGCTTGTTGAAATATAGTCAAACAAGCACATGGGAATGAACCTATTGTTCTTTAATAATCTGAAAACTGCATTCAGTCTCTAAGTCCAAATGAACTTGCCCCTATAGAGGTAGTTTAGCTACTAAAATTCTTTACAAAGAGATGGTATAAGAAAGTCTATCCAAGAAGCTGCTTGTCTACATCAATTTTTTGGGGTTGGGTTACTTTAGGTCGACCTTGATGCCCTCAATGAAAATAATATAACATAAGAAGCTGACAAAGTCAGCAAGGAAATTGCAATTCCCGAGGCTAATAAAGAGCTTATGCTCTCTCAAGACTAAAGGAAAACTTGACGTAGATGGTTCAATTGTCCAACTTGACTTGCATCTTTAATCAAAATGTCGTCAAAATAGAATACCACAAACTTCCCAAAAAATGATCTTAAAACATGATTCATTGCGTGTAAAGGTGATAGAGCATCACCATGCCAGAGGGACTAACCAACAATCCATAAAGGCTCTCACGGGTTTTGGAGGTGGATTCCCCTCATCATCAAGTCTAATTCATATTTACTGGTAATCGTTTCGTAAGTCAATCATATAGAATATAATGTGCACGTAAGCATAACTAATATATCATCAAGCTCAATAATCACGAAACAATTTTTGACCATGATCTTTTTAATGAACTATCCATATACATTCTCCATGTTCCATCCTTTTAAGTTTCAAACCCATTCAATGGAGCTTTATTGTGGATGGTCAGTATTTGCCTTAGGTCGCGTCTTATCAATAGAAAAAATGGGTGCATTCTACATCTCCTCGTGATTTGTATTTCGATCAAATTGCCTAGGATGCCATAGCAAATTCATAATAGCTTAGTCAGGAAGAAAGATTGATGAGGCATTGGTGTTGGATTATTTGAGTCCTTCCATAGAACCAAACCACACTATAAGGTCGGTCCAGATATCGTATTAGCAATCTCATTTATTCACCATCTCTTGGGCTACAATGCATTTCCTCCATTGATGACAATGAAACAACGATAGCAAGTTGAGGCACAGATGGTGCAAAAGATGTTTCTTATCAACCAAGAGTCATTACTCGTAATCTTAGATGTTGCATCAGTTGTCGAATGATCTTTATCGGTGTGTTGCCTTCTCCTTTGAATAGTCATGCTCGATCAGGAAAAAAGGATATTTAGTCAAGCATCAACTTTAATATCTTCACATTCATGATTAGTTTTCGTATATGAAGCCACCATTTTAGGTTTTATCTCATCATCATGGGTGGATTCATCATGTGACTCTTCATGCACCAAGTGTGTGTTCACCTCCGGTGGTTTTGGATATTTTGTGGACCAAAGATACTTCTGCAAGCACCTAAAGTAGGTATCATGTCCCATAGTAGGTCTAACCACAAGGATTCTAAGACCAATGAAAGTAGGTCGGAACTAAACATTCAATGGCTCCGAGGTATTGACATCATAAAGTTTCAAAAATGGCGGTTAAATGTGTGCTAGCCTGAGCAACCTCGCAAATGCACCTGATGTTGTAGTGGAAGTGAAGGTGGTAGTTGGGGTTGTTAAATGTCGTGTGAAATTCTTGTCTAAAAATCGGTCTCAAAACTGACCATCATAGGTAGCATCAATTGTTTGATGGTCCTACATATATAGTTCATCTTGAACGTTAATTCACAGCTCATGTGTGTATCTGGCAATGAGTTGGATACCACTATTCTTCATAATATTCCGAGATATAAAAAACTAGAATTATTCAATGTGTTCATAAATAGTACTAATGCATTGATTGTGGATTTAAAACAATGTATCCAAGTATTGATTGTATTCTTCAGGTAGGAAGTTCTCGTGAAGTTTCTGTAGCATCCAAGTTCGAAGAATCTGGCAACAATGATCCTCCTTAAGATGCTTCCACCACAGTAAAGTGTATCCTTTCAACTTTAATGTGGCCAATTGTAAGACAGATCTCTCCTCAAGACATGGCTGATGTAACTTCATCAGTTCGCTTCTGATATATTTTGGAAGCAGACCCCGCTGCAGGTGTTTCCCTTTTTGGATCAAAAAATGTGGCAAATTGTACCTTAAACTCTTCTTTCAAACAAATTGTACCTTGTACTCAACAGATCTTTCCAATCAAAGAAATGAGATGCATGATCCATCCAATCTAGGAAGACATCAGGATCTCATGGCCATCAAGGTCAACCGCAACAATGTGTAGGTCGCAATCCCGAATGTTGTCTTGAAATCGATTTCCTTGCCTACCATGTGGCTCTTGTTCTCTACATTCATTTAATCCGACCTCTGTTTGTCTATTGGGTCTGGGTTCTTTATAGTCTGTATCCGTTGGGTTCAGGACCATCTGACTGAGATGGCGAGTCGTGATTCCAAATTTCTACGTCGTCAGTGTCGTCTCAGGAGTAGGTCAAAAATAAGTTGATCCTGTCGAAGATATCACCAAGCTCAGGGAATGTGATATGAGTACAAGAACACCTACAAAAAAAGTAGTCACATTTTTATATCCTCTCCAACCTAACAATGTTCAAGACTTTCAGGTGTTTGATGTTATTAGTCACGGTGTCATCTATGTTCGCTAAATTGTTTTTTATATTGTGAATATCATTATTTAGGTTCGGCATCATTGCATAAACACGCATCAAAGGATTAGGTTCGGGTTGACAGGCAGTAAATCAATCTTCTAAAGGTACACACGTACAAGGATACTGTTATTACAAAATGCAATGACAAAAGATTTTCTGTGGGTGGATTGATTGTGCTCGGATGCCACTTAGTGCGAATCTAAATGCTGGAATTATTCGACTAATCTGTGTGCTTATGAAAATATTGTGCAACCACTGCACAGTCCCCAAAATACCCAAATAGGAGATAGAATATCAATGAAACCGACAGTATTTACCCCAAACGAACAAAAGAACGTACTAATAGAAATAATAAATAATTTCCCTTTGAAATGCAGAGATCAAAATATAAAAAACAGGAACCAGGAGTGCGGATAATAAATGAAATGCACGTAAATGAGAATAACCAAGGGAGGTGCGGTGATCGGCGTTGGACGGTGGGGTTGGAGAGGGCGATGGAGCCGGAAAGACCGAGGTGATGGCGGCAGCGGTGAGGTGCGGTGGTGGTTGGGGATGGAGGTGGCGGCGGTGAGATGCGGTGGTGGCTACGGATGGAGCGGCGGCGGTGGTGGGTGGTGGCACGGAAGATGGAAGACGACGGCGCCCGAGATGGGTGGTAAGGAGTTTGGGGTTAGGCTGGAGGAAAGAATAAAGGCTCGCCGGGCAAGGAAGATGAGGAGGGAAAAGGCATTTGCAATAGACTAGACGCCCATGTACCAGAAAAATAAACAAATTACATAAAATTCCCTGAACTAAATAAAAATTACAAATATGTGATTCAGCTCCTAGGGTTTGTTTGGTAACTGGGTTGGATTGGAGTTACCTCATGTGAATAATAGTTGTTGGGATGGTTATATTAGACTTAGAGAGAGTTGGAATGACAAATGTGATGTGATATTGATTGCGTGTTATATTAACTTTTTATGATAATAATATTTTTTGTTAATTTTTTATTTAAACGTGGTTACAAAATATTATAACAAAGAAATTGCATCGTCCATAAAACTAATTCCAACCCAAGAATGCACAGATAAAGCGTGGGGTATGTCAGGTTACCCCGGAGTAACCTGGCAACCAAACAAGCCCTTACCCTTCTCGCATCAGTGTAAGTTAGCCCCACTGCATCGGTGTAAAAAAATCATTGTTGGGGAATGTGACTCTTTCTTTAACCACACTACTCCATGCAAGAGTCGTTCTACATTTTGTTGAGTAGCAGTATATCGATGATAGCGAACATGTGTAATATGATTAACAATGTGATAACATAATATTGCAACAAAAACAACAAATGGTTAACTAAAATAGCTACGGTTCATTGAGTTCCTTTTTAGAAAAATGGGAGAGAGACGGTGAATTCAAGTGGGACATGGATGTCTATACGTAGGGATGAGCATTGGGTTGGGTCGGTTCGGCCCAACCGAAGCTCAACCTAAAAAGCCCTGTCTGAACCAGGCCCAAATGAACACTAGGACGGGCTTGGGCCCAATATTTAGGCCGAAATTGTTTTTAGGTCGGGCTCGGTCTTGGCCCGTCCCGAAGAGGGCCCGGTCCCTTTCCCACATCCTACATGCATGAAAATTCTCACTCATTTCATGTGCACTCTCTTCTTGTATCCTATCTTCATACAATGTTTATAAATCAAGAAAAGCCATGTGTGTGACGTATGAGTTGATGATCATTGTATTTCAATTCAGAATTAATTTCCTTAATTATCCTTTGATTTTAATTCTGTTGATTACTCTTGAATTTATCAGTATTTTTTTCCAATCAGAATATTTTTTATTATTGAACCTTTACCCAATATGGGCATTATGCCTATCTTTTAACATGTAGGGTATGGTGCACATGTTGTTGTTAATTGGGTAAGTTTGTTCCACTCTTTCAATTTCTATACATGAGATACATTCATGGTATTTAGCACTGAGTGCACGTGTGTAAAATGAGAAATCTTCGGATTTGGTTTAATTGATTTTTAATTTTTTCACAAGTATTATGGCACATGTTTTAAACAATTTTGACTTGTGTAACTTGAGTTGAGATTAACATGAAACAAAAGACTCGAAGTTAATAATCTATAATGAGTGGAGATGGGTGGGCCTTGTACTTGGGCCGAATAAAAAATTTTTGCGGGCCTAAGCCCAGCCCAAGGCTCAAATTTTTTAAACGGACCTGGGCATGGACCCTTCAGGGCCCGGCCCAGTTTGACCCATGCTCATCCCTGACTATACGGGGTAAGAGTAGTCATGTAATCTTGCATGGCCTTTGGAGATACCCTTCCCTTTTCCATTAGAAAAAATTTCTTCGAATCAAGAGATGTGGCTCTTGCATGGTCTCGGTCGCCTTTCCAATTATAATATTGAATGTATAAATTAATTCGATCTTTATTAAAATCCACTGAGTTGTTATCCCTCCCCCATGTTTGTTCTTTCTTTTTATGTTACCACGTGAATCTCCTTGAAACTATTCTTCTATGACCTCGCCAACGCTCACATAAAGTGTCATCTAACCTAGACATTGTCAATCTCATCATCAACCCAACTTTTTACAGTGTTAAAGAGAAAAAATCACCACTAGGGTTGTCGCTTGAAGCTTTGCTCATCCACGATTTTCGTATTCCATTAGATACCATCTTTTCTTGTAGTCCTCCGCATCCATGTAAACGACCACTTCCACAGGCATATCCTATCGAAGATAAGGTTACCAACTCAAGTAAGCAGACCCATGTTTCTCGGTAACATTAAGTGTGTTCCATCCATCACAATCCCAATTCCAACCAGTCCTCAATTCTATAATAACCATCTATAATACCCACATCATAAGGGCAAGGCATTGCATCTCCTCACATTCTCCATAAGAGTCGTGCACTAACTCGAGAGCATTCATATTTATAACGACCATCTCCGCACCATGGCAATCACGTGCATTTGTCGCTAACCACTAGACCTTAGCTAGTGTCACTTAAATGACTCTTAACTACCGAAACTTGATGAAAAATGCAAAACATCTCCAGTTCCACAAAATACCATTCAGAGATTTCATAGTATTGAAGTCGGTCAAATGGGAATCCAAAATTTCCAATCATACAATATAATCAACGATTGCAAGCCTTCAAAGCAATCCAAATTCAAACTCGAGCTATTCCACTTTTCATTTTGGTTCTGATTTTTGTGGGAAGTCCAAGGGTTGTGACATTGAAACTATACTTTGGGTGAAATGTTGTGTCTTTTGAATAAAGAGATATACCTCATGGATGGTATTGGCTCTCTGAAAAACGATATTATCCAATTGTAATGGCCTAGATATAGTGCATAAAATGGTCTTTTGGAGAAGCTTTTGTTAATTTCCCCGTTTTTCTTTTGGTTATTAATAATCTCTTATCATTTACCTTCCTTCTCACCCCGCCTCTCCCCTTAAACCTCGCGGACCATGGCATGTTCTTCCTCTCTCATCCAAGTTGCTCCCTCGTCATCCCTCCAGAGTTCTTCCCTAGAACTGAGCCATGTTGCATAGAGCCTGCTAACTCATCATGGAACTTTGAACTATCTCCGTCAATGGTTGGAGCCAAGCTAAACGTGTACATTGGTTAATCCAGTCAATTAATTGAATCAAATATTGGAGCAATCAGACATCGATAAAGTAATATAATTTTGTTAAAATATTTACTTGCTTTTATAGACGTCTAGCGATTCAATGACAAAGTGAAATCAAAATGGCAGTAATCGCCAAATACATTACATACATCTTACATACCCTACTACATTCATACCCACACGCTTAACTAGATAGATTGTATTCCCATATACCCACATGTATACCCATATACCTCATACGTGTCCAAATATCCCCATACATTGTTACATACATGACCACAAATCTCCATACAGTCTTACATAACCACGTGCATATCCACTTTTCTCATACACTTGCATACATGTCCAAATACCTCCATACACTCATACATACATGCTCACATAGCTATATACACTCTTACATATCCACATATATACCCATATTCCTCATACACTTGCACACACACCCAAATACCTCCATACATGCTTAACTATGTATAGACCCAAATACCTTACATACATGCTTGCATACCCGACCACATTTGTATCCACACACCACTAGATAAATTAAATTCAATGCCCCAAATTCTTCAAATAACACTAGTATATCCACAAAGCAACCATGGTAGACCCCACCAAGAGGCTCTTGTTTTAATTCCAAATAGGGCTTGATGTTTAATTTAATTGTATCTTGATTAATCAATTGAAATCAAGTTACAAATATCAATATTGTAATATTTAGGAAGGCATCCTCCCAACAAACGAATCCAATTCATCGGTCCAAAATAAAATGTAAATCCAAATTATTTGTATGAATTGTGTGAATCATCACAACATGCATCTTTAATCATTATTGTGGATCTATATTTGTATTTGTTAATATACAATATGAACCCACATGCATAGTCGTGTAGCGCATACACTTGCATACATGCCCAAATACCTTGATACACTTACATGCATGCACACGTAGCTCCACACACTTGTACATGCCCACATGCATATTGATAAATCTCTTATCATCATAATAATGATTTATTATCCTTATAGCCTAAGCAATTCATTACTATTAATTAACAACTAAAATAATCTAATAATTAACCTCTTGTAAACAATTAACCCTAATTATTATATATATATATATAAACATATTATCATACCCATCAAAAATCAAATAAAAATTAGTTTAATATTACATAGATTACTTAACATTAAACATAAATCAAAAGGATAAAAAATAATAACACACAATAATAAAATAAAGTATCTTTTTACACAATAAAAATTACTTGCAAAAATAATATAGTATAAATATAATGTCTTTTGAGTTTGGATTATGCATGAAAGTTATAGAATCTACAATTTTTATTTTGAACACTTTTTATTGTGAATCACTTTAACTAATTTATTATTTATTCTTTTCTAATTATTCTATCGAGCTGATCCTCTTCTTGTCGCATGGCCTAGCCCTATTTATTCCCCTGCCTTTTTTATCAACCATCTAATCAATTATATTAGCCTACTATGATTGTGTCATTCCTGCCTTGCTTCCAGTCGCACGATCCTCTTCGATTGATCACATCATAGCCACCTACCCCTGTCTCACTTTGGACCATTGGATCATGAGATCTGACGGTTGTTGTTTCATCTCCAACCTCCACCCACAACCTCCAAAGGACATAATCATCTTAAATATCCCAAATTCCCCTAACTATCCCAGCCACCTCACGCAACCTCCCTCATCGAGTCTGACACTAACCTCTTCACCTAACTTCCCTCACTCACGCTTGACCTATATCTTCCTTCTCCGACCTACTTCCACCAACTTACGGGCGGTTGAAATCACCTGGACAACCACCTTCAACCTCCATCTTCACATGAGATGATGGATTGAGGCGGCCACGATGACCTTTAGCTCCGGTGAGTTCCATGGGTTCAGACCATGCTACAACATCCTAGCGATGGTTGTTCGAGCTTTCTTTCTTGACCAAGGAGATCAAGAGATGACCTGAGTTTCTTCGAAGCATAATCTCATGCTATATGCTTCATCCATGGCATTCTTTTTAAATGCATGTGTTAGGAAACTAAGATTTTTGTTTGTTTTCTAGAAATTATCATAACATGTATAGAACCCTTCCTCTACATCCATAGGTTCCCTGATCTCCACCGTTCACCACAGATGCACGTGAGAGGACTTAACGCAACTCCATTTCGTCACCTTTATTCTTTCATTATGGTTTCAAATTCCTATCTAAATCCATGCATATAACATTAATTTGTACGAAACAACACTCAATAATTGTCATACAAACACTGTATAATATTCATGTATTTAATCAGAATAAAAGAATAAGGAAAGAAAAGAAAAAGAATGAAGCATCAAAGACACTGCATGACCTAGTCCCCGAGACCCATCATCATGATGACTTGGTCGACAAGGAGTAAAGTAGGGGGAGATAGGATACTAAAATACACATAAAACACCTCAAAAGTCTAATTTTTATTCATCAATAATGTGCTTTTGGGACCTATTTTATTTTTTATTACTTACACCTCAAATAATAGAACACTCAAAAAGAAACTTGTACATAAAAATACAAAGACAGATACAAAATTGATTTCACACAAAAATAATACACAATGTTCTCGGGACACGGAACATACCCAAAATTGAATCTACTCACTTTTATTATACATAAAATTAAATTATATGTTTAATGAAGGTGTCTTCAATTAATTTGGAGTTGATATGCCAAAGTTAGCTTTTGTGTCCTCAGTGTATTGTATATATGCATATAATATGCAATATGTTAGATCTTAATATTTATAGATTCCTAATATTTTTATATAATTGTAAGTATTGTTTGAAACATATCTGGATAATAAATATAAAATAAAACCACAAAAAATACATAAAAATAAATAAAGTATTATGATATATAGATAAACTATACATATATAATACATGCATATATTTATTTGAGTAAATAAGTAAACTCAAAAAATGTACTAAAAATATATAAATGTGTAATTAAATAAGTTATAAATATATAAAATATGTAATTATAATAGTAAAATTAAATTTAAAATAGAAAATAAAATATACTAAATACATGTATATTTGGTTATATGCATGTAAATATGAGCACCTAAAAAAAGACTTGTAAAAATTAATAAAAATACCCAAAAAAACAATACGTAAAATAATAGACATTTTTGTTTTAACCTAAAAATAATAATGTCATTTTTGTTTTTAAAATGAATTAATAGATATTTTTGCATCCATGTTTTCTGGTTGATCCACATGGACCAACCAGAGCAAGTCTTCTGTTGACCACGGGTCAACTGTACCGTCCCCTCTTCCGACTCCTGTCAGAACATGCATACCCCTTTCTTCTCCCATTTTTTGGCATTCAACCACTAATTGTGGTTGCTCAAATCCTTCATCGAACTTCTTCGACTCAAACATCTCGCTATGAGTCTATATCATATGTACATCCACGCAATCGACGGGATTCTCACGACTAACCCACCGACCTCGTATTGTTTACAAATAAAATAGGTTCCCCTTTTGTTTTTTTGATCTTTCCACCTCACCAAAAGGACTCACTGAGTTGATGCTCTTGTGACAGCTGAGCTCCCAACCCTGTCAACGAGGACAAGGAGGAGGGGATTTGATCCACCACCGTCGAAGCTCCGGTACCGGCTTGGTCTTCTGCTCTAGGTTAAATACCATGTCTGAGTTTCCAGGAGTAGTTTAAGTAGTTGGCATTTTCGATTTGTAGTAGACTTAACTTTAATTTAGTCCAATTTCTAGTTGTTTGGTTTAAATTTTAAATTTTGTGTTTGTTGGAACCTTAAGCTCCAGCTCAAATTCACTCGTTCCCCAACCGTAATCGACATTTCTTCACCCCATTTTCAATCCTCTACGTGTTCTTTGCCTTCCCCCATGTGTCCACCTATGATCCTGTAACGATAAAGGTCCTCGAAGTCTTCCACCATTGTCGTTCAAAGCTGCACCACCCATCTCATTCCTTTGCTTCCCAGCTTCAAATTGTGGTTGAGGCAAAATCACCTCGAGTCGCTAAACCTTTTGTGATGGATCTCAAGTCTGGAAGCTCTCCTTTGAGCCCAATTAGACGTCAACAAGGAGATCCAGGTCACTGCTGATACTCGAAGACTCCAGGTCCTATTCGAGAGGACCTGGAACCTGTTGAGAGCTTCTTGCATGCGTGGAGTGCCCTCAAGAAACTTTTGAGCTCTTTAACAGCGACAGAGCAGGTCGTAGCACTGCGCAATCACCGATTGAAGCAATATCGAAGGGTTATTCTTGGTCATTCTTCCAAGATATCTCCATGCCATACGATCATGAGCATGGCCCGGATCCAATCTGGGCCATCTATTTTAGCCGAACCGAAGTGTCTGGAGCTAGCTACATCCTCCGATCGCACATCTTTAAGGGGTAATTTAATTAGTAACCCCCTTTTGTATTTACCAAGCCATCCTCTAAATATTAATTGTAGTGTAAATATTCATGTAACAATTTCAATGGACCCTCACACTTTATTGAGTATTGCATACAGGTTAGCGCCGGCTCACCTCATGTTGTCCCCCACGTGAGGCAGATGCATTTTGCATAGAGGCCCCTTCGTCTTCTTTTATTTTGGTCTAGTACTTAAATTTGTATATTAAGTGTTAAAAATTTGGAGTATTTGCACATAAACTATCATGCTATATTTTTATTGCAAAAATACCCTTCTCAATTATTGTGTATATTTCTTTGCATTTCTATTTTTGTAAAAAAGATCACATGTTGCAAAAATTATGAGAAAATTGTAGAAATTGCTTTATTTGATGCTTGTCATACCATTGTTTTTATTCAGACTTTTTATTACAGTTTCTAAATTATTAAAAATCAAATAGGGGCAAAATATTCTCTATTCGCATATAAAAATATAAAAAATGAAAACCTACTTTAAAAATTCCAAAAAATACATAATATACATTATTATATGTTATAACTCAAGACCAAAATCACAAAAAATATAAATAAAACACTAAAAATGATAAACTCTAAAAATCCATAAAATCAATAAAAATATATAAAAATCAAAAAATAGTTTTTTGTTGTATATTTTTACTTATATTGTGTACTTATACTAAAAAATGGTTTTGGGATGTTTCGAACTTATTATTTATTTATAAAACCCAAAACAATTTGGCTTATAAATTATAGTAATTGTTTTGTATATTTAAATCAATTTAAAATACATAAAATAAGTAAATTTATATAAAAATAACATAATTCAAGAAAATATAAAAAATAAAAACGTTTTATTTTCTGAATTTTTAATATATTTATTTATATTTAAAAGTAAAAAACCCTATATATACCATATTATTTATATATACACTTATTAATTATAAATACATATATATACTCTTTTAAAAATAAGAAGACTATTCTTGTATATATTTCTATATTTTATTTATTGTACATCTTATATATTATTTATTATACCTATTATTACTAATATTACTATATAGATATACATATTATATCTTTAAAAAGAAAGGGAAATTAAAAATGGTAGAATTTAAAAATTTAAAAAAATAAAATTTTTTAAAAAAAATATAAAAATATATAACATAAGAATCCATAACAACTAAATATAAACTAACCCCAAAAAATAGAAATAGAAATAGAAATAGTGCAAAAATAATAATTATTATCCCTATTTCTCTTTGTGGTTTGACGCTCTACATACTTATACATTATACACCTATATTTTATAGAGTTAAACTAAAAATAATTTTTGACTCACATTTTCATTGAATTAGCATGCATTGTGGGTTGATTGTTTGTTTGAATGATTGTTAACGTTCGAGTACCGTGAGAGCAACCGATACAATGATTGCTGGATCCGACTTGTCAAGCACTATAGGCCCTTCAAGACTGGGCATTAGGAACCTCTCTTCAGTCGATCAATAAATTAGCAATGTTGTTTGGGAGCAATGCTTAGGATATGATTGTATACATAGCTTGCATTATTCTCCGTTCTTTTCTTTTTATAAATAGTTGTTCATCTGTTCTGATAACTTCTTTGTTAATTTCTTTACAAGGGACCGCGAAGCGAAGACATCTATCTTAGGAAGGTCGGTGCACCGAGCTACATGGAGATTGGGTCTTTCATTATGAGTTGATTGGAGAGATCAAGGAAGAGACAAAGAGAGAACAACTTGGCATAGTTCTTATTTTATTATAAGAGAGAGAGAGACTTTTATTTTACGTAATTAATTTGTAATAATATAGGTACAAGGACATTTTGACACTCAGACTTAGCAAGCCTATTTTACCAGGTATCTGTACACCTGAGGGCTTGCGTCGATTTTCACGCGCTTTCTCGCCTTCTACCCTTTTGTCCTCTATTCTTCGCATTTATTTTCTTTGTTTTCCACATTTTGTGTTTTTCACTTTTCCTTTTTTAGGAAGTTCTTGATTGAGTATCTAGGTCCAAACACCTAATATATGCATGTGCCTATAGGTCTACGATTGGACATAGATCAAACTTTATATGTTCTTCAAGATAATAACATTCCTGCTCGTGGCGATTTCATCAGCTTGCATTTCATACAGTGTAGATTTAAATTCCTTCTCTTGCATCACTGATGGAGAGTGCTAGGAAGCACTAGAGTCTTCTTACTAAGCATACATCATTTTGACAAGTGTGAGATTTCCATCCTTGTGTCACCTTGCATTGCTTTTCTGTTATCTCCCTCAGTTTTGTATCACTTAGGATTTAAAGAAGATACAAAGAAAATTGTTAGGCAAATTATTTCTGAAAAAATACTCGAAAAGGTGAAAACTGGAAATTTAAAATAAGAGTAATGTTAAATAAACTTTGATCATAAATAAAGTTTGTAACAGACTTCATTGTATCAAGTTCATAAAGCCCATGTTGTTTTCAGGTACCATCCATATTGAGAGAGGCGTGATCCATAAGGATTAGAGCCAAAAACCAAGTATGTGGGTGCCTTGATTATCACCTGAGCTCGGTGAAGTATCGACACTTCTATCGTACGAGGGCGAGC
Source organism: Ottelia alismoides (assembly GCA_037367405.1). Taxonomy (NCBI): domain Eukaryota; kingdom Viridiplantae; phylum Streptophyta; class Magnoliopsida; order Alismatales; family Hydrocharitaceae; genus Ottelia; species Ottelia alismoides. The sequence continues at coordinate 553,107 of JAZKJV010000276.1, forward strand.
AGGGCTTCGTTTGCTTGGAGACTCGGTCTGAAGTATTAAGCATAGGCCACATCCTCACGGGGGTGCATGTCTCATCATTCCGCATCCAAGTACCCCACAAGGGGGAAGTATTTGGATTCGTTATTATCATCTTCCCCAATTCTATTTCTCTGAATGAGTAGCCAGTCCGTGATCGATATCAAGGATCTCAAAAAGTGCAGACTAAACGTTACAAAAGAAGTGGGAAGTACGAGATACATTTCTGGTAGTACTCACTCTCATATAGGGCTAGCCTCTTAGGACTTGTTATAAGATTTCCTAGAAAACAAAATAAAATTAAAAAGATAAAAATAGTTGAATTATCAAGGCTTCACATAGTGTTGGGTTGGTGAATCCACTTGTTTGTGTTTGTTTGGATTAGATTTTAGGTTAAAGATACAGTCATGTGCACTTGCACCCTTTTTCATTTCTTTATGTCCTGCTCATTTTGAGCCTTATACTGCTTTCCTCTTCATTTAATCCATTATTCATCACCGTATTTCATTCCTCATCTATTCGTCTCCTATTCAAAATGTTGACTCATGGATGGTTTAGTCGAGACCTTGATGACATCTACATCGATTCCATGAATTCAATACCTTCAATAATTCGAGGTCATTCTCGAGAACCTAATCCAAACTTTGCGAATCGATCTCCATACTCTTAGTCTTCTTCTTACTCCGTACTAAATCGGGATCACTCTTGTCTCGACATTCACCCCTTATGGATGGAGATTGATTTATCTCCATATCAAATGCTCCATTCATACATATATGGAATTGACCCTAATTTCAAATCCATCTTTCCATCTGGTGCAATAATCATCAATCTAAATAGGATACATCTTTCTATGCAAAACCGAACCAAGACCCCATGCATATAAATTCCTTTGAGTTTGATTCAGAAATAGTCCTCAAGGGAAAGGGAAGGGACCGCAGATTTTTTTATTCAAAGTCATGCCCTGACCCCCATCCTTCATTATCTTTTTTCTGGTAGAAAGTAGGGGTTGTGGGTTTCGAACCTTGATCTTTCCATTATGGGAGCCGCTGCTCTACCACTAGACCAAATATTTGGTTAAGAATAAAGAAAGATATAACGCACACGGGGTACAAATGTACAGTCTTTGCACATACACAAAGGAAACTCAAATCAAACCCGTAGATTCATCAATTGGACACTTGTGATGGCACGTGAGAGTTCGACCGCTTATCTTTTCGATTTTAGGATTATTTCAAACACGATTTTCAAATATACTCTCCAATGACCTATACTGACAAGTGGTCGAGGTATACTTGGAGAGACCTGGAGATTCCTCACTTAAGGTAGCAATGAGTCAATCATCATATACGGTCTACCACTCTCAATCATTGTTCAACATGAGGATGAGTATGTGTAATACCAAATTGTTGCCCGCCAGACTCAAGTGTGCACAAGATGATGGCCTTCATTGAAGTTTTCATGAGATGGTACCATTTAGCCCCTATCCTTGATTAGTAAACACTGGAGGAGGCACGATCACTAGCAAGATAGCTTCACCAATACTTCGAAAACCCAACACACTTGTGGGGAGTTCCTACTCCGTGATAGTGTCGATATGCGACTCTCTGATCCACACCCTCAACCAAGGTTTCTTACAGACTTATATTACAAATAAACATCCAAGGATTCATGCACTAATACTTAAGTGTGGCATGCCTCGTTTAGTCTGGAAGGTACTTGTGTCCAGTGATGGACATTACTCTCTCGGTTACAAGGGTTATTTTATTCAAATTTATTCAATTGGTTTTGTAAGCAGTCCAAATTTTCAATTAATGTTATCATCGAGAGTCTTAATTAGAAAAAATACATCTACCGATCAATCGTGATTCCTTTATCTTATGTGAGAAAAATCTATGCACGATTAAAAACTATGATGTATGCTCAAGTTGAGGACTTATAGTGCTTCCCATCACTCTCTTCGTGTGGGATGTATAACTGAATTGAAAATTAAACTATATGCATGCAACTGATGAAAACACCCCTAATTAGATAGTTCTACTAGTGTAAAGAATATGTTTATGATTTTGGTTAAGTTGAACGGTCTATGTGCGTATAACCAAGTGTTTTGTGTGGCCTAAAAAAATACACGAGGGCAATCAAATAAGTAAGTGACTATTATAGCGTAGATGCAACTAATTCTACGTCAAGCACACAACACACAGGTCCGTGATGAATCTTGGATTCATCACTCTAAATCTCATTTATTAAGCTCAATTCCCTCAAAATCAACAGCATATCTGCATCTATTCTGCATAATTAGCATTCATGCATGTTTTCATAAAAATGGCATTTTATTCATAATTTCTGCACAAAATAAGAAGCCAAAAATCCAAGCCACAGTTGACCTGTAAATAGCCTAACTTCTCATATTTTTAACCCATTCATGCTAACTCCGAATGATACGAAACGACTCCACCGTGTACACATCACTAACATGAATAAATGAAAAATACAAAAAAATCACTAACCCTGATAAGTGGACCAAAAACCCAAACCCTAATTTCGGGATTTTCGGACTAAAAGCCACATATCTTCCCCATCCAGTGTCTGATTTGATCCTACTTACTTTTGAACTAATGCACATTCAATTACCTTCAAAACAAGACCAAGTTCAAGTAAATCAGAGCTCGTATGTGAAAGTTGGGTTTTGGGCCTCTTTTGTACAATGTATATTTTCGCAGCTTTTGACCTTGTATTTTATGCATATATTTTCTTAGATTATAAAAATCCAAAAAAATAGATTTAGATGTCTTTTATTTATCTTTAATTTTTCCATATTTTTCCGAATTTTTATCTTGTTTAAAAATAACAAAAAAATAGAAAACCCAAAAATCTAGGTATTCTATGTACATGGGATACCCCAAAAATTCACTTTTTACATTTGACTGTTGGCTTTGATGTCTTCATGAAAGTTGTAGATCTCGTCGAGACGAGCATTTTTCATGAAGAAATTTTTTCGATCCAAGGTCATTTGCTATTTCTTTTTTATTTTACAAAAAGATTTTTTTCTTCGATTTTTCTGGTGCTGACACGTGTCAGTCCCAGAGGCCGCCACGTATCATCGGATTTTGGGCTTTTTAAACATTCGTTTTTCTAAAAATAAAAAAATAATAATAAAATAAATAAATAAATAAATAAATATAAATAAGAAGCCCGCACGTGCGTCGCACGTGCCTCGCCTCTTGTCTCTTTCACCCGCCACGTGGCGTGGTTCCAGCCGTTCGATCTCGGCCGATCGAACGGCTGGGGACCCGTCTTCTTCCCTACACCCCTTTGACCACTCCGTCGCACTCCTCGCAACCGCCTCCCCAATCTCGCGCCGCCAACAACCTTCCCCGCCTTCGCCGCGAACCTCGCAACCGCCGCCCCGTTCATCTCGCACCGGCCACTCGATCTTCCCTCTCAACCTATAAAAGAACCTCGCCGCCACCGTTCCCCGCATCCGCCGTTGGCCTCCACGAAGGGTGGTGGTGACAGCCCGCGTCTTCCATCTCCGGCGAGATCCGGCCGCTCCTCCACGGCCGTCGTAGCCCGCAACCCTGTGCTGCTCTGCCCGAGCTCCACTGCCGCGTCGAGCCTACGACCATCTGCTACGCCTCCCAACTCCAAATAGTTCATCTCCGCCTTGCGCCATCGAGCATCGCCAACTCCGCCGTCTTCTTCGACAACTACAACTCCTCCGCCTTCGACGACTGCGCCTCGCCGCCATCGACATTGACGATATCTCCGCCGCTACTTCTTCGACATCCTCCACCGCCAGAAGCCTCCTCCTGCTGAGGCCTCCGCCGCCTCTCTCTCACGCCGAAGGCCGAGCGCTCCGAGCCCAAGGCCCTCCCACGTGAGGCGCACGTGCGGGAGGGAACACCCACATCAGCGTGACGTCAACCCAGGTCACGTGCTTTGCACGTGACCGTGGGTAATTTACACGCACGCCCCCGGTCCTCCTCCATATTGCGCCAGAGTCCACGCCAGCCAGAGGTCACGTGTAGAGCACGTGACCCCTTGGCGAATTTGTAATATCACCCCCATAAGTATTGGTAATTGCGCTTAGGTCCCCCATTGTTCTGCATTTTTATTTTTATTTATTTATTTAAATTGCATATTTACCCCTGTGTTCCCCCGTAACTTTGGACCTTTTTATTGCATTATTTTATTTATTTAAAAATAGCACTTTGTTCATCGCTTAATTCTCTACATTGTGAGCTACTGTGGATATTTTTCTGATTAATACTTAATTAATAATTAACTCTTTTGTGGAAAATTGCGAACTTTACCCATGTCATGCTCTTCAATTTTTATTTGATTAACCGGAGCTTTAAAAATCCTTGAAAAATCATATATTGTAGAGATTGTTGTGCTTAACATTGTGCCAAAAATATTTGCATTTGCATGCATAATTTGCTTTATAAAAATCATTTTGCATATTTCACTATTTAATTTTTAATAGGTATTAGATCTAGCATTTTTGAGGTTTAGGATTTTTTTTGGGATCAATAACCTAGTGGTAGATTTTAGATAATTTTGGTCCTCGAAAATAATGGGTTTAGTATTTATTATAATTAAATATTGAAAATCATTCTGTTTGCATTCAAAAATTCATAAAAAATTCTGTTTGCATCCAAAAATTCCAAAAAATTAAAATGCACTAAGTTTGTCATAATTATCATCTCGGCCAAGTTTCATATTTTTCGGACACTGTTTGATCGAATTTTACTTTTTAGTCCCTAAAATAGGCCGAATTTGCATTGTGTATCCATTATTGCATTGAAAAATTCCAAAAAAAGACCGCCTCAAAAACCGAGCACGAAATTGGATAGACACAACTCTAGGTTGTTCCTTTGCCTCCTTGTGATCGACATTGGGATTTGCCCAAGTAAAATAAATATAAAAACCACTTGATTAAAATTGATTAAAAATTTGTGGTTAATTCTTGACCGTTTCCGATCGCCGCCTACAACGAACGACATTTATTATTTTCACGCACAAAGATTAAAAACAACATCTCTTAAAGCGGCATTTATGGAATCGTCAGATGGCGCCGTTGCCGGGGAGGCAAACGGCTTAGTTTTGTGTTTTGACATTTTTTCATTCGGTTTTCCGCATTCAGGTAGTCTGACCCCCGAAATTTTCATTGTGAATACCATTTTATTTCCAGCATTTATTTTATTATTTTTTGAGTCACTCTCTTACATCCTCTCTCTTATTTTTCTTGCGAGGTACCCGGCGTACATGGAGCGGTTTTCAAGAAACCGACGCATCTTCACCGACATCCGAGAGAGCCGCAATTAATCTAAGATCGAGTCGAGTCGTGAGAGAGAGTAGAGTCTAGGTTTTTAATTTATGCAATTTTATTTACTTGCTCATTTACAGCGGTGTCCGTTTGGACTCTCGCGCATGTAAAAAAGACCTTGAACTTTTCTGTGGTGTGTCGTGGCCTGTTTCACTCTCCGGTGAGGGTGGGGCCGACTTGACTGGTGACTAGGATAGACATGCACATACGGATCTCAGAGCATTCTTACTTTTTGATTGTGCTCGTAGGATCTTAAGCCACACTAGACTTTAATCAAGACGCACATAGATCGTTCAATTTAGCCAAATTTAACTCAATTCTTCCCGCTAATAGAACTTTCTGCTTAGGTGCGGTTTTTATCGGCTTGCATACATATAGAATAATTTTTCAATTCTGTCTAGCATCCCACATGAAGATTGCGAGGAGGCACTGTAAGTCTTCTAACTGAGCATTCATCATAGTTTTCCGCGTGCCTCGGCTTTTCCCGACTTTCTCCCTCTTGTTTTATCACATAAATCTAAAGGAAATTGGGACTGGACGATAGACGTGTATTTGTGTTCATCTAAATTCTTCAGTGATCACCTAATTAAAATTGGGACTGCTAAATATAGCCGATCAAAATAACCCATAAAATCAAGAATTTCTGCGGGAGAGCAACCCTGACCTTGTATGTTTCTATTTTTCTAAGTGAGCGAGAGACGACACTTAAGTCTAGAGCCCAAATCCGAAATTTCAGCTTGCTAAATTCCTGCCAAGATTGATTTATCACCAACTAAAATTGAAAAGATAATAGCCGAACTCTTACGGCTTCATTGTGTGCGTTGGTGAACCCAGGGTTTGAATGGTGTTTGCATTGGTGTGCGTGAACCGATTTCAAGATCAATAGCCGCACATTTGATTTCTCTTGACTATCCCGTGCAATCATCTCTCTCCTTTCTTGATTTAAAATTCACCATGGAATTCTTGACCAATAACTCTTGCAGACCCAACCCCTCATTCCTTTCAGCTCTGTCAAAAATAGCCGAACGTTTATCCGAGAATCCATCAGAGCTATACTATGAAAATGAATTCGTATCGGTTAGACCCAAAACACCTCCCCCTCAACCACCAATAAATCCATCTCCTTCTGCTAATCCGACCTGTTTCATGAATGACAACCCTTTGTATTCAGAGCAGACAAACCAACAAATGATTGGGGGCTCTACTTCTTCATTTAATCCTCTTTACGATGATCATACAATTCATCCCTCATATTCGGTAAATGTCAATCCATCATTCATGGAAGAAGATAACCGCATGATCGAATTGAACACTTCTTCACCTCTTCCATCAATCTTGAACACCAAAGAAAAATCATTATCTTGGATTGAACATAACAACCCCCTCTTCACTCATACAGAGGATTGGGCCGACGACATAGGATCACAACTCCCCTTGGACCAACTCCACTTACCTAGACCATATGAGCAGCCACCTTCCATGATTATTGAGGAAATACTTTCAGAAAATGATGATCGTATATCGGATATTTCAAGATACCCCTCTCCTAGTACATATAGAAAAATGGAAGAGGACATTCAATTACAAAAACATACCCCAACTGCTCCCATACTTGGCCAAGAAGAGATTTTGGAGAATATTTTGAGGATGAATAAGAAATTTGATTTAATGGAGGATAAATTTCAAGAACTTGCCGATCGATTAATCTCTAGCAGCTCGGATATAAAAATGAATGAGGAAATGATTGGATCTAAGATTGAAAATTTTGAGGATATTCAGGGACCTAGGGATTATTCTGAGAATTTCACTTCTACATCTTACTCCCTTAGAAATGACTATGCAGCGGACTATCACCCTGAACACCAGAGCGGCAGAGCCCCTTTTCATCTGAAGAACTCTCCACACCCCCACACCACCCAGAAAATACCAAAAAAATGGAAATATTTGAAAACCACAAAAAATTGAAAATTTAGAAAATTTCATAAAAAATTGAGACTCAAGACGATCTGAGGAATTTGGATCCAACTGTACGGGAAGCAATAGGAAAGAAATTGATTTTCAACTTCCCTTTCTACAGGTCATTGAACACTTCCTTGATCTTAAAGGATTTGTAACGGACAAGTTAACGATGAAAAAGTCGGGCAGGATTAGAACAAAGACCGAAAGACATATCTTGTCAATGGCCTCCTCCTTGGTGTTGAGGAGAAAAACCAAGAGCCGCATAGTGAAGCGGTTGCCTAGATTTGACTGTGAAATCAAAGACATATTTTTCACCCATGCTCGGATTGATGACGATTCACCGATTAATATCCTCCCGACCTCTGTATTTCACGAACTCAAACTCGGATCGATTCGGAAGATACGAAAGATTATTCAATTGGCGGACCGATCAATAAAACGGCCGAGAGGAACCATTTCTGTCATCATGAAATTCCAAGGTGCTCTGCTCAGAGTAGAATTCATGATCATTGATATTGAGCATCAAGGAGAATTCACCCAGTCTCCAATCATTCTTGGAAAGCCGTTCTTGGCATTGGCCAAGGCAATTATTGACTGTGAGACTCGGGAAATCAATTTCACATCATTGGAAGCACTTAGATCTGACCATATCTTTGAGGAACCACGATCTTCTGAGGCAACCCACGGTCCCCGATAACCATAACCATGAAGCGGTAGAAGAGCCCTACCTCGCAGCCACACCTGAGATAGCGGTTGTTGATGAGACTATTGGTTTAGAAAATCTCCCCCCTGCTCCATTCCCAGCCGCTCTCACCATGGAGAATCATGTATATGAATCATATGATCCGGAGACTTATGCATGGGCACACCCTGGATCAACCCACTCTGACTACATGGATTACATCAACTTGACACAGGAATGCTCCAACATCGAATCAAGTGAGAAAGAACATGCAGACACTCTCCCCAATATTTCAATTCCCACGGATCTCAAAATAGATAAATCCTTCTACTACGATCCTGAAACATATAAATGGTCACACCCTGGAGCAACATTTTCTGAATATCTTGACCAAATCATCCCAAATCGAGAGTGCTCAAACATTCGAGAGATTAAGAACAAGCACACAGACCAAACACCAACCAAGGAGAATTTCAATGGCTATTCATCTGGATACTCAAGTGAACCGACACCTTCACGAAGAAATAAAAAGAGAGTCGCCTTTGACCTTTCGGAAGAGGAATCAGTTGATGATCCCTCATCAGGTCCGAAAAAGATGGTCTACATGAGTGAAGTCTGTTCGCCAGCCCTAAAGCCATATCTTCGTAAGGATCCAAAATTCAATCCTCGTTGGACAACTCCCGTTCCTAACTACTACTCATCCAAAGCTGATGCTCCTGCCCTCTTCAAGTACACTGGAATTCTTTCGTATGAACTGACTGAGACAGGTGCTTCTGAGCTATCATCTGAGGACAAACCGATTGACCCCAAGAAGGAACGAATTCTGGGGAAACAATTGAAGAAACAAAGAGACATGCAGACTTGGAGTATGTCCACTTTCAAATACTACTCCTCTGAGGATAACCCTGATGGTGGATATCTTTCATCTGACTCAAACACTTCATCTATTATCCATCATGATTTTTCTGAGGATAACTCTGATCATAGTTGGGAATCATATGCCTCATCTCCATCTCATCATTATGATCTCCCACCGCAGGCTCACAAGAAGATCAGCCGAAAACCGCCTTAATCATTCGGCTACCCACCCTCCCTCCCGACCACATCGGTCTCCTTGTACAGCTTCTTCCTCTACTTAAGCCAAGGCCTATGTATAGGGGGATACCAATGCCATTTGTATATACCATTTCTCTCATCACACTCCTTCTCCCGACCGCTCCATTTCCACCCTTCTTCCATACTTAGGCTGTCCAGAGCCTAAGTATAGGGGGAAGCGACACCCACATGTATATACTCTCTTCATCCACATATCCCGACCGCTTCATTTTCCCGCTCTTCTTCTATACTTATAATGTTTGCAGTCTAAGTATAGGGAGGTGAACCATTGTATATAAATTCCTAACTCTCTTACGCTTAGCCCGAGCTATGTCTTCATTACGCTTTTTGTGCTCTGAGGACACAACACTCGCTAAGTATAGGGGGTATGTATATATACTTTGTATATATTTTACCCATATCTCGTACTTTCACGTAAGTCTATATGTATTTACGGGGTGGGTAATCTATTTGAAAAAAACACAACAAACAAAACAAAAGAAAAGAAAAAAAGGAGAGATTTCTACTAACACTGACTTGCCCAAAATTTTTGAAAAAAATGCTTTCTTATTTCATCTTTGCACGCACACACGCAAAAAAAAATTGTGTGTCTGCATTTCACACACCTGCACTTCATCCAGCATCACATGCATCTGCATCTGTGAAAAGTCATTGGGTTCTGAACCAAGTTATGAGCAGAAACCGAGAGTGGCCTAGACTTGACCTTAATCCACCTAATTTTCAGAGGAACTTCACCGAGAAATAGGATTTTAAGAGCTTCATGTCTTTTGACTTAATTCTTTAAGTTCCACATAACAATGTGCGGTGTTTGACTCTTAGTGTCTAACCTGGTCTCTTCATTCTGGGTACAACTCTGGAATAGGGAATTAATTTGAACTCTCTCACTATGCACTTAGCTCAACTCAGATGGGATGTTGGAAGACTGTGTGAGTCTCTTTTCTGGTAGCGTGGAAATCTAAAGACCGGAGTACGGGTTGAAATAAAGCTTCGGAAAAGGGATGGACGACTGGGCACAATTTTTTCTAAGACCCCAAAAAATGTACGGAACAAAAAGATTCTATATCCGTAGGGGCACAACAAGATCCAAGCAGAACCACTGAATATTCCAAATCCAAAGAAGCACTACCAGATAACATCTGACCAAAAAGGTCCAAGCTTCAAGAAACCTGCAGATCTTGGTGAAGACTTGGCTACACTGGCCATCTTCACAAGGAGAGGTGACTACACTGGCCACCCTCCAATTCTTTTCCCCTTCTTCTAACTTCTCTCCCCTTTCGATTGTGAACACAACACGACAGACCTTAGAAGGAAATACCTGACTCCCCGAGGACGAGTTATTAGAGAGGAGAGGAGCATGGTAGTCCGGCATTCTGGATGGGAAGAGCTAAAACCCTTCACACACATGAATCGGTTATTCAATGTTCATAGGGTATACCTTGGGAAGAGGATTGATCTAAGATGACTTCTGAGCCGAAACTGTGACAATGATGTGTAGAACTTGAGGGCTGTTGATTTTAAAATTCTAAGTCTCACAGAAGTTCCGACACACTATTAATCTAAAGGTCGAGTTTAGTTTCACTTTCACATTCAGTTCATGGTCTTGGTATGGAACCCAATCTCATTTCACTTCATGGCATTTCTTTTTGATGCTCAGGGACGAGCATGGTTTAAGTATAGGGGGATGATGAATCTCAGATTCATCACTCTAAATCTCATTTATTAAGCTCAATTCCCTCAAAATCAACAGCATATCTGCATCTATTCTGCATAATTAGCATTCATGCATGTTTTCATAAAAATGGCATTTTATTCATAATTTCTGCACAAAATAAGAAGCCAAAAATCCAGGCCACAATTGACCTGTAAATAGCCTAACTTCTCATATTTTTAACCCATTCATGCTAACTCCGAATGACACAAAACAACCTCCACTGTGTACACATCACTAACATGAATAAATGAAAAATACAAAAAAATCACTAACCCTGATAAGTGGACCAAAAACCCAAACCCTAATTTCAGGATTTTCGGACTAAAAGCCACATATCTTCCCCATCCAGTGTCTGATTTGATACTACTTACTTTTGAACTAATGCACATTCAATTACCTTCAAAACAAGACCAAGTTCAAGTAAATCAGAGCTCGTATGTGAAAGTTGGGTTTTGGGACTCTTTTGTACATTGTATATTTTCGCAGCTTTTGACCTTGTATTTTATGCATATATTTTCTTAATTTATAAAAATCCAAAAAAAAATTAGATTTAGATGTCTTTTATTTATCTTTAATTTTTCCATATTTTTCCGGATTTTTATCTTGTTTAAAAATAACAAAAAATTAGAAAACCCAAAAATCTAGGTATTCTATGTACGTGGGATACCCCAAAAATTCAGTTTTTACATTTGACCGATTTTGGCTTTGATGTTTTCATAAAAGTTGTAGATCTCGTCAAGATGAGCATTTTTAGTGAAGAAATTTTTTCGATCCGAGGTCATTTGCTATTTCTTTTTGATTTTACAAAAGATTTTTTCTTCGATTTTTCTGGTGCTGACACGTGGCAGCCCCAAAGGCCGCCACGTGTCATCGGATTTTGGGCTTTTTAAACATTAGTTTTTCTAAAATAATAATAATAATAATAATAAAATAAAAAATAAAAAATAAATAAAAAGCCCGCATGTGGGTCGCACGTGCCTCCCAGGCACGTGCTCCGCACGTGCCTCGCCTCTTGCCTCTTTCACCCGCCACGTGGCGTGGTTCCAGCCGTTCGATCTCGGCCGATCGAACGGCCAGGGACCCATCTTCTTCCCTAATCCCCTTTGACCACTTCGTCGCACTCCTCGCAACCGCCTCCCCAATCTAGCGTCGCCAACAGCCTTCCCCGCCTTCGCGCGAACCTCGCAACCGTCGCCCCGTTCATCTCGCACCGGCCACTCGATCTTCCCTCTCAACCTATAAAAGAACCTCGCCGCCACCGTTCCCCGCATCCGTCATTGGCCTCCACAAAGGGCGGTGGTGACAGCCCGCGTCTTCCATCTCCGGTGAGATCCGGCCGCTCCTCCACGGCCGTCGCAGCCCGCAGCCCTGTGCTGCTCTGCCCAAGCTCCGCTGCCGCATCGAGCCTACGACCATCTGCTAAGCCTCCCAACTCCGAAGTTCATCTCCGCCTTGTGCCATCGAGCATCGCCAACTCCGCCGTCTTCTTCGACAACTACAACTCCTCCGCCTTCGATGACTACGCCTCGCCGCCATCGACATCGACGACATCTCCGCCCTACTTCTTCGACAGCCTCCACCGCCAGAAGCCTCCTCCCGCTGAGGCCTCCTCCGCCTCTCTCTCACGCCGAAGGCCGGGCACTCCGAGCCCGAGGCCCTCCCACGTGAGGCGCACGTGCGGGAGGGAACGCCCACGTCAGCGTGACGTCAACCTAGGTCACGTGCTTTGCACGTGACCGTGGGTAATTTACACGCACGCCCCCAGTCCTCCTCCATATTGCGCCAGAGTCCACGCCAGCTAGAGGTCACGTGCAGAGCACGTGACCCCCTGGCGAATTTGCAATATCACCCCCATAAGTATCGGTAATTGCGCTTAGGTCCCCCACTGTTCTGCATTTTTATTTTTATTTATTTATTTAAATTGCATATTTACCCCTGTGTTCCCCCATAACTTTGGACCTTTTTATTGCATTATTTTATTTATTTAAAAATAACACTTTGTTCATCGCTTAATTCTCTACATTGTGAGCTACTGTGGATATTTTTCTGATTAATGGTTAACTAATAATTAACTCTTTTGTGGAAAATTGCGAACTTTACCCATGTTATGCTCTTCAATTTTCATTTGATTAACCGGAGCTTTAAAAATCCCTGAAAATCATATATTTGTAGAGATTGTTGTGCTTAACATTGTGCCAAAAATATTTGCATTTGCATGCATAATTTGCTTTATAAAAATTATTTTGTATATTTCACTATTTAATTTTTAATTGGTATTAGATCTCACATTTTTGAGGTTTAGGATTTTTTTGGGATCAATCACCTAGTGATAGATCTTAGCTAATTTTGATCCTCGAAAATAAGTAGGTTTAGTATTTATTATAATTAAATATTGAAAATCATTCTGTTTGCATTCAAAAATTCATAAAAAATTCTCTTTGCATCCAAAAATTCCAAAAAAATTACAGTGCACTAATTTTGTCATAATTATCATCTCGACCAAGTTTCGTATTTTTCGGACACTGTTTGATCGAATTTTACTTTTTAGTCCCTAAAATAGGCCGAATTTGCATTGTGTATCTATTATTGCATTGAAAAATTCCAAAAAAAAGACCGCCTCGAAAATCGAGCACGAAATTGGATAGACACAACTCTAGGTTGTTCCTTTACCTCCTTGTGATCGACCTTGGGACTTGCCCAAGTAAAATAAACATAAAAACCACTTGATTAAAATTGATTAAAAATTTGTGGTTAATTCTTGACCGTTTCCGATCGCTGCCTACAACGAACGACATTTATTATTTTCACGCACGAAGATTAAAAACAACATCTCTTAAAGCGACATTTACGGAATCGTTAGTCCGTGACCACACAACATTGGTCAAAACATGCCCATGTGTTCCCAAAGTCCAATCATGTTTAATTACAATGGGGTTCAGTAGACCCCCGATAAATATTCCAAAATTTTAAACCTAGTCAACTCTCTCTCACAACTTCGAAATAAAAAAATCTTTACAGACCTTTAGATTGTTTCTTAGAAATGCTTCGAGCGAGATCTATGGAGATAAACTAGGCGATTGGCATATGTAGTAAGAGAGATATGCAACGAATATAATAATGTGAGAAAAATAAAATAAATGTGAAAGAAAATTAACACAAAGATTAGTAGAGCAAAAATTAATTATAACAATTATTTTAAACCATAGAGGATACATTGTTCTCTAACAACGATGTCATTTGATGAATCGATTTCTACCACTCTTAAAAATGTAGAATTATTGTAGTATAGAAAGATAAAAAATGAGTGATAAAAATCACAACTTTGAATATGCGTAAAATTTACGTGGTAAGTGTACCAAGGTCAAACTCAAAGAGCAACGAGGCTTTAGTTGTGTGGTTCAATTTAATATATGTATTTAATTAATTGTAATGATAATTCCTGTGCCATAAAATATTGTAAGATGAATGAGTTAAAAGTAAACGAGAAAATGCGGTAGAGAGTATACACGTCTTTATGAATTTTAATCCCCAATAGTATGATAAATGAAATATATATAGAATTCACATATCTAAGATAGAATCCAAGAACTTTTGTTCAATTCAATTCCTAGTTGCAAGTAAAAATATCAATATTCCAAATGTTTAAAGATCAAATAAAGCCATAATAATTCCCAAGCTCCTTGCAATAATTAATTCCTTAAATAGTGATGTTTAAACCATCAATAATATCATAGAAATTAATTAATCTAGCCTCCTCAATTGAGTCCTTACGTAGAGATAAAATTCCTCAAAATGAAAAAATATGTCCCATAAAACATGCATGAATCAATTTTGTCCTAAAAAAATCAGTTAATAAATGTATATGATTTGTGAAGTAAAGGTTGAATGAACGAGCGTACAAGCCTCAAAATGGAATAAAATTCACAATATTTAGATAAAAGTTGAGAAAGACATTAGTTTAACATTTTGGGGACTAAAATGCAATATAAATATGAGTTTCTATGATAAAATAATCAAGATAGGGACTTGTCTGCAAATTTCAAAACTCGTTAAGTCTTCCTTCGTAATTTACCCCCTTGGTTATGAGTGATTTTCATAAGGAGAGGGGCCCATGGTGCAAAAATCCCCTGCCCACATCAAAGGTCCAATCGAGGTTGGGAGGCTCAGGTGGGATTTAATCAAACAGCTGGGAGGCCTCCCTCCTGTTATGATCCTCCGATGTCCGTACCTTTAGGTCATGTTCGGCTTAGGGGTTAAACCCCCCCTTTGGGGTGTTTACCCCCACAAACCTCTCTTTTTCTCTCTCTTGTGGGACCTACATTTCGTCTATTTTTTATTACATTAAATAAATCATTTTTCTTTTATCTATTCCAAAAAAATAATATATTATACCATCATATCATCTAAAAAATATAAACAACTCAATTTTTACCTACTTTTTCAAACTCCAATACAACCACATCATAATAACTACTCACTTTTTCAAACTTCAATACAGTCATATCACAATAAATCCACAACAAACCCACCCCTAATTTAACCCTCTATCCAAACATCAAAAGACAAAAATGGGTTACCCCCTACCGGTTTACCCCGTGTAACCCGCGTACCAAACACACCCTTAGGGCGGAGGATGGGGAGCTTATTCCTCGTTGGCTTTGTCGTGGATCTGCGATGGTTGAAGCTCGAGCTCAATGGCAGAGCTCATGTGGTCAGAATTTCCTGCCAGCTGCCATCAATGGAGGGTGGAGCTCTTGTCTGATCTCCAACAATCAATGGAGGGTGGAGTTCTTGGCGGATCCCCAACGATCGATGGAGTGCCCGGTGAAGGATGGGGTGAATCTCGGTGCTCCGCCTAAATGGGTATCCTAGTAAGGGAATGCCCTCTTTCAGATGAGATATCATAGGTGAATGTCTCTAAAGGGGCTGGTTGATTCTATTTTATGCAGGTAAAGGGGTCGTTGGCTCATAAAGCTCTTTCGGGAGAGATCTTTAACCTACAGGTGTTAGCAAAAGAAAGGAAGGAAGAGGGGGTGTGGAACTCCAATGAAGGTGGAGGATTGGAGATTGATGCTTTAACCATTGCGATACCGGGGGTGATGGGGGGGTCTGATAGATAGGACCGAGTCTGAAGGAGAGGTGAGGTGATTTAGCCATCGAATCGATGGATGAGTTGGGTTTTGCTTACACGAGAGGAGACAAAGAAGCAGGAATCAGAGGAAAAGAGATGAGAGGAGGATACCTGAGGGTGTACTATGATCAAAGGAGGAGGATCGACTTGCACGGAAGAAGGAGAGAGCAGAGAGGGTCGTTTGATGGAGGAGCTTAAGCTCCTGGGTCCTTTCTCAAGATCTTCGATGAGGATAACTCGATCTCTACAACTATTACACGACTGAGAAAGTAGTTGTGGATCACAACAATCACAAACCCGTCGTCACTCAGAGATGGTGATGCCCACTACTACTGTTACTGGAGGAGGAGTCTGGGTTGGGAGTGAAAGATATCAAATGGTGGATGGGTGATACAACATGAGGTCCAAGTGTTCAATGACAAATTTAAAAGCTCGGCGAAGGTGGTGGTGATGGGGAGGTTACATGCAATGGGTTAAGCAGGTGAGTAATTGAGGGATATGATGGGAATGTAAGGGAGGAAATGGGTCACACGAGGTCTAGAGGCATAATGGACGACGGATGGGTTAGTTGACCATAGGTGAATGTGAGGCAACACGTGATTGGATTGCAGAGATGATGTGGACCAGAGATAGGAAGGGCATGGAAGCAACTGCGTGCATCAATGGGGAGGTGGCTAGGGGGTGACTATTGGCCTCAAGAAATAAAATATAGAAAATAAGATAATAACTAAAAGGTAGAGTCAAATAAAAATGTGCTAAATATGAAAGTTGATAGTTCGACGAGATCTTCAACTATAATGAAGGATCCAAGAGTAAAAGAGGTCATCTGTACAAAATGTTATTTTTGTATAAGTATTAATTTGCCAATTAATCCCCATATTTTATGTTTTATATTTTCATTTGGTTTTATTAAGGATTAATATATAAACACCATTTACAACATTAATCTATTTTGATGGATTTTTATAAGTAGAAAAAAGATGAAATAAAATCAACAAAGATGAAATATATACACTATATATAAAGTCAGATGTTATGTTTTTATTTTATGATTTTTTCGTATTTTAATTCTTTATGTCAAGTTTGCAAATGATTCAAAGAATACAATGAAAAGGAATTAAGTTAAATTAGTAGTTTTTATTCATAAAAAAATAAGTACAAATTCAAGGACTTTGAGAGTTCATTTATACATGAGAGTTAACCTTAATTTTATGTTATATTAGTAGGGTAAATTAACTTATTTTAGATGGTTTATTTAGTGAATTACTAAGGATATTTTGCTAAGATCCTCGTATAAAGTAGATGAATCATGTATTCATCACTGTCATTAGATCTTTATAATCATCGATGGTATTAACAAAATTGATTAAGGATACTGGTGGTCATTAAGCTTATTGATCATGGTTAATGAATATTAATCACAATTTAATAAATGTTAATCATATCTAAGAATAATTAATAACGATCGATACTAATTTGTTTCAATGAGCGTTAATGAAGCGTCGTTAGCGAAACCATGGAGTTCATGATAAGCTTTGGGAAATAATGAGCTGCAAAATCATTGTATTGAAGGGAACCACGGTTTTTGGAAAAAAAATGGATGAAAACCATGGATTCTAAACCATGATTTCCAGGGCTTGGGATCACATAATTACCCTTCTAATTCTTTACAACATTCATTCAACCACCACTGTCCAAGGGCTAGGGTTGAGAGGTTGTGAGAAGGGGAGGGAGGCAGAGAAGTGACACTATTGAAGCACTGTAGAGAAGAAGATGAGAAGGAAGATGGAGCGATCTTCTCCTCGACAGCTTCAGGAAGGAGGTAAGTAGGTTTTTATATTTACTTGTCTTCTTTTGAAGACTTATGTTTTTTTAGTTTCTTAGATATAAGGGGAAACTCTAACAACATTTTCCTTGGAATATCCCTTGATATAAGGGAAACTCTATCGAAATTTTCCTTTGAATGTCACATAATATAATAGAAAACTCTATTGAAATTTTGAGAGAATTCGCATTCATTGTTTATGGTTTGCGTTCGTCATTTGTTTTTCATGCTTTTGACTTGTAAAGGGAATTCATTCATTTCAGGAGCCATCAAACCTCTTATTGAACATGAGACTAAGTAAATTGACACCATATGAAAAGTTACATGAATGTGTAATGGAATGCCTCCTCTTTTCTATTGGATTTTCATTTTAAATAAAAATAATTTTATTGATTGTATGTTCTTCATTCAAAGTATGCCAACATGCTTATTTGCAAATGTAGAGATGATGATCGTGATTCCCACAAAAATTTTGATATAATTGAATTGATGTGGTGATGCATACCTATAAATGTTATGGTTCCTAAAAATACGGTAATTTAGATCTTCTATATATATATATATATCACATCTTAGTATTTGTATATGTATCTATACGCAACTCGGGATAGAGAAATCAAGATAGATATTTATGCATCCAATTGTATCATGTGATATTAATATGATTTAATCGGATCTAATAATATGTTATGTTCTACGCTTAAGATGAGTTGGAGTAGATATTACAGGTCGAGCATGCAACATGTAGACTTATCAAAAGCGCATTCGTATGGAAGGCCAAACCTAAGCGATACACAATTGCCCATATATGTTGAACACGTGTAGTATTTTTTTTTGCAATATATGACACTCGGTTTCCATTCGATGGATTGACTGACTGAATATTTGATCGTGTCAGTGTGGATGCACACGCGGTTCCACAATGGCTGAAGCACGATAACATGTTTTTTTGAAGCCACTAGAATAGGCGATTACATGTTATTACTCTCTGATTTTAAGTAACCAAGTCCTCAATGACGATGTGCTTCTTTGTTTGACGGGTTAAGGGTTTGGAGATTTTAAATAATGAAATAAAAGAAAACTGTCACGATAGTATTGGAGAATTGGTTGAGGCGACATACAATTGTATAAGCTCATCAGATCAATGTAACTTCTAATCCCGAAGTATCCACAACTTTAGAGTTTATGAGAGGTGAGGTAAACCACCGATACTAATTCCCGATGTGGGATGGAATGAATATGACTTCATGTGAAGAAATGGATTTTTAAGAATAATAAGCTTTGTTTACTTATCATACCTGCTTACTTCCTATTACTTGCTTAGCAGTGTCTAATCATTACCCTATAATTTCTGAAGCCCAACATTCACCGATGAGCCATCACCCAGACTTTAAGTAGCGAGCCACCTACCCACCCAATATTAGTCATTTCTAAGGAAGTAGTTATTTTCTGTTCTTTACTTTTAGCTTGATGTACATGTAAACGAAAAAAGTGGGATTGTTTGTTGTGTAAGCTTTATTTTATTAATAGAAATTGTGGGATGCTTTCTCTGTAGAAATTTTATTGCAACATGTTTTTGAATGCCAGTTTTTATTACTGGAAAAACTTATTGTTGAGTAACCAGATATGATACAATCTGATGATCCGTTAAACTTCAACGCCTCATGGAATTAGGTTATCGATGAGTGTGAGATGGGACCCAATAGGATATGTGCTCGGGCGTGGGTTGCTGATGAATGCAAAAAAGGCATCTTTAATAATCTAATATTGTTGTATAGGAGGCAAATTACGGTAAAAAATCACAATCTTTTAGTGTTGTGGAGAATTTTTGCTTGTAAAGTATACCAAGGTCGAACACAGGGACACGGGCCTCTTCATCTATTTGTAAAAAATTATTGATTATTTCTTGAGTGATTATTTTCTAATCTTAGGACTTTATATGTGTATGCAGACCAATACACAACACAGAATGATATGCAAATATATCATGCAAATAAAATGATGCAGAAATAGAGTAGTATGATGCATGCACTTATTTTTCTTTAGTTTTAAATGTAATTAAAGGAGATGCATGTGAATGATATGCATGCAGACAAAAATATGTCCTAAAAATGTCAAATCATCGAGCAATCAAATAAGCATTGAACTCAGAATCAAATTGCGCAATAAGGGTGATTAATGGTATTGAAATAGTAAGCAGGAGACACTATATATAATACAAGAATTATCAACTATAATTCAGTGTCGAATCATGAAATAAGGGATGTCATTATATAAAGGAGAAAACTACCAACAAAATGGAACTGAGATCAACTGAAACAGAGTTCGAATGCTCAAGATATGAATAAAACAATACAAGGGCATAATTGTAATAAAAATGCATGAAAAATAACGGATAAATATCACAACTAGCCCCATAGAGGGACTTATTTGTAATTAATAAAAGTTGGAGGGGCCCAAATGTAAATTTCTCTTATGCATAGGGCATTTTTACAATTTCTTACAATCAGCAGGACCTCCCTGTAATTTGTCAAGGCATGCACATGATGCATGCACACTTGGACCTATATATAAATCTGAAGAACTTGGAGGGCTTCAGTGTAATTTTCCTAGCCCGCGTGCGCCATGCATGTGCGTAGGGTAGGCAACAGGTGGGGCCGTGACTCGGGATACGCGGTGGCTGTTGGCGATTCGAGGGGCGGCTTGATCTGCCCGAGCCTGTAGGGTTGGCGTGAAGGCTCGGGTCATCATCTGGGTCGTCTAAGCGATTCAGTTGCACGGTAACTACTTCTTCTTGCTCCGCCACTCCTACCGGAGCGGGTTATGCTATGGTGAGATACCCAAAGCTCCTCCCTACTTCTCCTTCTAGGCTGAAGCTCCAGAACGAACCCTAGAGTGTTGGTGAAGAGAATCCAAGGGAGGAAAAGGTGCTGGGAAATTGGGAAGTCAGTGATAACATGAGCTTGTCGGAGGGAACACTCCATATCAGAGTTGCGATGTTGGCTATGACTATTGAAGCAAAATGGTACCTGTAATGTTAGGATAGTTGAAGCGAGTAGCGTGTGCGCGTTGTGACTGATATGGAGGCATGTGGGCGGCGTAGGAGGTGAAGGCATGACACTTCCTCTATCGTTGACGATGGAGGAAATGGATTCAGGCGGGAGGGGTTCTGGAGAAGGGAGAAGGTGGCGAAGGTCATCAATGGGTGGCGATGCTTTGGAGATGGTCAGACATCAGAATGGATGCGAGTGTTAGTGGTATTAATTTAGAGAAAATGAAGGGAATAAAGGTGATAAAGGTATCTGGTCGGAGAAGGGGAATTGGTGGAGGAATCAACATGTGTTGAGATTCTTGCGAAGCTACGGTCATCGCTCAACCTGGGCGACTGCTCCAGGGGGCTCAACGGTGGTTGGGTCACCGTGACATGGTCGGAGAGTACCATGGGTCAACACCGGGGCAAGGGTCATCGTCGCCTCACGAATTAGCCCCTCCATTGTCACCAGAGGGGCGACGGAAGAGGGGTCTATGCCCGTTGATTGGTGGACGGAGATGAAGGGAGGCAACGACAGGGTACTTAAGGTTGGGGGTCGGCGTTACATGTGAGGTATGGCGAGGTTTTAGGCGACTTAATGGTATCCCTATAAGGTCGGGTTGTTTGAATGGCCCGGGAAGATAACAAGCATTAGGGCTTCGTAGTGGTGTGCTTAGGACGTGGTTAGGAGGTCAGAGGTAAATGGTAGGAACTGAAGGGGGTACAATCTTGGTGAGGTGAAACGGTTGGTGCGAGGTTTGCAGGAGGAATACAATGAGGCTCCATCGTTGGATCTTGCGATCCAACGATCAGAATGTGATCGGAAGGGAGTAGCTAGGACCAGATCGATCGATTCTATCCCAAGTTAGAAGATGGGCGTGAGTGTACGACAGTGATGAAGCATGGGCTTCATCCAATGGCTATGGGATGAGTAGTGACATGGAAGCTGAGGGACCATTGGATGGGAAGGGTTATGATTTCATCTGGTGGGGTGAACAGAGAGATGAGAGTGAGCGGAAGATGGACAGTGGCAATTGACGCAAAGAAGGCAAGATCAAACAACTCTGGAGGAAGATAGGAAGCACAAGGGGGTGCGACCACGTGAGCGGCTGATGAATCCTCGATTCATCATACTAAAGAGATGAAAATAGAGCTTCATTCCCGAGTAATTATCCGCATTTCATCATTTATTCTGCATCTTCATTTTTTTCATACATGTTAATTTAATATTTACATTTTAACTGTCATAATTGTTTATAATCATCTTCGCATTTGTACCCAAGTTCATGTATTTTTAACTAATTCACACTATCTCGAATTGACCTTTAACCATCTCCAGTGTGTACATACTACTAACAAGATTAAAGGAAAAGCACCAAAAAATTGCTAACTCAAATAATTTGCCCGTGAGACAAAATCCCAACTTCAGACCAGACATACTAAAATGCTCATATCCTGTCATACAATGTCCAATTTAGGTCTGCTTACTTTTAAAGCAATGCATATTCAAAGACCTTCAAAACAAGGTCAATTTCATAAAAATCGGAGTTCGTATGTGAAAGTTGGGTTTTGGGCCTCTTTTGTGCGTTTTGAGTTTTCCCTAATTTGGACTAGCTATTTTATGTACCTAATTAAGCCTTTTTATTTTATTTCTTTTTCATCCTTATTCTTTGATGAAAGTTTTAATAAAATCCATAAAAATTCAAATTTAAACTAAGACTGAAATTAAAGGAACTAACCGAGTCCGAGTGTCCATTGTTAGTCTGTACAAATATCTCACCTTTTCTTCTTTATTTTATTTTCCTATTTTCTTCTTTACTCAAAATTTTTAAAAAATAGATTGTTGTGTACATATTTATCTTTGATTTTATCGTTATTTTTCTCGATTTTTATCTTAATTAAAAACACCGACGCCCATTTCCAATCTTAGGTGAAAAATCACCGATTACCCCATTTTCCAGCTCCCTTGTTTTTGCCCATTTCCTCTATTACCCCAATTGTCTCCATCGAACCACATCATCTCTACCATCCTCTAACGCCCCCGCTCTGCCGTCGACATCAGCTGCCTGGACATCTTCATCAACTGGCGGAGATCTACCCTCTCCAAGCTTCAACGTCTTGGGTTTCTTCAATGTCGAGCGACCTCCTCAACCGATGCTAGTGCCCGTGTGGCTCCCTCCATCTCCGGGCCACTACACCTCCATCTGTCCCCTGCTGCTCCACGCCTTCGACGCCCGCGCCTCCTGTGCGCAAGCAGTCCGACCAGCAACACCTCCACGGTCACGCCTGGCCGTGCTTTCATGCACCGCAGCTGTGCGGTGCTCCTCACGCGCCCAACCGCAGTTCACCAGCCATCCTTCCTCCGGCAGCCCCTACGACCCCCGACCGCCAGGACTCGCTGCAAGCCCGCCAGCCCTCCAGTCTTCTCCTTCCCCGTGGCTGATCGTCGCGCTCTCCTCTCTCAGACCCCGTGCCTGGAGACCTCCGTCTATGCAGCAAGGAGACAAAACCCTTCCTCGTGTGTAACATGTGAGGGGAGGGTCATTTGCAAAAGAGCCTTGGATCTCCACCAAATTGCCAGGAGGCCCCGGCGACGTGCATAGCACGTGACCGCTGGAAAAATTGCATTGAACTCGCCAACAGTCTCAATAACTACTATTCAGTCCTTTCATTGCATTTTACTTATTTTATACTTTGTAATAATGCAAACAGAACCCCGCGTTCCTCTGCTATTTTGAACATCATTTTATCATCATTTCATTATGTAAAAATTGCATGATGTTCTACAATTAATTCTCTACAATGTGTCATATGCTTTATATTTTCTATGCTTTGTGGTTAATTAATCATTATTATTCTTGCACAAAAATGAATATTTTGCCATCTCACGCTTAAGAATTCACATTTAATTAATCATTGCTTGAAAAAATTGCCAAAAAATCGAGAATAGTACAATTAATTATATTTAATATTGTGCCTAAAAAGAACTGCATTTGCATACATATTTTGCCAATAAAAATTGTTTTGTGCATTTGACTAGTTGATTTTTAATAGGTATCAAAACCAACATTTTTAGTGTTTAGTTTTTTGAGATAGATAACCTAGTGATATATCTCATATAATTTTATTCCCTGGAAATAAGTAGATTTAATATTTATTAAAATTAATTAGTGAAAATCTCATTGTTTGCATTATTTTATTTATATAAAATTCATCTTGCATCCAAAAATTCAAAAAAATAGTGTAGCCTAATTTCATCAGACTTAACATTCTGGCCAAGTTTGAGGATTTTTGGACTTTATTTGATTGAGTAGCGTGTGCGCGTTGTGACTGATATGGAGGCATGTAGGCGGCGTAGGAGGTGAAGGCATGATACTTCCTCTATCGTTGACGACGGAGGAAATGGATTCAGGCGGGAGGGGTTCTGGAGAAGGGAGAAGGTGGCGAAGGTCATCAATGGGTGGCGATGCTTTGGAGATGGTCAGACATAAGAATGGATGCGAGTGTTAGTGGTATTAATTTAGAGAAAATGAAGGGAATAAAGGTGAGAAAGGTATCTGCTCGGAGAAGGGGAATTGGTGGAGGAATCAACATGTGTTGAGATTCTTGTGAAGCTACGGTCATCGCTCAACCTGGGCGACTGCTCCAGGGGGCTCAACGGTGGTTGGGTCACCGTGACATGGTCGGAGAGTGACGACCGAAAAATCCGCTCAATCAATCCGGGATAAAATCTAAGATCACTCAAGGGTCGTTGCGACCCGGATCGAGAGAAAGGATTCGGTCAATCAAGAAAAATAAATCAGACCACCAATCAGAAATAAAATCAATCAAACACACGATAGCGGTCCTGGCTATTTTATTAACCTGGTATAGCGACCAGGGTCGAACACAAGGAGCACGGATTGGCCTCACGGCCTACGAAGTAGTCAATCAGAGAAGAGAAGATATTTTTGGTGGTTTTTAAGGGTTTTTATATTTTTTTGAATTTTCAAGATATTCAGAAAATAAGAAAAACGAGGAAACTACACACTTCAACAATTTATTAAAAGCACTAAAAATCTACCAAAAATTCTAAAAAAAATATTTTTATGTGTTTTATAATTTTTATGTTTTTGGTGAATTTTTGGGATTTTTCTGATGTTTATTTAATTTGCTAAAAATCAAACAAGGACTGAAATGAGAGGTACTGTCCAGCCGAGCTAAAAGGGCTAGATAAAATATCTAAAAGCCCCAAATTAGCTGGGAGGTAATTTTCCTGTAAAGAGAATTAAACAAGGAAAATTTAGGCACCTATATTATTATTTTTTGGGTTTTTGGTTTAATTATTAGAATTTTTATAAGTTTTTAAGTGTTTTTCAATTTTTAGTGTTTTCAGTAACGAAAAATAGCCAAAATTGGCTAGAACATCAAGCACAACAAAATAGACAGTAGACAATTTTTTTGTAATTTTTGGACACTATTTAATATTTTTTTGGGGTTTTTAAAATTAGACAGTAGAAAAAATGGAGGTTTTTGAATTTCTAAAAATATCAAATCAACTCAGAAATGTCTCCAAAAATCCTCGAAAATTTTACACTATGGCAGGAGCCACGTGTCCAATTTTCGTTGGATTTGGAGGTGATTTGCTATTTTATTCAAAAAATAAAGAGGGGGCACTGTGCACAAGGACCAAAGTGCAAATACCCGGAAGTCTGGGGGTCTGGTGCAATTAACCCAGCAAAACACGCGCTACGCGCATGCCTGGGGCACTTAGGGACCCAAATGTAATGAAAATAAGTCCCGAGGACTATTTGGTAACAAGTACCAAAAGTCCAGGGGCTTATCTGCAAATAACCCAACAAAATCCGCACATGCTCAAATAAAATACGCACAGGGGTATAAATGCAAATAAACACAAACTTTCATTCATTCATTAACAGTCAGAACTACAGGGGTACGATATGCAAATAAGCCAAAAACTCACGTGTCGATGCACGTGTCAGACCATACACAGGGGCATAACTGCAAATAAAACTAAGCACAGGGTCCTCGATGCAAATATCCCAAAAACTAAACAACTATATTACGTATTTACAGGACTAACTACGAAATGCAATAAACAGAAGGGCCTACGCGTAGTTTACCCTTTATTAATGTGGACCGCAGGATGGATGCCACGTGTGTGATCGGACGGTGGTGGGCGACTGGGGGTCCAACGCTGCGCTCCAGAGGGAAATCCAACGGCGGGGACGTGGCCACGTGTCTGATCTAGCGGTCAAGGACGTCAGTGGCCAAACCCTCGCGCATCGGGCGGCTGGGATTGGTCCTCCTCAGATCTGACGGTGAATGCGGCTCCTGGAACGGACGGTCCAGATGACAACTGGAGCGGGAGGGCTGATCGGGCGGCGACTGAAGGTCGAGGAAGAACAGGTGGCCGGCGAAGTTCGCCGGCCCAGTGCGTGCGCTCCTGACCTCCCCTGCTGCGCCTGAAGATCGGAGAAGCTCCGGCGTGGTGCTCCGCAGCTGCTGATGGCCTCCGATGGCCCAGCCGAGCTCTGGGGAGCTCCGGCGAGGTCGGCGGAGGCGAGGCTCCTGGCCCGAATGGCCCAAGCCCTCAGATGGGCTGGGTAGTACCTGCAAAGATGACTAGAAGACTCACGGGTCGAGGGCAAACTGCCTCGACCCGGTTAGGCGGGCTGACGGTGAACGGAGGGTCGAGGTGGACGAGCTCCGGCGAAGGAGGGGACGGTGGAGCTCGAATCCCAGCTCCTGTGCGAGCTGGGTTGGATGGAGCTATGGAGAAGGTGTGCGGGAAGAAGGCGATGGCTATGGTGAAGCCCGATGGTCGGTATGTGGTCGAAATCGATTGGAATCGGCGGGGGACGGCGGAGCAGCGAATTGGGCGAAATGGAAAATTCAAGAAGAAGAGAAGGCTAAGGGACTACCTGGGTGGACGAGGAGACTGGGGATGAGCTAAGGATGCTCTGGGTCTTCGCCTCGAGGAGCGTCTCCCTCCGAGGCTCGGGCTCCTGCTGGTGGCGGAGCAAGGCGGCGAAGCTTCGCCGGATCAGTGGTCTCGTGTCCTCTCCTCGCTTCGACACCACGGGGGCCAAGCTGTCACTCTCGCCTACGCAATGGAGCTCACAGGAGGTGGAATCGAGTGGCCAAAGATGGGAATGAAGGTGGCGGAGCTCGGCATATATATGGGTGCAGGTCCGACTAGGGTTGGTCGGGTAGGGCAATGGAAGGCGCGGATCCCGAGGCAAGGGCTCTGGCGAGGATGTCGGATGTAAGGAGAAGAAGCAGGACCCGGGGTTTGCGGAGATGGCGAGCGGATCGAGCGCGGAAAAAGAGGAGAAGTCGGGTCGAGCGCGAGATCCGCTGGAGAAGAAGGTCCGCGGAGGGAGTTGACCGGAGGTCAACATCTCCGTGGACCAATGAGAAGCTGCCAAGTGGAAATGATTTGAAAAATCATTTATAAATAGAAAATGGCAGAACTATTAAAAAGTCAAAACGTGAAATATTTTTGTTTTAATTTTTATATTTTTTTGGTGATTTTTAATTAATTTTTCAAAATAAAAATAAGGTATTTACAATATATAGCTATACATAGGTATATGTACAATATGTATTTTTAATTTTTGATTTTTAATTTGTTATTTTGTGCATTTTATTCCCATTTTATATTTTATTTATTTATTTCATAAAATTAGGAATAAAAAGATATTTTTATTTTATTTTTATTATTTATATACATAGGTGAAATAAATAGATATGTACATATATACACATGGTATATTTACAAAGTATTTTTGTGTTTTTAATTTGTTCTTTTTATTTTGTTTTTATTTTAATTTTTTTGATTTAATTTATTTACAACATAAAGGATGGAATATTTACAAAAATTTTGGAAATTAATTTTATCTATTTATAAGGCTAAATAAATATAAAGATGGATGTCTTATATACATGATGACTATATACAAGGTGATGTTTTTGTTTGTTTTCTTTTTAATTTTTATATTTTTATCTTGATTTTATGTTTATAAATATATAAAAATATTTACAATCCAATTTGAGTCTATTTTTGTGAGGAAAATACTTTTATTTTATTTACATAAATATTTACACACATGAGCTCCTATCTCCCTCTACTTTGGTTTTTATGCGGTCAGGCCCATGCTGAGCCCTCCCTTGGGTTAGGTTGCTCAATATTTATTCTAAATATTTCCCTCTTTTTCTTTTTACTCTTTATTCTTTTATTTTTGAACACAAACATGCTAATTATTAAACTTTATACAATGCATGCTTTTGATAATTATTTGTATTTACATGAATATACATGCATTTGCAAAGGTTTTTGTAGCTAAAATATAAGAATAAAGAGTGATGAATGGGTATTCATCACCCCCCTATACTTAACTTTTGCTAGTCCCTTAGCAAACACTTATTTGAAAAAGAAGTGAAAAAGAAAGAAAGAAAAAGAAAAAGAGGGGAATGTACATGGATCAAGGTTGAATATTAAACTTTCCTTCATTAAATTGAAATATGGAGCTCGATCAGATCTTTGGATTATTAATGTGTCGGAACCTTATTTGGACTTAAGCTTAAAACTCAACAACCTCTAAGTTCCACCAATCTATGGACAAGACTCCTCAATAAACCAGATCAGAACAAGTCTACATACACAAACTCTAATGACCGTGAATCTTTCCATGCAGTGTAAGTGATATGTAGCTCCCCACCTCAGAAGTAACAAAGAAACAACCTCCCTCAACCTGGTAACTCTAATGCCTCGGTCTAGCAACTCTTTCCTCGAGAAGCGGGGTATTCCCTTCTAAGTTCAAGTGCAACCGGCTCAAGAAGAGGGGGAAGAAGTATAGACTTTTGGAAGCTCAGCCAGTGTAGCCAAGTCTCCCGCTGCAAGCTTCATGAGATGTAACATGGATACCATAAGCTTTTGCTTTATTTGACTATATATACTCCGGTGGGGTTATTAAATTTTCAATCCGACCCACCACTTTTTTGGAGTTCTTTTTGCATTTTGCATTTTTTTTAAATGCCTCTGTACAACATATCTACATGGTGCAGCATATATACAAGAAATTTCCTCTTGAGCCAGTAGACTATCCCTCTTTTGAAGCTTTATTGCAACCCACGGCTTCTGTCTTTAGCCTTCATCACCACTAGACCAAGTTGAGACGCACTTCCTTCACTGGAAGAAGAAGAGAGGTTCCGCCTAGAAGTACTACCCTCATATGCTACCCCAAGCCAAAGGAAACTGCCTCCTCACCACCTCATCCGTGGAGAGCTATGTGTAAAGTACTGGTGCAAGTCAAGCAGTTGTCTCTAAGATTCATGCGTGTGTTGTTAAGTGTTCTACTTAGGCTCATCAAGATGACATATGCTCATAGCCTAGTGGACTCAAAGAATTAAGTCCTTATGGACCTGAAAAGCCTTAACCCTAAGCCCTATAAGGTTCCTCTTAAAATTAGGTGGATTAAGATCTTAATCAAGCTCCATTTCTCAAATTAATTCCAGGCTAGTTTAAATGTCAACTATCATCCAGGAAAAGCTATATATATATACAAAGATGCTATTTACAAATATTTACACTTGTGCAAAATTTTTGAAAAATGTTTTGAAATCATGAATGGATGGATGCATGAAGTACAAGTTTTGCAAAAGTATTTACAAACATTTACACAAGATTTTTGCAAACTTTTGATTTTCAAAACATTTTGGAAAAATTTTGTACTATATACATAATTTTGATAAGAAAATATTTACACAAATTTTACACAAAAACTTTTTGAAAACATTTTTACAAAAATAATTTTGTACACTAGCTATGTATTTGCAATAAAAGAATGATTATTTACAGGGAAATTTTTTTTAATTTTTGTGATTTTTAAGTTTTTAGCCATTTTATTTATTAACACACTCACACAAAGTACAAGTTATGGCTAAAGTATATATGAAATATATACACCCCCCCCTATACTTAGCTCGAATGATGTCCTCAGAGTGATCAAGAGCGATGAAGAAGACATAACTCGTGCTTAGTAAAAGGGAAGTGAAAAGGAATGGCTAAGTACAGAAATGAACAAATGAATAGAATGAGAGGAACTCGATGGTTTCCCCCTATACTTAGGATTAACTAATCCTAAGTATAGCAAGCTGTACATGAAGGGAAATCCGAGTGAAGAATGAACTGAGTCTGCCCCCCCTATACTTAGGGTAAAATATCCCTAAGTATAGGCAGCAAAACAGGAGCAAAAAGAATGAAAAGAATACCCGCAGGTCCTACATCCCCCCTATACTTAGGGTAAAGTACACCCTAAGTATAGCATAATCATAAGATGAGAAAAGGGATGTGGGACTAAAGAATAGTGTGATATAGACAACTGGATCTATACAAGTCGGAAGAACAGTGATAATCAGGCGTGAGATGCAATAGATGTGAATCAAGAGACCACATCTCACGCAAAGTGAATAGGGGCAACATCAACGACCCGCGGCTCATGATCTAGAAATGGCTTGAGCTGCTGGCCGTTCACTCGAAAGGTACTCTCAGAAGACAACTCGGATATATCAATGCTACTGTTGTCGTGTACCTTTCTCACAAGATAAGGTCCTTTCCACTTACTCTGTAGCTTCCCTGGAAATAAACGAAGCCTCGCATCAAACAACCATACTATCTGTCTAGGCTCAAAATGCTTGTGGCTGATATGAGAATCATGCCACTCTTTCACTCTCTCCTTATACTGTAGGCTGTTTGAGAAGGTTGTATCTCTAAGCTCCTCCAAGGCAGCTAACTCTGCCCTTCTCTGGTCTCCTACACTCTCTGGATCTAAAAGAATATCTGTGACTGCCCAAAGTGACTTGTGTCTCAACTCAACAGGTAAATGGCATGGCTTGCCATAAACTAGGTGAAAGGGAGATGTGCCCAATGGTGTCTTGAAAGACGTCCTATATGCCCACAAGACCGAGTCCAAAAGCTGTGACCAATCCTTTCGGTCAGGGCGGACGACTTTCTGCAAAATAGTCTTGATCTCCCTGTTCGAGACCTCGGCTAGACCATTCGTCTGTGGATGGTATGGAGTGGCAACTCGATGGTCTATGCCGAACTCACTGGCAAGTGCCTTCACCTGGTCGTTGATGAAATGAGACCCCCCATCTGAAATCAATACTCGAGGTACCCCAAACCACGTGATGATATGCTTCCTCAAAAACCTGCAAACTATCCTCGCATCAGCGGCTCGGGCGGGAATAGCCTCAACCCAACGACTAACATAGTCAACGGCCAACAGAATGTACTCAAACCCCTGGCTCTTAGGGAATGGACCCATGAAATCGATGCCCCATGCGTCAAAAATCTCACAGAAGTGAATGGGCTGCATCGGCATCATATCACGTTGTCCACAAGTGCCCATCCTTTGACAGTCAGTACACCTCTTCACGAACTCATCAGAGTCCTTGAAGAGGGTAGGCCACCACAAGCCGGATTGGAGCACTTTCTGTGTCGTTCTCCTCCCAGAGTGATGTCCTCCTGCCTCAAGCTTGTGGCAGTAAGTGAGGACGCTATGGTGCTCATCCTGAGGGATGCACCTACGCCAGACACTATCCCCTCCTTCGTGGTAAAGGATGGGATCCTACCAATGGTAAGACTTGGCCTTCACGAGGAAGGTCTCAAGTCTCTGTCTGGGCCAACCTTGTGGGACTTTCTTAGTAACAAGAAAGTTCACAATGTCGGCATACCACGGGAGTGAGGCGATAGCAAGGATCGCCTCATCTGGGAAGGTCTCACAAATGGGATCAATCTGCTCAGACTCCTCAGGCTGCTCTAAACGGGAGAGATGATCCGCTACCACATTCTTGACTCCAGGCTTATCCTTAATCTCAATGTCGAACTCCTGGAGTAGAAGGATCCATCTAGTCAGTCTGGCCTTGGCATCCTTCTTTGCCATGAGGTATCGGATGGCGGTATGATCTGTATATAAAGTCACTCTAGATCCAATGATGTAAGATCTGAATTTATCTAGGGCGAACACTACTGCTAGCATCTCCTTCTCTGTGACTGTATAATTCCGCTGGGCGGAATCCAAGGTGCGGCTAGCATAGTGGATAGCAAATGGAACTCCATCCCACCTCTGTCCCAGCACAACCCCCACGGCAAAATCGGAGGCGTCCGTCATGATCTCGAATGGGAGAGACCAATCTGGTGGCTGGAGGACAGGAGCCTCAACAATACACTATTTGAGAGTATCAAAGGACGAAAGACACTTGTCATCGACAAGGAACTCGGTGTCTTTCGTCAGCAGGTCAGTCAGCGGTCGGGCAACTCTACTGAAATCACGGATGAACCGCCGATAGAAACCGACGTGCCCCAGGAAAGACCGTAACTGCCGCAAATTGGACGGTGGTGTGAGTTTTCTAATGACATCAACCTTGGCCGGATCAACCTCCATGCCCCTATTGGAGATGATGTGGCCAATCACCGTCCCTTGAGTCACCATAAAGTGACTCTTCTCCCAAGAAAGAACCAAGCGGACCTCAATACATCGCTAGAGTACTCGGTCTAGGCAGTCAAGACAGGAGTCGAATCCGTCGCCGTAAACCGAGAAATCATCCATGAAGACCTCTAAGCACTCCCCTACCATGTCCGAAAAGATCGACAACATGCATCTCTGAAAAGTCGCCGGGGCGTTGCATAGCCCAAATGGCATGCGTCGGAAGGCGTATGTGCCGAAGGGACAGGTAAAGGTGGTCTTCTCCTGATCCTCAGGAGCGATGGCCACCTGGTTGTAGCCCGAGTACCCATCCAGAAAACAATAATGGCTCTTCCCTGCCAGCCTCTCAATAATCTGATCAATATAGGGCAGGGGGAAATGATCCTTCTTGGTGGCCTGGTTGAGTCTCCTGTAGTCAACACAAACCCGCCAAGAAGTGGGTACTCGTGTAGCAATCTCCTCTCCAGACTCGCTAATCACTGTAGTGATGCCCGTCTTCTTGGGCACCACATGCAAAGGGCTGACCCACTTGGAGTCGGAGATGGGATAGATAAAATCGGCGCTCCACCATTTCGAAATTTCCTTCATGACAACCTCTCTCAGATTTGGGTTCAGCCGCCGCTGGAACTCACGCGACGGCTTCGCCTCATCCTCGAGATAGATATGGTGGGAGCACAAGGCCGGACTAATCCCATGGAGATCTGCTACGCTCCATCCTATTGCCTTGCGGTTCTTTTCAAGAACCCCCATCAGACGGGATTCCTGCTCTCCAGTCAAATCGGCTGAGATTATGACTGGGTACATCTCATGCTCACCCGCAAGGAATCTATACTTCAGCGACGAAGGAAGCGGCTTCAGCTCTGGACAACTGGGTGCTGGTAAATCTGGCTTCGAAAGAAGACGCGTGTATGCTGCCAAATCTGTCCGGGAGACTGAAAGTGTACTCTCGCAAACTGGATCGGGAGAAGGTTGCTCAACTGTGCTGTCTCTGATCTGCTCTGCCACTACCTCCTCCTCATCTGTAGGCTCTGGTGGACTCAGGTCTGGCATCTGATCATCACAATTTGCCCAATCAGACTCTGAATCCGAGGGATCTGCATCAAACAAGGTGGCATCAGTACCACCATCACACAAGGTGGCCTCAGTACCACCATCACTAAGAACCGTGTTGCGGTCGAGAACCGGCTCTGCTGCCTCTGTAGTATCCTAGACCAGGGCTGTGCTCTCCAAGCTCTCCTCTGATGTCATCTCTGCATTAGTGGTGTCTGAAAATGAGAGGATGGCCTGTGCGGAAGGTTCTGCCCATGCTGCCTCATCATCTGTGATCACAAAATCACAGTCCTGGTGGATGTCTAGCCCGGCGTCTGTCAGCTGCTCTGTATCTATGCTGGTCTCTGAGCATGCTCCCTCTCTGGCTCTGTAGTCCTCGACCGTCTCTATTTGTACACTCTCGCCCTCGACGTGAAAGTATACCTTCCCGCTATCATGATCAGTCACCGCCTTGGTTGTGGCCAAGAACGGACGACCGAGGATGATGGGGGTATCGACCACTGAATCAGGGATCTCCATGTCCAACACTACGAAGTCCACGGGGAATTGCAGGCCCTGAATCGTGACGATAACGTCTCGCAACAACCCCTTCGGCCTCTTGACAGATCGATCAGCAAACTGAAGGACTGTCCTGCTCTGTCGAAGAGTGCCCAACTCGAAGCGGTCGAGAAGGGCTGCCGGAAGGAGGTTGATAGACGATCCACTATCCAATAGAGTCCGGTCGAACCTCTGCTCACTAATCTGACATCTGACATACGTGAAGGATATTTAGAATCCTTAAGCGCATCACGGAAGCGTGTCGATCGCATCGTATGCAATCGGAGCAACTAGTCGCACTAGTCGCTAGATGCAGCGGAAATTAAAATTTTTAAAACTAAAGATGAAACCACATGATCACGAGAACACTTCTCGGATCGTTTCATCAAACCACAAAGTACAAGGAATACCTCTTGAAGCGTGGTTGTGATTGTGAGATCCCAAAGTAGAGATCCTCCCTATCTTAAGTCCGATCCACGAAGAACGCACTTGCGGGCGCGATGATGAGTCACGTTCCTTCCCGCAATCCTCGATGAAGATCCAAGCGATGGCTCCCCCGATTTCGTCAAACGAAATCC
The DNA here is from genome assembly GCA_037367405.1 of Ottelia alismoides. Classification (NCBI taxonomy): domain Eukaryota; kingdom Viridiplantae; phylum Streptophyta; class Magnoliopsida; order Alismatales; family Hydrocharitaceae; genus Ottelia; species Ottelia alismoides. The sequence continues at coordinate 587,566 of JAZKJV010000276.1, forward strand.
GTCGTCTTCCTTTAGAGTAAGCAACTCCAAAGAAGATGGAGATCCACGAGTCGTCGAAGAAGAAGCCGAGAGTCTCTCCTTTCTCAACACAAAGTGGACGGCCACTTAATGGAGAAGAGAAAGAGAGAGAGGGCGAGAATGAGAAAGAGAGAGAGAGAGAGAGAGTTGTCACCTTGTACAACTCTTAATGATGTTTCATGGAGAGGCTACCCTAGCCCTCCTTATATACTAGTTTAGGATCCAATGGATCTCAATCCATGGGACACATGGATCCAAGGGATATGCTTGGTCCATGATAAATCAATGGCTATGATTTGTTGTTGATTAAAAAGCAACAACATCAATTTAACTAAGAGATAATATGATAAATCAAATGGAGCTAACCAACCTCCTAAAGGGGGGGGGGGCGTCACCCATGAACCATTCATGGGTGACGCCACCTCTAGAGGTGGTTATTTGCTCCATTTTATTTATTTTATTATTCCTTAATTAATTACAATAAATATTCACCAAAATAATTCCAAATTAATTTGTGAATATTTCAATCATGCCATTGAATATTGTGTGAATCATATTCACAACCCAAACTAGTTAGTAAATTGCATTTCCAATTAATTAACAAATGTGAATCCAATCCACATTATTAATTAACAAATGCTATTTACATAAATTCTCTCTCATACATATGTATATTATAAATCATATTTATAACACACATATATCATGGATAGTGTTATCCACATTCTCTTAATCCTTGATAATTAAATCCCATTTAATTATCTTAGATAATCATTTTCACAATATGAATCATATTCATATTTAAGCTTGATAATTAAATCACATTTAATCATCAAGTCCTTGCTTGGATATACATTTCATCAAAAGAACTATTCTTGAACCCTTTCAAGAATAATGTGCTTTCTCCGCAGATACTTGGAGATAAGGACAGGGCGATTGTATTATTCCACGTATAGTGACTTGGATGTTGAGATCTCATCTCAAATCCAGATCTTACGGACCTCTCACAGATGCTTGATTAAATCAAGGCCGCAAATCCAATCTTCTCATTGAATCTGAATCCTATTCAGATTAATGTCCAATACTTGGACTAAGATCGGATTGCTTCTCTACTGAAAGGAGTCACTAAAATCCAGACCTGTTTCATCACTCCCTCGGAATGGAAGCGTCATGGATATACAATCGTTTATGATCACATCACCCTTCAGGTATTCCCAATACCTGTACATCCTGCATACTGGAAGACCCATGGTCAACCCGAAGATTAAGATCTATTTTACACTGTCTTCTTCAGGGTTTGATCACTAAGTTTCTCATTTGATCATTGGGATTTGGTATCGATCATATACTTTCCAAAAGCATATATCATACCTAGGTCTTGATCATATACTTTCCAAAAGTATATATCAAACCTACAAATTCAGTCAAGCTTCCAAAGCGAGACGACCGTGCACGGAATTTGATTCCTCCCAATATCTCATGAGTGAGCTCATGTCTTCCGGTTCAGTAGTGAACCTGTATGATCCCTTTGAGAGATCGTATTACTCATATGCCCTTATATGCACACCAACGCGCCGGTGTATAGACCTTGATTAGGTCATCAACCTATTGGTCTGTCAAATGTGCATACTCAGACATATAGCAATACATCTGTCTCCGGTCAGAGGATGCGTGCCTATGCTGTGACAGCATTCAACATAGGACTTAGGTTATCTCGATCTCGTTAAGTCAACTCTTTGACCTAACTAATCTGACACCTCCGAATCTCTATTCCTATGCAGAGGACCTGCATCAAGAGGTCGGTCAGATATCAACCTATGTGAGAAAGGATTGCCATCTCCTACTCAGGCTGGAGATCACATCTTAATAATCATTTGACGGTGCTTGATGAGTCCTCAACCTAACTCTTTAGATATTCATCCAAGCCCACCAGCCTCTATGATTCAATAATTGAATCAACAGCTGTATGATCATTAAGATAGCCATGGTACATAACCCTAATTGTACAGAGGGACCTATTATGCAAATTATTTATTCTTCATTTCAGATCAGGGAATGATATTTGCAATAACATTTATTGCATAATGGCTCGCCGTGGGCTCACATGTCCAACAATCTCCCACTAGCCCAAAGAGCCATTAATGGGCTAATCATTTAAACCCGCACTCATGTGACAATCATAGGCTATTTAGAAATAGCTAGGTAAGCTGATCAGTCACTCTATTCCCAAAAGACTATGCCAAGTCCTTTTACGACACTTGCATATCCCTAGGTAACAATGCTCGCATCCAATGCGAATGTTGCATCTTATGCAGCCAATACTCAATCTAGTCAAAGCAGTTATAGTGTCCTTGACACTATTGCTCAATAACTATTATAACCAGTATTTCCATAATCCTTATCAGAATACCCTTATTCCGGGAGATCACTATCTCTCAAGGTATCCACAGTTAAGACATTTTAGATCTCTATCTAAAAGTCTTAATTTCTTGAAGATAAGACTCAGAGATCACCATCTCTAAAGCCTTGTCATCTTTGAAGATATCGTTATTTCTGCAATCAAGTGTTCTTTCTCCATAGTAGGATTAGTAACAGTTTACTACTCCCACTGCATGGCAGATATCTGGCTTTTGTACACATCTAGCATATACTTGGCTTTCCGTAACTGATGCACAAGTGCAAGCAGTTCTAGCATTCACTTCCTCAACTCTTTGAGGTGCTATTCCTTTAGATAGGTCAGTACCAAATCTCAAGGAAGGAAGCCTTTCTTGGAATTTCCAGGAATGGAATATGTCCAAGGTGTACTACAAATGTGACAGTCCCAATACCCTCTTTTCTTTGCTTCTGAACAACTTCAGAACTAAGATCTAAGAGGTATTCTTGAGATCATATCTCAAGGTATGGAATAGCCAGTCTACAAAACACTTATTATCATCCTTATATCATTCCAAATGATTAGGATATTATCTACATTTAGCACGATGAACACAATGGCACTCCCACTAAGCTTCACATAGTTCATAAAGATTCTATTTGAAATCATAACATTTATAATTTCATCAAATCTTATGTTCCAATAACAAGAAGCTTATTTGAGTCAATGACGAACCGCAAAATCAGCCCTCTAATAATGCTAAATTAGCACCTTAATATGTCGAAGCAGTCGGGCCGGTTTGGGTCATCAAAGGATCATCTCATTTCAAATATATGACATAATGAATCAAAATGAGATGATCGTATTTATTTTTTTTACTTGGCAAGATACCAAGGTCGAACTCAGGGACACGAGCCTCTCTCGTATTTTAGGATTTAAGTTAGTTTAATCAGGTGTTGAATAAATTCATATAGGTCAAATGATGCACAGACAACAATGCATAAATAAAAACATGCATTTTTTTTATCAAATTTTTATCATGCAACTTAATGCCATGAAATGCACTCAAATATACCCTAAGTCGGAGCAAGTATGATGAGCAAATAAAATAGGAATCAATTTCAGATTTGCTTCAAATGTCAAGCTTGATTGATAATGTTAACAAGGCATAAGTTACTAATAAGGGACACATGGCAAATACAAACATAAAAAAATTCAAGTGTCCAAAATGCAAAACTTAATATGCCATTAAAAAGTACATCAAACAAGCTTTCAAAAGAGACTGAAATCACTGAAACGGAAACATGATGCTCAAGATATGCATAAAGAAAGACAAGGGCATAAATGAAAGAAAACTTGAGATAAACTAGCAGACAGGTCCCTGGGAGGGACGAAAATGTAATAAAAATAAAGTTCTGGACCTTCCCTGTAAATGACCCACACGCACAGGGGCATTCTTGCAATTTTTGAGAACCCGCGAGGGTTTTAATGCAAAATACCCACTGTGCGTGTGATCTGCACGTGACACAGGACTATTCTGCAATTTGAAGAACATTGAAGGGCCTCTACGTAATTTCCCCAGAAAGCACGTGCCATGCACGTGCTACTTCTGGCTCGGGGCGGCTCGGAGGCTCGGTGTTAGGCTTGGGCTCGGTGCAGCTTCGACGGAGGCTCGGTGCATACGGACCTCCAGGCTCTGACGCTAGGCTCGGGGGGCCTTCGGGTGTCGACACGTGGCGAACTGGAGGCCGTTGGATCAAGATGATCCAAAGGCTGCTGAAGTTGATGACGCGGCCTCTTCTGGGCCGTTGGATTATCCCCGGGGAAGGGACATCCAACGGTGACTGCTTCTTCTCCTCAATCCGTGGCCGGCGGCGAGTTTGGAGCTCCGGCGAGGGAGCTCCATCTCCGCCGCTCTCATCAGGGCACTGTGAACCTTCCTCGAGCACACGGAAAGATCGTCGATGAAGCTGTGAGCTCGAGGGATGCGTCTGCCATCTGGGTTCGGGTCGCCGGAGCTCAGATGTTGAGGACGACCGTGATGAAGTTGGACCCGGCGAGGCTCCGGCCATTGCATATTTGAAGTACCTGCGCTGTTAGGAACGAATAGCCAAAGCCTAAAGTGCGTGCGTGAGTGAAGTGGAAGCTCAAGCGGGTGGAGAATGTGGAGAGCTCGGAGCTCCTCCGCCGTGGCTGGCGGAGGAGATGGGTCGGAGTGGTCTGGGGATCTGGAAGATGAGGAAGATGATCTAAAGGCGACGCGTGAACGGGGGAAGTGTTTTGGAGCTTTTGGGATGAACAATGGAGGGTGAGATTGGTTGACGAAGCCTAATTAAATGAAAAGATGAAGAAAAATTCAACGAGAGAAAGAAGGGCTTACCTGGTCGGAGGCGGAGCGGTGGCTTGGGCTGAGCATCACAGAGGATGCCCGGGTCTTCACTGAACGTCGGCAGCCGGTCGACGCAGCTCGGGCGGTAGCGATAGCACCGCAGCTCCGCTCTGAGCGGCGGAGGGTCTCACCGGGGGAGACAGTCGTCTTCGCTCAATCCTACCGCCTCCCCCTGTCACAGGGAGGCGGAGGAGGGCTGGGCTGCTCCCCGCGTAAAGATGGACCACCAAGAACAGGCGGAGGGAGCGAGTATTTGAAGGAGCGGAGGTGGCAGTTATGGTGGTGATCGACGTGGTTTGACTGAGGGTCGTGGAGCGATTGGGAGAGGATCGAGAGTAGTGGGTCGACTCGCGGGGATGAAGAACGATTGGGGAGGATCATGAGGCGGTTATCAGACGAGGCGGTCATCGGTGGAGATGGAGAAAATGGGAAGGGGGAAGGTGGATGACGCGGTGTGATTGTGGGAAAGAGGAGCACCTGGAGGTAGAAGACGGAGTCCTGGCCGTTGGATTGTGAAATCCAACGGCTAGGGTTTGGGCGTTGAAGGGCGGTCAGGATGTAATCGAGGGCGGCATGATCGAAGGACAAGATTTTGCCATGTGTCACGCTCTGGAGAAAGCGCTGGCGGTCGGTGCAGATTAGATTAGGACCTGCGATCGGATGGTGGAGGACCCATCAGCAATGGATGGTGGCGATGAAGGGGCTAGAGCAAGATCTAATGGCGCATGATGCATCACGTGGCGGGCTGTAGACTAAGCACTGGTGAACGGTTTGATGAGAAGTAGATGTCGATCGAAGGGCTGAGGAGCGACATTATGATGGAGCGGCTGTGATGGAAGATCGGGGCACGATCAAGCGGTGTACAAGATGCCACGTGGCGTGAGGAAAGAAGGGCGCTGACGTACGGTGCAGATGAAGACCTGGAAAGATCAGACGGCTGAGGATCAGAGCAGGTGTGGAGAGAGTTTAACCGTTGGATCAGATGGAAATCCAACGGTCAGGGATAGGGGCTGATACTGCAAAGGGGAGCGGGCCACGTGGTGCCCCCAGAATGGGCCACGTGGCCCAATCAGGTTATTCCGAGGGCATTTCTTATTTTTGAGGGCCCTATTGGCCGAATTTGAGAAAAGTCAAAACATGAAAGTTGTAGATCTTGACGAGATCTACAAGTTTCATGTTGACCAAAACTCAAAAAGAGATCAAACAAGAGCCCGAAATATTTTTTAGGGTATTTTTGAGTCTAAAAATACCACGAATTTTGTTTTGCCATTTTTTTGTGGTTTTTAATTTATTTGAGACTCTGATAATTACAGGACATTAACTGGGATTTATTGACACTAAGCTTAAGCAAGGGGGTTAATAATGTGGAATTATGATGATGAAATCGAGTTTCATCACCCCCCTATACTTAAACTATGCTCGTCCTCGAGCATCAAAAAGAATGACTAAGTTGGATTAACCCCCTTGTGCATGTGAATACAGGATCCAATCTGATCAAGTCGACTCGGCTTCAGAGATCCAAAATTTTAGAGTTCAATCCAGCCTTAATCAAGAGGCTTCCAATTCCTCTACTTCTCTAGACTCTCTCTGATGTACATATAAAATAAAGGATATGAGTTTAGTGTTGACTGCAATTCTGAGAGTAGAGTCAATTCGTCACCCAAAATCTTGGTCCGAGAAAATCTCCTAAGGACCCAATCCTCAGCACTAGGGAATAAATCGAATCTTGCATTCAGTCCACCGTCTCTTTAGTTGTCAGACTTAGAAAATGTGGATGGCAGGCCAGAAAATGGAGGGTATGGGATTGTGTCAATTCTTCTCTCCCTCTCATTGGAACAAGGATTCTCTCTAGTGCCTTTTTACGCAACACTTTTTTTTTGGTGTTGATCAGTGTGTCCGTCAAGAGAAGTTGGAGCCGTCTGCACTTGTTTTCCTGGGAGTACACCGGGGTGTGCCTTTTTTGGGTATCTATTATACCTTCTACACCCAGACTTGTAGCATTTACGATGCAGAGCCCTTTTTTGGTGCAAGCCCGACTCCTGGTCCTAATAGCGGTGGTCCAAGTGGACACTTTGAAAAGTTTGGGAGCGCTCGCCTTTGGTGGAAGCTCTTTTGATATTTGACTTTGTGGAATGAGAGCTTTATCTTTGAAATTTCATTGACTTGTATAATTTTTGGCTAGCTCCACTGCTTTTACCAAGAGTTGGCGCACACTGATCAACAATTTTTTTATTTATATCACACCCAGGCACTTAGGTCAATGTCAAGAGATTAGTATAAGAATCGAGTTCTCATACTGGCTAATATTGCTGACACTCAGGTTTCCTGAAGCCTCCAAAGATTTTATCCCATCCTCGAGCATCATTAGATCAAATCCGAATTCGACTTCCTCATCCCAATCTCCTAGGTGAAAAATCAACTCATCTCAATCAAAACCGCAGTCGTGCATGTGATGTGCTGATCATATTCTTTTTGTCTGAGACTAAGCATGGAATATAGCATGCAAATCTAGAGACCTAGGGGAATGTGGATGATTAAGTCTATGACCCTGATGGTTAAGGCTGGTTAACCGCAAATCTCAAAGACCTCAAAAAGCTAAGTTTCCTTGAACAATTCAGATCCTGGGTGAAAATGAAAGAGTAGAGGTTTAATCCAACTTCTTCATCCAAAAACACACATTTTTTTTTCTTAATTTTGCAATTTTTATGGATTTTAGTTTTTTTTTTAAAAGTCAAAACATAGGTTAGACTCAACTTTCCTTGATAAAAGATTTTCAAAACCATGTCACACGAATAAAGAATTTTCAAAAACATTTTTCAAACAGATTTTTCAAAACAAGAAAAACTCATTTTTCAAATCATTTTCGAAAATATTTTTATCAAGATAGTGTAGCATAGTTAGAAAAGCCGTGAAATCTTTTGAGTTCTCTTAGTCCAACAAATTTTACCTTAGCCAAAAAGTTTTTAATTTTTCAAAATTTTCAGATATTAGCTAAAGTAAATAAATTGTATGTACGGTATACCCCCCTATCCTTAAACTTTGCTATGTCCTCATAGCACTAGATGTTATGAGTCCATAGGTCCATTTAAAAAGAGAAGAATATGCGGGAGATAAGAGAGACTCCCCCCTATACTTAGGTTAGAAATAACCTAAGTATAAAGGCCAGAAAAGAGGAGTAGAGAAAATCACGGGGATTTGGGTCCCCCCCTATACTTAGGCTGAGATTAGCCTAAGTATAAAGATGAGGATTGATGCTGGAAGAGACCTAAGGTAAACAAAGAAGAGGGATGGATTTACAAGTGAGCGGTATTGAATCTTGGAGATGAAAATGGAGTCACTACGGTTTTGGGGTGTGTGTCGCAACAATTATGGCTCAATCAAGCAAGCAAACCCGTAATTTCACCAACTCACACATGAAACCAACCAAAGTTGGTTTATTATCTTGTCTATTTTATTGGTGATAAAACATTTGATTTTTACGCAAAGAAAAAGATATGAAGTGAAAATCATTGCGTAAGCGAGGGTATTGCTCTCCCAAAACCGAATTTTACTCCATTTATGGTTGACTTGCAATTAACAGTCCCAATTTTGTTTTAAGTTATCACTGAATTAAGGTTAGCACAAAATCAAGAAATCATCGTCTACTGTTCATTCCATTTTCCATTAATCCTAGGTGATCAAGCTAGGAAATGAAAGCCGAGAAAAACATGTATTCGAAGAAACCGCGATCTAGGCTAAGCGATAAATCATGCAGTGATTTGACGATAAAAGCCGCGAAAAAACTGGGGCCGTTTTGAAAATCAAATGCAACATGTATGCAAGTCGAGAAAGCCGCACCTAATCATGCATCTATTAGCGGTGATAAATCTTCATGAATTTTAGCTAAGTGATGCGAAATTATGTGCGTCTTCATTTAAAGTGTGTCCTAACCTACGATCAAGCACATAAGATAAAAAATGAAATGAGCTCGGAGAGCCGCGTGCCTAATCCTAAGTCGTCACTCAAGTGGGTACGATCCCCACACAACCACATTCGTTCGATTACAACCGCGAGTCTTCGATCGAAGACCGCTGTAAAAGACGAATTATTAAGAGTATAATGCAACAAAAATGCGAGACATTTTTTTTCTTTTCTTCCTCCTTTGCTCCAAGCATGCTTCTGCGGCTCCTCGCAGCGGGGAACGTCCTGCTCCTCGCCTCCTTGATCCGTCAAGGGCCCTGCCACAGAAACAATAATTAGATACCAAATAAGGAAGAAAAAATTTTAGATGCAAAAAATGTGGTTAATTGACCTATAAAAAGGAACACGAAATAAAACACATAAAAATCCAAAAAATAAAAGAAATGAGCCGTGTCCCCGGCAACGGCGCCATTTGACGAACCGCAAAATCAGCCCTCTAATAATGCTAAATTAGCACCTTAATATGTCGAAGCAGTCGGGCCGGTTTGGGTCATCAAAGGATCATCTCATTTCAAATATATGACATAATGAATCAAAATGAGATGATCGTATTTATTTTTTTACTTGGCAAGATACCAAGGTCGAACTCAGGGACACGAGCCTCTCTCGTATTTTAGGATTTAAGTTAGTTTAATCAGGTGTTGAATAAATTCATATAGGTCAAATGATGCACAGACAACAATGCATAAATAAAAACATGCATTTTTTTTTATCAAATTTTTATCATGCAACTTAATGCCATGAAATGCACTCAAATATACCCTAAGTCGGAGCAAGTATGATGAGCAAATAAAATAGGAATCAATTTCAGATTTGCTTCAAATGTCAAGCTTGATTGATAATGTTAACAAGGCATAAGTTACTAATAAGGGACACATGGCAAATACAAACATAAAAAAATTCAAGTGTCCAAAATGCAAAACTTAATATGCCATTAAAAAGTACATCAAACAAGCTTTCAAAAGAGACTGAAATCACTGAAACGGAAACATGATGCTCAAGATATGCATAAAGAAAGACAAGGGCATAAATGAAAGAAAACTTGAGATAAACTAGCAGACAGGTCCCTGGGAGGGACGAAAATGTAATAAAAATAAAGTTCTGGACCTTCCCTGTAAATGACCCACACGCACAGGGGCATTCTTGCAATTTTTGAGAACCCGCGAGGGTTTTAATGCAAAATACCCACTGTGCGTGTGATCTGCACGTGACGCAGGACTATTCTGCAATTTGAAGAACATTGAAGGGCCTCTACGTAATTTCCCCAGAAAGCACGTGCCATGCACGTGCTACTTCTGGCTCGGGGCGGCTCGGAGGCTCGGTGTTAGGCTTGGGCTCGGTGCAGCTTCGACGGAGGCTCGGTGCATACGGACCTCCAGGCTCTGACGCTAGGCTCGGGGGGCCTTCGGGTGTCGACACGTGGCGAACTGGAGGCCGTTGGATCAAGATGATCCAAAGGCTGCTGAAGTTGATGACGCGGCCTCTTCTGGGCCGTTGGATTATCCCCGGGGAAGGGACATCCAACGGTGACTGCTTCTTCTCCTCAATCCGTGGCCGGTGGCGAGTTTGGAGCTCCGGCGAGGGAGCTCCATCTCCGCCGCTCTCATCAGGGCACTGTGAACCTTCCTCGAGCACACGGAAAGATCGTCGATGAAGCTGTGAGCTCGAGGGATGCGTCTGCCATTTGGGTTCGGGTCGCCGGAGCTCAGATGTTGAGGACGACCGTGATGAAGTTGGACCCGGCGAGGCTCCGGCCATTGCATATTTGAAGTACCTGCGCTGTTAGGAACGAATAGCCAAAGCCTAAAGTGCGTGCGTGAGTGAAGTGGAAGCTCAAGCGGGTGGAGAATGTGGAGAGCTCGGAGCTCCTCCGCCGTGGCTGGCGGAGGAGATGGGTCGGAGTGGTCTGGGGATCTGGAAGATGAGGAAGATGATCTAAAGGCGACGCGTGAACGGGGGAAGTGTTTTGGAGCTTTTGGGATGAACAATGGAGGGTGAGATTGGTTGACGAAGCCTAATTAAATGAAAAGATGAAGAAAAATTCAACGAGAGAAAGAAGGGCTTACCTGGTCGGAGGCGGAGCGGTGGCTTGGGCTGAGCATCACAGAGGATGCCCGGGTCTTCGCTGAACGTCGGCAGCCGGTCGACGCAGCTCGGGCGGTAGCGATAGCACCGCAGCTCCGCTCTGAGCGGCGGAGGGTCTCACCGGGGGAGACAGTCGTCTTCGCTCAATCCTACCGCCTCCCCCTGTCACAGGGAGGCGGAGGAGGGCTGGGCTGCTCCCCGCGTAAAGATGGACCACCAAGAACAGGCGGAGGGAGCGAGTATTTGAAGGAGCGGAGGTGGCAGTTATGGTGGTGATCGACGTGGTTTGACTGAGGGTCGTGGAGCGATTGGGAGAGGATCGAGAGTAGTGGGTCGACTCGCGGGGATGAAGAACGATTGGGGAGGATCATGAGGCGGTTATCAGACGAGGCGGTCATCGGTGGAGATGGAGAAAATGGGAAGGGGGAAGGTGGATGACGCGGTGTGATCGTGGGAAAGAGGAGCACCTGGAGGTAGAAGACGGAGTCCTGGCCGTTGGATTGTGAAATCCAACGGCTAGGGTTTGGGCGTTGAAGGGCGGTCAGGATGTAATCGAGGGCGGCATGATCGAAGGCCAAGATTTTGCCATGTGTCACGCTCTGGAGAAAGCGCTGGCGGTCGGTGCAGATTAGATTAGGACCTGCGATCGGATGGTGGAGGACCCATCAGCAATGGATGGTGGCGATGAAGGGGCTAGAGCAAGATCTAATGGCGCATGATGCATCACGTGGCGGGCTGTAGACTAAGCACTGGTGAACGGTTTGATGAGAAGTAGATGTCGATCGAAGGGCTGAGGAGCGACATTATGATGGAGCGGCTGTGATGGAAGATCGGGGCACGATCAAGCGGTGTACAAGATGCCACGTGGCGTGAGGAAAGAAGGGCGCTGACGTACGATGCAGATGAAGACCTGGAAAGATCAGACGGCTGAGGATCAGAGCGGGTGTGGAGAGAGTTTAACCGTTGGATCAGATGGAAATCCAACGGTCAGGGATAGGGGCTGATACTGCAAAGGGGAGCGGGCCACGTGGCGCCCCCAGAATGGGCCACGTGGCCCAATCAGGTTATTCCGAGGGCATTTCTTATTTTTGAGGGCCCTATTGGCCGAATTTGAGAAAAGTCAAAACATGAAAGTTGTAGATCTTGACGAGATCTACAAGTTTCATGTTGACCAAAACTCAAAAAGAGATCAAATAAGAGCCCGAAATATTTTTTAGGGTATTTTTGAGTCTAAAAATACCACGAATTTTGTTTTGCCATTTTTTTGTGGTTTTTAATTTATTTGAGACTCTGATAATTACAGGACATTAACTGGGATTTATTGACACTAAGCTTAAGCAAGGGGGTTAATAATGTGGAATTATGATGATGAAATCGAGTTTCATCAGTCAACAAGTGGATTTCTTTAGCTTTCACACCTTACTTTCCAAATCATGAAGCCCTGGGGCTACTTCATGTGAATATCCTCAGAGAGGTATTCTTTATAGGAATGCAATCTTGACTTGCATCTTGAAGATGCAATAGTCAAGTTGTGTAGCTAAGGTTAGCAATATTCTGATGATTTTAAGCATGGTCACCGAAGAGCAAGTCTCATTGCAAGCAATGTCTTCTCTTCCGATGTGTAGCTTATGGCTACGAACCTAGCTTTGAAGGTCTCTACCTTCTCATCAGGTTCCCTCTTCTCTTGAAGATCCATTTACACCTTAATGGGTCTAACCCTTATAGGTGGATCCTCGAGGGTCCATATACAACACTTGTATATGAAGTCTACTTTAGACTTTATTGCTAATATCCATCATTCCATGTCATGATCCTTAGGAGCTTCATCACATGAAGTCCGATCATTGTCAGACTTGGCTGACACATGGAATACATCCTCAAACTCATTTGAAGAGGTATTAATGTTTCATCTTTAATTGTCCTTTTAGTTTCCGATTTCAGGAGCCTCATTATCTTCTCAAGATTAAATGAGTTCCTTTACTTCATTTTCATCTTGATTCTCAAGAGTCTCAATCCTCCAAGAATCACATTCTCAGAGATGAGATCTTTTAAGAATCTCAAGGTCATAAAGTAGGTATCCAATACCATACTTTATTTTCCTAATGAAGTAGCACTCTCAAGTGCTAGATTCCAGCTTACATCCATGGAACCTTATTAAGGATATATATTGTAGTCTCTACTACACATATATACCGGGAAACTAAGAGGATAATTATGCTAAAATTCATCATTGATCACATCATGTCACACATGATCCAATTGTATCTCCCTACAACTCTATTGAGTTCAGGTTTATCAGGAGGAGTGAGATAGAAATGATATTCATATCTCCATAAGGTATTCTTTGAATTTTATCTAATAGGTACAAGCTACCTAGGTTAGATCAAATTCATTTCATCTTTCTTCAAACTTTGGTTCTAAACCAAAATTGTGAAATCTTTGAACATTTCAAAGGTTTCTCAGGTGAAGAGAAGAAATCTCATATCATACGTAATCATCAATAGATATCACATATCCATAATGTTTATTATGATATAGATGATCTACATACATCAATATGTATGAGATCTTGAATACCTCGACATCTAATACCATTCCCAAAGAAGGGTGTATTGGACATTTTACTTTGAATACAATATTCACAAGCATGTAAGATTTGAAATTTTAGACATTCTAAAGTTTCATATCTTACTAGTCTATTGATCACATCAACAGACAAATGTCCAAGGCTTGATGCCAGATCATTGTCAAATGATCTTCATCCTCCTATTGATCTTATAAGGTTTGATTTTTCAGTATTAGAAATCTTAATGAACCATTCATTAATTTTCTAATTTTGTGGAGTCCACTAGATGCTAGATTACTATCTGAAATATATCCATCATAACTCTTTATGATAGTTCTATCTCAGAATTCATGTTTATTTCCAACATTTAGAAACAAACAATGAGGGTATTCTAATATCTAGGTCATAGAGACATTCTCTAAGACTAAGGGCTCTCCCACTGAGAATATGAAGTCCATCTATCCAACAGAGATTGTCACAACAATTGCACCAATATCCATGTAGATGACTATTAAACCTTAAGATCAAATTTCTAATCTTCTAGTATATATATGCAACCAATTGCAAATGTCATTAGAAGATTGGGATACAATTGTCAGACTTTATCTTATGAAATAAGAAAGTCAGAGTCAATGATTATATGTAGATTATTCCGATGCTCTATCTGAGTCCTTCACTAAGGATTTTAGATAGATTTGATAGTCATACTATCAACACATCAACTTATTGCAGTATTGGCATTCATCCAACTCTTTGGATGTCATATGGAAGTCACAGAAGTAGGTCAACTCTTTGACTTTCCTTCTTACTCGGGTCCGACCCATGCTTCCACTGCACTCTCTTAATCTATAAACAACCATTGCTTAAGACTAAGGATCTCTTATGTTGAATTCTAAGGATTTCAATACAAGAGCATTTCAACATTTATACATGCTTCATTAAATTCATACAATATGAATATCATGAAGCTTCATGAATGACTTGAGTATAGATAGTAGAATGATGACACTCATCATATCTACATTCATCTTAACTCATGGAGACTTAGGTTCAGGTAGGTATTCAAACATTTTGAATACATCATCTCTTTCGAGCCACCATTCTGCATAATGCAGAGAACCATGTCATTCATGATTAAATGTCTAGAGAACATATGTATGCCAAAATATCTTCTTTTATTTTATAAGGATTATTCGACAATTACGATCACCATCGACATGTCACTTCCAAAGTACACTCGATGAAAGATCAAGAACATAGAGACATACAAACCCTAAGGTGATGTCTTATTGTGTTATTTAATTGCCCTTCCTCATTATGTTGAGGGGACTTGCACACTGCAACCACATACATTATGTGTCCAATTGCAAGTACAATATCTGGATCATGAGTCCAATCCAAGATATTTTACTGGTTATTATTGAGTATAACATTGAGTGGGTTTAATGATGGATTATCTGAAATAAGAAATTTGCATAAGAGTATATATATTATATATACATGTTTAACTTTGATTTAGGAATTTTATATCAAAGTTGTCTTGCCTTGTCAACATTGAAAGTTCATTCCCTTAATCACTTTCAATGTAAGAGATATTCTTACCATTATATCTCTAGCAAGATCTGGGATCTCCTTCCTTATCTTCGTTGCATCCCAATAATATGAGAACCTACAACTCGGATAAAAAGAAGCGGGAACACATTCCGCCTTGCAAGTCCAACTTGCATCTCCCAATTCGGTCTTTAACACCCGGGCCCACCACCCCTAAGATGATGTTGACCCGTCATTAATTGAACCAACCGTCAACAGGCTTAATACTCGCTATACGCAATCCAATATCGCCCCAATAATATGAGGACCCGATATTGGGGTCACTACGTATACGGCCTTACTCTTTCGAGAAGTAAAGAACCCGATCCAATTAAATCATGTACAGGATCTGTCACTTCGGACAGGCGTCTCCTATACACAACAACTGGCGACGGAATCCTTTGCCTTGACGGGAGACCATGGATGTCACTTATGTGATCCTCCACCTCATATTCAAATTGTAATTAATTATCGTGAATCATATTCACATAATTAATTCTTCCAAGGGAAATACACATCTATTCAAAATAGAGTGTTTATTGGATATAATTAATTTAATCACATTAAATTAATCATTAATCCAATCATCAACAAACATGTCTTTTACTTGAATAGTAGGTATATTCTCAAAATACGTATTATTCGAATTTTAATAATTAGAAAAATACATATTGTCTGTCTCCGGTATTATACAGTCCCTACCCGCTGTCATGGCTAGAACCGACGAGAGTGGGACGGACCACATACGTTGCAACCCGCGACCCCAATGCTCTCCGACTAGGCACCACATCCGCCTCGGGAAAGGATAATACCAGATAGACCATCATGTACTTTGAGATGTTCATCGGTTCTTCAACCGAAAAATAAACCATATAATATAAATCAAAACATTTTTTATTATAAGGAGATTTGCTAGACAAATCCCCAATCCTATTCAAGCAAAAGGGTTTTTCATGTAAAAGTTGTCCTACAACTATTGTAGGATAAACTATTGTTTTCATGAAAGCAATGTTTGTTGATGAAACAATGATCAAGATCTAATATCTCATCATTGTGGTTTAGGCAAGTGTCATTCAATGAAATAATTATTTCTTTAAATATTTCACAAATATTTATCACTAATTATTCCAGAAAATTAACAATTAATTTTCATCATGATAATTGAATGACATATCACAAGGTTCAAGATCAAAGAATGTTAATTTCCAGCAGTGACCCCCAATCACTAAAATTAACATATCTTGATCAATTTAAATCCAAAAAATGCAAACTCAGTTTCCAAAGATTGTCTATTTGATTTATTAAAGAACCCAAGTGATAATTCACGCATTTCAAGGTGGATTAAAACCGTAATTATCTCATTAATCACGTTCAAATCCGCAGTTCCCGCAACAGTGAATATAGTCATATTCAAAAAGCCATATCTTGAGCAAATGAAGTCCAAATTTAGTAAACTCAAGTCCTATGGTTTCCTTGTTTAATGGGGAACAAAATCCAATTGAAAATTTCGTGTTTAAACATTTTAAACAGAGCCGAAAAATTCAATTTTACAGAGGTGCGAAAATTGAACTGCAGTAAAAATTTCGCAACCCTTTCAAGAACCAAATCGTCTAAGGTCTATGGATCATATCCAAAACCTTATTCAACCTATGGCTCTGATACCACTTGAAGGATATTTAGAATCCTTAAGCGCATCACGGAAGCGTGTCGATCGCATCGTATGCAATCGGAGCAACTAGTCGCTAGATGCAGCGGAAATTAAAATTTTTAAAACTAAAGATGAAACCACATGATCACGAGAACACTTCTCGGATCGTTTCATCAAACCACAAAGTACAAGGAATACCTCTTGAAGCGTGGTTGTGATTGTGAGATCCCAAAGTAGAGATCCTCCTATTTTAAGTCCGATCCACGAAGAACGCACTTGCGGGCGCGATGATGAGTCACGTTCCTTCCCGCAATCCTCGATGAAGATCCAAGCGATGGCTCCCCCGATTTCGTCAAACGAAATCCGTCGTCTTCCTTTAGAGTAAGCAACTCCAAAGAAGATGGAGATCCACGAGTCGTCGAAGAAGAAGCCGAGAGTCTCTCCTTTCTCAACACAAAGTGGACGGCCACTTAATGGAGAAGAGAAAGAGAGAGAGGGCGAGAATGAGAAAGAGAGAGAGAGAGTTGTCACCTTGTACAACTCTTAATGATGTTTCATGGAGAGGCTACCCTAGCCCTCCTTATATACTAGTTTAGGATCCAATGGATCTCAATCCATGGGACACATGGATCCAAGGGATATGCTTGGTCCATGATAAATCAATGGCTATGATTTGTTGTTGATTAAAAAGCAACAACATCAATTTAACTAAGAGATAATATGATAAATCAAATGGAGCTAACCAACCTCCTAAAAAGGGGGGGGGGCGTCACCCATGAACCATTCATGGGTGACGCCACCTCTAGAGGTGGTTATTTGCTCCATTTTATTTATTTTATTATTCCTTAATTAATTACAATAAATATTCACCAAAATAATTCCAAATTAATTTGTGAATATTTCAATCATGCCATTGAATATTGTGTGAATCATATTCACAACCCAAACTAGTTAGTAAATTACATTTCCAATTAATTAACAAATGTGAATCCAATCCACATTATTAATTAACAAATGCTATTTACATAAATTCTCTCTCATACATATGTATATTATAAATCATATTTATAACACACATATATCATGGATAGTGTTATCCACATTCTCTTAATCCTTGATAATTAAATCCCATTTAATTATCTTAGATAATCATTTTCACAATATGAATCATATTCATATTTAAGCTTGATAATTAAATCACATTTAATCATCAAGTCCTTGCTTGGATATACATTTCATCAAAAGAACTATTCTTGAACCCTTTCAAGAATAATGTGCTTTCTCCGCAGATACTTGGAGATAAGGACAGGGCGATTGTATTATTCCACGTATAGTGACTTGGATGTTGAGATCTCATCTCAAATCCAGATCTTACGGACCTCTCACAGATGCTTGATTAAATCAAGGCCGCAAATCCAATCTTCTCATTGAATCTGAATCCTATTCAGATTAATGTCCAATACTTGGACTAAGATCGGATTGCTTCTCTACTGAAAGGAGTCACTAAAATCCAGACCTGTTTCATCACTCCCTCGGAATGGAAGCGTCATGGATATACAATCGTTTATGATCACATCACCCTTCAGGTATTCCCAATACCTGTACATCCTGCATACTGGAAGACCCATGGTCAACCCGAAGATTAAGATCTATTTTACACTGTCTTCTTCAGGGTTTGATCACTAAGTTTCTCATTTGATCATTGGGATTTGGTATCGATCATATACTTTCTAAAAGCATATATCATACCTAGGTCTTGATCATATACTTTCCAAAAGTATATATCAAACCTACAAATTCAGTCAAGCTTCCAAAGCGAGACGACCGTGCACGGAATTTGATTCCTCCCAATATCTCATGAGTGAGCTCATGTCTTCCGGTTCAGTAGTGAACCTGTATGATCCCTTTGAGAGATCGTATTACTCATATGCCCTTATATGCACACCAACACGCCGGTGTATAGACCTTGATTAGGTCATCAACCTATTGGTCTGTCAAATGTGCATACTCAGACATATAGCAATACATCTGTCTCCGGTCAGAGGATGCGTGCCTATGCTGTGACAGCATTCAACATAGGACTTAGGTTATCTCGATCTCGTTAAGTCAACTCTTTGACCTAACTAATCTGACACCTCCGAATCTCTATTCCTATGCAGAGGACCTGCATCAAGAGGTCGGTCAGATATCAACCTATGTGAGAAAGGATTGCCATCTCCTACTCAGGCTGGAGATCACATCTTAATAATCATTTGACGGTGCTTGATGAGTCCTCAACCTAACTCTTTAGATATTCATCCAAGCACCAGCCTCTATGATTCAATAATTGAATCAACAGCTGTATGATCATTAAGATAGCCATGGTACATAACCCTAATTGTACAGAGGGACCTATTATGCAAATTATTTATTCTTCATTTTAGATCAGGGAATGATATTTGCAATAACATTTATTGCATAATGGCTCGCCGTGGGCTCACATGTCCAACAATACGAGGCTCCTGAATCTGGCCTCTTGGCCGGCAGACGGTTCTGGATCGCGAAGCACGTGGCTTTCGTTAGCACATGTATCTCTGAATGATGGTTCCTCCTCTTCCTCCTGACTGTGGTTCTATCTCTCAAAGATCGCTGAAGAAGGGGGATGTGCTGCAAAGCCTCCTGAAGGGTCAGCTGTATATGGAATCTGTCGATCATGCTCTGGCTGAACTCCTCTTGCTCTCTCTTTTTTGGATCTTTTTCTCTTTTCTTCCCCTTCCCCATCTGAAGGGCTCTAGGGAATGGGATCACTGGGTCCTTCTCAGATGAAGGACTAGGAAGAGGTCTAGACGACTCGACGGCCGGATCCGCACATACATCAATCACCACAGTGGGATCAGAAGAAACTAAACCTTTTCCTTTATTCAAAACAATGTTCTGAGATACATCAACAGAAGGAAAAACAACATCTCTCTCAAAATGAACACCGGTGGCCTCAGTACCACCACGGGCTGGCTCTGCTAGACGTCTCGCAGCCTCAGTACCGCGTGCTGGCTCGGCTACTCTGGTGGCGTCAGTACCACCTCCTCGAACTGGTAAGGCGGCGGCCTCAGTACCACCGGTGGAATCAGCATCCTTGGTGGCATCAGTACCACCGTCATCCTCGGGTGCGGCCTCAGTACCGCTCTCCTCCTCCTCATCTGGCGCCCTGGGTGGATCCTTGAGTAGTCGCTCAGATGAGGCGCTGCCTGCTGGTGCTCTACCGCTCCTAAGTGTAACAAAATCAGCATCAAACAGATCTGAAGATATATCATCAAATGGATCACTAGGAGTGGCATGCTCAGTGTTAACTACCTGCTCAGACTTCCTCTTCAGGCTATTCGGATTCGGCTCTATCTGTGCAAGGATGGAGGCCTTCCCTCTCATCAGGTCCCGCATCTCCTGGCAGAACTCGTCCATCTCCCGTCTAAATGTAGCCTGCTGGTCCGTGAGGAGGCGGGCTACGTCATCCAAGGCGGAGCTCTCATGGGGGCCCGACGGGTAGCCTCTCTGGTAATGAGGCTGCTGGAACTGGTGCTGCTGCTGCTGAGAGGGGTAGGAGGAAGGATGCTGTTGCTGGTGTGGTTGGTGAGCCTGCTGCTCACGTCTCCAAGACTGTCCCTGCTGCTGATAGGGATGAGGAACGAAGGACGACTGCTGGTGTGGCTGGTAGGCTGGGGGCTGCTGCTGGTGGTGATCTCTCTGCTGGCTATACTGCCCACCCTGACCGGATGACTGCTGCTGGGGCTGGGTACCTCCACTCCCCTACCTGAATCCGGGATGGTCTCGTCGGATCCCAGGCTGGGGACGGTCATATCAAATCCCGTTGACATCCATCAATGGCTCGGCGTCGTACTGGGCCGGCGGGAGTACTGCCAGAGGCTGATCCGGCTGGTATACCACCACCTGCATGTTTGGAGATGGTGGTGACTGGTAGGAGGGCTGCTGCGGCTGGTACGGCTCCGCCTGTACAAGGTGAACCTATCTAGGCTGCTGAAAGGAGCTGGAGCGCTGGGACGAGCTGCTGCTGCCGCCGGTATCGCCTCGCGACTAAAGACGGGGCTGTAAAGCCGTCTGTGCCTCCTGGAGACACATGAGCTGGGTCTTCATGTCACTCAGAGTCTGTGCCATCTGCTCCATCTGCGTGATGCCCTGGAACTGCTTCTTCTCGATCATCTCCATCCGGTCCAACTTCTCGCTGATAATACCCATATCCGCAGCGGACGACTCTGCCTGTGCTGCTGCAACTGCGGATGAACTGGATGGACCGGCGTCGACCCGTGCTATCCTCTGGCACTGCACGGGTCCTGGCTGCTGCTGGGGTCTGACCTGAGTATACAACCGGGTGTGGGACATCACCATATAGTTCTCGGCCATCTCCTCGTAGATGGCCCAGACCTGGTCGTGATCCTTGGCGAAATAGGACCCGCCACAAGAAGCATTCACCAAGCCCTGGAGCTTTGGTGTCAGCCTGCTGAAGAAGCTCTGCACAAGGTTCGGCTTCGAGATATCATGGTGCGGGCATCGGTCAGTAAGCTCACGGAACCTCTCCCATGCCTCATGGAATTGCTCGTAGGGGAGCATGGAGAAGTTACTGATGAGGGCTCTTGCCGCATTGGTCCGCCCGAGTGGATAGTACTTGTTCAAGTACTCGGTGCGGAGCTGCTCCCAGGTGTAAACGAACTTCCCCAAGTGCTTCAGCCAGGTGGCTGCTCCGTCTGCTAAGGAAAAGGGGAAGGCAATCATCCTGATCGTATCCCGGTCCACCTGACGATCGTGAACAGTGCTGCAAATCATCTCAAACTCCTACAGGTGGAGATGAGGCTCCTTTGTCGCCAAACCGTGGAATCGGGGAAGAAGCTGCAAGGTGTTCGGGGGGAACTTGAAGTCCCCCACGATCGTTGGAAGTACTACCCAGCGGTGTGTCAAGGTCGACCCAGGATTGTGGTTCTCCCGCATCGATCTAAGTGGTGGTGGTGGTGCTCCTCCTGCTCCGCCTGCTCCGCCACCTCCGGCTGCAGGATCATCAGGTCCTCCTCCTGCTGCTGGATCGTCGGGGCCTCCTCCTGCTCCTCCTCCGCGGTTGGCTCTCAACTGTTCAAACTCTCGCCTCATGTCCATCATGAAAGCTCCCTGATCCCTCAGCTGCTGCTGTACTGACTCGAGGGAGGGGATCACGGTGGAGTTGATCGAACCCTGGTCCAGGACAAAATGCTGCTCTCCTCGTGGACCTCCGGGGTGATCCTCAGAACTGCCGACCATGGCGTCTGCAAAATCAAACGAGCCAAACTCAGGTGCTGTCAAATATGTGAGTCTCTCCTCTGGCTCATATCTCCCAGAATCGAAAGAAAGGGGGGTCGAGGGGGAACAGGGCAGAATCATACTCGGGCCCAGAGAACTAGTCTCGGCTCTCGTGGGCCAACCTAGATGACTGGGTAGACGTGCCCGAAAGCGGTGCAGCCAGAGGCTGCCTAAGAGAGCGTCTACCCATCATCGTGATCTGGTCGAGTAGTGCGGATGGGATCTGGAGAAACTATGATCAAAATGCAAACCCCTCTGTTCACCAACGCAACACGAGCTGAAGACCGTGAACGCTCGGTCAGATTATCTTGTCAGTTTTTATTAGATGAACAAACAATCTATCAGAGCGCTTACGTGACCTGTTGGGATACCCGATGCTACTCCAACCGACTGGCCCGCACGGAAGAGTCGGTAGTCAGCTAGAAATAGCACCGGAGGGCTCTACCGGGTGCAGGTCACTCTCTCGCGCAAGCAAACCAAACAATGAGGGGGTTGCTCTCCCCAAGACAAATTTTTAAGGTGAGTGTCTTTTAGGATCAATAGTCTTAGCTAGTCCCAATTTTATGGTTTTTCTTTTTAATATTTTTCAATGAAAACAAAGGCCTAACGAATTTTTCGGTTCTCCTGGTTATTTAATCCAAAACAGGGGGGAGAAGATGAAAAAGCCGATGCGCGAGAAATCAATGATGTATGCAGAGATAGAAATGCGTACCTGACTCCAGCAGTCTACATGCAAAGTGATCCGTGCAGAATTTAAAGACAGGAAATAAACTACCTAAATGGTGCAGCGGTGAAAACCGAGTCCTAAGCAGGCAATTTCTACTCGATAGAACCGTCTAGCCTAGTCACTCGCCCTCGATCCAAAGAGTCCGGTCTAGACCCACCCCTCCTCTTCTTGACAGGCCGAGTTCAGGAGTAGCGCTTGACGGGGCAGGCTCGTGGCACGTAGGCTCTCAGGAAAGCGACTAAACTATTTTTATTATTGATTTATTAGTAGGTCTAATTATCGCTCTATAAAAACAGGCAATCAATTAAGTGTAGGGATCCTACTAATTACGGCACAGTCAAGCAGAAAATCCTAAATCTAGGGGCTCGAGAAAAACCGCTGAAAACCGTAAAAGGCAGCTAAAAAGCTAAAACCACGAAAAACCGCGAAAAATCCAAAGGGTCCCCCGAGCACACCGGTGCTCGGTGAAACAAACCCGAGAGTCCAACTGTCTCTGAGTGTACCTGTATTATTACAACATTTCAAATATACGGGAAATAAATCCTAATCTAAACTATGCTAATCCGCGGTTATTCTGCGGCTCCCGCACTCCTGCTCGCTCTCCTGCGCTCTCCTGTGGCTCTGTAAAGAAAAGAGCCGCCTCTGACTCTCGCGGTTGCGTCGGCTTCCGAAGAAGCCGCCTCGATCCTCGGGCCCTCGCAAGAAAACAAGCAAGAATGTCAGACCAAATGAATATATAAACAGATCAAATGTATATACAAGAATATGTATAGAAAATCACGTAAAGGAAAATCGCGGAAAAACAACTACTAAGCCGTGCTCCCCGGCAACGGCGCCATTCTGACGACCGAAAAATCCGCTCAATCAATCCGGGATAAAATCTAAGATCACTCAAGGGTCGTTGTGACTCGGATCGAGAGAAAGGATTCGGTCAATCAAGAAAAATAAATCAGACCACCAATCAGAAATAAAATCAATCAAATACACGATAGCGGTCCTGGCTATTTTATTAACCTGGTATAGCGACCAGGGTCGAACACAAGGAGCACGGATTGGCCTCACGGCCTGCGAAGTAGTCAATCAGAGAAGAGAAGATATTTTTGGTGGTTTTTAAGGGTTTTTATATTTTTTTGAATTTTCAAGATATTAAGAAAATAAGAAAAGCGAGGAAACTACACACTTCAACAATTTATTAAAAGCACTAAAAATCAACCAAAAATTCTAACAAAAATATTTTTATGTGTTTTATAATTTTTAGTGTTTTTGGTGAATTTTTGGGATATTTCTGATGTTTATTTAATTTGCTAAAAATCAAACAAGGACTAAAATGAGAGGTACTGTCCAGCCGAGCTAAAAGGGCCTATATAAAATATCTAAAGGCCCCAAATTAGTTGGGAGGTAATTTTCCTGTAAAGAGAATTAAACAAGGAAAATTTAGGCACCTATATTATTATTTTTTGGGTTTTTGGTTTAATTATTAGAATTTTTATAAGTTTTTAAGTGTTTTTCAATTTTTAGTGTTTTCAGTAATGAAAAATAGCCAGGCTAGAAAATCAAGCACAACAAAATAGACAGTAGACAATATTTTTGTAATTTTTGGACACTATTTAATATTTTTTTGGGGTTTTTAGAGTTAGACAGTAGCAAAAATGGAGGTTTTTGAATTTCTAAAAATATCAAATCAACTCAGAAACGTCTCCAAAAATCCTCGAAAATTTTACACTATGGCAGGAGCCATGTGTCCAATTTTCGTTGGATTTGGAGGTAATTTGCTATTTTATTCAAAAATAAAGAGGGGCACTGTGCACAAGGACCAAAGTGCAAATACCCGGAAGTCTGGGGGGTCTGGTGCAATTAACCCAGCAAAACACGTGCTACGCGCGTGCCTGGGGCACTCAAGGACCCAAATGTAATGAAAATAAGTCCCGAGGACTATTTGGTAACAGGTACCAAAAGCCCAGGGGCTTATCTGCAAATAACCCAACAAAATCCGCACATGCTCAAATAAAATACGCACAGGGGTATAAATGCAAATAAACACAAACTTTCATTCATTCATTAACAGTCAGAACTACAGGGGTACGATATGCAAATAAGCCAAAAACTCACGTGTCGATGCACGTATCAGACCATACACAGGGGCATAACTGCAAATAAAACTAAGCACAGGGTCCTCGATGCAAATATCCCAAAAACTAAACAACTATATTACGTATTTACAGGTCTAACTACGAAATGCAATAAACAGAAGGGCCTAAGCGTAGTTTACCCTTTATTAATGCGGACCGCAGGATGGATGCCACGTGTGTGATCGGACGGTGGTGGGCGACTGGGTGTCCAACGCTGCGCTCCAGAGGGAAATCCAACGGCGGGGACGTGGCCACGTGTCTGATCTAACGGTCAAGGACGTCAGTGGCCAAACCCTCGCGCATCGGGCGGCTGGGATCGGTCCTCCTCAGATCTGACGGTGAATGCGGCTCTTGGAACGGACGGTCCAGATGACAACTGGAGCGGGCGGGCTGATCGGGCGGCGGCTGAAGGTCGAGGAAGAACAGGTGGCCGGCGAAGTTCGCCGGCCCAGTGCGTGCGCTCCTGACCTCTCCTGCTGCGCCTGAAGATCGGAGAAGCTCCGGCGTGGTGCTCCGCAGCTGCTGATGGCCTCCGATGGCCCAGCCGAGCTCTGGGGAGCTCCGGCGAGGTCGGCGGAGGCGAGGCTCCTGGCCCGAATGGCCCAAGCCCTCAGATGGGTTGGGTAGTACCTGCAAAGATGACTAGAAGACTCGCGGGTCGAGGGAAAACTGCCTCGACCCGGTTAGGCGGGCTGACAGTGAACGGAGGGTCGAGGTGGACGAGCTCCGGCGAAGGAGGGGACGGTGGAGCTCGAATCCCAGCTCCTGTGCGAGCTGGGTTGGATGGAGCTATGGAGAAGGTGTGCGGGAAGAAGGCGATGGCTATGGTGAAGCCCGATGGTCGGTATGTGGTCGGAATCGATTGGAATCGGCAGGGGACGGCGGAGCAGCGAATTGGGCGAAATGGAAAATTCAAGAAGAAGAGAAGGGTAAGGGACTACCTGGGTGGACGAGGAGACTGGGGATGAGCTAAGGATGCTCTGGGTCTTCGCCTCGAGGAGCGTCTCCCTCCGAGGCTCGGGCTCCTGCTGGTGGCGGAGCAAGGCGGCGAAGCTTCGTTGGATCAGTGGTCTCGCGTCCTCTCCTCGCTTCGACACCACGGGGGCCAAGCTGTCACTCTCGCCTACGCAATGGAGCTCACAGGAGGTGGAATCGAGTGGCGAAAGATGGGAATGAAGGTGGCGGAGCTCGGCATATATATGGGTGCAGGTCCGACTAGGGTTGGTCGGGTAGGGCAATGGAAGGCGCGGATCCCGAGGCAAGGGCTCCGACGAGGATGTCGGATGCAAGGAGAAGAAGCAGGACCCGGGGTTTGCGGAGATGGCGAGCGGATCGAGCACGGAAAAAGAGGAGAAGTCAGGTCGGGCGCGAGATCCGCTGGAGAAGAAGGTCCGCGGAGGGAGTTGACCGGAGGTCAACATCTCCGTGGACCAATGAGAAGCTGCCACGTGGAAATGATTTGAAAAATCATTTATAAATAGAAAATGGCAGAATTATTAAAAAGTCAAAACATGAAATATTTTTGTTTTATTTTTTTCTATTTTTTGGTGATTTTTAATTAATTTTTCAAAATAAAAATAAGGTATTTACATTATATAGCTATACATAGGTATATGTACAATATGTATTTTTAATTTTTGATTTCTAATTTGTTATTTTTGTGCATTTTTATTCCCATTTTATATTTTATTTATTTATATCATAAAATTAGGAATAAAAAGATATTTTTATTTTATTTTTATTATTTATATACATAGGTGAAATAAATAGATATGTACATATATGTACATATATTTACAAAGTATTTTTGTGTTTTTAATTTGTTCTTTTTATTTTGTTTTTATTTAATTTATTTACAACATAAAGGATGGAATATTTACAAAAATTTTGGAAATTAATTTTATCTATTTATAAGGCTAAATAAATATAAAGATGGATGTCTTATATACATGATGACTATATGCAAGGTGATGTTTTTGTTTGTTTTCTTTTTAATTTTTATATTTTTAACTTGATTTTATGTTTATAAATATATACAAATATTTACAATCCAATTTGAGTCTATTTTTGTGAGGAAAATACTTTTATTTTATTTACATAAATATTTACACACATGAGCTCCTATCTCCCTCTACTTTGGTTTTTATGCGGTCAGGCCCATGCTGAGCCCTCCCTTGGGTTAGGTTGCTCAATATTTATTCTAAATATTTCCCTCTTTTTCTTTTTACTCTTTATTCTATTATTTTTGCACAAAAACATGCTAATTATTAAACTTTATACAATGCATGCTTTTGATAATTATTTGTATTTACATGAATATACATGCATTTGCAAAGGTTTTTGTAGCTAAAATATAAGAATAAAGAGTGATGAATGGGTATTCATCAGATGGGTCAACACCGGGGCAAGGGTCGTCGTCGACTCATGAATTAGCCCCTCCATTGTCACCGGAGGGGCGACGGAAGAGGGGTCTATGCCCGTTGATTGGTGGATGGAGATGAAGGGAGGCAACGACAGGGTACTTAAGGTTGGGGGTAGGCGTTACATGTGAGGTATGGCGAGGTTTTAGGCGACTTAATGGTAGCCCTATAAGGTCGGGTTGTTTGAATGGCCCGCGAAGATGACAAGCATTATGGCTTCGTAGTGGTGTGCTTAGGACGTGGTTAGGAGGTCAGAGGTAAATGGTAGGAACTGAAGGGGGTACAATCTTGATGAGGTGAAACGGTTGGTGCGAGGTTTGCAGGAGGAAGACAATGAGGCTCCATCGTTGGATCTTGCGATCCAACGATCCGAATGTGATCGGAAGGGAGTAGCTAGGACCAGATCGATCGATTCTATCCCAAGTTAGAAGATGGGCGTGAGTGTACGACAGTGATGAAGCATGGGCTTCATCTAATGGCTATGGGATGAGTAGTGACATGGAAGCTGAGGGACCATTGGATGGGAAGGGTTATGATTTCATCTGGTGGGGTGAACAGAGAGATGAGAGTGAGCGGAAGATGGACAGTGGCAATTGACGCAAAGAAGGCAAGATCAAACAACTCTGGAGGAAGATAGGAAGCACAAGGGGGTGCGACCACGTGAGCGGTTGGTGAATCCTCGATTCATCATACTAAAGAGATGAAAATAGAGCTTCATTCCCGAGTAATTATCCGCATTTCATCATTTATTCTGCATCTTCATTTTTTTCATGCATGTTAATTTAATATTTACATTTTAACTGTCATAATTGCTTATAATCATCTTCGCATTTGTACCCAAGTTCATGCATTTTTAACTAATTCACACTAACTCCAATTGACCTTCAACCATCTCCAGTGTGTACATACTACTAACAAGATTAAAGGAAAAACACCAAAAAATTGCTAACTCAAATAATTTGCCCGTGAGATAAAATCCCAACTTCAGACCAGACATACTAAAATGCTCATATCCTGTCATACAATGTCCAATTTAGGTCTGCTTACTTTTAAAGTAATGCATATTCAAAGACCTTCAAAACAAGATCAATTTCATAAAAATCGGAGTTCGTATGTGAAAGTTGGGTTTTGGGCCTCTTTTGTGCGTTTTGAGTTTTCCCTAATTTGGACTAGCTATTTTATGTAGCTAATTAAGCCTTTTTATTTTATTTCTTTTTCATCCTTATTCTTTGATGAAAGTTTTAATAAAATCCATAAAAATTCAAATTTAAACTAAGACTGAATTTAAAGGAACTAACCGAGTCCGAGTGTCCATTGTTAGTCTGTACAAATATCTCACCTTTTCTTCTTTATTTTATTTTCCTATTTTCTTCTTTACTCAAAATTTTTAAAAAATAGATTGTTGTGTACATATTTATCTTTCATTTTATCGTTATTTTTCTCGATTTTTATCTTAATTAAAAACACCGATGCCCATTTCCAATCTTAGGTGAAAAATCACCGATTACCCCCATTTTCCAGCTCCCTTGTTTTTACCCATTTCCGCTATTACCCCAATCGTCTCCATCGAACCACATCATCTCTACCATCCTCTAACGCCCCCGCTCTGCCGTCGACATCAGCTGCCTGGACATCTTCATCAACTGGCGGAGATCTTCCCTCTCCAAGCTTCAACGTCTTGGGCTTCTTCAATGTCGAGCGGCCTCCTCAACCGCTGCTAGTGCCCGTGTGGCTCCCTCCATCTCCGGGCCACTACACCTCCATCTGTCCCCGACGAGTCGCTAAATACGGTAATTAATTCGGTCACGTTGTAATACGTGTACTTAGCGATTCGGTCAGAACCGAGAGAAGGATCTCCGTGAAGAGTGTCTCGGCTTTAATTTATATCCCGGGCAAGTCCGGGGTCGAACACAGGGAGGCAAAGGAACAACTTGAGGTTTAATTTTAAAATAAAGATCTAGATTTCCAAGTGGTATTTTTTAGATTTTTTTATGCAAATAGAATGCAAATGCAAGTGAATTACAACACTAAGAAAATACACAACAAGGCCAAATTAATTTTAATGTCAAATTAATCCAATTCAGCCAAATTATATTTTTCCTAGAGTTCTAATCCAGAGATGAATGCAAGGTACTTTTTTTGGAATTTTAGGGGTTAAAATGCAACAAGGAAAAATGCACACTTTTTATGGGTTTTTTCACAATTTCTCACACAAACAGTAAGCAAAAATCATGAAAAAATTACTGGACTATAAACATGATGCAAAGAGACTACAGTAATATTTTTGGATTTTTTTGACAAGTTATGAATTTTTTATGGATTTTTTAGTGCAAACAGAGTGACAGTGAGTAAATAATTCTTAATTAATCCACAATATCAAATTAATCAGAGAGCAAATTATCTCATATAGGTGTTTTCATATGGAATCTATGAGACTTGAAATTTTGCAAAAAAGATGTCCGTAGATTTAATTAAAAATCAAGTACTAAAATCACTCTACAGTTTATTTTAGGCACAAGACAACTCCATTTTAGATGAAATTTGGACAGTGAGTTCATCAGATATCAAGGCATCATATATAATTTTTGTGGAATTATTAGAGCAACTTCGTGTGAGATATAAATTTAAGAGCATTGATTGGGTAAAATATGTAATATTTCAGTTTAACAATTTTAATTAATTACCCATATCTCACAAAAATATAAATAAATATTCAGAACTTAGAGAATTAGTTGCTCAACATACAAGCATTTTTCATTGAACAAAAAGATGCATAAACGAAGTCCAAATTAATAGTCAAACACAAGGTTATCTTTGTAAAACAGAAA
The DNA here is from genome assembly GCA_037367405.1 of Ottelia alismoides. NCBI lineage: Eukaryota > Viridiplantae > Streptophyta > Magnoliopsida > Alismatales > Hydrocharitaceae > Ottelia > Ottelia alismoides. Next base: position 617,616 of record JAZKJV010000276.1, read on the forward strand.
TTAAAAATACAACTTGAACTTATGCACAGGGACTAAACGGCAATTACAAAAACTTGAAAGAAAAGACTCGCAATCTTTACATAAAATAACAAAAAAAATAACCTCTTCTTCTTCCTTGCAAGGAACCCAACAGAGGAACCGGGTTGGCGGGCGGCGCGGCCGCGGTGGCGCGGTTAGAGGGCGGAGACGGCTGCGCTGCGGCGGACGTTGGAGGGTGAGGCGGCCGGAGGCGTAGACCGACCTCAGATGGCCGCGCACGGAGAGAGGAGGCGGGGAGCCCGACGGCTGGTTGAGGAGGAAGAGGTCGGCTGGCGGGGCCGCGGGCGGCTGCGTCGGCGAGGAGACCGCCGGCGGTGGGAAGCAGGAGGAGGGGGTGGCAGAGGCCGCGCGGCTGGTGAAGAGGGAGGGGCGGCGGCGGGCGCCGCTGCCTGTGGAGGAAGGAGGGGGCGGCGGCCGCTGGCTGCTGCTCCTCCTTTTTTTATTTTTTTAATTTTTTTTCTGCTGTGTCAAATTTTTTTAATTTTTCATTTTTAATTTTTTTAATTTTTGATTTCTTAAACAGGGAACACAAGTGGATATAGAGGACAAGGAATGGTGAATGATGGTGATGAAGATTCACAAAACAAATGGGAAAAAATGGTGTGATGGTGGTGGGATGAAAATGATGGTGATCAACATAAAAAGAAGACAAAATATTAGATGAAATAAAATAGCAAGCAAAATCAGGAGAAATACTTACATGATTCTTCGCCGGATTGGCGGAGCAGCTACGCTGAACTCCTGTTGTCGCCTCGATCCGATTGGCGAAATAAAAATCGGAGAAGCTACGCGAGCTCGACGGGGAACTCGTGACGCGAAGTGGTGCTCCGCGGATCTCACCTGAAGGAGGTCGTCGCTTGAGGACGATGCTTCGCAGCTGTCACCAACAAAACACTCCAAGCTCTCTCCTTATTCTATAAGAATGGTGGATGGGGGAAAAATGTGGATGTGGAGATGATTATAAAGAGATGAATAATGGGAGTTAGAGAGGTGGTGGTGTTGAATGAGAAGTTAGATTATTGGTGGAGTTGAATGGGAGGTTATATGAAGAATATGGAGTGGAATGGAGGTTGAAAGAAGACTTGGAGGTTAATGGAGAAAGGGAAGTTATTGTAGAGAATGTTATTTAAATAAATAAAAAATGAAATGAAATAAAGTAGGCTACTAAAAAGAGAAAATAAAATAAAGAGAAGAAAAAGAGTGGGGAATTTACAAAAAGAAGATATACAACATGTACATTTTTTGTTTGCTTTTCTTTTTATATTTTTTTATCTTTTTAATAATAGCTATGTACAATAGGAAAATACAATAAAATAGTACAATCAAAATACAAGACCACAATGATTTTTTTGGATTTTTAGTAATTAAGAAAGATAAAATAAAAAATGAAGAAAGAAAGAATATATACATAATATACAATGTACATCTAGGTCCCAAAACCCAACTTTTGCAAACGAGCTCCGATTTTAATGAAACCACATCTGTTGGATAGATAATTTTCTAACTTGAACTTTAAAAGTGAGTTTGGTGAATTTGGAGTTCATACGGAGCAGGAATTTAGCTTGGAAGTTGGTCTTTACGGCTTTTTCCCATTGGGATCTAGGAGCATTTATTTTGAGATATAATTTATTTTGTATTTTTGTATTTTTATGTACATTATTATGAACATGTTGGAGAAAGAATTAGCCAAAAAGGAGTTGATGTAAAATTATTAAAAATACATAAAGTTTTGGGCTATTTACATGTATAAAACTCCTTTGATTTTGCGGCTTTTTATGTGTAATTTATTTTGTACAATAATTAGTGAGTTTTATTTACAAGAGTCATTTTGTTAATTTATTGATTTTATGGACATTTATTTGGGATTTTACTCAGGGATTTTGCTAAGATCAAGATATTAAGATGATGAATCGTGGATTCATCACCCCCCTATACTTAAACTTTGCTAGTCCTCGAGCAAATAAAGAATGAATAAGTTGGATTAACCCCTGTCTGTGCATGTGAATACAAGACTTGATCCGTTCAAGAACTCTCGATTTTAGAGATCCTAAAATTCTAAGCTGAACCAAGCTCTAGTCAAAAGGTACCCAATTTCCCTAATCATCAGACTCTCTTTGTATACATATATATAAGGGATATGACTTTAAGTGTTGACCGCAGTTACAAGAGTAGAGTCACAACGTCACCCAAGATTCCAGTCCAAGAGACTCTCCTAAGGACCCGATCCTCAACACTAGGGAATAAATCATTTCTTGCATACAATCCACCGTCTCTTTAGTTGTCAGACTTAAAAGTGTAGATGGAAGGCCAGTTGATGGAGGGCATAGGATTGTGTCATTTATTCTCTCCCTCTCATTGGAACAAGGATCCTCTCGAGTGCCTTATTACTCAACGCATTTTTTTTGGTGTTGATCAGTGTGTCCGTCAAGAGAAGTTGGAGCCGTCTGCACTTGTTTTCCTGGGAGTACACCGGGGTGTGTCTTTTTTGAGTATCTATTATACCTTCTACACCCAGACTTGTAGCATTTATGATGCAGAGCCCTTTTTTGGTGCAAGCCCGACTCCTGGTCCTAATAGCGGTGGTCCAAGTGGACACTTTTGAAATGGTTGGGAGCGCTCGCCTTTGGTGGAAGCTCTTTGATATTTGACTTTGTATGGAATGAGAGCTTTTCTTTGACATTTCATTGATTTGTAGTATTTTTGGCTAGCTCCACTGCTTTTACCAAGAGTTGGCGCACACTGATCAACATTTTTTTATTTTATCACACCCTGGCACATAGGTAAATGTCAAGAGATAGTACAAGAACCATGTTCTCATACTGGCTAAAGATGCTGACACTCAGGTTTCATGAAGCCTTCATTGATTTTATCCCATCCTCGAGCATCATTAAATCAAGTCCAAACTCAAATCCCCCATCCCAGCTCCTCAGGTGAAATTTCAACTCATCTCATCATAACTGCAGTCGTGTATGTGAGGTGTTGATCATATTCTTAAGGTAGAGACTAAGCATGCAATATAGCAAACAAATCTTTCAAACTAGGGAAATGTGAATGATTAAGTCCAAGACCCTAATGACTAAGGCTGATTAACTCAAAATCTCAAGAGCCCATAAACCAAGTGTTCTTGAACATCACTAGTCTTGTGTGAAAGTGAATGTGTCAGGGGTTAAACCAACTTATCAGTTAGTTTTTTTTAATGATTGATTGATTTTTAAGAAAAAGTTTTTTTCAAACAATGGCAAAGAATTTTTTTTCTAGACAAAGGCAAAGAAATCTCTTTTTTTTTCTTTATCTTTTTTTTCAAGTTTTTTTTTGTTTTGAAAAAGATAGGTAAATAAGAAAAGATTTTTTTTTTGAAAAAAATTGTTTTGTTTTTTTTTTAAAAAGAGGATTTTTTTTGAAAAGTTTTTTTAGCAAATAAGGAAAAAGAGTTTTTTAGGAAAAAGTTTTTTTTACCCACCCCATAATTATTGTAGAATATATACAAAAATTTGTGAAAGTACGAGCTATGGGTAAAGTATATATGTAATATATACACGCCCCCCTATACTTAGCATGTGCTATGTCCTCATGGCACAAGAAGCGAGAAAAAGATATAGCTCGTGCTAAGCGTAGGATGGCTAAAATAATAAACAATATAGAAGTCGATCCGCCCCCCCTATACTTAGGCTCTGGACAGCCTAAGTGTAGAAGAAGAGCAAAAAAAATGGGGCGGACGAGGTCAAGAGGAGAAATGGATGAGTATGTACACACGGCGGGCATCGGCTCCCCCTATACTTAGGCTCTTGGTAAGCCTAAGTATTGGACAAAAGTAAGTGTGAGAACCGATGTGATCTGGAGAATATGCAAAGAAGGGATAATATACAAGAGTGATTGAATCTGTATAGGGATCAAGAAGGTTTGTGACGGACCTTCTTGCGGGAGCGAGGGGGTGGATAGTATACATATGTGTAGCTGTCAGAATCGTTCGTAGAGGAATAATAGTGAGGTGTGGGGAACGTCCAACGAGGGTCGACACACGGCTGCTTGCTCAAATATGGCTTCAGAACAGCCGAACTGAGCTCACTCATGTAGATCACCTCATCCGGACCTGATGAGGACTCCTCAGAAAGTTCCTTCTCTGGAACATCGAAGGTAACCTTCTTAGTCGGTTTTCTAGAACCTGAAGCATCAAGAGGAAGAGGAGAGTGACAAGCCTTGAGGGGTTCGGGGGAACACCTCGAGGAATCAATACTCTTCTTCTTCTTACCAGATAACCGACTAGAGGATGGAGCAACCGATTTATCAAGATTGGTCAATTTGGTCCCAGTTGTTTCCTTTGCTGTATGTCCTGGATGTAGTGTGTGTGAGGTTCTGACCAGAGGTTCATCATCAGATGAGTCACCATATGCATTGTAATACTCCTGCAAGGTCAGCACACGTCTCTGATAAGGCACAGTGTTCTCAGTTGGCTTGACATTGTTGGCTTCTTGTGTCGGATCATCGACATGATCAAGGCAATCCACAAAGGTCATGTCCGACTCAATGATAGCTTCTGGTCGTGAGTCCTCTCTTGAAGCTATTGCGGTGGTGGTGCAAGCAGTAGGCGGTGTGTGGTTGTAGGGAGTCTCTAAACCAATGGTCGTCTGGACAGTCGGTATCTCAGGTGTAGTAGAGAGACGGGACTCAACTGTCTTTCGAAGGTCACAACTGTCTGCAACTTTATGGGTTACCTTGGAATATCGTGTGTCCTCAAAGATCGGGTGAGGTCGGAGTGCTCCCAATGCAGAGAAATCGATCTCCCGAGTCTCACAATCTATAGTTGCCTTAGCCAAGGCTAAGAACGGCTTCCCAAGAATGATTGGAGACTGGGTGAACTCTCCTCGGTGCTCAATGTCAATGATCGTGAAGTCTATCTCTAGTAGAGCACCTTGAAAAGTGACGATGACTGAAATGGTTCCTCTCGACCGTTTAATGGTCCGATCTGCCAACTGAATGATCTCTCTTGACTTCTTGGCAAATCCGAGTTTGAGCTTAGCAAACACGGAGGTCGGGAGGATATTAATCGGTAAGTCATCATCGATTCTTGCATGGGTGAATGTGGTATCTTTGATTTCACAATCAAATCTAGGTAACCGCTTTACTCTGCGGCTCTTGGTTTTTCTCCCTATCATCAAAGATGTGTCCATAGACACTATATGTATCTCAGTCCTTGTTCTCTTATTGCCCGACCTTTTAGGCTTCAATTTACTTCTCACAAATCTTTTAAGGTCGGGAAAGTGCTCAATGGCCATTATTAAGGGAAGCACAAAAATCAACTTTCTATCCAATGCTTCCCTAACCGCAGGATCCAATTTTTTTAGATCTTTTCCTTTTTCAATTTTTATGTGATTTTCTAAGTTTTCAATTTTTTTGGTCTTTCTGGTAGGTGAAGGAGGACTAGGAGAATGTACAGACTCTGGTTTGGAGGGGAAGTGGTTAGTAGAAGAGGGAGGTAGAAGGGACTCCAGCTGTACATGACGTGTGGTCAATCCAGTGTCTTCCAGGTTTTCGAGATTCAATCCGCGAAATCCATGATCCACATTCCTACCTGGACTCTTGATCGGTCTACAAATATCATCCTCCAATAAGTTCTCGTGATACATCATGAGAGAAGTCTGTGTAATTGGAGGATACTGCTGCGAATTCGGGCACTTATACTCAACACACCTTGACTCAGGCGTGTAATACTGGGTTGAGTATGGCCCTTCTGTATGGCAGAATTTGGTCGGAGCCTCATTAGGCGGAGTTAGTAGACATGGGTTCTGTAAATCAGTCGCATGAATCCAATCCCCTGTATATGTCGGCTCTCCGAATGGGTGATATGAAGGTTGGTCAATGTGGTCTCTATCACTCAGGTCAATCAAGTCAGGAAGATCGTACGGTGCAGGCCTCTCCATTCGGTTTGTCTGATCGACCATGTTGTATCCAAAGGTCAAGTCGGGATGTGTATATAGAAATTGTTGTTCTGTCCCAACTCGAGGTGAAAGTGAGGTATGTGGGGTCAACTGATTATGCCAATCATTCATCTCAGCAGTCGCTTGCTCTTCGATTGGTTCCTTGATTCCAGCAAGCGGACGATAATATGTTGAGTCAATACAGGGTGGTTGTGGGTCATGGGCATAAGAATGTGGGATAGGTGAGAAGGACGAAGAAGTGCGGAAGTCAGTCGGAGTTCTGACTTCGTGGTTGGGGTGTGCGTATGAAGAGGAATGAGAGGGTGGAGATGATCGGAATATGGTCGAAGAAGGGTGACTTGGATATGATGACCAAAATTCTGACATCTTGGAGGTAAAATGGGAGAATGAGGCGGATCGAGGAAGAAAGCGTGCAAGTGCACCGAATAACACACAAAACAAACAAACACAAGAGCAAACCCTGAGTTCACCTACTCAACACAGTGATGGTCGCAAAAGTCCGACCGTTTATCTTTTCAGTTTTAATTAGGTGATAAATCAAGATATCAATCCAATTACGCAAGGCTCAAAAGTAGGTTTTGGGCACTATCCTAGGGTTGCGTCCTCACCTCTCAACAATCACAATTAGCCAAGCATACAATGAGGGTTTTACTCTCCCAAAACAAGTGTTAGTTTTAGTCAATTTTTTTGGTCAACTCTGATTAGCAGTCCCGATTTTAATTTGGTTATCACTTGATGAGTCCACCAAACAAAGCACGCCTAACGATCAGTCCCGATTTCCTTTTAACCTAAGTTTCAAAAACCAAGGGGAGGGAGTCGAGAAAAACCGATGCAAATAATGAAATCAATGATGCATGCCCAGTTCAGAAGACTTACAGTGATCCTCGCGCTCTACATGCAGGATGCAAGGCAGAATTGAAATATTATACTATATGGATGCAAACGAGAAAACCGTTCCTAGACAGGCAGTTCTATTAGCGAGTGATGAATAAGTTAAATTTGACTAATATCCCAGCGGTCTAAGTGCGTCTCGTTAAATGTGATGTGTGGTCCTAAAAATTTACGAGCACAAGCAATCAAGATATTCTAATAAAATAAGCTCTAAGAGCCGCGAGTGCAAGTCCTATTCTACGTCAAGCAATCACACGACCACAAGAGGGTCCACAGTCCAGTCCAGTTACAAGCGCGAGCTCTCAAACAAGAGCCGCTGGAAAGAGCGAGCTAAATAATTACAAAAATGTACAAAAGCTCTCTCAAAAATAAATTAGATTCTCCAAACTCTTCAGCAGTCGGTGCGCGTCGCGTCCGTCGACCTCCGATGTACTCCAAGTCCACCGGGCCCTCGCAAGGAAAATAAGATTTATATTAGAGAGATAAAAACAAAATATATACAAGAATATGAAGACAAATAATTGAAAGAAAATGGACTAATTACAAGTGGCTTGGGGGTCAGACTACCCGAGAAAGCGAAAATCTAAATCCAAATTTTTAAATTAGTCCCTAAGCCGTTTGCCTCCCCGGCAACGGCGCCATCTGACGAGTCGCTAAATACGGTAATTAATTCGGTCACGTTGTAATACGTGTACTTAGCGATTCGGTCAGAACCGAGAGAAGGATCTCCGTGAAGAGTGTCTCGGCTTTAATTTATATCCCGGGCAAGTCCGGGGTCGAACACAGGGAGGCAAAGGAACAACTTGAGGTTTAATTTTAAAATAAAGATCTAGATTTCCAAGTGGTATTTTTTAGATTTTTTTATGCAAATAGAATGCAAATGCAAGTGAATTACAACACTAAAACAATACACAACAAGGCCAAATTAATTTTAATGTCAAATTAATCCAATTCAGCCAAATTATATTTTTCCTAGAGTTCTAATCCAGAGATGAATGCAAGGTACTTTTTTTGGAATTTTAGGGGTTAAAATGCAACAAGGAAAAATGCACACTTTTTATGGGTTTTTTTCGCAATTTCTCAGACAAACAGTAAGCAAAAATCATGAAAAAATTACTGGACTATAAACATGATGCAAAGAGACTACAGTAATATTTTTGGATTTTTTTGACAAGTTATGAATTTTTTATGGATTTTTTTAGTGCAAACAGAGTGATAGTGAGTAAATAATTCTTAATTAATCCACAATATCAAATTAATCAGAGAGCAAATTATCTCATATAGGTGTTTTCATATGGAATCTATGAGACTTGAAATTTTACGAAAAAGATGTCCGTAGATTTAATTAAAAATCAAGTACCAAAATCACTCTACAGTTTATTTTAGGCACAAGACAACTCCATTTTAGATGAAATTTGGACAGTGAGTTCATCAGATATCAAGACATCATATATAATTTTTTTGGAATTTTTAGAGCAACTTCGTGTGAGATATAAATTTAAGAGCATTAATTGGGTAAAATATGTAATATTTCAGTTTAACAATTTTAATTAATTACCCATATCTCACAAAAATATAAATAAATATTCAGAACTTAGAGAATTAGTTGCTCAACATACAAGCATTTTTCATTGAACAAAAAGATGCATAAACGAAGTCCAAATTATTAGTCAAACACAGGGTTATCTTTGTAAAACAGAAATTAAAAATACAACTTGAACTTATGCACAGGGACTAAACGGCAATTACAAAAACTTGAAAGAAAAGACTCGCAATCTTTACATAAAATAACAAAAAAAAATAACCTCTTCTTCTTCCTTGCAAGGAACCCAACAGAGGAACCGGGTTGGCGGGCGGCGCGGCCGCGGTGGCGCGGTTAGAGGGCGGAGACGGCTGCGCTGCGGCGGACGTTGGAGGGTGAGGCGGCCGGAGGCGTAGGCCGACCTCAGATGGCCGCGCACGGAGAGAGGAGGCGGGGAGCCCGACGGCTGGTTGAGGAGGAAGAGGTCGGCTGGCGGGGCCGCGGGCGGCTGCGTCGGCGAGGAGACCGCCGGCGGTGGGAAGCAGGAGGAGGGGGTGGCAGAGGCCGCGCGGCTGGTGAAGAGGGAGGGGCGGCGGCGGGCGCCGCTGCCTGTGGAGGAAGGAGGGGGCGGCGGCCGCTGGCTGCTGCTCCTCCTTTTTTTATTTTTTTAATTTTTTTTCTGATGTGTCAAAATTTCTTAATTTTTCATTTTTAATTTTTTTAATTTTTGATTTCTTAAACAGGGAACACAAGTGGATATAGAGGACAAGGAATGGTGAATGATGGTGATGAAGATTAACAAAACAAATGGGAAAAAATGGTGTGATGGTGGTGGGATGAAAATGATGGTGATCAACATAAAAAGAAGACAAAATATTAGATGAAATAAAATAGCAAGCAAAATCAGGAGAAATACTTACATGATTCTTCGCCGGATTGGCGGAGCAGCTACGCTGAACTCCTGTTGTCGCCTCGATCCGATTGGCGAAATAAAAATCGGAGAAGCTACGCGAGCTCGACGGGGAACTCGTGACGCGAAGTGGAGTTCTGCGGATCTCACCTGAAGGAGGTCGTCGCTTGAGGACGATGCTTCGCAGCTGTCACCAACAAAACACTCCAAGCTCTCTCCTTATTCTATAAGAATGGTGGATGGGGAAAAAATGTGGATGTGGAGATGATTATAAAGAGATGAATAATGGGAGTTAGAGAGGTGGTGGTGTTGAATGAGAAGTTAGATTATTGGTGGAGTTGAATGGGAGGTTATATGAAGAATATGGAGTGGAATGGAGGTTGAAAGAAGACTTGGATGTTAATGGAGAAAGGGAAGTTATTGTAGAGAATGTTATTTAAATAAATAAAAAATGAAATGAAATAAAGTAGGCTACTAAAAAGAGAAAATAAAATAAAGAGAAGAAAAAGAGTAGGGAATTTACAAAAAGAAGATATACAACATGTACATTTTTTGTTTGCTTTTCTTTTTATATTTTTTTATCTTTTTAATAGTAGCTATGTACAATAGGAAAATACAATAAAATAGTATAATCAAAATACAAGACCACAATGATTTTTTTGGATTTTTAGTAATTAAGAAAGATAAAATAAAAAATGAAGAAAGAAAGAATATATACATAATATACAATGTACATCTAGGTCCCAAAACCCAACTTTTGCAAACGAGCTCCGATTTTAATGAAACCACTTTTGTTGGATAGATAATTTTCTAACTTGAACTTTAAAAGTGAGTTTGGTGAATTTGGAGTTCATACGGAGCGAGAATTTAGCTTGGAAGTTGGTCTTTACGGCTTTTTCCCATTGGGATCTAGGAGCATTTATTTTGAGATATAATTTATTTTGTATTTTTGTATTTTTATGTACATTATTATGAACATGTTGGAGAAAGAATTAGCCAAAAAGGATTTGATGTAAAATTATTAAAAATACATAAAGTTTTGGGCTATTTACATGTATAAAACTCCTTTGATTTTGCGGCTTTTTATGTGTAATTTATTTTGTACAATAATTAGTGAGTTTTATTTACAAGAGTCATTTTGTTAATTTATTGATTTTATGGACATTTATTTGGGATTTTAGTCGGGGATTTTGCTAAGATCAAGATATTAAGATGATGAATCGTGGATTCATCAGTCCCCTGCTGCTCCACGCCTTCGACGCCCGCGTCTCCTGTGCGCAAGCAGTCCGACCAGCCACACCTCCACGGTCACGCCTGGTCGTGCTTTCATGCACCGCAGCTGTGCGGTGCTCCTCACGCGCCCAACCGCAGTTCACCAGCCATCCTGCCTCCGGCAGCCCCTACGACCCCCAACCGCCAGGACTCGCTGCAAGCCCGCCAGCCCTCCAGTCTTCTCCTTCCCCATGGCTGATCGTCGCGCTCTCCTCTCTCAGACCCCGTGCCTGGAGACCTCCGTCTCTGCAGCAAGGAGACAAAACCCTTCCTCGCGTGTGCAACATGTGAGGGGAGGGTCATTTGCAAAAGAGCCCTGGATCTCCACCAAATTGCCAGGAGGCCCCCAGCGACATGCATAGCACGTGACCGCTGGAAAAATTGCATTGAACCCACCAACAATATCAATAACTACTATTCAGTCCTTTCATTGCATTTTACTTATTTTATACTTTGCAATAATGCAAACAGAACCTCGTGTTCCTCTGCTATTTTGAACCTCATTTTATCATCATTTCACTATGTAAAAATTGCATGATGTTCTACAATTAATTCTCTACAATGTATCATATGCTTTATATTTTCTATGCTTTGTGGTTAATTAATCATTATTATTCTTGCACAAAAATGAATATTTTGCCATCTCACGCTTAGGAATTCACATTTAATTAATCATTGCTTGAAAAAATTGCCAAAAAATCAAGAATAGTACAATTAATTATATTTAATATTGTGCCTAAAAAGAACTGCATTTGCATACATATTTTGCCAATAAAAATTGTTTTGTGCATTTGACTAGTTGATTTTTAATAGGTATCAAAACCAACATTTTTAATGTTTATTTTTTTGAGATAGATAACCTAGTGATATATCTCATATAATTTTATTTATTGAAAATAAGTAGATTTAATATTTATTAAAATTAATTAGTGAAAATCTCATTGTTTGCATTATTTTATTTATATAAAATTCATCTTGCATCCAATAATTCAAAAAAAAATAGAGTAGCCTAATTTCATCAGACTTAACATTCTTGCCAAGTTTGAGGATTTTTGGGCTTTATTTGATAGAAATTTGCAATTTAGCCCCTAAACTTTGTCCAAATTGCATTTGCCTTATTTATAGCATTTAAAAATATCAAACAAGTACTTCTCAAAAACCTAATTTCTAGATCGATTAAAAACCAACCTAAGGAGACAGTTGCCTCCGAGTTCGACATTGGACTTACCCAAGTAAAAAAAAGTTGATTGGTTGCATGAATTTGACATTAATTAAATAAGTGATTTTTGATCGACCTAAATTTATGTAAAGCTTTGACCTTGGCATCTCTCGGGTCTTATATAATAAGATCCAGCTCATCAAGAGGAAACCAACGGAATTTATTTCGTATGAATCAGATTTCGTTTGGTATTGTTATGATTTTCGGAAGAAAGAGAAGTAAAGAGGTTTAAATTGTCATTAACCCATAATGATTGTCATTAAGAATAATTGAACATGATTCAAGAAATGGCGATTAGCAAACACTAATAAATAGGTAGCAAAAGATAAGCCTAAGCTGCGAAGTTAAATCGTGATTAGTGAAAGTTAATCAAGATTAGTGTTAATTAAGCGTTATTAGCGAATCTAGAATCCTCTCGAACATTCTAACTTAAGCCCTAAGTTTCGGATAAGTTTTGGCCAAAACCATGGGCCGATAACCGTGGTTAAGAGCTAAACCGTGGTTTACTAACCATGGTTAGCGGTTTTCTAGAGCCAATAAATACCCCCTACCCATTCATTCTCTACGATTTCCACCACCTCCACCATCCCAAGGGCTAGGGTTGAGAGGTCAGAAGGAGGAGTGGGAGGTGGGGAAAGAGAGATAGCGAAGCGCTACCGGGAGAACGAGGAGGAGAAAGGTATGATCCTCTCTTAGTTTGCTTCGTAAGCTAGGATTTCAATTCTTTCTCTTTTCTTCTAAGTTTTGTTCTTGATTCAACTTTCTTTCCGATTCATTTTCTGTTGTGGTTTGAGGAGGAATATGTGTAACACTCTACTTAGGTGCGAGCGGTTATGCACGTTAGTGAATCCTGTGATTCGTCACACATTCACTCACCTAAGACGCATGGTGTATACCGATTCTTCATCTCTTGTTGTTTGAGTATATTCTTTCATTTTCGTTATTGTTGTCCTCTTGATGATTTTATATAGGAAACTCTTTCCGTTTTTCTTTTAAAAATATGTCCCGATATAAGGGGAAACTCTGCCAAAATTTTTATAGAAATATGTCCCGATATAAGGGGAAACTCTACGGAAATTTTTATAGAAATATGTACCGATATAAAGGGAAACTCCATCAAAAAATTTATAGAAACATGTCCCGATACAAGGGGAAACTCTACCGAAATTTTCCTAGAAATATCACCCTATGTAAGGGGAAGTTCTACCGAAGTTTTAGGAGAAAATATGTTCTTCGTGTGTTCTTCGCGTTTTTCGTGTTCTTTGTTTGTTCTTCGTGTTCTTGACACATTCTTAGTGGTTTTGATACGAAAATGAAATTTGATCTTTTCAGGAGCTACAAATCTTTCTTTTTTATAAAGAATCCCGATAAGGCGTTGTATATGTGCGAGAGAGCTCGATTAGGCAACAAAATCCTTTCTTTAGTTGTTGGATTTTCATATGAGATCGTTGAAATTTCTGATTTTATATTCTTTCCTACGAAGAACCATAATTTGGCTATTTTTGAGAAAGTGTGAAAAGTTGCTTTTTGATTCCCATTAAAATAAGGTTTAAGCATCGAATTGATGAAGTAGCTTGGAAAGTTAGGGTTTGGGAGTTAAAATAAGCATAAATACGAGTATATATGTATATGAATAATATATATGTGAGTCTATACTAAGTGTTGATGATTATGCAAATCGAAGACTTATCGAAAGAATTACATCATGGGAATTGATGTAGTTTAAGTTGGATCCTGAAAAAGATTGTATGTCACGTTAAGGATGACTGGGAGTAGAACTACAGGTCGGGCATGCAACCAATAGGTTTGTCGGAAGGAACCCGTATTAGCATTTCCCTACCTAGGTGATGAATCGAAAAATCGGCCCTTTAATAGTGCTGAATTAACACTTGGAATTGTCACCGTAGTCGGGCCGAGATGGGCTCATCAAAGACCATCTGATTTAAATTTATCAATCAAAATAAGATGGTCGTATTATATTTTTTTACTTGGCAAGATATCAAGGTCGAACTCAGGGACACGAGCCTTTCTCGTAATATCCAGATTTTTATCTATCTAATTAAGCGTTGAGTTAAAGAACATAGGTCAAATTATGCATGAAGTCAAGAATGGAATAATGCATTAAAACAAAAGTAAACATGCATTTTTTTTAATTTGATATTTTTATTTTCATCATGCAAATGAATGCTATGAAAATGCAAAGCAAACAAGCCCTTGATTAAAAATCATGAGCGACTTAAACCATTAGTTAATTTCCAACTTAAATTAAGCAATAACTCATTTGACAATTTACTGCAAGGTTGGTCAATAAGGTATAAAAGACACATGAGGTGTTTAAAGAAATACATTGTGATCATAGTGTCAAAACAGGAGAACAAATATGCCATTAAAAAGTACGTCAAACAAGCTTCAAAATGAAACTAAAATCAACTCAATCGGACATACGAAGCTCAAGATATGCAAGAAAGAAAGCAAGGGCATAACTGAAAAGAAACGTGAAAAGATAAATACAAACAAGTCCATGAGAAGGACTAAAGTGAAATTAAAATAAATATCTAGGCCTTCCCTGTAAAAGTTCCACACATGCGGGGGCATATATGCAATTATTAAAACCCGCGAGGGTTTAAATGTAAATAACCCCAGGCGTGCGTGATGTTGCACGTGATCCAAGACCTGATTGGAATATTGGAGAAGAAGGCGGGCCTCTGTGCAAATTACCCAGATAGCACGTGCTAAGCACGTGCAATCCAGGCTCGGGGAAAACTCAGGCTCGGCATAGGCTAGGAGATGCTTCGGGTTGGCTCGGAAGTCACGAACAACTAGGCTTGGAGTCTTAGGAGGCTTGGACTAGGCTTGGGACCTCCAAGCCTATAGGTTCGGATGCGAAGGCTCGATGCAGCTCTGGTTACGCCACGTGGCAGATCGCAAGCCATCCGATTACGAAGATCGGACGGCTCCTGGATGAGGCTCTAGTCGATGACGTGGGCTCTCCCTTGCCGTTGGATGTGCTCCGTAGAGGAGCATCCAATGGAAATTGTATCTTCGTCCTTGGCTGCGGCAGGCGGAGCGATCAGAGCTCCGGCGGAGAAGCCAAAACTCCGTCGCTTCTCTCTGGTGTCAATGACGCTCGCCCGACGCTCCTGGAAGGTTGTCGATGAAGCCCCGGAGCTGAGCGAGTCGCGGCGATGCTCAATCCTTCGTATCGTCGCTCCGGTGATGGAAACGATGTTCGGCCAAAGTCCTCCGGCGAGACTTCCGTCCATTGAAGGTTTAGTAACCTGCATCGTAAGTACACATAGCCGAAGCAAAATCGTGTGTGTGTGTGAATGAAGTGGAGAGCTCAATGGATGAAGAACGTGGGAGCTCGGGGCTCCTCCGCCGTGGGTGGCGGAGGAGATGGGTCGACGGTGATCTAGGGTCTGGAGGAAGGAGAAGATGGTCGGAGCGATGCGCGTGGAAGGGGGATGTGCGACGGAGCTCGGGAGGGTGACTATGGAGATCGAGAAGGAAGAGAACGGCCTAGATAATTAGGAAAAATTAAAGAAAAATAAAAGAGACGAAGAAGGGGCTTACCTGGTCAGCTATGGCGGACGGAGGCTTGGGCTGGGGCTCGATTTGAGCCCCGGGTCTTCGCTGAACACCGTCAGCCGGTCGGTGCAGCTCGAGCGGGCTTGAAGGCGCCGCATCACCGCCGCGATTGGCGGAGGGTCTCACCGGGGAGGGAAGTCATCGTCGCTCGATCCATTCGCCCCTCTCTGTCACAGAGAGGCAGAGGAGGGCTGGGCCTCCTCCCGCGTAAAGGTGGACGAGGGACAGTGGAGGGGGAGGCGAGGTATTTGAAGCTCGACGATGGCGGTTGGCTGGTGAGGATGTGGGTTTCGAGGAGAAAGTGGAGCGAGCTAAGGGGTTTTTGTGGGGTGATGGAGGGTCCGCGAGGAAGGGGGAAGAATGGTGAACGTGGTGAGGGGGTTAGCGAGGGGAAAGGTAGTCGGAGGTGATGGAGGAAAAAGAAAGGGCGAGGGGTGTTCGCGAGGTGGAGATCGTGGGGAGAGTGGGCCTTCGGGAGGTTGACGACGACCATCTGGTCGTTGGATCTAGAGATCCAATGGTGGGGAGCGATGCGTGAAGGGGCGGCGTGGATTAGATCTTGGGTGTAGTGATCGAAGGGACGCAGATGAGCCACGTGTCGCGTTGGAAACGAAGCACGAGCGGGCG
The DNA here is from genome assembly GCA_037367405.1 of Ottelia alismoides. NCBI lineage: Eukaryota > Viridiplantae > Streptophyta > Magnoliopsida > Alismatales > Hydrocharitaceae > Ottelia > Ottelia alismoides. Next base: position 633,620 of record JAZKJV010000276.1, read on the forward strand.
GCCGTGATTGACTCCAGCGATTGATCGAAGGGTTGGCGATGATTGCGGAGCTAGCGACTCAGATGGAAAGGTTGAGTGCGTGATCGAAGGGCGCAAAATGCGCCACGTGGCGGGTTCTGGACAGGGCGTTATCGTGCGGTGCAGATGAGAGGCGTGGATGATCAGACGGCTATGGTAATGCAAGGAGGTGGAGAGAGCTGTACCATTGGATCGAGATGAAGATCCAAGGGTTCAGATCGATGGCGGATAAGTCAAAGGAGGCGGGCCACGTGGCTCACCCAGTTGGGGCCACATGGCCCAATCAGATTATTGCAAAAGTAAAATTGATTTTTGAGGGGACAAATGGCCGAATTTGAGAAAACTCAAAACATGAAAGTTGTAGATCTCGATGAGATCTACAAGTTTTATGTTGATCGAAACTAGAGATGAGATCATCTGTAGATACCAAATATTTTTAGGGATATTTTTAAGGCTAAAAATACCACGAATTTTTGTTTTGTCATTTTTTGTGATTTTTAATTTATTAGAGACTCAGATAATTACAGAACTTTAATTGGGTTTTATTGACACAAAACTAAGCAAGGGGGTTAATAATTGGAAATTAAGATGATGAAATTGGGTTTCATCACTAGGTGGTACACGGTTGCCCTATTATGATAAGTACGCATGAAATGAATGATTTGTAATGCGTGGTACCGGGAGCCAATATATTCGGGTTGTGACGGAAGATGTGGTCATGCCATGTGGGGGCATGGGTGGTTCAAAAGCGGTTGGGTCACGATAATATGTATTTAAAGCCACTAGGTTTTGTGATTAAAGTTTACCTAAGGTTTTAAGCAACTGAGTCCTCGAGGACGATATGCTCCTTTATTTTCCAGGCCGAGGGTTTGAGACCCTGATTAGTAAAAGAAAAGCAAATTATCAGGGTGGTATTGGAGGATTGGTTGAGACGACGTGCGATAGTATAAGCTCATCATATCAACACAATCTCCAATTCCGAAGTGTCCGCAGCTTCGAAGTCCAAGAATGGTGGGGTTCTCCTGGACTAATCCCAAACGTGGATTAGAAAGGAATATGACTTAAATTGACGAGAAGGAATAAAACTTTACGTGATAACAATTTTTTGAAAAAATACATAATTTATTTGCTTTTCTCTTTATCGTTACTTAGCATTCGCTAATTGTTATCTTATGATTTATGGAAAATCCAAGAGGTGTTGGTGAGACATCGCAAGGACCTTAGTAGACATCACTAAACCAAAGAAGTAGAGGACGAAGCTGATAGGCGAAGACGATACTTCAGAACTGAGTCTGCAAGTAGAGAAGGCCCTACTCGGATGCGGAACGATGAGACAGAAACCCTAGTGAGGGGAAGGCCTATGCTCAATACTTCAGACTAGGTCTGCAAGCAGACAAAGCCCTACTCGCCCACGTACAATACAAACGCCAATACTTCGTGAATCTATGTGATACACAAGGTAGTACTCGGGCTGGGATTCGAGCTCTATTCTTAATGATCATGCATCACTCAGTTTGGAAGGTACTTGAATACAACGAGCTTGTTGTGAACCAAATACAATGAATTTTGATTAATTGGTTTTAATTAGGTTAAGGTTTCTTAGCAATCCCTTTTTAAATTTTTCCGATTTTCACTATTTTTTAGTATTTTTCATGCAAGAGGCCTAATTGTTTTATCAATTCTTTGCCAAGCAGATGTACATGTAAATGGTAATAGTGGGACAATATATCATCTGAACTTTATTTTGTGAATGGAAAGTATTGAAATACTTCCTTCTGAGTATGTTTTATTTGCAGTCTGTTTCTAAATATGATTTGTGATTGATGAATAAATTATTGATAAGTAACCAGATCCGATAATGGGAGGATCCGATGGCCCAGGAATCGGGATCGTGACAATTTATCCGACTACAACGCATTAAAGCAACACAATTAAAAGGGTTCCCATTCTTTAAATGACATCGTTGTCGAGGACACAATTAAAACGACATAATTATTTTTAAAAAAATAAAAAAACTAATCTCCTTATTTAACTATGTAAATAATGTACTATATGTATATAGTTTATGTATATAGTTAATATTCTTAAATTGCCACCATAAAAATTTAATTAATTGACATTTATTATTCAATTTAATAAAGTGACGAATATACAAAAAATAATAATCAACTTTTGTAAATAATTCTAATTTCCTTCCTTGTCTTTATCTCATTTCAAATTCTTTCTTATCTCTTTATCTCCATTCATTTTTTTAAATCCAAATTCAAATTCAAACTCAATTATTTTTCTATTTAATTGCCCCCCCCTCATTTCAGCTTGATCAATCTTTGATGAGAGGATCTTGTCGCAGAAGGAGAAGGGTGCCTAGCCTCCGAGTCGACCGATGACAGCGAGTCAGCCTTTGTCGAGGCGATTACGGTCTTTTCCGCTCCTAAGGTGAGATCCATTTTTTTCTTGTTTTTAATCTAAGATTAATCATAGTTTTATTTTTTTACATTTTTATTTTGTTGTCATATTTTTATATAGATCTTAGAATCCATCACGATTTTGATCCACCTTCAATTTTGATTTTTCATCTCATTTTCTCGATCTCTCCACATTCGCGTTCTATCCCCTACGATCTCTCAACTCCGACCACGCATGGTGGCTGGAGATTCGGATTCTATTCTTCCAATACATCGGATCCCCATTCACATATTTTTCATTTTTTTATTATTCATTGAAATAAGCAGAGATGATGCATCGTTCTTGAGTCCTCTTCTATTTCAAAAAAAAATAAAAATAAAAAAATCATATATATATATATATATATTTAACATTTGTTTTGCAGGAAATAAAAAATAATAAAATATAAAAAAAGATAAAAAGGTTTTGTTTAATTTATTTTTTTACATTTGAAAATTTAAAAAATAGAAAAAGTTAGCAGCCACAGCAGGTGCCGCCCCTCTAGACCCTAGGCAGTGCCCGTCACCCGTTACCACCGTGACCACGCCTGCCGTTGCCACCGTTCCCACCGCTTCTAGCTCACCCAAAAACCTTCTGGATCTGCGCGAGTGACCCACTACGTGAATCCCTCCATCGGGCCAACAACACCCATCAATGACCCATCCACCATCCTCCTAGAGTATTGTTATTGCCCTCGTCCCTTCTGCCCTGACCACCGTCGACGTCGGCCAGCACTGCCCTCCGCACAACGCAGCCACCAGTCATTGCGTCGCTCGTGCGTGAGTGCGAGGCTATCCGCTAGAAGCCCACCTTCGCTCATTCACCCATCGTTTAACCTGTAGTCGCCGCATCCCAGGCGCCCCCTTTTCGCGTGAAGATGGCAACCTCATACCGCCTATCACATCCCCGATGCATGTCGCCCTACTCTGCCAATCTACAGGAGAAGTAGGGGCAGTGTTCTCCCATTGCCCCCTTGTTTTGATTTTGAAGAACAAAATGAAGAATCCTAAGGCGGTGGATAAAACAATTAGAAATTTTACATTTGGCCCCAAGAGATTTCAGAAAATGCGCGACCACCCCTGCCAACTCCTTCAGCACGTGCATCGCACATTTTTAGTGGGTAACTAGCAATGTCTTTGCTATTGTTATTTATTGTTAAATTTTAATTATAGAACATTAAAAATTTGCAGTTCAATCCCTATTATCAAGACTTTAAATTTGCATGATCTTTTCATTGGAATAAATAACATTTGTGCCCAATAAATTCTGTAAAAAATTTTGTTATCTCCTGTTTAGTTGATCTATTTGTATTATTTTTTCATTACATTTTATCATCATTAAATATTTAAAAAATAAAAAACATCGTATTTTCCCTATTTGAACTTTAAAAATCTTAAAAATATGAATATTTCTTCAAAAATTCTAAAAAAGAATATATTTATTTTTATGTGTTTTATTTTCTATCTAATTTTCGTGCATTATTTATTTAAAAATCATAAAAAAAACAAAAAATAAAAATCAAGGTATCTGATGTACATAGAGTACCTCAAAGTATTATTTTGCAAAAATGACCTCTTTTGCTCTTATCACTTCGTGAAAGTTGTAGATCTCGTCGAGACGAGCAATATTCATGTTGAGCACTTTTCGATCCGAGATTGTTTGCTATTTCTTCTATATTTTATTTTATTTTTGTTTTCCAAATTTTCTAGCGCTGACACATGGCATCTCCTTTAACGACCTCATGTTAGTTAGTTTAATCCGTTTTTGTTTCATTTTTTATTATAAAAAATAAAAATAAAAAATCTTTCTCTCACCTCACGTGCCACACACATGAGGCCTTCACCTTTCCCCTTCTTCTAGTCAACGGGCAACCTCCACTTCTCCATTGTCGCAACAACCTGTTCCGTAACCAACGCCCACCGATCGTCGACTCTCCCTCATCCTTGCGGCCTCCGCTATCTCTTATCCTATCTCCCTCCTCTCCTATAGAAAACGCCTCATTGATGACTAGAAAAATCATCCGCCGTATCTTGAAAGGTCATGGAGGAGCCGGTGACAGGGGCTCCTCTACCGCGACGATAATCTTCTCCAGCGAGATCATCATCAACTTTTCAGCGTCTCTGTCAGCCTCGATTGAAGTGAAGACCAGAAGGAGGGCCTTAACCCACCCTATTCCAGGCGAATCTACCCGCTTATCATTTCCCTTGTTTTCCCTTTATTCCATTGTTTCCTTTGTTTTTCTATTCATTGAATCTTCTCCTTCCTCCGTCACCTGTAATCATCTAGTCTGTATCTATCTACGCTCCTCCGCGTTCCACCTTCACCGTCCTACAACTCACTCACGCAATTGAATCCCAACGACCACCACCTCCCTTTAGAGCTTTATCTTCCTCGACGCATGCGCCTCACGCGCGTGAGCCGTCCCTCGCCCGTGACCGCACAACCTCCCAATCGTGCCACCTACCTTGAACAACTGCTTGTCGTCTACCACCCTCACCTTCGCAATCAACGCTCCAACCTCCCATCTGTGTGCGACCACCTACAAGCGCACAACAGCACCCGTCCGCTAGTCTCCCGTGCTCGCACAACCATCGGCCACCTCTCCACCAGCCACTGTCCAGCAGGTGCGCTGCGCGCACTGGCACCTTCCTGCTCCACGCCAGAGTCCTGCATCTCCTCCACCATAGCATCCTCAAGAGAGCCCTGCACCGGTATCATCACGCTCCTATGCAAACTCCTTCAATAGCTTGTAGCACCGCCTGCGCACAGCTACCACCAGGGAGAACTGCCTTGAGATGGCACCGCATCTCCGCCAGCCAACCTTCACCTCTCCTAGCCACATCAACATCGTTGGCAAGCCTGCCTCCGTTTGGGTTTGTCGAATAGGAGAAGGAAGAAGCATAGACTTTAATCTCAACTCACGTGCTTAGCACGTGAGAGTGGGGTTTATTGCAGACAGACCCTCTGATTTCCCGAGTATTCTGCAGCCCTCCCCACCAACCGGCACATGTGCGGTGCACGTGTTTTATTGGAAGAATTGCGCGAAGCCCCTAAATCATCTGGAAAATAATTGCCACGACCCGCCCCGCTATCCAAGACGGACATGACATAAGAAAAATCCATTCATTCTCTTCTTATATCATAATAGAGCGAGCACCAATTCCAAGAAAAATTCTTTACGAAACTTGAAATCAATCAACAAAATATACTCTTCATCAGTGCAAAAACATCTCTCTTATAAAACAACTGCTTTATTTACATACAAGAAGTATTCGACACACCTATTACACGACATGATTCTTCTAAGATTCATAACTCGATCTTAAAGTACAAAAGTTACCAAAGGATCCAAAACCTTGTTACAACCTCCCGCTACTTGGAGTATCCTTGTTCCTTCTAAGATTATTGCTCGGGTATGTCTGTAAATAATGACAAACAAAGGAGGGTTGAATCTAAACTCAACACGAGCTTAGACCCAGTGAATGGATCTCAAGCTTTTTACATATAGCTAAAAGCCGAAATAACTCGTATATTTTGCTTTAACATACATGTAAGTTAAATATGAGTATCATGTCAAAATTTGTTCTGAATACTTTGAAATAGCTTGAAAGAGACTTTATGACAGTAATCAAATAAAAACATGCTAGTTTTAAAATCAAACACTGAAATAACTTCAAAACAAGTAAATTGAAGCACGATTATCACTATTAAGACGTTTGCATCTATCACCACTGTGGCTAAGTTATCGACTCATGAACATTGAAACAAAGCTAAGTCATAACATGCAAATGGTCCCAAAGACCAAAAATACCCTGCATACGGCCCAAAACCTATATGTATACAGAATACGGACCCAAAGTCCTCTTGATACCATATCCAATGGTTTGCCATATCTAATGGATGTTTCAGGGTCGTATCTAATGACATCTTTATATCTAATGGGTGGTGTTTACTTTCTGATTCTAAAATTTTTCGTGCCACTAATAATACGTACTCTTGCTAATTCATGCTCATAACAGCTAAATCATGAACATAAAACAATCTGTCATTGCATGCATATTCTTACAACTGGAAACTATTAAGAACTTTAAAACCGATCTATATTGCATAGTAACTGCGCAAAACATATTTCTTTATATAAAACTCAAATTTGAGTAGTGCAACTTATGTTTTGTGTTCCACGAAGAATTATATGCTTGAAAACATGCTATCAAGATAAAACACTTGAAACGACGCTTGAAATACGTTCTACAAACCTGATTTCATATCAATTGTATGGTACTTGTAATTCATATGTAAATGCTTTAGAAAACACGATTGCATGCTTGCTATTCAAAATGATGCATAAAAAGCTAAAGATTATTACTTTAAAATAACGCTTGAGAAACCCTCACCTGATTGCTATCTAACTCGAGTCAGGATCGTCTTCTTTAGTGAAAACCTCCTATATCCGCCTCAGATTTGAATACTACTGCTTGATGACTGGCAGAATCTCGTTAGACTTTTATCGTGCTCTCGGTAACCGACAGAGCTTCGCCATGACTCCAATCGTGCTCCTCCAATAACCTTGATGACTTTGTGGCTCTAAGGATGTGGGAGTGGGAGGGGTGTGGGATGGAATGAGTAGAATGAGGGGCTCATGGCTACATATATGCCTCCAACCCCATTGCATGGGTGACATATGTCATCATCTAAGGGAGGCTTATAACACATGTCACCTCTCTACCATGAAGACATATGGCAACCCTTGCCAACCATGCACCATGACACATGGCTAATATTCATGAGAGAATTTGTTGTACATGAATGAGGCCACATGCCTTAACATGCACTAGGACACATGTTATTCTTAGAATGATGACACATGGTACTTTTGTGTATTGACACGTGTCCTGTACGTATAACGACACGTGTCCCATGATTTGCCCTCCATGTGTCCTATTTTCGCTAATGATGCTTAATTATCATAAATCACGGGTAATTAATACTAATCACGCTTAATTAGTCTTAATGACATGATTATGCTCTAATGAGCATAGGTCTGTAACATCCTAGGCCCTATACTAGCAGTAGCTTTTTCTACTTATAAGATACTACCATACTTCCAAATTACTAGATGTGGTACTATGTTTGATGTGCTACAAAATTCAGAGAACCTTTTAAAGTCATAATTATTCAAGATGGCCTCTCATTTACACAAAACAAATTTCAATGAAATCGTTGCATCAAGGAAAATATATTGACTATGTCAAACGTGAAATGTGAATACTATCAATCCAATATTTCCTTGAAATAACACTTGCTAACATTCAAAACATAATTGATATTCTACAAAACTTCCAACTACTTAAAACGCGCATTACAGTTTCTCCCCTACTAGAAAATAATTTTGTCCTCGAAATTGAAGTATCTTTGTTAGATTGAAAATAAGTGGGGATATTGGGATCTCATTTCTTCCCCTCGTCCCATGTTGATTATTCTATTGCATGACTCCTCCATAAAACTTTGACTAAGAGAATCTTCTTTGTACGAAGCTATTTTACTTTATAATCTAGAATTTCTACTGGAACCTCCTTATATGATATATCTTCCTTCAATTGAATTTCTTGGGTTTGTATCACATGGGACAAATCTGGAATATACTTCCGAAGTATGGAGACATGAAAGACATCATGTATCCTTGTTAGTTCTGATGGAAGTCGAAGATGATAGGCTACACTTCTAATTCTTTTCTGTGATCTCGTAAGGGCCAATATATCTAGGGCTTAGTTTCCCTTTCTTCTCGAATCTGATTAGGACTTTCCATGGAGATACTTTCAGAAATACATAGTTTCCCACTTGAAATTCTAAGTTTCTTCTTCGTTTATCTCCATAACTTTTCTGTCTGCTTTGTGCTGCCTTCAAGCATCTCTTGATTTCCTCAACTTTTTCTATTGAGCTTTTTATTGATTCAGGTTGAACCAATTTTCGTTCTCCAGCCTCACTCCAACAGATATGTGTTCTACATGGTCTACCATATAAGGCTTCATAAGGTGTCATTCCAATACTAGCATGATAGTTGTTATTGTATGCAAACTCTATAAGTGAGAGATATTCATCCCAGTTTCTTTAAAGCTCAGTGCACAAGCTCTAAGCATGTCTTCTAGAGTCTGGATGGTACGTTCTGATTAGCCATCAATTTGAGGATGAAAGGTTGTACTAAATGCTAAATTTGTCCCCATAGCCTTATGTAGACTTGGCCAAAGCTTGAAAGTGAAACGTGGATCTCTATCGGATCCAATTGAGACAGGATCCCCATGACGGCTAACTATGTCATTAACAAAGATCTTTCCCAAGCAGTCTAGACTGTATGCCATGTTAATTGCTAAGAAATGTGCAGATTTAATTTATCTGTCTACTATGACCCATATTGCATCATGGCCTCGACGTGTCTTTGGAAATCCCGTAACAAAATCCATAGTGATATGTTCCCATTTCCATTTTGGTATAGGAATTGGTTGTAATGTTCCCGCACGTCTCAATCGCTCCGATTTAGTTTGTTAGCATATTTTTCATCTGCAATCTCTCTCTCTTCATGCCAAACCACCAATAGTAAGTCTTAAGTGTTTTATACATCTTAGTACTTCCTGGGTACATAGCATACATGGAGTTATGTGCCTCCTCCAGAATCTTTGTCTTTATATCATATTTATTCAGAACTCACAATCTTCCTTTTAATGATAAGACCCCTTGGCCATCTATTGTACATCTTGCTTGATCACCTCCTTTAATCTTCTCAATTGTTCTAATCATTTCGGGATCATGTACTTGTGTTTACTAAATTTTATCATATAATATGGATCTCACATGTAAGGATGCTAATAAGGCTCCAGAACTATTTATGTTTAACTCTACATGTAACTCTTTCAACTGTAAATACTCTGCTCTCAAGTGAGATAGCTGACCCTTAGACTTTCAACTTAGAGCATCAGCCACGACATTGTCTTTCCCCGAATAATTATCTATGGAACATTCATAATCTTTAATTAGCTCTAACCATCTTCTTTTCCTTAAATTCAACTCTTTCTGAGAGAATATATATTTCAAACTCTTATGATCCATAAATATTTGACAAGTTTCACCATATAGGTAGTGTCTCCAGATCTTTAAGGCAAATACTATAACTGCTAACTCAAGGTCATGAGTTGGGTAATTTAATTCATGTTGTTTTAGCTGTCTAGAAGCATAAGCAATCACGTTATCTTTCTACATCAAGACACATCCCATCCCTTGTCTTGAGGCATCACTATATATTATAAAATTACCTTGTCCTGAAGGAAGGCTAAGTATAGGTGCTTAGGTGAGACAATTTTTGAGTTCCTTAAACTCTTTTTGCATTCATCGTCCCAACTATACTTCACATCCTTCCTAGTTAATCTTGTTAATGGCGATGCAATTCTAGAGAAGTTTTCAACAAATCTTCGATAATACCCGACTAATCCAAGGAAACTTCTGATTTCTGATGCATTTATCGGTCGTTCCCATCTAAGAACTGCTTCTATCTTCGATGAATCTACTGCTATTCCCTCTCCAGATATGACATGGTCTAGAAATGCAACTTTCTTCAACCAAAACTCACATTTGTTAAATTTGGCATATAATCGATGTTCCTTCAGAGTTTGCAACACAATTCTCAAGTGTTCTCTATGTTCTTCCTATGTTTTAGAATATACTAGAATATCATCAATAAACACAATCACAAATTTGTATAGGAAAGGGCAAAATACTCGATTCATCAAATCCATAATAGCAGCAGGGGTATTTGTTAAGTTGAAAGGCATCACCAAGAATTCATAATGCCCATATCGTGTTCAGAATGCAGTTTTAGGGACATCTTCTCCTCTAATCTTTAACTGACGATTGCCAGATCTCAAATCAATCTTGGAGAATACAGAGGACCCTTGCAATTGGTCAAATAAATCATCTATTCGAGGAAGAGGATAGTTGTCACGTATTGTTACCCGATTCAACCTCCGATAATCAATACAAAGCCTTAGAAACGTTGACAAAAAGAGCTGGAGCCCCCAAGGAGAAATACTAGACTGAATAAACCCCTTATCAATCAATTCTTGCAATTGAATCTTAAACTCTCTAAGCTCAGCTGGAGCCACGGTGCTGATGCAATAGGAGTCGTACCAGGTACTAAATCAATAGCAAATTCAATCTCTCTCTGGTGGAAGTCCATGTAACTCCTTCGTAAATACTTCAGGAAATTATTTCATTATAGGGATATTCTCTAGACTAACCATTTCTGCTTTTGTATTATATGCAATTGCAACAAAAGATAAAGATCCCTTTCTTAGAATTTTCTATGTTAGCGTGCTAGAAATGACCTGGGTCAGGTACACTCTCCTCTCCCCATAGAATACAACCTCAATATCACCGGATCTTCGAAAGCTGACTTCCTTCTTATAACAATCTACTAAGGCATGATAAGTACTTAAGTAGTCCATTCCTATAACGACATCAAATTCTTTGATGTCCATAGGTATCAGATTCACAAAAATTTGGCATCCTCCTATCCCTACTAAGCAATCTTTATAGATGTTGCAGACAATTTCAGGTTCCCCTTTTGGTAAGGAGATGGACAAGGCATGCTCAAGAGTACCCATTTCGATATCAGCATATGTAGAAAATCTTCTAGATATAAAAGAATCGTTTGCTCCAGAATCAATAAGAGTATGCACACTTTTTACCAAAAATGACAGTGGTGCCTGATACTACATCGTCAGCAGCGGTGGCTTCTTGTAAAGTCATGCAAAAAGCTTTCCCTGCTTTTGTTCCTTCTTGTTTTGCCTTCCTTGAATATTGTTTCTTTTATCTACTTTCATGGCTGTATTTTTATGAGATACGACTTTACCCGAAGCATTATGCAGAGCTGGACCTCATGCATTTCCACGATTTGCATTCAAAGAAGAGCAATTTCTTTGCAAATGGTCTGTTTGGCCACAATAATAGCATCCAGAAGTCTCTCTACGGCATTCTCCTTGATGATGTTTACCACAAGTGTTGCATTGTGGAAAAGAATGTGATAAGTTTTTAGAAGTCCCTGCGGCAAACCCCCAACATTGTATTGTCCATATCTTTGGGCAGACAAATTATATTGCCTTGGGTTTTCAAAATTTTTCCTAATTTTGTTCTCTGGGCCTCTCCGCTGTGGTCTGTCACCAAATCTCTTCTTACCTTGGTCATTGCATCTTTTCTTTTCTTTTCTTGTACTACCCGTTCGGCTCAACGAGCTGCTTCCACCAACTTGCCATAGTCAGTGTAGCCATAGGATGAAACCATCGACTTGATGTCAACATGAAGTCCATCCTCAAAGCGTATGCACTTCTCATCTTCAGTAGTTACTAAAGATGCTGCAAACTTCAATAATTCAGTAAAACACTTCTCATATCCATCGATAGTCATGCTCCCCTGAGTAAGGAACAAAAACTCCTTACGCCGGTCTTCTTGATAGACTTTTGGAAAGTATTTTTCATGAAATTCCTCAAAACTAACACTTCAATTCTCTTCTAAGTTTAAATGAAATTATGATAACTAAATCAAATATCTAAACTACTAAATCAACTCCTGATATCAACCTTATTCAAGATCCAAAACCTTTGCTCTGATACCGCAAGTGTCACGACCCGCCCCGCTATCCAAGGCAGGCGTGACATAAGAAAAATCCATTCATTCTCTTCTTATATCATAACAGAGTGAGCATCAATTCCAAAAATAAATTTATTTACAAAACTTGAAATCAGTCAACAAAATATACTCTTCATCAGTGCAAAAATATCTCTCTTATAAAACAGCTGCTTTATTTACATACAAGAAGTATTCGACACACCTATTACACAACATGATTCTTCTAAGTTTCATAACTCGGTCTTAAAGTACAAAAATTACCAAAGGATCCAAAACCTTGTTACAACCTCCCGCTACTTGGAGTATCCTCGTTCCTTCTAAGATTCTTGCTCATGTATGTCTGTAAATAATAATAAACAAAGGAGGTCTGAGTCAAAACTCAACATGAGCTTAGACCCAGTGAATGGATCTCAAGCTTTTTACATATAGCTAAATGCTGAAATAACTCGTATATTTTGCTTTAACATACATTTAAGTTAAATATGAGTATCATGTCAAAATTTGTTCTGAATACTTTGAAATAACTTGAAAGAGACTTTATAACAGTAATCATATAAAAACATGCTACTTTTAAAATCAAACACTGAAATAACTTCAAAAGAAGTAAACTGAAGCATGATTATCACTATTAAGCTGTTTGCATCTATCACCACTGTGGCTAAGTTATCGACTCATAAACGCTGAAACAAAGCTAAGTCATACATGCAGACGGTCCCAAAGATCAAAAACACCCTGCATACGCCCAAAGCTTATATGTATAAAGAATACAGACTCAACGTCCTCTTGATACCATATCTAATGGTTTGTCATATCTAATGTCTGTTTCAGGGGCATATCTGATGCATCACCATATCTAATGGCTAGTTCATGACTTGTATAAGATAGCTACTATGGTGCTTACTTTCTGATTCTAATTCTTTTCTTGCCACCAATAGTCCGTACTCTTGCTAATTCATGCTCATAACAACTAATTCATGAAGATAATTCATGCTCATAACAATCTGTCATTGCATGCATATTCTTACAACTAGAAACTATTAAGAACTTGAAAACCGATCCATATTGCATAGTAATTGCGTAAAACATATTTCTTTATATAAAACTCAAATTTGAGTAGTGCAACTTATGTTTTGTGTTCCACAAAGAATTATATGCTTGAAAACATGCTATCAAGATAAAACACTTGAAACGACGTCTGAAATACGTTCTACTACCTGATTCCATATCAACTGTATGGTACTTACAATTCATATGTAAACGCTTTAGAAAACACGATTGCATACTTGCTATTCAAAACGATGCATGAAAAAGCTAAAGATTATTACTTTAAATTAGCACTTGAGAATCCCTCAGCTGATTGATATCTAACTCGAGTCAGGATTGTCTTCTTTAGTGAAAACCTCCTATATCCGCCTCAGATTTGAATACTACTGCTTGATGGCTGGTAGAATCTCGTTACGGCTTTTGTCGTGCTCCCGGTAACCGACAGAGCTTCACCGTGACTCCAATCGTGCTCCTCCAACAACCTTGACGACTCTGTGGCTTTAAGGAGGTGGGAGTGGTGTGGGATGGAATGAGTAGAATGAGGGGCTCATGGGTATATATATGCCTCCAACCCCGTTGCATGGGTAACATGTGTCAGCCTCTAAGGGAGGCTTATAACACATGTCAACTCTCTACCATACATGAAGACATATGGCAACGCTTGCTAACCATGCACCATGACACATGGCTCATATTCATGAGATAATTTGTTGTACATGCACGAGGCCACATGCCTTAACATGCACTAGGACACATGCTATTCTTGAAATGATGACACATGGTACTTTTGTGTATTGACACATGTCCTGTATGTATAACGACACATGTCCCATGATTTACCCTCCATGTGTCCTACTTTTGCTAATGACACTTAATTATCGTAAATCACGAGTAATTAATAATAATCACGCTTAATTAGTTTTAATGACAAGCTTATGCTCTAATGAGCATAGGTTTGTAACCTCCTAGACCCTATATTAGTAGTAGCTTTTTCTACTTATAAGCTACTACCATACTTCCAAATTACTAGATGTGGTACTATGTTTGATGTGCTACAAAATCCAGAGAACCTTTTAAAATCATAATTATCCAAGATGGCCTCTCATTTACACAAAACAAGTTTCAATGAAATTGTTGCATCAAGGCAAATCTATTGACTATGTCAAACGTAAAATGTGAATACTATCAATCCAATATTTCCTTGAAATAACACTTGCTAACATTCAAAACATAATTGATATTCTACAAAACTTCCAACTATATAAAACACACATTACAATTATGGTCACGCCCTCGCCTATCAACGTCATGTGTACAACACTTCGTTTCCAGGGAAAATTACATGCATGCCCTCGGGGGTATAAATAATTGCACAAAAGTCCATCATGCATTTTCTTATTTTATTTTTTAATTTGCATTTAGACCCCTATGTTTGGACTTTAATTTGAACCTCATTTTTGCATCATTTTATTATTTAAAAATTAGCATGATGTTCTACAATTAACTCTCTGCATTTTGGTATGCTCATGAGTTTGCTATTCTCTGTGGCTAATTAATTATTATATTATTGCAAAAAATGTGTATTTTGCCCATTATGTGCATAAAACTTCATAGATAATTAACCACAGTTCCAAAAATCGCCAAGAATTCATGGATCGTAGAATTAGTTGGTAGTAATATTGTGCCCATAAAGAATTGTATTTGCATGCATAATTTTTTCTAGAAAAGGTATTTTGCGGATTTCATTAGTTAATTTTTAATAGGTATTAAGTCTAACATTTTTAAGGTTTAGGATTTTTATAAGCTACATCATCTAATGATAAATCTTAGATAATTTTATTTCCTCAAAATAAGTAGATTTATTATTTATTATAATTAATTATTGAAAGTCTAGTTGTCTGCATTATTTTATTCATAGAAAATTCATTTTACATGTAAAAATTCCAAAAAAATACAGTGCATGTTTTTCATTACATTTCTCATTCTAACCAAGTTTCATAATTTTTGAACTTGAATTGATCAAAATTTGCGATTTAACTCATGAACTTTGCCAAAATTTCATTTGCCTCAGTTATTGCATTTGAAAATACCAAAAAAATCCTCTTTGAAAACCTAATTTCGTGATCAACGTTAAACCAATCTAAGGAGACGATTGCCTCCTTGAGTTCGACCTTGGAACTTATCAAGTAAAAAAAATTTGCTGCTCACTTTAATTTGACATTAATTAAAATAACGTTTTTTGATTAATCGTGATATTGCCCACCTACAATGAAATATAGTATCAAACATTAATTCGATTGAATTAAAAGCACATTTTTATGGTTCATCAATGGCCTAGAGGGCACCATGTGGCCACTTTAGAAAAATAAAAAATGAGGAAAATTAAGAAATGCAAGAGAGAAATAGTAGGAGGATGGTTCAACAAAAAGTCAAAACATGAAATTTGTAGATCTCGATGAGATCTACAAATTTTGTATGCACAAAAAGTCAAAGGAGGTCACTTGTACAAGGTACAATTTTTGCAGGCATTTTTAATGACTTAAAAACACTCATTTCAAGGGTTTTATATTTTCTTTGTGTCTTTAATTCTTTTTTAAAACCAAAATAAATATACAATAATTAACTTAATTTTTATGAATGTTTAATAATAAAAAAATAAAGAAAATGTTAGTAACATTAGGGTTAGATATTTCATGTCAAATATACACATATTATTTACGGTATAATACAAGTTAATATCAGTGAATTAATGGTGGTTTTTATTGAATTGTTTAAGATAGGGTAATAAGCCATGGATTCTATAAATGATGTATCTAGGATTCATCAACCCTTATACTTAAATGGCCGGTACATGGTTTACGGGAGGAAGAAGTCGAGGGCCTCCGCTGTCATCGGACCAGCGAAGAAAGATTGTTGATTGGTGGACTGAGATGTAGGGAGGTGACTATGGAGTACTTAAGGTTGGGGGTAGGCATTACATGTGAGGTATGACGTGGTTTTAGGTGACTTAATGGTAGCCCTAAAGGTCGGACGAGGTCGCTTGAATGGCCCACATAGATGACGGGAATTAGGTCTTTCGTAGTGGTGTGCTTAGGATGTGGAGAGGAGATCGGAGGTTAACGATAGGAGATGAAGAGGGCATAGTCTTAGTAATGAGAAACGATCGGTGCAGGGTTTGCGGGAGGAAGACAACGAGTCTCAACCGTTGGATCCAATGGTCCAATGTGACCGTAAGGGTGGCTAGGATCAGATCGATCAATACGATCCTAAGGTTAGAAGATGGGTGCGAGCGTACAGCGGTGATGAAGCGTGGGCTTCATCCATTGATTGTGGGATGAGAAGTGACATGGAAGCTGAGGGACCATTAGATGGAAGAGTGATCGTGTGGCTGTGGTTAGCGTGGAGCGGAAGGGTTGGGATTTCATCTGGTGGGGTGATGAGAGGGCTGAGAGTGAGAGGAAGATGGATGGTGGAGATTGAAGCGGGGAAGGCAAGACCAGACGACTCTGGAGGAAGGCGGGTGGTGCAAGGGGGTGCAACCACGTGGGTGGCCCATAGGACACCACATGGCCGCTCCAGAAAAAACCAAAAATGAGGAAAATAAAGAAAATTAAGAAAGAAATAGTAGAAGATGAATAAAAAAGTCAAAATATGAAAGTTGTAGATCTCAATGAGATCAACAAGTTACGTGTTGACAAAAAAGACAAAGGAGGTTAGTTGTACAAGGCATAATTTTTGCAAACATTTTTAATGACTTAAAAACACTTATTTTAAGGACTTCATATTTTCTTTGCGTTTTTAAATCTTTTTAAAGCCAAAATAAATATACAGTAATTAGCCTAATTTTTAGGGAATTTTAATAATAACGAAAATAAAGAAAATGTTAGTACTATTAGGGTTAGATATTTAGTGTCAATTATACATAAATTATTTATAGTATAATACAAGTTAATATTACTGAATTAATGGTGGTTTTTATCGAATTGCTTAAGATATAAGAATAAGGCATGGATTTTATAATGGTATATGTGGTTCATCAGTTGCCCACCAAATTCCCACACTTTAGTAGTTCTGTGCAAGCTTTCGTTTTTCGTGTGCCACACCTGTAGCAGTACACGACAACATCCCAGTTTGGTGTATTCGAGATTGAGTTTATTATAGCCTTACAATTAGTGGGAGAGTCGGTAAATATTGTCGGGTTAATAGTTTATAAATTTCAATATGGATCCCAATCATCGAGGGACGACACTAATATTTTGAGGTGAAACTTCCAATCCTTTTTTATGCAATCTTGGACGTAGACCACATTAAACATTAAATTTATTTAGTTGATTGCATCAATATTCATTGTCTAATTTAATACACCACGTGACTTAATCTTCATGACATGCAAATACTATTTAGAATGACGGTACCTCATATTCATGGATGCCATGATTATCCTTCGAGCCCAACACATTATGGATTCTCATTTCATTGATAAATTTTGTTTGGATATGATATATAATTATAAGCGTAAGTTATTTTCAGCACTCACCTCACAGTCATTTTTTGGACTGCATGACACGTGATAATTATTACAAAAAAGTAGTCGTTATTGTGAGATAAGCAACATAAACAAGTAATAACTAATAACCACTGTTTAAAAGGAAGATGGATGAGAGAAGGGTAGAATTAGTATGTAACAAGAGAGGTGGAGTAATTATCCCGGGTTAAGAAAATCCATGGACAAAACACTTCAAACCCTCATTGAGTCCGGAGTAAGGATGGGCAATGGGCTGGGCCAGCTCGATCCGACCCAAAACCCGATTCGCATAACCCGACCCAAACCCGAACCCGAAATTTAGTGGGCATGCCGTGTGCCTCAAAATGAGCCTGCATTAATTATCAGGTCGGGTTCGGGCCTGAGAAGGCCCAAATCCATAAACCCGATAACTCGACCTATTTGATGCGTATTTTCGAGGGTATAAGTACCCGATTTTGCAATCGGATAGTCGTTGAGAACCCACAAAAATATACTTCAAACAAATAAATTACCGGACTTATCTATATTATGCACAAGGCAAAGTATATGGTAAGTCAGGGTCGAATCCACAGGGATAGAAAGATTCTGCACTTTATTTTGAAAATAAAAATACTTTTATAAGTTTGCAAAATGTTTGAATAACAAAAATGGAGATGAAATTCGGAGAAGACAATAGTGCAGGTCGGTAAGTGCTGATCGCTCCCCTTCTATGCGGCAACTTCCAAATGGACTCGTACGCACTAACTCTTCGCGAAATTGGATATCCTGGCGAGGTGAGTTGGATGCGATTACAACCACGAATCGAGCTCAAACCTCGTGTCACGTCCCGGTTCTCCAAGAGTCGAGGATGATCGCCGTTAGATATGGATCGCCGTGATAGTTTTGACGAATTCCTGCATGTAAGAGAAGATATCAAAATAAGATGGATGTAAAAATATAAAGTAATAAAAGCGAAATAAAAATATGATGGTAGGCGGCTCGGGAGGAAGCCTCTGGAGTCGGATTCGCAGAGGGGCCGAGAAAATGGTGATTGGTGGATGCCGTTGATGTTGGACGATTTTTGGCGGTACTCGGGGTGGAGCCTCAGGAGTCAGATTCACTGAGGGTCCGAATGCACAAGTCGACGAAATCACTTCAATGCTTTGTCGACAATAAATGGATGGCTAAATATAGTGACGGACTTTTGTTGGGATGACGGAGTAGATTGGCAAATGGAACAATAGTAATGGAATTGGATAATCCAATGATGAGAGAATGATCTCCGAGGCCCACTCCATGAGTTATATATAACACTCGTATGTAACCATTCCACACCGAGTTGCATCCCTCCAATTTAGGAGATGCAACTCTTCACGTCATCACTAAGGCATTCGTGCCTCTTAATAATGGTGCTAATCTAAAGCACCTTTTCATTCAACGTCAAGTCCTTTGTGCCTTTTGGCATATGTGGCTTTGACCATTTCTATTGATGGTGCTCATGCACCATATCCTTATCTTTCCATCGGCAATCAATCATAGCCTCTTATTAATTGTATTAATTATGCAAGTAGTTCCAACGTATGCTTTTATATTTTCTTTTCCCCCCTTTTTTTAGAGGCTTGATTTCATTTAGGATAATTTTAGACAAGAAAAATGGTAATTCAAGGATAAGATTTGTTTGGGATATTGGGATTTCAGTGTAGATGTTCACGCCTAGATGCTAAGTGTAGATGTACACCTCTAGATGCTAAAAGAATGATCAGAATACTCAATCACCATAATATTATATCCTAACGAGTTCAAATGGTTGAATAACATTGAGTTAAGATGAGTATCTTAGTAATGTATCTTACTGATTATAAACAAACATCTTCTTTCCCATTTTCTGATCTCTTGATCGAGGCATAAGTCAAAGTTAATCGGAGAGTAGTAGATGTCTCCCATGTAAGTGTACCAACAGATGCATGCGATTTAATATGCATAATGACTATAATACCACTCCCTATAATTATTATACATCATAGAAAATATGATTTATTATATGTAATGGATTGGTATTGACATAGTTATGTAATGAATCAAGGATTCATCATACCCCCATGCTTAAGATTTGCTAGTCCCTAGCAAAATGTAAATGAAGAATCTCAAGCTCTAATATTGACATATAAGTAGACCACAGCCTCAGTTGATTAAAATAATTTATAAAGTTTGAGATTGGAAATAAATATCTTCCTATAATGCTTAGTCATCTCGAGTATCCTCAAGATATGAATTGATGTGGAGACGCTCGATTCTGATTAAGTGATACCCAGCATCAATAATGTTATTAGACCTGAGGATAGACTCAAGTGTCAAATGTACTGAATTGACCAAGTGCTTTCAACCACAATCCTCTAGCTCTGATACACTAAGCCAGGAAATGCCTGAGATGGGGGCTCATCGTATTCTCACAAGCTCTAACTTCATAATTAATTTAACACTCAACCCATCTTCCTCCAACTGGTCAGCAAGAAAAATAATGGGTTAATTTGTAGAGTATTTAGGTTAAGGCTTATTTGGTGGAGATGACTTTACTTAGGTTTAAATTTATAGAAAGATATGAGCGAGGTTTAATATGTGACAATATTGCTCGACATAAGATACTTTTGGAGAAGAGGAAATATAGATGGCATATTGATGAATCCGCGATTCATCATCTCAATATCTTGATCTTAACAAAATCCCTGAGTAAAATCCCATAAAAATATCCATAAAATCAATAAATTAATAAAATGACTCTTGTAAATAAAACACACTAATTAGTGTATATTATATTGTACAAAATAATTTAACAACAAAAAGCCACAAAAGTAAAGGAGTTTTTCACCTGTAAATAGCCCAAAACTTCATGTATTTTTAATAAATTCATTTCAACTCCTTTTTGGCTAATTCTTTCTCCAACTTGTTCATATCAATGTATATAAAAATACAAAAATACAAAACAATTTTTTACCTCAAATAAATGCTCCTAAATCCCAATGGGAAAAAGCCGTAAAGACCAACTTCCAAGCTAAATTCCCGCTCCGTATGAACTCCAAATTCACAAACTCACTTTTAAAGTTCAAGTTAGAAAATTGTCTATCCAACGGAAGTGGTTTCATTAAAATTGAAGCTTATTTGCAGAAGTTGGGTTTTGGGACCTAGATGTACATTGTATATTATGTATGTGTTAATTCTTTCTTCATTTTTTTCCTTTCTTAATTATTAAAATAAAAAAAATAATGGTGGTGTTGTATTTTGATTGTAAGTATTTTATTGTATTTACATGTTGTACATAGCTATTATTAAAAAGATAAAAAAATTACAAATTAGAAAAGTAAACAAAAATTGTACATGGTGTTTTGTCTTCTTTTGTAAATTCTCCACCATTTGTCTTCTCTTTTTATTTTATTGTATTTGAAGTAGCCTACTTTTATTTTCTTTTATTTAATTACATTTTCTACAATAACTTCCCTTTCTCCATTAACCTCCACGTCTTCTTTCAACCTCCATTCCACTCCATATTCTTCATCCAACCTCCCATTCAACTCCACCAATAATATAACCTCCCATTCAACTCCACCAATAATCTAACTTCTCATTCAACACCACCACCTCTCTAACTCCCATTGTTCATCTCTTTATAATCATCTCCACATCCACATTTTTTCCCCATCTGCCATTCTTATAGAAAAAGGAGAGAGCTTGGAACGTGGCGTTGGTGACAGTGGCGAAACGTCTTCCTCAAGCGACGACCTCCTTCAGGCGAGATCCGCGGAGCTCCGCTCCGTGTCACGAGTTTCTCATCGAGCTCGTGTAGCCTCTTCGATTTTATTTCGCCAATCGGATCGAGGCGACGACAGGAGTCCGGCGTAGCTGCTCCGCAAATCCGGCGAATATCAGGTAAGTAATTCTCCTCATTTCTCTTGTTATTTTTGTTTCCTTGTTTTTTATATATATCTTCATCTTCTTCACCATCATCATCCTATCATTTTGTTCCCCATATGTTTGTGTTTATATTTCCTGTTTGAAGAAAATTAAAACAAAAATTAAAACAAAAAAATTTGTCTTTACAATTTTTTTAATCAAAACAGCAGCAAAAGCAAAAAAAAATAAAAAAAACTAAAACAAACATAACGCAGCAGCGGTGGGGGAGAGCACCCACCGCCGCCGCCCCCCTCTGCCACCACCAGCGGCCGCTGCCCTCCCCAGCGTCGCGCCCTCGGCGGCGCCACCCTCGCCTTCTCCTCCCACCGCCGTCGCCGGCCAGCTCCGCCTCGGCCCCCCGTTCATCCTCCGCCCGCACAAGCGACTAGCGCCACCCCAGCTCCACGGCGCTCGACGCGCGTGGGCGCCGCCTCCGCCACGCGTCACCGTGCCCACGCGCCGCCCCTCCGCCGGCCTCCGCGCGCTCACCCTCCGTGCGACCGCACCGCCGTCGCCGACCTCAACCCCCGTTGGGTTCATTCTCCTCCCACCTGCAAAGCGAAATGTAGAAGAAAGGTCTTCTTCCATTTTTTTCTTTATTTTATTGTTAAAATTGCTTCTTTTATTTCTTAAGTTTTTGTAATTACTGTTTGGTCCCTGTATATAGTTTGCTTGTGAGTTTCTTTCCTGAAATTGTAAAGACACCCTTGTATTCACACTTTGATTTGGACCTTGTTTTGGCATCGTTTTTTTAAAGAAAATTAGCATTGTGAGGAGCAACTTATTCTCTGTCATCTGAGTATTTATTTGTATTTTTGTGAGTCATGGGTAATTAATTAAAATTGTTTAACTGAAATATTGTATATTTTACTCATTCTGTGCTCTTAAAATTATATCTCACACACCGTTCTCTAAAAATTCCACAAATATTACATATGATGCCTTAATATGTGATGAACTTACTGTAAAAATTTCATCCAAAATGGAGTTGTCTCGTGCCTAAAATAAATTATAGAGTGATTTTAGTATTTGATTTTTAATTAAATCCACGTACATCCTTTTTGCGAAATTTCAACTCTACTGGATTGATCATCTAAATATCTTTCTGAGATAATTCGCATTCTGATTAATTTGACATTGTGGATTTATTAGAAATTTTATACTCACTGTCACTCTATTTTCACTAAAAATCCATAAAAAATTCATAACTTGTCAAAAAAAATCCAAAAAAATTACTGTAGCTTACTTGCATCATGTTTTAGTTCCAGTAATTTTTTCATAATTTTTGCTTACTGTTTATGTGATAAATTGCGAAAAAACCCATAAAAAGTGTGTATTTTCATTGTTGCATTTTAACCCACAAAATTCCAAAAAAAACCTTGCATTCATCTCTGGATTAGGACTCTAAGAAAAATATAATTTGGCTAAATTGGACTAATTTGACATTAAAATTAATTTGGCCTTGTTGTGTGTTTTCTTAGTGTTGTAATTCATTTGCATTTGCATTCTATTTGCATAAAAAAATATAAAAAAATATCGCATTGGAAATCTAGATCTTTATTTTCAAATTAAACCCAAGTTGTTCCTTTGCCTCCCTGTGTTCGACCCCGGACTTGCCCGGGATATAAATTAAAGCTGAGACACTCTTCACGGAGATCCTTCTCTCGGTTCTGACCGAATCACTAGGTACACGTACCACAATGAACACGAATTATTTATCGTATTTAGCGACTCGTCAGATGGCGCCGTTGCCGGGGAGGCAAACGGCTTAGGGACTAATTTAAAAATTCGGATTTAGATTTCACTTACTCGGGTAGTCTGACCCCCGAGCCACCTTGTATTTAGATCATTTTCCTTTCAATTATTTCTCTTCATATTTTTGTATATATTTTGTTTTTATCTCTCTAATATAAATCTTATTTTCCTTGCGAGGGCCCGGTGGACTTGGAGTGCATCGGAGGTCGACGGACGCGACGCTCGCCGACTATTGAAGAGCAAGAGAATTAATTTATCTTCGAGAGAAATTTTGTAAATTTTTGTAATAATTTAGGTAATTCGCACTTTCCAGCGGCTCTTGTTTGAGAGCTCGCGCTTGTAACTGGACTGGACTGTGGACCCTCTTGTGGTCGTGTGATTGCTTGACGTAGAATAGGACTTGCACTCGCGGCTCTTAGAGCTTATTTTATAAGAATATCTTTATTGCTTGTGCTCGTAAATTTTTAGGACCACACATCACATTTAACGAGACGCACTTAGACCGCAGAGCTATTAGTCAAATTTAATTTGTTCATCACTCGCTAATAGTACTGCCTGTCTAGGAACGGTTTTCTCGTCTGCATCCATATAGTATAAAATTTCAATTCTGCCATGCATCCCGCATGTAGAGCGCGAGGATCACTGTAAGTCTTCTGATCTGGGCATGCATCATTGATTTCATTATTTGCATCGGCTTTTCTCGACTCCCTCCCATTGGTTTTTGAAACTTATGTTAAAAGGAAATCGGGACTGGTCGTTAGGCGTGCTTTGTTTGGTGGTCTAATCAAGTGATAACCAAACTTAAAATCGGGACTGCTAATCAGAGTTGATCAAAAAAAATTGACTAAAACTAACAATTGTTTTGGGAGAGTGAAACCCTCATTGTATGCTTGGCTAATTGTGATTGTTGAGAGGTGGGGACGCATCCCTAGGATAGTGCCCAAAACCTACTTTTTAGCCTTGCGTAATTGGATTTATATCTTGATTTATCACCTAATTAAAACTGAAAAGATAAACGGTCGGACTTTTGCGACTATCACTGTGTTGAGTAGGTGAACTCAGGGTTTGCTCTTGTGTTTGTTTGTTTGTGTGTTATTCGGTGCACTTGCACGCTTTCTTCCCCGATCCGCTTCATTCTCCCATCTCCCTTCTAAGATGTCAGAATTTTGATCATCATATCCAAGTCACCCGTCTTCGACCATATTTCGATCATCTCCACCCACTTATTCTTCCTCATACCCATACACCGACCGCAAAGTCAGAACTCCGACTGACTTCTCCACTTCTTCGTCCTTCTCATCTATCCCACATTCTTACACCCCTGACCCACAACCACCCTGGATTGACTCATCATATTCTCGTCCGCTTGTTGGAATTAAGGAACAAATCACAGAACAAGCTACTGCTGAGATGAATGATTGGCAGAATCAGTTGCCCCCTCATACCTCATTTTCACCTCGAGTTAGGACCGGATAACATTTGACCTATACACATCCTGACTTAACCTTTGGGCACAATAAGGTCAACCAGACAAATTGAATGGAGAAGCCTGCACTACATGATCTTCCTGACTTGATTGACATCAGTGATAGAGCCGACATTGACAAACCTTCATATCACCCATTCGGAGAGCCGACATATACAGGGGATTGGACTTATGAGACCGATCTACAGACCCCATGTTTACTGACTCCACCTTATGAGGCTCCGACTAACATCTTCCATACAGATGGGTCATACTCAACCCAGCATTACACGCCCGAGTCAAGATGTGTTGAGTATAAGATCCCAAGTTCTCAGCAGCATCCTCCAATCGCACAGACTTCTCTCATTAGGTGTAATGAGAATTTATTGGAGGATGACATTTGTAGACCGATCAAGAGTCCAGGTAGGAATGTGGATCATGGATTTTGCAGATTGAATTTCGAAAACTTGGAAGACACCGGATTGACCACACATCATGTACAACTGGAGTCCCTTCTACCTCCCTCTTCTACTAACCACTTTCCCTCCAAACAAAAGTCTGTACATTCTCCTAGTCCTCCTTCATCTATCACAAAGACCAAAAAAATGGAAAAACCAAAAAATACCATAAAAATTTAAAAAGGAAAAGACTTACAAAAATTGGATCCTGCAGTTAGGGAAGCACTTGATAGAGAATTGATTTTTGAACTTCCCTTGATAATGGCCATTGAATACTTTCCCGACCTTAAAAGATTTGTGAAAAGTAAATTGATGCCTAAAAGGTCGGGCAATAAGAGAACAAGGACTGAGATACATATAGTGTCTATGGCCACATCTTTGATGATAGGGAGAAAAACCAAGAGCTGTAGAGTAAAGCGGTTGCCTAGGTTTGATTGCGAAATCAAAGATACCACATTCACCCATGCAAGAATCGATGATGACTTACCGATTAATATCCTCCCGACCTCCGTGTTTGCCAAGCTCAAACTCGGATCTGCCAAGAAGTCAAGAGAAATCATTCAGTTGGCAGATCGGACCATTAAACGGTCGAGAGGAACCATTTCAGTCATCGTCACTTTCCAAGGTGCTCTACAGGAGATAGACTTCACGATCATTGACATTGAGCACCGAGGAATTCACCCAGTCTCCGATCATTCTTGGGAAGCCGTTCTTAGCTTTGGCTAAGGCAACTATAGATTGTGAGACTCGGGAGATCAATTTCTCTGCATTGGGAGCACTCCGACCTCACCCGATCTTTAAGGACACACGATATTCCAAGGTAACCCATAAAGTTGCAGACAGTCGTGACCTTCGAGAGACAGTTGAGTCCCGTCTCTCTACTACACCTGAGATACCGACTGTCCAGACGACCATTGATTTAGAGACTCCCTACAACCACACACCGCCTACTGCTTGCACCACCACCGCGACAACTTCTAGAGAGGACTCACGACCAGAAGCTATCATTGAGTCGGACATGACCTTCGTGGATTGCCTTGATCATTTCGATGATCCGACACAAGAACCCAGCAATGTCAAGCCAACTGAGAACACTGTGCCTTATCAGAGACGTGTGCTGACCCTGCAGGAGTATTACAATGCATATGGTGACTCATCTGATGATGAACCTCTGGTCAGAACCTCACACACACCACATCCGGGACATACACCAAAGGAGACAACTGGGACCAAATTGACCAATCTTGATCAATCGGTTGCTCCATCCTCTAGTCGGTCATCTGGTAAGAAGAAGACGGGTATTGATTTCTTGAGGTGTTCCCCAAACTCCTTAAGACGTATCAATCTCCTCTTCCTCTTGATCCTTCAGGTTCTAGAAAACCGACTAAGAAGGTTACCTTCGATGTTCCAGAGAAGGAACTTTCTAAGGAGTCCTCATCAGGTCCGGATGAGGTGATCTATATGAGTGAGCTCAGTTCAGCTGTTCTGAAGCCATATTTGAGCAAGCAGCCGTGTGTAGACCCTCGTTGGACGTTCCCCACACCTCACTATTATTCCTCTACGAACGATTCTGATAGCGACACATATGTATACTACCCACCCCCTCGCTCCCGCAAGAAGGTCCATCACAAACCTTCTTGATCCTTGTACAGATTCACTCCTCTTGTACATCCTCCCTTCTTGTATATTCTCCAGATCACATCGGTTCTTACACTTACTCTTGTCCTATACTTAGGCTGACCAAAGCCTAAGTATAGGGGGGATCGATGCCCGCCATGTGTATTTACACATCATTTCTCCTCTTGACCTCGTCCGCTCCATTTTTGCTCTTCTTCTACACTTAGGTTGTCTAGAGCCTAAGTATAGGGGGGCGGATCGACTTCTATACTATTTATTTTGGCTTTTCTACGCTTAGTACGAGCTATGTCTTTTTGTCACCTAGTGCCATGAGGACATAGCACATGCTAAGTATAGGGGGCGTGTATATATTACATATATATTTTACCCATAGCTCGTACGTTCACGTATTTTCGTATATATTATACAATAATTATGGGGTGGGTAAAACAAAAAAAACAAAAAAAACTTTTTCCTAAAAAAACTCTTTTTCCTTATTTGCTAAAAAACTTTTCAAAAAAAATCCTTAAAAAAACATTTTCACAAAAAAAGGTCTTTTCTTATTCACTTATCTTTTTCAAAAAAACTTAAAAAAAAAGAAGCAAAACTTTTCCTAAAAAAATCTTCTTTGCCTTTGTTTGTAAAAAAAACTTTTTGTAAAACTTAAAAAAATTCATCATAAAAAAACCTAAAAAAAACTAACTAATAAGTTGGTTTAACCCCTAACACATTCACTTTCACACAAGACTAGTGATGTTCAAGAACACTTGGTTTATGAGCTCTTGAGATTTTGAGTTAATCAGCCTTAGTCATTAGGGTCTTGGACTTAAGTACTCACATTTCCCTAGTTTGAAAGATTTGTGTGCTAAATTGCATGCTTAGTCTCTACCTTAAGAATATGATCAGCATCTCACATACACGACTGTAGTTATGATGAGATGAGTTGAAATTTCACTTGAGGATCTGGGATGAGGGATTTGAGTTTGGACTTGATTTGATGATGCTCGAGGATGGGATAAAATCAATGAAGGCTTCATGAAACCTGAGTGTCAGCATCTTTAGCCAGTATGAGAACATGATTCTTGTACTATCTCTTGATATTTACCTATGTGCCAGGGTGTGATAAAAAAATGTTGATCAGTGTGCGCCAACTCTTGGTAAAAGCAGTGGAGCTAGCCAAAAATACTACAAATCAATGAAATGTCAAAGAAAAGCTCTCATTCCACAAAGCCAATTATCAAAAGAGCTTCCACCAAAGGCGAGCGCTCCCAACCATTTCAAAGTGTCCACTTGGACCACCGCTATTAGGACCAGGAGTCGGGCTTGCACCAAAAAAGGGCTCTGCATCGTAAATGCTACAAGTCTGGGTGTAGAAGGTATAATAGATACTCAAAAAAGGCACACCCCGGTGTATTCCCAGGAAAACAAGTGCAGACGGCTCCAACTTCTCTTGACGGACGCACTGATCAACACCAAAAAAAATGCGTTGAGTAAAGAGGCACTTGAGAGGATCCTTGTTCCAATGAGAGGGAGAGAAGAAATGACACAATCCTATGCCCTCCATCAACTGGCCTTCCATCTACACTTTTAAGTCTGACAACTAAAGAGACGGTGGATTGGATGCAAGAAATGGTTTATTCCCTAGTGTTGAGGATCGGGTCCTTAGGGGAGTCTCTTGGACTGGAACCTTGGGTGACGTTGTGACTCTACTCTTGTAACTGCGGTCAACACTTAAAGTCATATCCCTACTATATATGTATACAAAGAGAGTCTGATGATTAGAGAAATTGGATACCTTTAGACTAGAGCTTAGTTCAGCTTAGAATTTTAGGATCTCTAAAACTGAGAGTTCTTGAACGGATCAAGTCTTGCATTCACGTGCACAGTCAGGGGTTAATCCAACTTATTCATTCTTTATTTGCTCGAGGACTAGCAAAGTTTAAGTATAGGGGGGTGATGAATCCGCGATTCATCATCTCAATATCTTGATCTTAACAAAATCCCCGAGTAAAATCCCATAAAAATATCCATAAAATCAATAAATTAACAAAATGACTCTTGTAAATAAAACACACTAATTAATGTATATTATATTGTACAAAATAATTTAACAATAAAAAGCCACAAAAATAAAGGAGTTTTTCACCTGTAAATAGCTCAAAACTTCATGTATTTTTAATAAATTCATTTCAACTCCTTTTTGGCTAATTCTTTCTCCAACTTGTTCATATCAATGTATATAAAAATTCAAAATACAAAACAAATTTTTACCTCAAATAAATGCTCCTATATCCCAATGGGAAAAAGCCGTAAAGACCAACTTCGAAGCTAAATTCCCGCTCCATATGAACTCCAAATTCACCAAACTCACTTTTAAAGTTCAAGTTAGAAAATTGTCTATCCAACGGAAGTGGTTTCATTAAAATTGAAGCTCATTTGCAAAAGCTGGGTTTTGGGACCTAGATGTACATTGTATATTATGTATATGTTCATTCTTTCTTCATTTTTTTCCTTTCTTAATTATTAAAATAAAAAAATAATGGTGGTGTTGTATTTTGATTGTAGTATTTTATTGTATTTACATGTTGTACATAGCTATTATTAAAAAGATAAAAAAATTGCAAATTAGAAAAGTAAACAAAAATTGTACATGGTGTTTTGTCTTCTTTTGTAAATTCTCCACCATTTGTCTTCTCTTTTTATTTTATTGTATTTGAAGTAGGCTACTTTTATTTTCTTTTATTTAATCACATTTTCTACAATAACTTCCCTTTCTCCATTAACCTCCAAGTCTTCTTTCAACCTCCATTCCACTCCATATTCTTCATCCAACCTCCCATTCAACTCCACCAATAATATAACCTCCCATTCAACTCCACCAATAATCTAACTTCTCATTCAACACCACCACCTCTCTAACTCCCATTGTTCATCTCTTTATAATCATCTCCACATCCACATTTTTTCCCCATCTGCCATTCTTATAGAAAAAGGAGAGAGCTTGGAACGTGGCGTTGGTGACAGCGGCGAAACGTCTTCCTCAAGCGACGACCTCCTTCAGGCGAGATCCGCGGAGCTCCGCTCCGCGTCACGAGTTTCTCATCGAGCTCGCGTAGCCTCTTCGATTTTATTTCGCCAATCGGATCGAGGCGACGACAGGAGTCCAGCGTAGCTGCTCCGCAAATCCGACGAATATCAGGTAAGTAATTCTCCTCATTTCTCTTGTTATTTTGTTTCCTTGTTTTTTTATATATATCTTCATCTTCATCACCATCATCATCCTATCATTTTGTTCCCCATATGTTTGTGTTTATATTTCCTGTTTAAAGAAAATTAAAACAAAAATTAAAACAAAAAAATTTGTCTTTACAATTTTTTTAATCAAAACAGCAGCAAAAGCAAAAAAAACTAAAAAAAACTAAAAAAAACAAAACGCAGCAGCGGTGGGGGAGAGCACCCACCGCCGCTGCCCCCCTCTGCCACCACCAGCGGCCGTCGCCCTCCCCAGCGTCGCGCCCTCGGCGGCGCCACCCCCGCCTTCTCCTCCCACCGCCGTCGCCGGCCAGCTCCGCCTCGGCCCCCCGTTCATCCTCCGCCCGCGCAGGCGACTAGCGCCGCCCCAGCTCCACGGCGCTCGGCGCGCGTGGGCGCCGCCTCCGCCACGCGTCACCATGCCCATGCGCCGCCCCTCCGCCGGCCTCGGCGCGCTCACCCTCCGCGCGGCCGCACCGCCGTCGTCGACCTCAACCCCCGTTGGGTTCATTCTCCTCCCACCTGCGAAGCGAAAGGTAGAAGAAAGGTCCTCTTCCATTTTTTTCTTTATTTTATTGTAAAAATTGTTTCTTTTATTTCTTAAGTTTTTGTAATTACTGTTTGGTCCCTGTATATAGTTTGCTTGTGAGTTTCTTTCCTGAAATTGTAAAGACACCCTTGTATTCACACTTTGATTTGGACCTTGTTTTGGCATCGTTTTTTTAAAGAAAATTAGCATTGTGAGGAGCAACTTATTCTCTGTCATCTGAGTATTTATTTGTATTTTTGTGAGTCATGGGTAATTAATTAAAATTGTTTAACTGAAATATTGTATATTTTACTCATTCTATGCTCTTAAAATTATATCTCACACACGGTTGCTCTAAAAATTCCACAAATATTATATATGATGCCTTAATATGTGATGAACTTACTGTCCAAATTTCATCCAAAATGGAGTTGTCTCGTGCCTGAAATAAATTATAGAGTGATTTTAGTATTTGATTTTTAATTAAATCCACGTACATCCTTTTTGCGAAATTTTAACTCTACTGGATTGATCATCTAAATATCTTTCTGAGATAATTCGCATTCTGATCAATTTGACATTGTGGATTTATTAGATATTATATACTCACTGTCACTCTATTTTCACTAAAAAATCTATAAAAAATTCATAACGTGTCAAAAAATTCCAAAAAAATTACTGTAGCTTACTTGCATCATGTTTTAATTCAAGTAATTTTTTCATAATTTTTGCTTACTGTTTGTATGATAAATTGCGAAAAAAACCATAAAAAGTGTGTATTTTCATTGTTGCATTTTAACCACAAAATTCCAAAAAAAACCTTGCATTCATCTCTGGATTAGGACTCTAAGAAAAATATAATTTGGCTAAATTGGACTAATTTGACATTAAAATTAATTTGGCCTTGTTGTGTGTTTTCTTAATGTTGTAATTCATTTGCATTTGCATTCTATTTGTATAAAAAATATAAAAAAATACCGCATTGGAAATCTAGATCTTTATTTTCAAATTAAACCCAAGTTGTTCCTTTGCCTCCCTGTGTTCGACCCCGGACTTGCCCGGGATATAGATTAAAGCCGAGACACTCTTCACAGAGATTCTTCTCTCGGTTCTGACCGAATCGCTAGGTACACGTACCACAACGAACACGAATTATTTATCATATTTAGCGACTCGTCACATATGAAGGTCATGAGAAAAGAATTTTCGCACAATGGTTCTCCTTTTTTTTCTTCTTTTCTTTCTTCTTTTTTTTGCTATCTCTCTCTCTCTTGCTATACTTCTTTTTTTTTTGCAATACTTCTTTTTTCCCATTTTTTTGCAATATCTCTCTTCACTTTTCAAGAGAACCAATGTACTTTGATACTTTCTCTTGGGACTTGGAAGTATAAAAGGACATGTATTTTGTTGTAGATGGAGAATACAATCTTGAAGAACATTTCTCTTTTGGTGCATAATAGAAGAAGAGGGAGAAAGAAATCGAATGAAACAAGATGGATTATTAATGTAAGACTTTCAAAGAAGTGGTGGATTTGATAAATATGTAGAAAGTCGAGCAAGAGGCTTGTGTATGAAGGTATCAAGTGCGTATAATAGGAAATTGCTTGACCAGTTGGGAACACTCCCTTACATTTTATGGTGGACTCTCTTCCTCACATATATTTGGTGGAACACTCCCTACTCCTCTACTCCGTGATAAGCTCACCATCTCACAAACTCTGAGCAAACCATCATCAGACCCCCTTAGGCTTTTGTATATCAAGCTAGCATCGCAATATAAAGCTCCTGATTTTGTAGTATATAATGTTTAACTACATTATTGACGCTAAGTGTTAAAAATTGAATCGATGCCAAGTCTCTTGATTTTAATGCAAAAGGACAAAAGAGCTGCAAGCATTGTAAGCTCAGAATCACCTCAAATCCCATGCTTTATGTGGTATTTAATGATGAGGCTATAGTTCTCCCTATATGCAAACTTAGAGAGTTGATGTAGGGAAAACATGCAAATGAATGTAGAAAGGTGATGCAAATTGCATGAAAAAAATGCAATTTTTTTGGATAGTGCCCCCCCTATGCTTAAGATTTGCCATGCCCACATGGTAAATGCTTATGCAGTAAACTAGTTATGGGACGATATATGAGATGAGATAGGCAGTGAACAAAGAAATGAGTGTGTCATGAGGGGTTTTGCAGAACATGGGTTTCTAAAGTGGGCATTGATTTTTCAGATTCAATGACGGACTTGAGGCGTTGTCCATTCACTCGAAGGGTGGTAGATGTTTTAGAATCAGCTATTTCAACAGACCCATTATCAAAAACTTGTGTGACAATGTATGGACCTTTCCACTTTGACCTGAGCTTTCCTGGAAAGAGCTTTAGCTTTGCATCAAACAACCATACTTTTTGACCAATGGAAAAGGTTTTGTGAGAAATGTTGGCATCATGCCAAATTTTAACCTTTTCTTTATAAATAAGGTTGTTATCATATGCTCGACAACGAAGCTCAGTTAACTCATTAAGGTCAAGTAATCGATTCTGACCAACTTGGGTTAAATCAAGGTTACATTTTTGTATAGCCCATAATGATTTATGATGGATCTCGACAGGTAGATGACAAGGTTTGCCATAAATGATGCGATATGGACTCATCCCTAGAGGAGCCTTATAAGCAGTGCGATAGGCCCATAATGTTGTATTAACGTGTTGGGACCAATCTTTGCGATCAGAACGAACAATTTTTTGTAGAATGATTTTTATTTCTCGATTAGAGACCTCAGCTAAGCCATTAGTTTGGGGATGATAAGCGGTAGAAACTCGATGTTCAATTCCATTATTCTTCATTAGTTTTCGTACCGAGTTATTAAGGACATGCGAACCACCGTCACTTATAATGACCTTGGGTATGCCGAAGCGAGCAAATAAATCATTCAAGAACTTGATTACTGTTGCACTATCGGCAGCGCGAGTAGGGATGGCTTCGACCCATCTAGAGACGTAGTCGACTGCAAGAAGGATATATAGATAACCATTTGATTGAGTGAAGGGACCCATGAAGTCAATGCCCCATGCATCAAAAATTAAAACTACATGGATAGGATTTAGAGGCATCATGTATCTTTTTGTCATAGTTCCTGTAGTTTGACAAGCATGGCATGATTTCACAAAATCATGAGCATCTTTGAATAAAGTAGGCCAGAAAAAACCACATTACTTTTGCAGCTGTACGTTTTCCAAAGTGATGTCCACCACACCCAAAAGTGTGGCAATGAGATAGGACACTTGAAATTTCAGACTCAGGTATACAACGTCTCCATATACAGTCGGTCCCTTCCCTAAAT
Organism: Ottelia alismoides; assembly: GCA_037367405.1. Classification (NCBI taxonomy): domain Eukaryota; kingdom Viridiplantae; phylum Streptophyta; class Magnoliopsida; order Alismatales; family Hydrocharitaceae; genus Ottelia; species Ottelia alismoides. Next base: position 667,662 of record JAZKJV010000276.1, read on the forward strand.
AATAAAGGATCTTCCCAATGGTAGTACCGAGAGTCGGCTATGAACCGATCACGTTTTGTCTTAGGCCAATCTCAGGAATTCGAGATGTGATTAAGTAATTTACCATATCAGCAAACCAAGGTAGTTCTGATACTTCAAGGATGGATTCATCAGGAAAGGTTTCCGATATGGGAATGAATTGATTGGTTTGTTTGGTGTCAGACTCATGGAGTCTGGAGAGATGGTCGGCCACAACGTTTTGCGCTCCTGCCTTATCTTTGATTTCAATGTCAAATTCTTGTAGCAAGAGTATCCATCTAATCAATCGTGGTTTCGAATCTTTCTTGGAAACTAGGTGGCGCAGTGCGGTGTGGTCAGTGTAAACAACCACATGTGAACCCAGTAGGTATGACCTAAATTTTTCAAGTGCAAAGACAACTGCTAGCAATTCTTTTTCAGTGGTGTGTAGTTTTTTTGTGCATCGTCAAGTGTTCTGCTAGCGTAATGGATGGCAACTGGTTTTCCATCTTTTCTTTGATCTAGTACAGCTCCTACTGCATAATCTGATGCATCACACATTATTTTAAAGTCTAAGGTCCAATCAGGGGATTGTAAAATTGGTGCTTCAGTGATAGACCTTTTTAATGTCTCAAAGGATTTAAGGGCATCTTCAAAAAATTCAAAAGCTCGATCTTTTGAGAGTAACTCAGTAAGAGGTTTAGCGATTTTTGAAAAATCCTTTATGAATCTTCTATAGAAGCCAACATGTCCTAGAAAAGATCGAACACCTTTGAGTGATGTAGGTGGGGAGAGGTGAGTTATAGTCTCTATTTTCGATGGGTCAACCTCCATTCCTTTTTTAGAGACAATGTGACCTAGAACAATGCCCTTGGTGACCATAAAATGTGATTTTTCCCATGATAAGACTAGGTTCACCTCAATGCATTTTTGCAATACGCGATCAAGAAATCCAAGGCATTCATCAAAGGAATCACCGAATACAGAGAAATCATCCATAAATACTTCCATAAAATCTCCCACCATATCGGTAGATATGGCTAGCATACATCGTTGGAAGGTGGCCGGCGCATTACATAGCCCAAAGGGCATTCGGCGAAAGGCAAATGTACCATAAGGGCATGTAAATGTTGTTTTCTCTTGATATTCAGGTGCAATAGCTACCTGATTATAACCTGAGTAACCATCAAGAAAACAAAAATATTCCCTCCCTGCGAGTCTTTCAATAATTTGATTTATGAATGGGAGAGGGAAGTGGTCCTTCTTCATGACAAGGTTTAATTTCCTGTAATCAACACAAATCCTCCACGAAGTGGTTGTACGAGTGGGGATCTCTTTACCCTGATCATTGGTGACTATAGTCAGATCAGCTTTCTTTGGTACAACTTGTAAAGGGCTGACCCATCGACTATCTGATATTGGGTAGATGATCCCTGCACCTAGTCATTTGCATATTTCCTTCTTAATTACTTCTCGTAGATTTGGATTTAATCTTCTTTGCATTTCTCGAGAGGGTTTTGTATTATCTTCCAAATAAATATGGTGGGTACATAGTGATGGACTTATTCCCCGGAGATCAGATATCGTCCAACCAATTGCCCGTGAATTTTTTTTCTCAAAACATCCATTAATTTATTTTCTTGATCTAGTTCCAAGTGGGCATTGATTATTACCGGGTATGCCTTATTTTCTTCATCTAGAAACACATATTTTAGGTCCTTTGGTGAAGGTTTTAATTCAACTACGAGCACCTGAATTGTATCTTGGGAACCTTTTATTGAATTTATGGGGTGGGTGGGTGCAGTTATTGTAAGATCTTCCTCCTTGTTATGTAGTAATTCCGAAATAGGAGGTTCTAGCATGGGCATAATCATTTCCGAGACCGGAGAAATTAAAGCATCAAGTTCATCCCATGCTTGATCTAGTTCTATGATATCTGAATTTGTCAGCGGTTCGTAGGGTTCATTCTTGATGGCATCAAGGGTTTCGGCTACTAAAACATGTTGTCTTTCAAATAATTTATCATTTAAAGTCAAAGTTGTCTCAAGAGGATCCCTAGCGGGGTTTAAAGGAGTTAAATCGTCTATGATTTGTTTAATTGTCGAACATTCCTCGATCCATCCACAATCTTCATTATGGTGTTCTTGAAATGTGGGGGTGACAAGATCAACATGAATAATCTCACCATTGACTTTGAATTCTACTTTCCCGACCTCATAGTCAAAATGAGCCTTGGCAGTAGTTAAGAATGGTCTTCCGAGTATAATAGGAGTTTGAGAAAGTGTTTTAGCCGGGTCCATATCTAGTACGATAAAGTCGATTGGGAACTGATGTCCTTGGATTGTGACTAAAACGTCCTCTAGTATTCCTAATGGCCTCTTTACAGATCGGTCAGCTAATTGTAAAATCATAGAAATAGGTTTTAACTGACCTACTGCATAATATTTTAGTACAGCAGCTGGGAGGAGATTTATCGAAGCACCATTATCAAGTAGTGTACGCTCAAAGGTCATGTCTCCAATGATGCATTTTACTAATGGGGCTCCGGGATCTTTCATTTTAAGAGGAAGGAGTTGAGAAATGGCATTAGATGATGCGAGCGGTAGCACATGCCTCTCTTCCTCGTGTTGGTCATTCTTTTTCTTTTCCCCCCGGTTTTCTTTTTGGAGTGCATTTCTCTTTTAAAAACGTGAATATGCATGAACTTGTTCTATGGCCTTAAGGAGGGGGATTTGTATGATAACATTGGAGAATAAACTCTCCAAGTCAGGAGTCAGAGTCGAAGGTCGTTCTTCACTTTCCTTCGCAGGGCCTCTGGAAAGGGAATAGTTGGTTGTGTAGTAGGTGATGATTGGTCTTGCATTGACGAATCATTCTCATGTATTTGATGGTTTTGTGTTGTCGATATTTGAGGTGTGCTTATGGTGCGATCACTTCTCAAGTAGATGGCACTGGCAGATGCATTTGACTCATTTTGCTTGTACTAGCTGCATTTCTAAAGCTCACAGGTCTTCGAGTAAGTTGTTGTGAAAAGCCAGGAGGGCGGATTTGTGAGTTGTTAGGATTTTGTACCGTTTGAGCAGGTAGTTGTGGTTGAGGTGGTATTTGAGAACGAATCTCGGTCAATTGTCTTTGGACCTCAACTTGGCTTTGAGCCAGTTGCTTTTGAACCTCAACTTGGTTCTGAGCCAGTTGTTGTATGAGTTTCATCAAGTCACAATAATCAGAGGTAAAGTCCTTGTGATGGTGTAGTCAAGGTTTGTAGTGGTGGTTGGGCTTGTTGTGTGAATTGGTTTTGATTTGACCCTTGTTGAGTGACTTGATATCCTGAATTGTTTGTTGGGGCCTTCCATGCAAAATTTTGTATGGTTCCTCCATCCTTGATTATAGGTGGAGGAATAGGGGTTGTTATTGGAATTCCCCTGCACCCAATTAACTGCTTCAGAATTAATTTGTTCATCTAAAGGGACAGAAGGTTTGGTAAATCTTTGGTTCCATATGTGTTTGTGGAATAGGGGCTACCCTGCAAACTGACGAGGTGGTTTTCTCTAATACAAGACTCCCTACGGTTTTAGTTAATTGATGCACTTGTTTATCCATCAACTCTACTTTGTCCAACTTTGACGCAATGATTTGGATATCCGAGGATGTGTCTCCATTTGTTGGTGCATAGTCTATAGCTTGGATTGGTCTTTTGTGTCTATTATATAACTTTATAGAATAATTATTGACAGAGTTATCTGCCATGTCCTCGTATAATTGCCATACAAAGTTCTCATCCTTATTCAAGTAGTTGCCTCCACAAGAGCCGTCGACAACTCTCTTGTATGTTTCAGTTAAGCCCTCATAAAATATTTTCACTTGCTTCCATTTTTCGATTCCATGATGTGGGCATTTTCGTAAAAGATCTCTAAATCTTTCCCATGCTTCATGGATTGGCTCTGTGGGTTTTTGGGTAAAGTGAGAAATGTTGGTCTTACCAATGGGGAAATATTTTTTTAAGAATGCCTCTCTCAACTTGGTCCATGATCGAATTGGGACTTCATAGCTACGAAGCCATTGGCTTGCTTTTTGTTGAAGGGAGAATAGGAAGGCTCAGAGGTAAACATGTTCCTTGTTTACTTCCCCTGTGTTTAGTGTATCGCATGCTGCTACAAAATCCTGAAGGTGCATTATAGGGTCCTCGGTCTCTTCTCCTCGAAATTTGAGGAGGAAGGAAATAGTTGCGGATTTTATTTCAAAGTTTCCTGCTTCTGCAGGGAGTTGGATGACTGATAGTACGAGGTTATGATTAGCAGGGTTGTAGTGATTTCGTATCGGTATTGGTGGTGGGTTGTTTAGCCCTTGATGTGCTATCAATTGTCGAACTTGGGTATCATGCAGCTCTTGGCGTTCTGCCATTTGTTGTAATTGCTGCATTATTATAGTGAGGGATCGGGAGGAGGTGGTACACCAGCCATGGGTTTTGTCTCGGGCTTGACTTTGGATTTTGGAGGATAGAATGGATCAAATTCAAGGGGATCAGTAAGGGATTCCTTAATGACCTCCTGCCAAGCATACACAAATCAAACACCAAACAATTTTGTTTATTCCCACTCAACGCTTATAGTTTAGTTTTTTTCTTTTAAGTTTTTGATTTGCAGACAAGAATACAAGTTGATTACGTTTCCTAAGATATCTAGCGGTTCAGAATAATTCAATGATTACCACAATGTCGTTCTTCTGGTTCTGAGGCCAGTCAGAGGGTAAGTAGGCTGGAGCCTTTCTTAGATCAACTTGGATCTTAAACCCTTCGTCTTCTTAGTTAAACACCTCAGGGACGAGTATACTAAGCAATGTAGTTTTCAGAAAATTATCAAGAACCGCGGGTTTGGGCTCTGGTCCTAAGGGTACGCGTGCGCGTGCGATTGTGAGAATGGTGCAACAAACAAGTTAGCCAACAAAATTTTGTTTTATGGTTTTTTGTGACGGCTTTAATTTAATCGATTAAGATGTATTTTTTTATCTTGATTAGTCGGCAAACAACTAAATGGTCTTTTTTTAAATGCAAGGTGGGACTATGAGGAAGAAATCCTACGGAGATGCAATGCAATACAGAATAAGAAGTTGATTTTTTTGTTTTCTTTTTAATATACGCAAACAAAGAAATAAAATAGATCCTACTTATGCCTAAGAAAAGAGAACTTATCGCGAGAGCGCTCCGAATATATATTTTTAAACTTCACGTTGATGTTCGATGCAACTCCTTTCCAATACGACTTGTCCTCTGCAGAAAAAAAATGGTGAAAAGCAAAGTGCAAAGAATTTTTTATATAAAGCACGAATAATTGCCTGTCCCCGGCAACGGCGCCAAATTGTTGATGCGTATTTTCGAGGGTATAAGTACCAGATTTTGCAATCGGATAGTCGTTGAGAACCCACAAAAATATACTTCAAACACATAAATTACCGGACTTATCTATATTATGCACAAGGCAAAGTATATGGTAAGTCAGGAATGAATCAAGGATTCATCAACCTATATGATATAATTATATCTAATATAATCATATTGGTTCCAAATACCATGTTCTAACTTTCATATCCTTATTTCGAGTTTAAAATAAATAATTAGATCAATTAATAATCATACTCATTAGCATGGATTAAGGATATCATTACATTACTATGCAAAGATTATTACTTTAATATGCAAGGATGGAATCTATGTCCTCAAGCGTTAGAGCATGTACAACTGTAAGTAACCAATATGTATTGGGTCATAGTGCCCGCATCTACAATAGAATATGTAATGGTAATTAATTGGTTGTTTAAGTAACTTTTTTACCACATTTCTATTTCCAACATACAACTAACGTCAAAATAATGAATTAGTTGACATAGTTAAAGTATTAAACATGCACACATGCATAAACAATCAGATAGATGCGAGAAGAATGGAACACATGATATTGATGTATATATGTGTTAAATCAGGCCGACTCGACTCGAACCCGACCCATTTTATTTGGGCCAGGTTTGGGCTTGAGCTTGAAATTTGGAAATAAAACATGACTAGACCCGATCCATTAGCTCATATACTTAAATAAACCTTACCTGATGTCCAACCCTAGTCGTGAACGCAAGAAAACCCATTTTAGCCCTCATTCCTTGTTTCTAGGGATGAAAACGGCCGGATAAGGATATGAATATAGGTATAATCATATCCTTATCCATTTTAAAATACGAATACAAATACGGATATGAATATTGACGAATGTGAAAAATATGTTACCATATTTTTAAAAACGAATACGAATGTAAAACGAATACGAATTGGATACGAATAATAGCAAAAATTTTTAATATATTAACTAAATTATACATGTTTATGATGGTTTACACATAAAATAGATATGCCATATATAGTAATTTTATAACAATTACATCAATAATGGTGAATGCAATCATAAAAATTGTAACATACAGTTATAAATAAATCTATTACTATACTTATGTTTGAAAGCGGATATACGAATACGAATGCGAATATTAGTGAATGTTCAAGTGATATCCATATCCGCATCCATTTTAAAACGAATATGAATACGAATGTCAAAATATGTATAAAACGAATATGATCGCAGATCGGATATGAATATATTCACATTCGTTTTCATGCCTACTTGTTTCCCAAGGCTTGCACAGTCTTTTCTCCTTGTCTGCAAGGAAGGAAGAAAAGGAGTCACCCTCCCCTCAGGAGCTCTCAACAACCCTAGGCCCAGCAGGAGATATCGTAAGAAGAAGGTGAAGCAGAGATCGTAAGAACCTCCCCCGCACCATGGCCCGGTACGACCGCGCGATCACGGTGTTCTCTCCCGACGGGCACTTGTTCCAGGTGGAGTACGCATTGGAGGCCGTCCGCAAAGGCAACGCGGCCGTGGGGGTGCGGGGCAGCGACTCCATCGTGCTTGGCGTGGAGAAGAAGTCGACGGCGAAGCTCCAGGACTCCCGATCCGTGAAGAAGATCGTGAGCCTGGACAGCCACATCGCCCTCGCATGCGCGGGCCTCAAGGCCGACGCCCGCGTGCTCATCAACAGGGCCCGCATCGAGTGCCAGAGCCACCGCCTCACCCTCGAGGACCCCGTCACCGTCGACTACATCACCCGCTACATCGCCGGCCTCCAGCAGAAGTACACCCAGAGCGGAGGTGTCAGGCCCTTCGGCCTCTCCACCCTCATCGTCGGCTTCGATCCCCACACCGCCGTCCCCTCCCTCTACCAGACCGATCCCTCGGGGACCTTCTCCGCCTGGAAGGCCAACGCCACTGGAAGGAACTCCAACTCCATGAGGGAGTTCCTCGAGAAGAACTACAAGGAAACCTCCGGCAATGACACCGTCAAGCTCGCCATCCGTGCCCTCCTCGAGGTATCCATTTGCACCACCCATCCACCATTTCCTATATTCCTTTCTCTTTATTTATTTGCAAGGTCAAGAAACGGTCACTTATCATGATATGCTACCAAGTTCTTCTACTGCCGAAATTTTAAAACAACAATAACACGTTCTGCTGCCAAAGTTATGCGAGGAGCCCTCCGCCCTTTTTGCTGGAGAGTCTGGCGCTTGGAAGTCGAGTGGGGTAGCTATGTATTGGTGGGAATGACTGAAAAGGGGTTTTACAGTGGCTTCAGGTATACGTGCTTCCGTGGGTAGATTTCGTCTTCATACATTGATGCGGCATTCTATCGAGGACTAGGATTATGTTGAAAAATTAAGGTTTCTCTCTTGCTATCAGGAGGAAAATGTTGATAACGAAGATGTACACAATGGTGGTTGGTGTATGGAGGGGGTTCGAGTTACATGCTCAGCTGTACAAGGTCATGCCAAATGGAATATAAAACTGGAGCTGACTCCACATATCTTCTTCCCTATCCTTCCGTTCTCGCTGATTCCAGTCCCTCACCATTGCTTTTCTCTCGATTCAAAATGTTGTAATTTTCCCTCTTTTCTTATCCAAAATTCCTACTGCATCAATGGAATATCCATGTCCACATCCATTAATTTTTCTCAACATTCTTATTTGTAGTAGTCAGCACGGAATACATCATTCACATCTGTATTAGTATTCTTTGATGTACAATTGGGATTTTCATATCCACACTCATATTTGCCGGAGGCAAAATGAGGATATCTATATCATATTTAGAATGAATGCGAATAGTAACAAATACGAATATATCGACATTTCTTTACATCCGTAGGTGGAAGTGATGCTGCCAATCATGTGGACTGTTCATTTCCTGTGCGGGAAGAGATTGACACCTCATTTTGGTTGATAATTTGTTGGTGCAATGTATTTGGGCGTGAGGTTCCTCATGTATTCTCATTGGCCCAAGATCACTTGCTAGTAGCACTGGCTTGATTTGGGGGGATGCTATTGACATTTAAGATCCTTGAATTGTCACCTCAATTATCTTTTAGGCAAGTTTTAGGAAAGTGGTATGCGTATGCGTTCAGATAGATCACCAAACATTGAATCAGTGATTAAGCAGTATGGAGGGCCAGAGGGGGGGGGTATGTGCATTGTATATGTCATTCTAGTTTCATAGTTTTTAATTTATAAATAAATAAATATATAGTAAAAAGTGATACAATTAATGCACACATGATATTTGAAAGGATATTTCTCACAGGAATACTTATCACAAAGATTATTTCTTTATTTTATTAAGTTTTCATGGACTATTGATACATATCTAGCAACTATTGAAGTACAAGAAATTATATTTCTCATAAGAATACTTAACACCATTGTTATTTCTTTAATTTAATAAGTATTCATGAACTATTCATACATATCTAGCAACTATTGAAGTATAAGAAATACATATTCAATAATTATTGAAGTACACAAAGCTTATTTCTTTTTTACTTTAATGCATGCATTCAGTAGCGTATATCCAATATCTATTGATTGCAATATTAGATATGAGACTATATGCATGTCCAACAATAATAATTTCAATCTCTTCTTACAATATAAGTTTTAATACATATTCAGAAACTACAGTTTCAACATTTGTATATGATTTATATTTCAATGCATATATTCAAGAAGTTACATGATTATAACTGGAGTACGATTTTAAGTCAAAGTTCGAAATATCGATATCGGTATCATATCGGTCTGCCAAAAAAGGATATGTCAGGATATATCGATGGTATCAGTGGAAATCTCAGAAATGGCCCAAAGAAGCTGTTGATGTTTTATTCATAAATTCAGATCATCCAAGTTATCAAAACAATACATAACTTACAAATACACACCTATATCACACTTATCACTCATCTGTACCCCATACATCGCACATATTGGTCATATTGAGCATATCACTGTTAATGTTGATTGCCGATTGATAGATATTAGAAATGAAAATCATACAAGTTCTTAAAATAATAAATAACTTACAAATACACATTTATATCACACATATCGATTATTCATACTCCTTATATCACACCTATTGGTCATTCGAGCATATCGTTGTGAGTACTTATGGCTGACTGACAGATATTGGGAATAGCTAAGTTAATAACACTTAGAACACGTCTTTATTTATAGAAGATAATGAATGAGAATTATAGATGAGACATTTGATTCTAAAATGTAGACAATGATTAATGAGGCAATGTTTTATGCATTGAAATAGCTTTCATTGATATTATTATAGTGAATTAAAGAATTTATTACAGACTCACATCAAGTAAAGATGCATCTATTCACAAAAAAACATATAATGCAATAAAAGATATTACATGCACCCGAGATCAGAACCAAGAGTTGTATGTCAGATCCGTATTGCCCCCTTCCCTATTGTCTCTTGCAGCGTGTTGTTGACTCAGTGAACTTGCTATAATTCTTACATGTCATGTATGAATACATGATCTTGTAATCCATCATGTACTATATGTACTGACAATCATTGATGCCTAGTATTATCCCGAGACGAGGATAAGCATCATTACAACATGTATCATGAGTGCCACGATGAGGCTGTGAAGTACAAACTTGAGAACCTTAGGGTGACAACGACAGAGTGGGAGACGATTTCTTTGGAGGAGGCATGGTCCTGTAGTAATCGGGAAAGATATCCCGATACCGTAACTATCACCACCAAAATAGTTGCCTTGATTCTGACTGAGTTGATAACCTTGATAGTTTTTCACCGCTGTAGCTGCTATATTCGTACTCATAACCATTCGATGGGGGTGTCTGCTCCTGAAGAAGAGGAGGATCAGAAGGAGCATGAAAGTATTTTACGATGACACTAATTGATCTTTCTGATGTGATCCATATCCCCCAGAGGACTTGGTGTTGCTTTACGATATGGGCTATCCACGTCCATGTCCAAGGAACCATGATATCCAAATCATCAATGTATCTATCCATAGTAGTATAGTACGATGGTCACATATATATCCTTCGTAATCCATAGGTTCTGAACGTCTTGGACATAGACTCAGACAAATTTCCATGTGCATTCCTTTACCGCTCCATATATTCACGACCTGCATGAGGCCCTTCCTCGTATTTCTATCACGTGATCCACGACCACCTCTTGCTGATCCCGCTGAATATGTTTCTCCATCACTAGATCCATGATGGCATCATCATCATCTCCGCTATCATCCTTTGATTTGGATTTGGATTTAGAACTGGTTGAAAGAATGTCATCAACAATAGCATCAAGTTCCAACCCTCCAAGAGGGTCCATCATCTGGTAGGATCTTGTCATGTAGTTTTCAACATAATGCTCCCATTTGTTGGCTTCTGTTATGATTTGATCTTATTCCCGGTTGATCGAAGCATTGGAGCACCATTAGAATCCATCCACTTTTGGAGAGCATCTTCATCTGCATCATCATCGGGCATTTTGAAAATATATGCAAGATAAATAGGGTCCGTGTAGTCGTCTTTGTCATGCCACTCTCTTGCATGTTTCACCTTTAACCTTAAGTTTTAGTGCACATAGACAAGATCATGGAGGCTTTTGTTCTCATAACCTATTATGTCTTTCCGAATGAACGAGGTTGAATGTACTCTATTTTCTATCACAACCCGATCAGATGCGGTTTGAGACAGTACTTTACTGCTACCTTTCGCAGGTTGGAAGCTCCAATTTCGTGCAGTAACCACCATTCGACCGTGGAAAATCTAAAGGAGATAAATCAATAATAATAAAAAAATAGTAATAGTATGCCACAAATTAATTGGATCCGTGTAACCGTCTTTGTCATGCCATTCTCTTGCATGTTTCATCTTTAGCCTTAAGTTGTAGTGCACATAGACAAGATCATGGAGCTTTTGTTCTCACAACCTGTTCTGTCTTTCCGAATGAATGAGTTGAATGTACTCTAGTTTCTATCACAACCCCGAGTAGATACGGTTTGAGACAATACTTTTGCTGCCACCTTTCACAGGTTGGAAACTCCAATTTCATGCAATAACCACCATTCGATTGTGGAAAATCTAAAGGAGATAATCAATACTACTAATAATAAATAGTAATAGTGTGCCACAATCCATGGACTTTTGCGTTCTTACCTGAAGAGCACTGCCCTTCCCATTGACTGCGGTAATTCTACCTAATGACCCCCAAAGCATCCCTAAAGAACTCGAGGTACACATTGTTTAAAGTCATAAAATGCCATATAAAACTTCCATTGAATATTTATCAAACTAGCTAGAAACTTAAGTTCAAATTACCTAATTCATGCACATAGTTTGCCATTTTCTCGTCTTTCACGAGTTTTTCCACCACGATTTGAACAATTGCTAGGTCATCATATGTACCAAGATCGTGCTTGTATTGGTACTTGAGATTGAAATAATAAGCTAGACATAAGCATGCATAACTATCAGATTTTAATCTAGTGAAAGTGGTATAAAAAAGTATAAATTAATATATACCAGCCTTATAAAGATTAATCGAGGGCATCTTGGACTAATGTTTGTCTATGATGTCCAACCATGTCTTATATCCTTTCCCAACAGCTTCTCTGAATTTCTCTTTTGTGCAGTGCATTGCCTCGTAGATTACTACCATGGTCAGCTTCTTGTCATCATCCATGACCCACATTGTAGACACAATCAGGTTCATTATTTTTAGGACTTGTGTCACGTCATCCTAGAAGTGGAGAATCATTGATCAATATCTCCATTTTCCTCCCTTATTTTGTTTGAGTTTCGGGTATCTCGAACCATTCACCTTGGCAACACCTTATTTTCGTTCCTATTTTGTGTTGTTTAAGTCTTTGCAATGCTATAAAATTGGTTGCAAAGCATGTGATGCCAGGCCTAACCAGTTCACCATTGCACATCCGCCTCGTGAAAACCACACTTTTGAATGGTTGTAAATGGGTGTGGTGACCGTCCGTGCTTGCTCTACTACCTTTGATACTACCTTCCTTTACCGAAGTCCTTCATGATCAAATCAATGCAATGTGCATCACATGACATCCAAAAAATATCGAAGCTACAAGAAGCAATGATCGTTTCATCAGTTTTCTTGAAGTTACTCCCATTGCCTGTGACAATCTGGACAACATTCTCATTGCCAACATCCTTGATGTTGTCATTCAATAACCTCAACAGATACTTGTGGTCCTTCATGTGAGTGGTTGTATCAATGGATTTCAAAAAAACCATGTTTTGGTTGTTGTAAACGAGGAAGTTGATGATCTGCTTCTTCGTATAACTCCTCTAATGATCACGCATCAATGTCACCCTGTAATCTGGTAAAGAACCCTTAAAAGTCCTAGTTAATAATGTCAAATTAATGTGTTGTAGTCGGGCAATTAAGGATTAGTCAAAAAGATCACTTAATTAATGCTAATCATTTCACTTAAAAGCGATCGGTTTTTCTACTTGGGCAAGCCTAAGGTCGAACACATGGAGACCACTTTATCCTTAGGTCAATTTTCAGATTCACTTAGACATTAGGTTTTTAGAGAGGCATTTTATTTAACTTTTATATGCAATAAAAATGAGAATCAATTTTGGCTAAGTTTAGGGGCTATTTGTAATTCTTCAATCAGAGCAAGTCCAAAAGTTCCCAAACTTGACCAAAATGTGAATTAATACAAAATTAAGCTATTATGATTTTGGGATTTTATCACTTGTGCCCCTCCGAGATGGTGCAATATCAGTTATGCCCCTATCTTTTTCGTAATATCAGTTGTGCCCCTCAAAAGTTTCTCCGTTATCAGTTGTGCCCTTCCGTCAGGTTGACCGTCAATGAATTGACTTAACCATGGTTTTTTCAAACCTTGGTGCATTTAAGAGGGGTATTATTGTCCAGGGACCTCTTCTTCCTCCTCCAACCTCCTCCTCCTCCCTCTCCGGCCTGAGCTCCGCCCCGAGCTCCCCTCCCCTCCCCGACGCCGCCCCGAGCTCCCCTCCCCTCCCTGGCGACACCCCGCAGCCCCTACCTTCCCCGGCGCCGCACCTCCTCCCCCCGCACCTCCTTCCAGCCCGCCGCCCCCTCCCCTCCCCGGCGCCGCCCCCTCCCCTCACCCATCAGTAGAAGGAGCCAAGACATCAGTAGAAGGAACGTGTCGTCTCTCGTTCGAACTCATCAACCCAGTTTCCATACGGAGAAGACATCAGAGAGTCGATAGTAATCGATAAGAAGGGGGCGGCTTTACCTTATCGATGAAATCCACATGTTGGATCTCCACAGAGGTGATCTGATCCAGCAAAGGCAAGAAGGAAGGCTTGAGAGAGGTGGTTTTGTCCAACCAGATCCCGTTGGCGAACTTGATCGTGGGCCCTCCCTCTGCCCATTCGTCGGCGAGCAGCGGCGCTATGACCTCGGAGATGAGGCCCTGCGCCTCCCCGACGCTGCTCGCCCCGAGAAAGGAGAGCAGCTCCTTCTCCGACGTCTCCGACCCCGCCGCAAGGAGGCTGAGGACGACGTGAATGGAAAGAGGGGAGAGAACCACGTTGGTCGTGGCTCTGCTAGTGCCCGCGATTCGGGAGGAGAGGGAGAGCACCACGTATGTCGGGGAGGGGAGGGGGCGGCGCTGGGGAGGGGAGGGGGCGGCGGGCTGGAAGGAGGTGCGGGGGGGAGGAGGTGCGGCGCCGGGGAGGGTAGGGGCTGCGGGGAGCTCGGGGCGGAGAGGGAGGAGGAGGAGGTCGGAGGAGGAGGAAGAAGATGGGAAGAGGAGGAAGAAGAAGAGGTTGGGGAAGAGGAGGAAGAAATGACCATATAACCTTTTAAAAAAAAAATAATTCCGCTTATGTCCTCAAAGTTAACGTCCGTTTGCACTGTAGATGGACGGTCACTAACCCGAGGGGCACAAGTGATAAAATAGCAAGTTTTGAGGGGCACAACTGATATTACGAAAAAGATAGGGGCATAACTGATATTTCAACATCTCGGAGGGGCACAAGTGATAAAATCCCTATGATTTTTTGGTATTTTTCTGACGTGAAATGAAATTACTATGAATTAAAGATGCACGATTGGTGATTATGAGTAATTTAATTTTGATAATTAGCAAAACTTAATATTTCAGGAAAAAATTACCCTAGATATGTCTAACTAATAGGGGCCATGTACAATTTTAGATCCTAAAAATATTAAAACATGCAATTAAAATTCAATTACAGAAATCACAAATCTATTTATTCAACCTACAAGATGCATGCAAATGAATAATTTTTGGGCATGTGACAGAGAGCAACTAAATCTAGGTAATGTGATTTTTGATGAAATTTTGGAACACGGAATAATTTATTATGAATTAAATGCCTAAAATTGGGTAAAATATGTAAGTTCTCACCAAACGAATTTTAGTAAATTAATCCAAGCACACAAAAATACAAATAAATGATCACAAGACAGAGAGTTAAACGTACTATCACATGTGATTTTTAGAATTAAAATATGATGCCAAATGATGGTTCAAAAAGACATTCAAATGTAGGGGCCTATTTGCAATTAAATAAATCAAATTCAAGTCAACATACAATAACGCACACGCACGCTTCCTTAATTCCCTAAACCTGCAGGGGCTTCGTGCAATTTCTTCATGAGGGCATGAGGTGCGTGTGCTTCTTGATGGTATGGACTGAGGGCAAATCTCCAGGAATGCAAGGTGCAGAGTGCGAAAATCCACCACACGTGTGCTAAGGACGCGTGAGTGGAGTTTCGGAACTGTGCCTCCATGTGGATCGTCGGCGCGGTTTGCTTCAAGGCCTTAAATGTCGGTTTTGGTCACCATTTCGTTATCGACCAAAACATAATTTCGATGGAATTCGGTGGAATTTCGACCGAAATTTTGGCCATTTCGGTCATTTTTGTACTAGCACCCCTATATTTCGGTCATTTCGATCGAATTTCGATTTCAACTGGATATCGATATTCGACAGAAATTCGACCGAATTTCGCTGAAATTTGAGGCCATGGTTTGCTTCACCCCCATCGGGTGATCTGGAGAGAGGCTGGAAAGGTGGTATGAAGAGAGTCATTTCCTTCTTGACTTCAGACCGACACACATGGGCTTCGCTCCGACGCAGCTCGGCGAGGATGGAATCAAGAAGGTACATCAAATACTAGGGATGAGGAGTCGCAGTCTCAGTCGACACATGGCTGAGCACTTCAGGGCCTCCTTGTTACGTCGATGGTGTTGCTCCAGTCGATGGAGTCGAGATGTTATGTGTGGTCTTGCTGAAATGTAGTTCTCGAGTACCTACAAGATGATCTGGAAGCATGGAAGGACATATCGATATCGATATCGTTTCGATATCGTGTCGATATTGATATATCGACGATATATCGCTATATATAGGAATCTTTCTAAGGAAAATGCCTGAAATCGGATATATCGCTATATCGATTTCGATATCGGTCCCATGCCGATATCGATACATCGGCGATATATCACTGATATATTGGGATACGACCTTCCATGTCTGGAAGAGGGTGATGTTGCACGTGGATTTTAGACCTGATTGTCCTTGCAACTCAAGCCAAAGCTCGGGTCTGAATTAGATAGAAGGAAATGGGAGCGAGGCTCTGTGAGGGTGTCGGATAGGAGCTGTTGCTCCGATCTGATCGGATTGGAGGTGAAGGAGGTTCTGGATAAGCACGTGCAGGGAAAAGAGAATGCGATGGTCTTCGAGGGGTGATTCAGATTTGGTAGACTGATTGGAGGTGGAGGAGGAAGAAGTAGCAGATAATTAAAGAAGAAATAAAAATTCAAGGAGTCTACTTGGGATTCGGGTGGAGTGGATGAAGGGATGAAATGCTTGGCGAAGATGTGATCCGAAAGAAGTTCTGATGTCGGTTCACCTGGAGGTCGAGCTCCTCAACGGAGAGCTCTGATTGTCGCCTCGATTTGAGCTGGCGATGAGCGCGAAGAAGCTCTGCATCTCATAAGAAAGAGGCTACAAGGGGTATTACCTCCTTGGATCTCGCTAGAGATTGGAAAGATGGTCGTCGTCGCCTCTTGAAGACCTCTGAAGTTGTCGTGGATAAAGAATCGGGGTGGGCCTTAACTCTCAAAGAACGACGAATGTTGGCATAAGGTGGCGATAGCATGGTTTTTGATGGGTACCGTTAGGGTTTGGTGGAGTGTGCAACGAGGTGGTTACATGGGTGGACGTGAGCCGATCGTGGAGGAGTAAGAGCGAGAAGGATGGAGCAGTGCGGATGAGCATATAATGTATCGACTCGGGAACTTGGTGCGGTCTTCAGGCCACATGGGCATATGCGATCGCACATACGTCTCGTTTGACCAATTTACTGAACCCTTCTTTTTAGATACTAGAACAATTATTTACGTTGCTTGATCATTAGGAGCTTGAAGTTGGACACTGTTCATTGAAGATCATTAGGAGCTTGAAGTTGGACACTGTTTATCAATGAACGTAGGATTAATTTCGGGTGATTGCTCGATTGGTGCGTAGAAATGATGCTAAGGTCCACCCTCTTTTCATTAGAGCCATCCTTAAAGTTTGCCAAGTGGTTTGCCAAGGTCTCATGCTTTCGAAGATTTTTATTTTTGTCAATTATATAGAATGAATATGTCACGAGATCTAGGAATTTATTTTTCGGTTGGCTTTCAAAGAAATCATTGTTAGTTACACGATCAGTATATTATTGTCATCATATTTTTATAGTTGATTGCAACTCATAAGAATACGGGTGGCAATGGCATCATGGTTTACAAATGATGGTCTTAACTTGGAATGTGAGTGATTTATGCAACCAAAGACAAGACCAATAGCTAGTAGCTATTTATCTGGTATCATGTATTGTTCTCTTACGGGTATCTAAAGCTCAAAGTGTGATGGGAGAGTTAGGCGCAACCTTAATGTTTCCGGAGTGGTGAAGTTTGCAGAAGTGGTGATATTGGAGAGGTCTGATGCGAGCTTGTCGGTTGGAATGGAGGCAATTCATGAAGTAGACGTCATTGGTGGACTCTCAGATAATGAAGAGTCAATTGGGGGTGTCTTTAATATATAAACCGATGGTGGCATAATAGTCTGATCAAAAAATGCGCTTTTGGCATGAACCACAATTGATGAGTGACCAGTCTAATTACACCATTTTGTGGCGGATTGTCCTGGTGATACTTGTTGTCATGATTTTCTTTGTGATCTTGATATTTTTGGAAACTTATTTGCATCTTGATGTTTTTGGTGTTGGTAGTTGGAGGTTCATCTTGTGTTCATTATCGTGATCGAAATCTCGATATATTCTAATATTGTTGGAGTTAGTGTAGTTTTTTCAGCTCTAATGTTAAAGGTACACTCAGGAGTAGGTTAGATCGCACACTTTTGTTGCGACTCTCAAGTAAATTTTTGCGCTTGTTATCATACATAAAGTTTGAGGGGTCCTGACTGTTGGGGTTGAGGTTTTGACGACTGATTGTTGGATTGATGAGTTTGCTACGCTAGGTCCTATGTCGAAGTTTTAGCAACTTTATGGTGATTCGAGGGCCTTCTAGGATAAATTTTGCATCAATGCATCAAACAAGGCTAATGATACATGTGGTGATTGGTATGATTGACTTAAGGGGGACGATCGACCCATGTGTTGGGAGTCAGGATATGCCTGAGCTTTAATATAAACATCGGTTGGTTGGGAGGGGAGGAAGATAAGAGAGAGGTCGAGTGATAACAAAGGTCTAGGTCCACTTAGGTCAAGGAGGATGATGCCAATATAACCCTTTTCCTTTCCTTGGCCAATGGAAGAAAGAGGAGAAATTACATTAGCAGAGGTGATGGTTTTTTTTGTTCAAAGTGGGTATAAAGTGAGCAAGGCATTGGCTTACTACTACAAGAGTTTCTGTAGACAGTGGTTCGACCTTGGCTCAAGGTTGTCTTATAGAGGGGACAACATAATTGGTGAGGTTAATGCAAAGGGTCTAGCGTGCACATTCTCGAAGCACGAGGTATGCCTAGCTATGATGATTTAAATGCAAAGAAACCTCAAGTTTGGATGTGTGCTCGATTTTTCTCTTCAAAGAATTTTGGGAGGTGGTGCAACATGCGGCATTTGATGTATTAGTGAAGTTCTAGATTAGGAGTTTAGGTTTTGAACAGCTCAATCATGCCTTGAGTTTTCTTTTGCCGAAGAAGGATGTACTTTTTGTTGAGAATTACAATCCTGTTACATTGTGAAATGCTATCTATCTATCACTGTGGCAAAGCTAATTAAAGTAGTGGTAGTGGTAATGATTGTAAGTTTGTTACATATGAAATGTTTCATTTCGAGAGGTTGATGATGTAGATATTGGTTTTGGCTTCAAAGTTGTTTTGGATTAAAAAATAGACAAGTTTGTAGGTTGTCCTGGAACATGGTCTGACCGAAGGCATACTGTGTGAACTGGAATTTTTTGTGGAGCTCGCGGCACAAGAGGGACTTTCTTGATGTCTAGAGTTTGTGGATAACGTAATGTATTACCTACATACGACTTTTGATTTTGATTATTGGTGGTTACTTTTGTTTATGTTGGCATATGTGCTTACAATTGCTACCCAGATGGCGGTTCAAGAAGGTGCTTCAGAGGCTACACAAACACTATAATTTCTACATTAATGTTGCAATATGCTGATGACATTGTTTACTTTGTTGGTGGAAGGGTTCATGAGGCTAGAAGGCCGTGAATGTTGCTTGATTTTTGAGCGGGGTTTCTCAGGTCTTTAGATTAATAAATTGAAGTTCTTTTGTCACTTTGGTCTTGAGGAGGCTGAGGCTTTAGCAGTGTTGCTACACACGGGAGATTTTTACCTAAGGTTGCAGAAGTCGGCAGTTGGTTCTCGGTCGACAGGGTCACTGATTAAGGATTAATCGGCAGTCAGGAGAGTAATCGGATTTAGTCGGACATTAGTCGGTTTTGATTTTTTTAATTATTTTAAATATATAAATCAATTTTTATAACATATACTCCCATTTATATTCATATATTTAGCAGTTTTAATATTTTAAGAGCTTAAAAAATTATAGCGAGAGAAGAAAACACGAAGCAAGTTAAGAACAAAATGTTTGGTACATAGCACACGCAAATTGTTAAGAACAAAATGTTTGGTACCTATCACAAGTTGAAGTTACAAATAAATTAACACAAAGCTAATCTACAATCACAAAAGGTAAATAACCTAAGTTACCTAACCAACATGCAAATCAACAAGATGTATCTAAGTTAACGAGCATTTAGGGTGTAATAAACACAATTCTAACCTTATATAAGTTAACCAACATGAAATCGACAAGAACATGTGGGTCTGGGTGTGGAAGCACGTGGGTGTATGCACGCGTATGTGCATGCACATGTGCACTCTAAGCTATATAAGTATATATTTAGAATAGTATTTAAGAACATTTTGTATATGCGTATATGTTTGTTATATTTTATTTCTTTTGTTTATTTTTTATTTGTATATTTTTATGAAATTAAATCATAAAGTTTTAAGTAAAATTATACAGTTTAGTATATTAATTAGTTGATATTTTATATCTAGATGAAAAACTAAAATTTAAAATACAGAAGTATACATAATTTTCTTATAATTTTTATTTAACATTTTTAGTATTTTTTTGTTTTTATATTTTTGATTTATTTGTGAATTATACTTATTAGCATGTAACCTTAAGCATCTTATTTCACTGTCTAACGACAAGCCCTAAATCTCATCTAACTCTAACCGGGTAATCGGGTTTATGGGTTGAGCCTAAACCTATGTCCGAAATCCCTATGCAAAAGTCGGCCAACTAGTCAACCAACTAGACCGACTAATCGCCCGATTAATCGGGTCAGACCAATTATTGATCGGTTTGGCCTAGTTGAGTCAGGTACTCCCCCGACTCGACTAGTCGGACCGACTAGTCAGCCTAGTCGGATCGACTAGTCATCCTAGTCGACTGACTTTTACGATCGTGTTTTTACTTGTGTCCTACGTGGGCTAGGATTGCCCCTATTTTAAGGAGGTTACATGTCGAGCATTGGATACACTTGTTAGGGGAGATGAGGAGTAAAGTAGTTGCCTAGAAAACTAGATGTCTTTCGAGGGACGAAGCGAGATTGTTGGTTGCTCATCCGAGTTTTTTGTCACTTTTGGTCTTAAAGAGGCTGAGGCTTGTGCAGTGTTGCTGGGTACATGTGTGAGATTTTTACCTGTGTGCTACATGGGTTAGGATTGGCCCTATTTTAAGGAGGTTACACGTCGGGCATTGATTACACTTGTCAGGGGAGATGATGAGTAAAGTTGGTGCCTAGAAAGCTAGATATCTTTCAAGGGATGGGGCGGGATTGGTGGCTGCTCATGCCAGTTTTTTGACGATTTTGATTTTCTCTCTGTCTTGCCAATAAAATTCAATGGTGCTTGGAGGGAATCATGCATATAGTCTTTAGGATCATCTCTTATATCTCCCTTCATGCGATCTCCATGGTTCTTCTTCTCCAAATCCTTCGCATCCAACGAGCCATCTCTTTTTACACCCTCCTATTTCTTCCACCAAATATTTTCTACTGGATGAATTTTTCATTTGCAGTAGATGCTATTAGAGCATGGCCTACAGATTGTCGTCACGATCTGAGGATCCGTCGAGGTATTCAATGAGTTATTGATCAAAAGACATCCATGCGAGGAACTATGCATGGTGTGCTAAGGTTAAAGAAGCACTATCTAACATGCTCGAGGTTTGCGAGCATATTCAAGTTTTGCGAATCAACTGCGAGATCCATAATATTAAATCTGTGACACATCAACAAAGGAGAACACTGCTAAAATCTCGGCCACGTAAGTTATCAAGTCCCAACTTCCCAACCTCGAATCTGCTGTCCAAGAGGTTTCAGACCCTCCTCCGTCTCCACCATTACAACCATCCCCGCCCTCGCTGATAGTCGCACAACCACCTGCCGACCTTGATCCTAAAACCCCACCCGTCCCTACAACCCACAACCCCACTGTGGTCACTTGACACGACTCCTGCACCAACCTCGATATCATTGCCCACATTCCTGTTGCCAATTTAACACCATCGCCAACACCACGAATCTCTCTACCACCACCACCATGACCTCCTGTCACCTCTAGACCACCAACCTTGACTCCATCGACAACCCC
Source organism: Ottelia alismoides (assembly GCA_037367405.1). NCBI lineage: Eukaryota > Viridiplantae > Streptophyta > Magnoliopsida > Alismatales > Hydrocharitaceae > Ottelia > Ottelia alismoides. The sequence goes on from JAZKJV010000276.1 coordinate 689,279, forward strand.
ACCGCTCCATCACCACTTCCCTGCCCGCACAAAAACCCCCACGCCAACACCATCTTCCTCGACGGTACAAGCCCTACGCTTAGGATTCTCGTCACCAACCTAAAGCCCCACCCTCTTGATGACCTCGCTACCACCCCCCACTGCTACCTCTCCTCACGCTCTGCTAGTACCATTCCCCCTATCGAGCGTGACGCTACTATCTTCATCGCCACCGATCACTCACTGCCAACATCGCCCTAAAAACTATTGCCACCTACCCAATCGAAACTTTCCCCATCACATACGCAGCATGCGCGATCGTCGTCGCCACCACCATCGGAAGAACCAGAGGTCTAAAGCCCCCACGCCGACATCATTTGATTATCCAGCACTACCGCTGCCATCACTGTATGAGAAGAAAAGGAAATCGAGCATGGGCTTTCTTTTCTATTTAGATGGGATTCTTATTCCATAAAAAGAGGAGGCTAATTGGAAGATTTACAAGGAAACACCATTCTAAAAAATTCTTTATCAAAAGGGTTAAACTTGAGGAGTTGACAAAGAGAAGATCTACTTAAGTGAAGGTGTAGAAAAATTACAAGAGAGCCCCTCTTTCCACAAGAATTACAAAAGGAACATTGAGAGTGAACAAAATGTTAACAATTTACCGGATCAAATCTGTCACTTGATCCATTTGAAGATTAGCCATTCGCCAGGAGATGAATTCTTCGAAGTGGCAGAGAGCTGATGTATTATAGAATGGAGAATTAGGGCAAAATTAGGATGCCCACCCATCCAATTTTGTTCCGTTAGGGTTTTTTCGTCTGTAAAATAGAGTCTAATTACATTAGGTTCTTAATTTTATTTATGTCCAATTGAGTTTGTTTTTTTAAAGAAGGGTGGCTCCCCAATTGGGACCCACCACAGTAAATCTCTGTATTAATACAAGAAAAGAAAAAGCTAGGAAAAGTGTTGCATCATATCACGTTTGCCGTGAATTACATAGCGCCTACAATGCTCCACCGTCTAATTACGTCTGTTGAAATTTTATTTCTATTTAAATAAGGAGATCGCCTGTGATTTATGTTAGAATTTGATTTTATTTCTCTTTCTATTTTTGTAATCCTACCCCACCTATATATAGGGGATGCCAATCCATGTTTTTATTTAGTTGAAGTTGAATTAAAATTGGAGTTTCTCCAAATTATCTCTTCCCCTTCTCTCTTTTCTCCCTCCATGCGATCCCCACGATTCTTTTTCTCCAAATCCCTCGCATTCGACGAGTCCTTCCACATTCCGATTTCTTCCACAAAATATTTCCACTGTATGAATTTGACGTTTGTATCACATCATCTTTATTTTTCGTCAATCCACGGATAGGCATGGAAGAATCAAGCACTCTCGGTCTAAGGCCAAGACTGCTTTATCGCTAATTTGTCATCAGCTAGGGAGAGAAAGTCTCCTGGCCAGAAGAAGATGGTGGACACCATAAGACTGTCCATCAAGGAAATGGAGCTACCGAGGTCAGCTTCAACTAGACTATGGTCGATGCCTTATATATCTTGATAGTTTTGAAATGCTATCAAAGGTAAATAAGTCTTTATAGGAAGTTATATTTGGAAATTGCAATGCCTATTGAGGTTGAGATTCTTGTATGGATGATGAGAAAGGAACTGTCACCATGGCGTATCGAAGATGGTGGACGCCAGTGGTCAATGCTACTTGCCCTTTATGGGTTTGTTTGGTTGCCAGGTTACCTCGGGTAACCTGGCATACCCTTTGCTCTATCCTTGCATTCTTACGTTGGAATTAGTTGTATGAACCATACAATTTCTTTGTTATAATATTTTTAATCATGTTCAAATAAAAAATTAATATAAAAAATATATTATAATCATCAAAAAAGTTAATATAACACATAATCAATGTCACATCACATTTATCATTTCAACCCTCTCCAACCATCCCAACCATCCAAACAACAACTATTCGCGGGAGGCTACCCCAACCCAACCCATTTACCAAATATGCCCTATGTGTTCCACAATGAGGATGCTGATAATCTTTTCTTTGTGAAAGGGGTGAGAGTGGCTTAGCATTTCTTGGCCGGATTCTGTCTACGGAGACCGCTGAGGGACGACTTGGGGGGTGGGGTGGTGGGGTGTGGGTCTTACGTTAGGAGACAGGTCATGGCTAGGCCTGTTGGAGTGCTACTGGCCATTTGGAACGCAATAAAATGTATTGTGCTTGATATTTAGCAATTGGAGTGCCTTGAAGGGAGAGGGGTGGTAGTTCTTGTGATTCGATATGCTTCAAGTTTTGTAGCTTTTAACAAAATTTTTGGATGGTCATTAATGTTTAATGGTCTTCCTTGTAAGCATCCTTTCAAAAAAGACCCTTATAAGCAACAACATGCCTCTTCTTGACTTTGAGTTAGATTGTGCTTCAAATGCTGTTCTTGCACTCTTGAACCGCGTCCATGAAAAGCCACTTGACATGACTCCTCTTTTCTTCATGTTGTTCTTGATGTTTTAAAGACATTCTGCTGTTGATATTGCCGCAAATTGAGAGCAGAACCAACGTCAACCTGCTGTTCCTGTTGTGTGCTGGTTGCTTCATCTTTATGTTGCTGTTGTTGCTTCTCGTTGCCAGAAGCAAGGATGGCTGGCGGCTTTGGACTTGTGACATTGCTTTGCCGTGCCTTGTTGCCAGATGCAACATGAACTTGCTGCTGTAAAGATGTATTACCATTTTTTTTTTACTTTTGCACAGCAATAGCAGATCCAAAGGCTGGAGCAACTGTGATCTGGCCATGGTATGGTTTTACTGCAGCCATAAGCTGCAAATCATAATAGCAGACACTTAACGCAGATGCTGTGGCGGGTGAGCACCAAAATCATGTCCCATGTGCAGTTGCAGGGCCCAATTTGCTGCTGCCGAAACACCTCCTTTCTCCTTTATTATCACCTTTTTTGCAACTGCACCATACTATTGTAACAGTAGTATTTTGGGGTTGCAATCGCGACTTCAGTGTCTGAGTAGCCAGAGATGTTTCTTTAATATCATTATGGTTTCTGCCACTCTCCCCTTGCAAATGCTGAAAAAAAATGTTCTCAAATCTGCAAAATCATTTTTAGGTTTTTTTGGTATGAGTCCATAACCCTATTCGTCTTTGAAAATAAGGCCTGCATTTCAACTTCTACTATAAATGTGGCAAAACTGGTGATGTTTCCTATATCAAAGTTGTGCAGTTGTGCACGGTCGTAGTCATATTAGATTGACTAGTTATTTCTAGCTGTAGATAGTGGTGTTTGTAGTAATATGTTCACGAAAACATTTTAGTTTTCTCTTCTCTTCTAATTCTTTGATCTGCTTCACTTCCCTTTTGTCTATTTCCCTTTTGAATTCCCGTCTTTTAGATCCAATCACTAAAACTTGCAAAGTACATGGTTGACCCCACATGATTTTGACCTAGGGTTCAATTTACCACCAAGGTGTTATGTGACTCGATTGGCCCATTGAGGTTTTATGAGTGCATTTGCCCCACTGGATATTTTTAGGGCAGATGAAAGTTGTCCCCTAAGCTTCCTTTTGTTCGACTCCCCAGGGAGATACTATGCAATTGCAATTACTATTTGATGTCGAGGAATGTGATGTTCTTGGAGCATCTATTTTAGTACTTGAAAGATAAATCTGTAGTTTCTTTTGTACGCAGGAGAATCCCATTTCGTGTAATTTAAATGTCTGCCCCATTATTGGTGTTATAGATATTTAATGCCTAGACCAGGATTTAATTCTGTAGCTGGGTTGGGTGAACTCTTCCATAACGTGGTTTTTCTTGCAAAATAAAAATGTTATTTCATTGGAGTAAGTTGCTTCCATGAGATTCTTTTAGATATCTGGGATCTATTTTGCAACATGATGGGGAAATTGATGTAGATGTTACTAATAGAATAAATGCAGGCTGGCTAAAGTGGAGAGGAGCCTTCGCTGTTCTCTGTGATAAGAAAATTCATTTAAAAATTAAAGGAAAGTTTTACAAAGCAGCCGTGAGACCTGCTATGCTTTATGGTTCTGAATGTTGGCCTGTGAACCATAGACATGTGCAGAGAATGGCTGTAGCAGAAATGAAAATGCTAAGATGGATGTGTGGACATACACGCATGGAAGGCCGTATCCCGATATATCGCCGATATATCAGCGATATATCGGTATCGACAGGTCATCGATATATCGCTGATATGGTCGATATCGGTATCGACAGGCCATTTTATTCACAATATCGGTTCGATGTCGACGATACGGCGTCGATATATCGTCGATATATTGACGATATATCGTATCGACATTGTACCGATATTGATACCGATATCGATATGTCCTTCCATGCATACACGTAAAGATCGGATTTGGAATGATGCAATCAGAAAGAAAGTTGGTGTAGCTCCGATCGAGGATAAAATGCGAGAAAATCGCTTAAGATGGTTTGGTCATTTGCAAAGAAGGTCAACTGATGTACCGGTTAGGAGATGCGAGTGGTGGGATGTTGAGCCGGCTAAGAGAGGGCGAGGACAGCCCAAGAAGTGTTGGAAAGAGACTATACGAAGGGATCTTAATTTTTTGGATATAAGTCCGAGATTGACCCAAGATAGATCTGAATGGAGGCGAAGAATCCATGTAGCCGACCCTACTTAATTGTGGGAAAAGGCTTTGTTGTTGTTGTTGTTTTGGAGTAAGTTGCAATTTGTGGATCTTCATATCCAGGACACACAAGTTTCAAGATGAGATAGAGCTGCCATCATGTTGCAGCCAACTTTCGAAGTTAGAATTTATTAGCCTGAAACCGTAGGCATTGATAACTCAGTGTAAACTATTAATGTCTTTCAGAACGTGATGGTATATGGGTTTGGACATATAACCAGTCAACTCTTATAGTCTTCATAAGTATGTTGCAATCTCGGTGGAAGTGCTTCAGTGTACATAGTTCGCCCATACATCTAAGTCTGTTGGTCAAACTGTTAAAGTAGACTGTAAGCACTGAAAAACAACAACTATGCTTTTCCCACAAAACAACAACTAAACCTTTTCCCACATTAAGCAGGCTCGGCTACATGGTCTTTTTTGCCTCCATTCATATCTATCTTGGATTATTCTCGAGCGTAGATCCAAACAACTAAGATTCCGTTGAATAGTCTCATTCCACCACTTCTTGGGCCTTTCTCGCTCTCCCTTAGCCAGATCAAAATCCCAAATCTTGCCACTTCTAACTAGTTCGTCAGCCAACCTCCTCTGGAAATGGCCAAACCATTTTAGCGGTTTTCTCTCATCTTATCCGCTATCGAAGCTACACCAACTTTTCTTCTTATCGCATCATTCTGAATCTGATCTTTTCATGTATGACAACACATCCACATTAGCATTCCCATTTATGCTAATGTCATTCTTTGTACATGTCTATGATTCACATGCCAATTGATCCGTAGAGCATAGTATGTCTCACGACTGCTTTGTAATACTTTCCTTTGATTTTATAGAGGATTTTTTAATCACATAGATCTCAAGTATTTAAAAGAATCCTTCTTCGAAATGTTATCATCTCAAATATTTACATTAATTCCTTTACCACTGCTTCCATAAAATGTGCACTTCATATATTCAATCTTAGCTATATTTATACGAAGTCCTTTAGTCTCTAAGGCATGCCTTCTAACCTCAAGCTTCTCATTTACTCCATCTCATCTCATCAATCAACACAATATCACCAAGCAACAAAAAATATGAGTGGTAAGAGGTTGAATAAGTATCCGCCTTGAACCATGAAAAATGCCATGAACTCTCATACATCCATTCAATTCATATGGATTGAGTACTTGATTTGAGCCAACCCATTTCATGTAAGTAATCCAAATGGATGTTTGCGGGTGCCTGTGGAAACTCAAATAGATCTAAATGAGGCATATATTATCTGAAATTGCAAGAGTCACTTATTTGCTTTGTTAGTAACTATTTGACCAAACTCGTCAATCCAACCTCTCTTCCCTGGGTCATCAAAACCTCTCCACTCACTAGAGACATCCTCTCATGCTCAGATCATCATTACGTCGAATGCTGCAAATTTGGGGTGGTTGTGTCAGTGCCTTGCCTTGAGCCCTTCATTTAATGGCACACGCTATTGGGTAGTTGTGTTGTGCCCATGCTTCCGGCCTTCGATGCCGCAAACTCTCGAATAATTGTGTCAATATTTTCAATCCCTCCTCTATAGCCTCTTCTCTCACCTTCAATACCTTCATAATTATGTGTTAATAAAATCATAATTTTAATGAATGACATCAATCAGTGAATTGCATCAACCAATCAGTGACGAAAGAGACAATTTCATCTTTGGCTCAAACAATGCGTCTAACAATTCAATCAATAGCCAAATGCTACTACATGTAGAACTTTAAGTATATTTACTTTCTAGTTCATGTCATGCCGTAAGCAAAAAGATCTTGATTAATGCCTTTCCATATTGGTCACTTTAGCAATTTTTTATTAATGTCTTTCCATATTGATCACTCCTAAAGTTATTTTTTGATTTGTTATTCGTGTAGTTATTTAGGGAATAGGCTAAATTATGGATAAATCAACTAGCGTTGTAATTCATCCGTTAAATAATTTGATTGCGTTCTAATATTTCTCTCAATATGTTACTAAATTAATTGTATCAATTAATTTGTCTATCATTTTTCATTGGTGAATATCCATGGGTAATGCGATCCGTTTCTTCCAATGGATAATTCTTCCATCCGAGGGTTACCGACGCAATTTTCACATCCGTCGGAACGGATGCAAGATTTTCCCACAAATTTGAAGGCTACTAGGGCCAACATTCCTCACACACCGAGCCACCGTATGTTGGCGGGGGTGTCATTGCAATTTCCTATCCGTGTGTACGGATGAATTTTTCCCAACATCTTAGGAGCTTAATCACAAAATCGAAGGCTACTTGTGCCGGTTCCCGCCTCACCCGATGCCAAGGTGCCGATGGCAGGGGCTTCTTTACAGTTTGACTAGAGCAAATAAATCAGTTGATTTTGTAGCACACTTCAGACCAGATTATATGTAAATGTAGGGGATACCCACACCATGAACAATTTTAACTACCATCGTAATTGCTAGTCATTCGTAATAATTTTTTTAACTTTGTTGTGCAAGCTATAGACGAATACAAAGAAAGGAAGTAGATGAGGCTTTGAAGGTTATGAGACATGGAAAAAGGTGTATGACCGGATGATATTCCTATAGAAGTATGGAGTGTTTTAGGTGAGCGTGGTTTGACTTGGCTTACAAATTTATTCAATGTTATTTGGCGAAGCAAGAAAATGTCTGAAGATTGGAGAAGTATTGTGGTGCCACTTTATAAGAACAAAGGGGACGTTCAAAATTGTTCAAATTACATAGGTATCACACTGATGAGTCACACTATGAAAATTTGAGAACGTGTGATCGAAAGAAGTTTGAGGCAAGTCTCCAAAGTAAAAGAAAACTAATTCGGATTTATGCTAGGTCGCTCAATTGTTGAAGCCATCCAATTGTTGAGAACAATGGAGATTTATAGAGCTAAAAGGAAGAAACTCCATATGATTTTTATTTATTTGGAGAAGACTTATGATTCTGTCCCACATGAGATGTTGTGGAGAGTTCTGGAGAAGAGACAAGTACCTGTCCTATACATTAACCCCATAAAGGATATGTATGATAGGGCTTTATCTTGTGTAAGGATCCCGTCTCGGAGGACTGACTATTTTGACATCAACATTGGTTTACATCGAGGTTCAACTTTGAGTCCATTTCTTTTTTACTTTGATTATGAACGAGTTGACAAGTCACATTTATGAAGAGATACCTTGGTGTATGTTATTTGCTGTTGATATTGTATTGATTGATGAGACTAGAAATGGATTAAGTATTGGAGATTAAAGGATTTCGTATGAGTAGGGCTAATATTGAATATATGGAGGGCACTATTGATGGAAGTAATGATGAAGGAATTAATGTGAAGATTGATGCCGATAACATTCAGAAGAGAGATTCTTTTAGATACCTAGGATCTATTTTGCAACATGACATGGAAATTGATGGAGATATTACTAATAGAATAAATGCATGCTGACTAAAGCAGAGAGGAGCTTCTGCTGTTCTTTGTGATAAGAAAATTTCTTTAAAAATCTAAGGAAAGCTCTATAAAGCAGCCGTAAGACCTGCTATGCTCTATGGATCTGAATGTTGATCTGTGAACCATAAACATGTGCAGAGAATAATAGTAGCAGCAATGAAAATGCTAAGGTGGATGGGTGGACACACACGTAAAGATCGGATTCGGAATGATACAATATTGCAATCAGAATGAAGGTTAGTGTAGCTCCGATCAAGGATAAGATGCGAGAAAATCACTTAAGATGGTTTGACCATTTGCAAAGGATATCAACTGATGCACCGGTTAGGAGATGTGAGTTCTGGGATGTTGAGCCAGCTAAGAGAGGGTGAGGACGACCCAATAAGTGTTGGAATGGGACTATACGAAAGAATCTTAATTTTTTGGATATAAGCCCGAGTTTGACCCAAGATAAATCTAAATGGAGGCAAAGAATCCATGTAGCCGACCCTACTTAATTGTGGGAAAAAAGCTTTGTTGTTGTTGGTAGTAAACATGATAGATTACTGTGCATATAATTAGAATGAATGTAGTGTCTGTTATAATATGATAAGTTAATAGGTAAAATTCGTAAGTAATTGTGGTTTTAAGATGACGTTTCAACTCATTCTTTGTGATTTTATAATTTTTTTATATAAATATATTCTTTTGATGGGTCTCTAAAGGAGATCCATCCATTCCCAGTAAAAAAAATGATGACATTTCACCATCTTAAAAAAATAATCGTTGTGATATTTTGCATCCAGTATATTAGTAATGTAGAAGTCCATGCATGAATTGAACTAAATGGTAACATTTGAAGTAGTTCCACTGGTATGTGACGGTACCAATGACCCATTCACATGATCCTGGCACCCGCTAGAATCGGATGCCAGTTGGAAAGGGCTAGTTGTCCCTTGACTAGATAATTATTTACCCATCCCATTAATATCCCTAAGTTTATGCTTTTCCAACTTCATGCTTCCCTGGACACATCTTCCTCGATTGTTGTTTTTTTCTTATTCTTTTTCATTCTTCTTCATACAGAGTAGATCTATAAGATGGATGTCAGGGGCCTTGATTGAGGGGCTGGAATCGGAACAAATACTGTTGCCGAGAAAGATTGCTAGGCTTGTGGCGGCAGTGGTGAGATGCCGAGAGCGGAGGTGACAATCTTTTTTTGAATGGGAAGAGATGACATTCTCGAGATGAATATTGATGAAATGGTGAGAGGTTAAGGAAGTGCCACATGATGTGGGCTCTGATGCAAAGTGCAGATCTATGACATGGTAAATAGGAAGATGAATTGCTAATAGTTGATGGTGAGGAGAGGGGGGTGAGAAGGCTGAGATGTTCACTCAATTTCTTGTGTGGAGCTTATGAGGATCAATACTGAGGATAACGTGTTCAAGGATGACCCATCAATTAAAGGGAGGACTAGGTAAGGTGAGGAGGTGAGGGTGGCATGTGGTCTGGTTGCTGGAGGGTGGCATGTGGTCTGGGTGCTGGCTGTGTTGACTCGTACATGGAGAAGGTGAAAGTAGATGATTAATATCCTAATGATAACATGTGATCTAAGATGATAGAGGATTATTGATAGTTCTCTGTGTGGAGTGGATGCTGGTCACAGTGGAGGGGCTTATGATATTCCATAATGTATTCGGACTTGAAAGGGGCTAATGGTTGGTAGTGATGTTAGTATAAGTGAACCTTTTGTTAAAAAGGATAAAGTGGTAATAAATTATACATGGGTTTAATGGGGCTGCCCCCTAGGGGGATCTAACTTGGCTCCCCCACCTCATGTTTTCTATTTTTTATTTTTTTTGAAAATTTCTTATGTGGAATTTCATCAGTATATCCCTATATTATGCATTCAAATTTCGTGCGAAACAGAGACTCCTACGGCCTCCATCCAAACAATCATTTTTTGACGGTAACAGAATTGCTAAAATCGACTCCATCTGGATGGAGGTCGTAGGAATCTTTGTTTCGCACGGAATTTGAATGACATAATATATGTATATATTAACAAAAATCCATGGAAGCAATTTTCAAAAAAATGGGAAAAATGGGGCAGGGGATCCAAGTTAGCTCCCCATCAAGGGGCAGCTCCATTTTTCCCATTATATATATGTAAAGGTTCTTTTTCTTATTTTTATTACCATAATCCTTAAGAGTTAGGACGACCCAAGAAATGTTGGAATGAGACTATACAAAGGGCTCTTAGTTTTTTGGATATAAAGCTCGAGATTGACCCAAGATAGACATGAATGAAGGCAAAGAATGATTGTAGCCGACCCTACTTAGTTGGGGGAAAAGGCTTTGTTGCTGTTGTAGTTAGAGTTAGATTACATCACACTTCAACAATAGGTGCAAATTGTGGAAGTTGAATTCTTTTTAGGGTCATGTAAGTGTGAAGATTACACAGCTCAACTGTGTAATCATTGAACCCTTATGCATACGTATGAAACTCCCAGAAATAAAATATGGGCGAACTTTAGTTTTAATTGGATTATTCTAATTCTTTACTGGGTTTTTTTTCTGTTTCATTTCTTCTTTTAGGTTGTGCAGGTGGTTTCCCAACATAACAAATTGATTAGAACTTGGCGGTTAAAGTGAGTTATGTAATCACTTATGCACTCTCTTGGATGTATACAACTACGAAGGAGATCCTAGAGTGTACACATTCAAACATTTTGTTTGTTAGTGCATTTCAAAGGCAATAAACATGCCCCTAATTTGGAACAAATCACCTCAAATTCAAATTGGCATATAGTTGGGGGAAAAGGCTTTGTTGCTGTTGTAGTTAGAGTTAGATTACATCACACTTCAACAATAGGTGCAAATTGTGGAAGTTGAATTCTTTTTAGGGTCATGTAAGTGTGAAGATTACACAGCTCAACTGTGTAATCATTGAACCCTTATGCATACGTATGAAACTCCCAGAAATAAAATATGGGCGAACTTTAGTTTTAATTGGATTATTCTAATTCTTTACTGGGTTTTTTTTCTGTTTCATTTCTTCTTTTAGGTTGTGCAGGTGGTTTCCCAACATAACAAATTGATTAGAACTTGGCGGTTAAAGTGAGTTATGTAATCACTTATGCACTCTCTTGGATGTATACAACTACGAAGGAGATCCTAGAGTGTACACATTCAAACATTTTGTTTGTTAGTGCATTTCAAAGGCAATAAACATGCCCCTAATTTGGAACAAATCACCTCAAATTCAAATTGGCATATAGTTGGGGACCATATCACAAAAAATGCGTTGACGATGATGATACCGAAATTTCTGGCTTGGCAATTGATTCCAACCATGCATTGAGTTGAAAACCTGCTTTGCAGTATATCACGTGTATGGCTTCAGTAACATTTCTATATATTAGTAAAAATTCTATATATTAGTAAAATTTCTATATATTAGTATCCATGTTCACGGATAAAAAATGGATTTCTAAAATTTTGAGCTTTTGAAGTATTTTCTCATTCTTGCCTCGCAAGATCTTCCAAGGTCTCTACTGGTATACATCACTTGCGATACTTGTGTTCTATCCCTTCCTTGAGCTTGGCCTGGTTTTGGCTCTACCTCATGTCATTTAACAACAGGTTGTTGAGAGTGGTGGGAATTGAGGTAGCTGTGATGACGAAAGATGGACTGCGAGAACTGGGTGAGGAAGAGATCGATGCGATTGTTGCTGAGATTGAGGCTGAAAAGGCAGCAGCTGAAGCCGCAAAGAAGGGTCCTCCCAAGGATACTTAAGTCCTAGTTTTTCATCTTGTACGGCGAGACATTCTTGTATTTGGTGATTGATGCAAAGCACTGATATCAGTAAGTTTTTGAAATTGTTGGAAGACTGATGGGCTCAGGTGATTTCCTTTCGTTGCAGAATAACTACACTCTTGCAGCTACTTCATTTAGGGGTTCTCATAGGGTTCATGAACAGTTTTAGCGGTTGTATGAAACATCCAAGCCACATGCATGCATTGCAATTGATATGTAAGAATAACATCTGATCCGGCTTGTGTGCTCTTTCTTTTAAATCTTTTAGATAATAACTTGCCGTTTTTGAAACCTTATATACAATTTTTGATAATTTCTCTAAATCTTCACTAGCGATGCTCATGTTTGAAGTCTCGTCTTTTTACGGGCTAAAAGTTCACATAAAGTTGATGGGTGCAATCTCTGATATGTGCACCAATTAATCACGAGAGGTGATTAAATGATGTAATCATAGGTTGGCTTGCCAATGTAGGACCTATCAACCGGAGTAATTTGTCAAGGTGTTTATATTTCTAATCAACTTTTATAGCCTGTGCGACTTTGTTGGATGTTATTTGCAGTTTGACTATTTACTGGGTTGGACCTTGCTCCTGGAATTTGGTTAGAACCGAAATTAGGTGCCAATCTTATTTTGCAAATCATGATTATGTATGTCGAATGTACTTGAACTACCAAAAGACATTTTATAATGATTCTCTTATTTATATCACAAAAAATTAATATGCATTGTAATGAAAAGGAAACTTAAAATAGTAGGCTTTATCGTTTTGGAGTTCCGGAGTACGTGAGATGAGTATTTTACACTACAGCCCATGAAAACTCGGACCAGTTACACATCAACACATATACTATTGTTGTCCCTCCTCCATCGCCACCACACCTCTTTCTTCCTCACCGTATCCTACTTCCACAATTGTGGATGTTGCCACCCTCAGAATTCATGTAAGTTGTTGACGAAGTATTCTCGCCAGTGTTGATGAATTCCTAGTGATGATTGGACAGGTTGGTCGGGACTAACATCTTGTTCATTTTTTATGTGTAACATGCATATATTTCATGATTGTTTTATTTACGTGTAACATGCATATATTTCATGAGAGTGAATTTATGCGATCGGTTTCCAATTAAGGGAGTACCATGAACTCCCATGTGAGGGAGTACTACAATAGGGATGAGGAAGGAGAAGAGAAAGAAGACAATAAAGATAACAAAGAAAATAAGCATCGCTCGTTAGGGAGACCAAACCAATTGGGCTAATGGTGGACCTTTGTCAAGAGATTGAGCTTTCAAGGGACAGTCGATAAAACAGATGACGAAAAGTAAAAAAAAAAATCAAAAATCATATACTCATCTTGTAATTTATTTATGGAATCTCTACTCTTACATCTGATGGGTTCGATCAAACGAAGAGTTCATCATAAGGACATACGTGCAATTCTTATGCAAAAAGAGGAATGAAGTTGGTTGACAACGGTTGGATGTGGAGGCGATCGTTGGGACGTGGAGGCAGTTGCTGGGCGAGGGTGTCTCGGAACTTGAAACCTGGAGAGGGAGTCATGGGGCTTCGACGATCGATGAGGAGAGATCCGTCGGAGACCCAAGCAACGACGATGACATCAAGGTTTTTCCGTTAGGGTTTTCATAAGAGGACGAGTTGTTGATCAAAATCTTGTTGTCTGTTGATGTTCATCTTGAGAAGCTTGTACAACTCGGAAAGAACCTCATCTAGTTGTCGTCGCTCTTGATGTCGACAATAGGACTGGCTATCGAGCCTAACGAGCCGAGCCGGGTCCTAGCTCGGGCTCGATAAGCCCAACTGGGCACGGGCTTGGGCTTGAGCTCGTTCGAGCCCAACTGAATTGGCTCGAGCTCGGCCTCGATGAGCTCGAGCATCTTATCGGGCTCGATAAGGCTGGAGCCGAGCCCGTTATTGAGCCTGGTCTGGGCTCGAGCCAAGTCTGGCTCGTTAAGGAAAATGGTATTTTTTGGTATAAAAGTGGAGTCCCTAGGCTTGAATCCATGAATTCTTCTTTGAGAGAATGTCTTCCTTACCTGTAGGCCACTATCTAAGTTATATTTCAAAAGCTAGATTATATTATATATTGTACCATTCTATTTGCTGTAAAAAATACTAATTTACTAATCATAACATAGAAAAACGTAAATATAATTGTAGCCACATGTTTCTTAGAAAAAATATTATATTGGTCGACATGTTAGTGGACAATATATTATCAAATATGTTCTTATTTAAAGATGTATATTAACGTGAGGTCTTAATTAGGTCTATAATATAATATATATAGAATAGTACCACGTTGGAATTCACATTCACATATATGGACATATAAAGTTCTAAGGTGCTCACAAAATAAGATTATATCGATCTACAATTTGGTTGGGTATAATATATATGGATTTAATGGGGCTGCCCCAAACATGGCTGCCCCGCCCCCTTATTTCGGCATTTTTTTATTTTTTTGAAAAATATCACCATGTATATTCATCCCTATATCCCTCCTATATGCCATTCGAATTTCATCAGAAACAGAGACTCCTAAGGCCTCAATCGAGATGGTGTCGATTTAAAAAATCCTATTACCGCTAAAAAATATCTGTCTGGATGGAGGCCGTAGGAGTCTCTGTTTCTGATGAATTTCGAATGACATATAGGAGGAATATAGGGACGAATATACATGGCGACATTTTTTGAAAAAAAATAAAAAAAGATACCGAAATTGGTGCGTGGGTAGCCATGTTGGCTGCCCTAAGGAGCAACCCCATTAACCTCCCCCCTCTCTCTCTCTATATATATATATATTTAATTACCACCTACGTAGACAACTAAAACTGTAGATATAGGTACCAATTATTGAACATGCATCTCCTCTTGTAAGCATATTATATATAAATTTATAAATATAGATATTATATATATGTATATATATATATATCTTATCGAGCCCTTATCGAGTTATTGAGTCGAGTAGGGCTCAACTCGGGCTCGACTTAATAGCTTAATGAGCCAGGCTCACAAGACATTATCAAGCCGAGCCTGAACATGGCTCATCGACCCTTTACTCAATAGCCAACCCTAGTCGATGATGATCGAAAAATCCGTGAAACCAAGATCCGGGTAAGGTAGAAATCACTCTCGGGTCGTTGCGACCCGGATCGAGAGACTCAGTCAATCAAGAAAAAAATATAGAACCACCAAATCGAAGGATAAAACAATAAAATCAAACAAATAGCGGTCTCGCTATTTTATTTTACATGGTATAGCTACCAGGGTCGAACTCAAGGAGCATGGGATGGCCGAGACGGCCTACGAAGTAGTCTAATGATAAAATAAAAAGAGAAAATGTTTTTGATGGATTTTAATTGTTCTTATTTTTTTGTGTTTTTAATTATGTAAGAAAATGAGAAAACAAGCAAATTCAATAATTATTTAAACACTAAAAAATGCTCCAAAAATTGAAATAAACATGTTTTTGTGTTTTTAATATTTTTAAGTGTATTTGGTGATTTTATGTGGATTTTTATAATTTTTATTTGATTTTCTAAAAATGGAGAAAGAGGAAAATAGTGGGTTACTGTGTAGCCAGATTTGAAAGGCCAACTAAAAATATATAATTAGCCTATAAAAATCTGAAGACAATATTTATGAAAAATATATACAAAAACTAAACTACAGAAAAAGAGTTTGTATTTTTTTTAATTTATAAAATTTTTAATGACTTTTATAATAATTTTAGGTTTTTCAATTTTTATGGGTTTTATAAACCCAAATAACACCAAAATTGGACAGAAGCTAGAAAACCACTAAATTAACAATCCCTAAGTTTTTTAGAATTTTTAGAAAAGATTTTATATTTTTCTTTGATTTTCTTTTTCAAAAAGTAGCAAAAATACATGTTTTTGAATTTTTAAAAATAACAAAAAGTAATAAAAATATTCCAAAAAAATAGTGAAATTTTACACGGTGGCAAGAGCCACGTTTCCAAATTTCACTTGATTTGGAGTTTATTTGTTATTTTATCCAACAAATAAAAGAGCTACAACATGTAGGGACCTACATGTAAGAAAACATAGTTCGGTGGGCTAGATATTAACACGTACGAGAACCTTAGGGTTCAAAGCGCAAAAATCCCAAACAATCAGCACATGTTTGATTAAAACCACACAGGGGTATAAATGCAAATTTCAGAAACAAAATTTCATTCCATAACATAAACAAACCCCAAGCCCATACATGCAAAATGTCCCAAAATATCACGTGTCGATGCACGTGTCTCACACAGGCAGGGACTAAAATGCAAATAGATAAAACTAGAGGTCCATATGTGCAAATAGTCCAAGAGTGCAAACTTATTTAATAGACTAAACAAAAACTACTAAAAGCTGTAGGGGTACGGGCGCAATTACCAGTCGAGGCGCGTGAGGGGCGCACGTGAGAGCCAGGTGTCGAGGTGTGGCTGGCTGCTGATGCACGGTCCTGATGCAGCCGTCTGGACGATCCAAAGGTGATGGTGCGATGGTGAACGTGGGAGAAACGTGACCATTAGATCAGGGATCTAACGGCCTGACATGGCAGAGCACGGACGGTGGAGATGCGAACTGGTGCTGCGGGGCGATCTAACGACTGAAAGAGGCTGAGGAAGAACACCTCCCGGACGAATTTCCCCGGCACGCCGAAGACGATCCAGCTGGTCGATGGTCAATCGAAAAGGGGGGTCTTCCTCGCGATGACACTCCGCGTCAGGTGGAGGCCTCCGATGAAGCCTCCAACGGCCGAATCCTCCAGCGAGGGAGGAGCAACCTGGAGTAGCTCCGACAAAGGGATGAAAGCGCGACCAAGGGGGGGTACCTGCTCTTATTCATTTGAAAAAAAGGTTCTCGCTCGGAGGAGCAATCCGGCGGGGGTTATTGGCAAAAAGGGAAAGGGAAGCGACGTGGATGAGCGGGGGAAGGCTCCGGCGGAGGTGGCGGAAGGAACCCCACTCGATCGTGGCTCGGGTAGCCAAGATCGAGGTGATCAGATCATGAGAAAAGGGTGACGATGAGTCGTAGATGGGATTGGTACGAGTAGGATGGGCTGGCGGAGCTCCAGCCACTAGGGCGGAGCGGGCGGAGCTGAGATACAAAAATCGGAAATGGACGGTGTAAATGGATCTAACGGGTCTACCTAGCGGATGTAGTCGACTATGTTGGAGATCAGAGAGCTCCTGGGTTGTCACCTTGATGGCTCGTCGAGGCCAGGGGCTCGAGCTCGCTCGACGGCGGAGCACGGCGGCGAAACCACCGGATCAGTGGTTGCATCCCACGAAACCTCGTTGCGACACCCTCCCTCGGTAGCTGTCACTCTAGGAAGAAGGGTGGAGGTCCCAGGAGACGAAGGTGATAGCCAAAGATGGAGTGAAATGCGGCGGAGCTCAGACCTTATAGTGGTGAAGATCCGACAAAGAAGGGGTCGGGCAGGGCACGATGGTGCACGGATCTCTAGGTAGATCCCCGGGCGAGGGTCTCGGATCAATCAACTATAATCGGGGCCCGGGGTTTTAGGAAATGGGAGGCGGATGCGATTGGGAAAATTAGGAGAACTTGGGTAAAAAACCGATCCGCCTGGAAGGGGGTCCGCGGGGGGAGAGTTGACCGGGGGTCAACAATCCCCGTGGACCAATATGAAAATTCCTTTTATTAATTATTTAGAAATTCATTTAAAAACAAAAAATGATTTTATTTCAAAAAGTTTTCAAAATGAAAAATGTTTATTTATTTTCAAAGTATTTTTAATGATTTTTATTTATTTTTCTAAAAAATAAATAACGTATTTACATTAAATTATTATTATATATATATGTATATACATATATGTATTTTTGATTTTTATTTTTAATTGTTTATTTTTGCACAATTATTCCAATTTTATATTTTATTTATTTAACATAAAATTTGGAATATAAAGGTATTTTTATTTTTTTTATGATTTATTTACATTAGTTAAATAAATAGATTTATATACATATGTACATGGTATATAAACAAGGTGGAAAATGAATTTTATTATTTTTTTATTTTTCTTTTTCTGATTTTTATTTTATTTTTATAAATATGTACAAAATGTGAGAAACATTTTTTATTTTTATTTTGAGGAAAATAAAATTATTTTTATACATATGTGTATGTACAAACATGATTGACCCTATCTCCCTCTACTTGATTTCTTTTGCGGTTAGGCCCATACTGAGCCTTCCCTTGGGATTAGGTCACTCAATATTTATTCTAAATATTTTCTTCTTTTTCTTTTATTTCTTTATTCCTTTGTTTTTACACAAAAACATGCTAATTATGAATAATTACATGATGAATGCATGTTGGTAATTTATGATATTTACATATATTTACAAGGCATTTTGCTAAGGTTTCTAGCTAAAATAAAGGAAAAAAGAGTGATGAATGGGGATTCATCAGTCGACAACGGTGAAAGTTGGGGCGAAGAGGGCATATTGTCAGCATTGATGGTGCATGCCCCTGGATTTATCGAGTGTGTTATTGAATGCTTAAAAGCTTCCTAGAATTTGTAAAATGGACCTTATCAATGCATTAATATTATTTATTGTATTTTTAATTAGTTTAAATATCATTTCATTTCCAAATTTGTAAAAAATATTAAGTACATGTACATATTTATCACATATACTTTTCACAAGGTATTTAAAATCCTTTTCCTATTTATAGAAATAGAAAAAACATTATATTTCTCCTAGTTCCTATTTAAAAATCTATAAAATTACGAAATATTTTGAAAAAAATACAAAAACATTTAGATATATTTATTTAGTCATATTTCATTATCTACCCAAATATTTTTGAAAAATATAAAATAAAACTTCAAAAATTACAAATCCCTTAAAACCTTACTGAAATTTGCAAAAATTCTCAAAAATCCAAAAATATTGTTTTTTTGTTTTTAAATTTTCATTGATATATATATATATTATCTATTAAAATTAATTTAAGGTTATTTTGTCATTGATATATATTTATTCTACTCTAAACAAAGCTATTGGTTTTACATATTCATTATTTTGATTTATTTCTATATTTGGAAAACTATAAAAAATATAAAATTTCCCTAGAAATCATCAAAATAGATAAAAATACATAAAACAAAAAAGATATATTTCATTTTAGTTTGACTTTGTTTATCTTATTTAAAAATCCAAAACACATTCTCTCTTATTTTTATCTATGTAGTATATATATTAATTATATTATTATCTATTTTATTTTCAAAATTTAAAAATTAAAAAAATGAAAATTGAAACATGTAGAAATTATAAAAATGAAAAATAATAAAAAGTTAAATATTATAAACCCAAAAAAATCACAAAAGAAAAAGACATAAACTGATAAAAATAAAAAAACAAAAAGATTATTAACCAATTAATAATACCTTTGTACTCTACTCCCTATTGTCTATGTGGTTTGACAATCTACATACTTATACTATACACATATTATAAAGTTAAAAAATACAATTTTAACTCACCTTGATTTTTATTGATTCCTCATATAATCATGGGTTTATTGTTGATTGATTGAGGAGTTGATCACTTCAACGATTAGGTTTCCAGCCTTGTTAGGAACTCTAGATTAAGTCCCTCGTTCGTCAGTGTCAACTTGGTAAAAAAAGTGGAGCTAGGCAAGAAAGAAAATATCAAAAGAGAAAAGCTTAAACATTTCAATAAAATATAAAATGGGCTTATTACCGGCAAGTGCTTCCACCTTTCCAAAGACCCACTTAAACCAAAGCTACTAGGTCATATGAGTTGTGCGAGCATGATTGAAGGGCTCTACATTATAAGAAGTACAAGTCTGGATGTAAAAGATATATTAGATATTCAAAAGAGACACACCTCTGTGTATCCCAGAAAAACAAGTGCACCCATCTTGGAGTCTTGCTGGATATACTGACTAACACAAAAAATACAAATATGTTTGTGTTTAATAAGACATTCAAGAGATCCTTATTCCAATGTGAGGTGAAAAGCAATGACATGACCCTTTAATCCTCCATACTTGGCCATTCCATATTACACTTTTAATCCTGATATCTAAAGAGACAGTAGAATGAAACTTTATTTGTTCCCTAAAGTTGATGGTTGGGTTCTAAGGATGATTTTTTAGACCGGGACCTCGATCGATATTTAGACTATACACTTGTATATGTGATCAACACTAAATATCATAATACTTCTATACATATATGTATACATAGAGTCTAATAGCTAGAGAAGTTGAGTTCCTTTTGAGTGAGATTTGGTTAAACATAGAGTTCAAGATTCACATGAAATTTAGCGTCTGAATTTCAAGTCTTGTGTTTCACAAGCATAGTCGGGGATCTAATTTACTTATTCAGTCTTTATTTTCTCGAGGATAAGCAAGGTTTAAGTATAGGGGGTGATTAATATCAGATTCATCTACTTTATATTTATTAATCAACCCTCTATCTTGGCCTATTCAATTAATTAAAAACTAACTAACATAATTAACATTATATACCTTATAAATTATTAAGGCTAAGTATTTTAAATAAATAAAGTCTCTAATTATTTTTTATGTGTTTGTTGTCCCCTTTATTTTATATGTTTTCTTTATATTTAAAATACCATAAAAAATTAGTATAATATCATGAATAATATATTACATATTAATTCCTATTAAAAGTACAAAAACAACAAAACAATTAAAATGTGTACTTTTATACTCATAAAATACTTAAAAAATAGTACTATATAAATATGATGTATTTTGATTTTGGGTTTTAAAATAAAAGTTGTAAATCTTAAAAAATACACATCCTTCATGTAGAACATTTTTTAATTTGACTTTATTTACTATTTTATTTTAATTTATCATTTATTTTTGGTTGATAAATTTTCTGATTGGGCCACATGGCTCTTCTTGGCTAGCCACGTGGCCGATCCTTTATTCCCTTCCGCCTTTAATTCTTACCGTCTGATCATTTGATCATACGATTCAATTCAACATGCACCCGCTCTCATTAAGAGCATCTGATCATTTGATTAGATGCCTTACATTCATCCATCTACCTTTCCGTTAGGACCGTTGGATCCCTGATCCAATGGTCACTAGTCATCTTCAACCTCTAACGATTCCCTTCCAAGACGTCACACCTCTTCACAGGCGTAGCTTTACCGAGTAACCACTCCATCTCCACGTGTCCTCTAGCCTTCCCTCCATTACATTTTGGTCTTTTTTGTTGTGATATATTATGTGTTTTTAAATATGTTATGCATGCAATAAAGTATCTATAGTGATTGTTTAATAACTTGAGCATCTTTAATCCAAATTGAGTGAAATTGACCTTATTTTAAAGCTCTATTAATTATCTTCATTATGACTGGTTAATTTTCTGATGCGACCAGAATATTTTAATTTAATAATAAGAGAAGTTCACTGCTTATTACATATTGATTCAAGTGCCATAAAATCATCTTATTTCTATTTTGCATAATTAAAGAGGTTGTACTTAACTTATCTCTTGTAAAATTTAATCATGTGATTAATCTTCTGATTTCTTATCACATCACCTTGATTAATTACATAAATGAAGTTGAATTGAATTAGGTGCCTTATTAGTTATGATCATTAAATGAATCCTTAGAATTGGGGCTATTCATTGATTATTAACTTGGACTAAATTGTGAGCTTAATTAAATCTCTTGCTTAGGATTTAATTCAAGATCTATTTATGTGTTTGTTTGTACTTATGCGTTGCATAGTATCATTCATTCATGTAATTAGACTTGTATATAAAAAGCTAAAAAAATCATGCTTCCTTGTTATTCTCATTAATTTAGATGACATCAGAATCCTTAACCTAGATATCCGAACCTTAGTTAAATAACCCGATTAGTTCATGTTGGACTTATCCAGGTAAAAATTACATCTCGCTCTCTTCGCAAAGATTCTTTTAGCATGGTTCTATTGACCCGCTGGTTGCTCGTTCTATAACATGACGTAATTAGAGTAGCAATTTTGCGAATCATCACATAGTTGAGTTGATCCCTAGAAAATTCTACCTCTGTCTAGGGGTAGATTTGCGGAGGGTCTTCCTAAATGTTGATCCATTCCAAAATCATCACGGGCCTTCCGTGGAGCCACCCAAAGCTAAAGGCCCTGCCCAAATGGTGAGTAGGCTTTGAGCCTAATCCACTGGATGCAAAAGAGGGCCATCAAGTCCCATAGGCCATGCATAAACATTTGGACTCACTACTCTCGATTTTATTAGGAAACACTACAAGTACCTTTAACACACCACTATCTTGTCATGAAGGCAAAGACCATATTGAGGAGATTTCCTCCCTGAAAACCTCTTGGAACATAAAGAGGTTTATAACAATCAGACAGAAAGTCATGAGAGAGATCTTCTATTTGGGATTCGAAACGACTAATTTAGCACTCTAACCACCTTTATAAATCTTGGGGTATTCTTATTGGATGGAACTCCCTGAAATTGGAATGTCTACTGCCACTTTTTCTCTACGGTGGTTGGAAATTGGGTTCACACATGGAATGTTCAATATCTATGCTCAACCCTTTGAGGTCGAGAAGCCTGACTTTCTAGATATCCTAAATGATTCAATTCCATCCTAGATACCATTAATTTACATTGGGGACTTCACGTATATACATAAACAACCAGATCGACTGTAGGGTATCTAGTTAGGCAGCCGTTATACTCTTTTCAACAATTGGATTAACTCCTACTTGCATATATCAAATCCCAAACCTTGAAGTCCCCTTCACTTGGCAAGGGGTTTGTATCCCGTTAGTTGGGCCATCTTGGATAGGGCAATATGCAAATCTTCTTTCCTTGATGTCGTTCTCGACCTCTCCCTTAAGACTCTTACAAGCACATTCCCTAATCATAAACCCTTGAATTTATGTGCAATCTGTTATTGTCTACAATTGCAAATCTTCAGAACTTCTGACTTAGGAAACAATCCTTTGTGGTTATGACAAATACTATTTGGAATTTAGACTTTGAGGCAGACAACCATTTCTATAAGTGGTCTACCAAATCCAAGATCCTTACAAGGGAATCAAACAATGGTAATGGGAAGAGATAGTCCAACTAAAGTAGAAAAAAGGCTAACTGAACTGTTGAGAGAAAAGAATGAATTGATTAAATGAGAGGTCCTAGGGTTCTCTTACATAGGAAAGGAACCTATTGGGTAAATTACAAGAGATGACAAAAGAAGTAAAAAATAAGTAAAACTACAGTAATGATAACTAATATCTCAGCATCCTCCTCAAACTGGGGCGTAGATATCGATCAGACTCAGCTTGGAACAACATATCTGATAAGCCTCTTTGGCCAGAGCCTTAGTAAGAACATCTGCTATCTGGTATTCCAAAAGGAAGGTAGGGCTCGACGTCAGGTGTGGGGCGGGCGGGCAGGTCCGGGGAGAAGGGGGGTTCCAGGAGCGGGGTGGGGGGTGGGGGGGGGGGGGGGGGAATCTCCAGTCGCTGCATCGGGGGGGAGGGGGTGAGGCTCTTCGGCGGTGGGGCTCGACGTCGGCGCAGATGGATGCAACTCGCTCCTCGACGGTGGGGCTCGACGTCGGCGTAGATGGCTGCAACTCGCTCCTCGGCGGCGGTGCTTCAGGGCGGGGGTGCAGCTGGCCATCATGGGGCGGAGGGGCAACTTGCTGGAGACGAGTGGGAGGGTATGAGCTTTGCAGGGGGAAGAGAGCATCATTTTTGTTTGATATATAAATGGCATCATGGTATAAATATGATATCTTTTGAAGGGTAAAATGGTCAATATATAACCTTTTCCGTCAGAGTTAACGGAGAATTAAGACGGACCTTGACACAGGGTTATGGCATGTAAAGGTTAAGCATTATTCAAGGTTCTGGATGTAATTCGTGTTTATCAAGGGTTTTTGGGGTAATTACGAAACTACTCAGAGTTATGGGTGTAAATATCCCCCCCCCCACACACACATATATATATATATATATATATATATATAGAGAGAGAGAGAGAGAGAGAGAGAGGGCCCTTCCAATGAGGTGCACCTTTCCTAGGTGCATGGAAAGCCCGTCACGAGATCCGTTAGATCTCGATCTAGTGGTTCTTCATCCCAAAGGGTATTTTAGTCCATATATTTTCATTTTAAATTTGAATTTAATTTTGAATTTGAAATTTATTTCGTCCTTGTATTTTTAGCGTGTCTGATTTGGTATTTTTTGTTGCCTTTTAGTTAATGAAGTTTCGCCAACGTGGTAGCATTTTTGTGCAATGCAGAATAGTAGCTCTCTTTGTAAAATAGCCGTTGATATTGTAAAACTGTATCCTGCATTGTAAAATAAAATCACAATTAGTAATAGTTATATTATTATAATTGTAATTTTGATAATACTATTGTAAAAATTCATGCATGTTTTGTAAAATATATATGAAGATTGTAAATCCACACTCACAATTATGTGCGTTTTTCACAAAAATGCACGGTACTTTCACGCCCTACAGAATGCCAAGCATCTTTGTAAAATTCGAATACATATTTTAAATTTGCATCCTGCATTGTAGAATAAGATCACATTTAGTAAGACAATTATTGTTGTAATTGTAAATTTGGTAATGTCTTTGTAAAAAATAGTCTCATATATGTAGGAAATGTCTTGGTATTTGTAAATTCTGGTCTGAGATTGTAAAATCCCCTTCTCAAACGTTATCTGAGTCTGAATTCGAATTCGAATCGTATTTTCAAGATAAATCCGAGTCTGAGTTCAACATGACTCGTTTAACTCGGTAGATACTCCCATATGTTACCGTAGGTAGCGTGGGCAACATTTATCTCATTTAAATAGTTTTTCTCATATCACAGAATTTAAAATAAATGTAAAAAATAGTCCGAAATTTGTAAAAAATGATATGAAATTGTAAAATACGATATGAGATTGTAAAAAATACTTGAGATTGCAAAATAGGATCTCTGATTGTAAAAAACTGGGCACGCCCTCCATCTCTAGCATCTTTACTCTACACGAACCTCTTCTGCCCTTCTCCTCCACGAGCCACCTCCTCCATGCACGTCCTCCTCCGCCCACACACCTTCATTCACGCTCTCCTTCAACCTTCTCCTCCATGATCCACCTCCTCCACGCGTAGCCATCACCCCCACACAATGCCGCCTTTATTACATACAAGAAAACAACCTTGGAGAACGCTATCACCGGCCACGTAGAGCAGCGCGTTGCATCCACCGTCTTGCACGCCAACACCGACGAGCAGCAACCTCCTCTCCTCATGCCGTCGTAGAGAGAGAGAGAGAGAGAGAGAGAGAGAGAGAGTGAGAGAGAGAGATGGAGGAGAGGAACCTCGTGCGACAATCGAGATCGAGAGAGACGGGGGGAGAGAGAGGAAGAGAGAGAGAGAGGAGAGATGAGATAATTGTGGAGATATTTGTTGCATTCTAAATTTTAGATATGTTAAAATGACCGTAATGGATTTTTCAAAATTAAAAATATATTAATAACGAGCTATTAATGACAACCATCGGATTGATTGCGTATGGTTAGGATGATGGGCTTTCCATGCACTCAGGAAAGGTGCACCTCATTGGAAATATTTCTCATATATATAATATTTATATATAATACTTTGAATGCTATATATATAACACACGCAAATGTATCCGTTTCAATGCTAAATATCCTCAACCGAGGTAAAAAGAATAAGGTTAATAGGGAGACAGTAAAAGAATAAATACTACATGCTTCCAATATTGAAAAGTGCAATACAAACCCCAAAAAATTGAATCCAGCCTTTACCGTTCATGCATCCAATATTGCAAAATGCCAACAATAATACACCCCCCAAAAGACGAAACAAAAAAGAGAGAGGTCTTTAGAACAAGCATGAAATCACGCAACTGCATGGATAAGGGACTCGGCCCAAGCCCGAGCTAGCTCGATAAGGGGGTCGAGCCCAAGCCCGAGCCATCTCGGCTTGGCTCGAACGATCCTGAGCTCGAGCCCGAGCCTAGTTGGGCTTATTGAGCCCGGGCTCGAGCTAGGGGTTGGCTTGGCTCATTGGGCTCGATAGCCAGCCCTAATCCCACATAAATAGATCCTATGAACACTATACATTATAATAAATATAAGGCAATAAATAATTTAAATATCCATAGCCATATCTTTCGAAATTAAAGATATAAGAATAAATATAATTTGTTACCAAATTATCTTTTATCCTTATACACATTAACTGATGTCATATTCGTTCTTAAAGGTTTATATAACAACGAAATTGCCATTGAGTTATTCATTAAATATTTTAATAATATTTTCTAATTTTAACAAAGATTATAAGAGAAAAATCAACGGATAATTATTCTTATATGATTTATTGCGAGAAATATAGTAATATATACAATATTCATTGTGAATTTAAAGAAGCAAATAACGAATAAAATTTGTTGTTATTCAAGTTTGTTGTAGTGATATTTTGCTCAATCTATTTTACATCATTAATACATGCCTTTATATCATAGATTCATTTTTATATTATATATAGGGCCCTTCCAATAGGATGCATCCTTCCCGAGTTAAGGAAGGCCATCCTCTTTTTGTAGAAAATACAGGTACTGGAATACATATACAATTTGTATTATAACTGCATATTATAAATACAAACCTGCACACAAAACTGTACATTATACTACACACATTAAAATAACATATTATAATACAAACTGTATATGTATTCTACTAAAGTCATTGTGTTTTTTTTAAAAGGAGACAACCTTCCTGAACTCAGGAAGGACCACATCCTATTGGAAGGAAATCACACACACACACACACACACACACAAGACCTTTCAAATGAGGTGAGTCCTTTCTTAGATTATAACGCCCGTTGTCAACTTAGTAAAAGCTCTGTAACAATTTTGTAAAAGTATAAACCACACATTGTAAAAAAATATTTTGTAAATATAGCATCTAAATTTAAATTAACATTTTCATCCAATATGATAATATTTTTATAATTTTATTTCACTATACAATTTGTGATAATATTTATTATTAAATTTATGAAATAATAAATTGTCAAATACATTGGGAAGATGCCTAAATTAACAGTGGCTCACTATATATATGGTGAGATCCCATCTCATTTGAAGTTTCTCCTATATATATATGCGAAACTTCAAATGAGCTGGAGCCTCACTACTTTTGTGGTGAGCCATCCATCTCATCTGTTTATCTTCAATCATGTGGTTGTAGTTAATACCATATTTTGTATTGTTTCAATGTTCATAAACCCATTTTGGCCATTTTGTACATTCTATTTTTAGAATGTGACAACCATCAATTTTATTCCACAATTGAAAACCTAATTCCTATTCATATTCGTGCAAGCAATAGAGTGGACAATGACAGAGGAGGTTGTGGCTACGTAGGTGGACAATGGTGACATACATGCGGGAGCTTGGCGACGACGTAAAGATGTACGGTCAAGAGGATATTCATGGTGATGCGCCATGGACATGAGAAGATGGTGCTAGTTGTCGAGGTGATTCGGTAAAAGTGGAATCTTTACCTCTCTTTTTTAGTTGTGATTTTTTTGTTTTTAGTCATTAATGGATTTTGTTTTTTTGATCTCGATGTAGAAATGTGGAGTCGGTAGTCGATGACAACATGATGTGGAGCAGGCTGTCAACGATGACATATGGCGAGTGAGGAGGGGAGGAATGGGAGCAAATTTACATAATTGAAGGTGGATTTACATTGTAGTATATTTTTTTGATAATTGGCATTGATTTTACATATATATTCACTTTTTATTAAAAATATTATTACAGATTTCTTATTTTGCAGACCTCTACCTGGAATTTATAAAACGATCAAGGATTTTACAAAGGGAACATGGCCATTTACAAAAAATTGTGATCGACGAGTTTACACGCAAATACTTACAAAAAAAAGGGATTTTTACAAAGAGTCAAACATTTTTTACAAAATAATATACTCATTTTATTGAAAATTATTGAATGATAATGTAAAAAATGATTAACGTTTCGAAATTAGAAAAAGAAAATATATTTTCACAAAAACTCTCAGAAGTTTACAAAGATATGGTTGAACCCAATTCATTCAGAACAAAATTCGAATTAATTAATAAGGTATGAATGAAAAATACCAAATCTGAAAAAACAATAAATGGTAATTTAAAGCTATCAAATGAAATTCGAATTTATAAAAAATAAGATGACAAAAATACCCTTTTGGTTAAGATTTTTGTTGCAACATTAGATTGAGATCTGACGAATCCGATTAATGGTTCACGACAATATTCGTAGGATCCCAACTCATTTGAAAGGGTCATCATTGAAAACTATGTTTTTGCGAGGGTATAAAAAATATCCTCACTAAGAAGCGATGACAAAAGTGCCGTTGAGGTGACCGCTCACGAAATCCCACGTAATTCAGCAATTAGCCTATAATATAGATCATGCAATGAAAAATAAGATGTAGTTATTATAACTCTATAAAAAAGGTATATAAGTATAAGTATTCTCTAAAGATCGAACACAAGGAGCAAACAATAGATTGGGCAAATTAATGAGCAAAAATATATGCTTCTTCTTGTCTAAGTGTTTTTGTGCGGGTTTTCATTTTGTATTTTTTAGAATTTAATTTTTATATTTTTTGTTTTTAATTTTATAAGTTTTATTTTCTTTCTATATTCTTTTGATGTTTAATTCCCTTTTCTTTTTTATTAACTAATATAGGAATATCTATAACTAATTATAAATACAATATAGAGTAATACAATTATAAATACAACTAAAGAAAATAAAAAATTACAAAATTAAATAGTTTGGGTTTTAGATATTTTTATACTACTATGTGATTTTTTGAGACTTTTTGCTAATTTTTATATTTTTTAAAAGTAAAAAATCCCAAAATAGGGATTAAATAAATAGATCGAACTAATTTAGAGATTAAAAATAGCAAAAAGTGTCCAAAATTTTTCAAATAAATTTTAATATATAATAAATAATATAAAAAATACAAATCAAATGAGTATTTTTGGGATTTTTTATATTTTTATAAAGGATTTTGAAGCCTTTTAATTTAGTCTTTTTATTTTTCTATTTTAGGGATTTTGGTTTGAAGTAAGTAAATATAATAATAAAGAATTTGTATTTTAGGGAAATTTTCAAAATGGTTTAATAATTTTGTCATATTTTTTAATTGAAAATGGGATAAAAAGCACTCTTTTTGATTTTTAATAAATGGTCAAAATCACTGAAATGAAAATGCAAAAATATGGCATGAAACTACAAGCAGACATACACTTAACCATAATTTTGTGTAATTTTTGGAGCACGAGAGATGTTTTAAATAAATGAAAAACAACTACAAAAATTAATGTCCTAAAATGGGTATAGATGTAATTAAAATTAATCACAAGGTTGTTTCTATAAAAATACCAAAAGTTTTCAACTAACATTAAATGTTTTAGACTAATAACAAAATACAAAAAAGTGTAAGGGTCTATGTGCAAAATCACATCATGTGGGACTACACGTTAGGTGACGTGGCGCATACCCAGATGTAATATTAAATAAGCACATGGGGTTCACTTGTAATTTTTACAAAATTTTTAAACTAATTAATTAACTTACATGACTAAAACAAAAAGACAAAAAGTAGGGGGCGGGAGGGAATTTTGCAATTTAACCCATATATGCGCTCCATTGTACGACCGAGGATGATTGACTTGACACATGGTGAGCTCTTGTCGCGCGATGACTATTGGTGGGCCAACGATGGAGATAATATCTCCCAAGCGAGATCAACATCTCTAGCTTGCAAAATCCGACAACAACTGTGCGATCTGACATACGATGATGATCATACAATTTAAGAGATGGCTGGAAGAACGAGGGAAGAACTCGCCGAAGGCAAGCTTCGATCTGGTGTGGCTCGCACCTACGACCTCCTCGCATGCCCTCGACTGGCTCTCGACAATGGCCGTCATGCACCTGCTGGACACCTCAAAGAGCTCCTGAGCTCATCAAAGGAGCTTTGGAGTGCAAGCCTACCTGAAGGGTCTTCCTTGAGTCAAATGGGGCTCAAATGCCCCCCTTCAAGACCTGTAAATAAGACAAACACATGCGAGGCAAAGGTGAAGGTCTTGGCCTTTATTTGGTGGAGGTCGACCGGGGAATGATGAAGGAGCGGTGAGGTCCAATGAGGTGGTGAAGGAGGACCTCGAGGCTCAAATCTGGGGTTGATCTAAGGAGCTAGATGGTATGCGATATGGAGAAGCGACTGAGAAAGAAGGTGAGGGCATTGGACGAGCTGAGAAACATGCGAATGCACGATGGAGGGTTCGTCGGAGTTGAGCTCCAACGAACTACGAATGTTCGATTTTACACTAAGACAATGAATTTAAACTTATCCTAAGGGTGGGGAATTAATACTACAACTAATAGCTACCTAAAAGCAAATAAAAATAACCTCGAGGGACCGTGGGTCGTGGGATAGAGACCTCACGACAGAGGAGCGTCAGAGATGGCAGAATCAACCTCCTGCCATGCCTTTCTTCGCTACAATCGACTGGAGAGAGAGAGAGAGCTCCTGTCATGAGCCTCAATTCGGAGCACGAGAGGGGGAGTAAAAACAAGGTCAAAAAGAGATTCAAATTCCAAAAGGAAGGAGGAGGGAATTTATGTACATGTGGCAAACAAGAGGACTTCGGCTAGGGTTTTCAACAGGATCGATGAAGCTTAACCCTAGGAGAGAGGTCGGCATGACTCCTGGATGAACATGGAAGAAAGTCATGAACGATGTACATCTCCTCTAGCGGTGTATCACGAGGGAAAAAATCAAGAAGCAAGGGGTTAATGGTTGGACTATTAGACCTACGACTTGACTCAGATAGTTGACTCAAGTCACTAGGTGACATGCCCTGACTGGGCCACATCACCCGTATAAAAACAAATCAACCTAAAAAATCAAAGATATTTCAAAATAAACTAGTTAATAAAATTATTATTTTTTTTCAAAAAATGTTTATTATCTTTTTATAGTATTTTAATATAATTTTTTTATTTATTTTTATGAGTTGTTTTATTACAAGTTACTTTTTAGGATTTCATTTATAGGTATATTTATATTTTTGATTTATTATTTATACACTTAATATATATAACTTATTTTTATAAGCATAAATATATTTTTATTTTATTTTTCTGATGTATTATGTATGCTTAAATAAATAGAGGTATATATTATATAGGTGCAAGCATTGTATATTCATCTATTATTTTGTATAATCATTTTATTTTTATGTTTTCTTTATAGTTTTATTCTGTTATAAATATGTACATATACTATAAATAATATTTTCAAAATTATAAAAAATTAAAATTATAAAATTATAAAGAATAAATAAAATGAATATTTATTCAGATATACTACATAATAGGGGTCCAAAACCTAATTTTAACATCTTAACTCTAATTATTAAATAAAACCACATTCATTAAATAGTTTATTAAAAGTTATATACAATTAACTGTGGTTTTGATTCATTTTGAGTCTAATAGAGGATATGTAGGTATGGGAAGATGGCATTTGGATATTATTTTGAGTATAAAATGTACATTATGTATTATTTTTGTATAAAATCAATTATATATTTTAATATTTTTATCTACAATTTTCATGTACAAAGTTTCTTTATTTTAGGTATAAATAATAAAGAATAAAATGGATCCCAAATAGGACTTAATGATGAATAAAAGATTGGGAATTTTATTGGATTTTTGATCCTCATCTCCCCCTACTTTATTTCTTGTCGACCCAGTCATCAAGATGTCTCAGTCTCGAGATTTAGGGTCATAAATATACCTTTGGCATTTTTTTCTTTTCTTTTTTATTCTATAATTTTGGTATTAAAACTATCTTTTGTATACAATAAATAGAATAAATAATGAATGTTAATTTGTATAAAATAATGTTATTTACAAGCATTAAGCTAGGGTTTTAAGGCCAAAATGATAGAACAAAGGCGATGAAATGGAGATTCGTCACCTCCCTATATTTGCTTTTTCTAGTTCCTAACAAACATTTATGCAATTTGAATTTAATTTTGCAAAATCAAAATCATAAAATAAAAAATGCCTTCACAAAATCAAAGTTTGAAACTTAAGTTGGACCTTTGGATTTTAGGTGCGGTCGAAATCTTATTGGGAAATAGATTTGAAACACAAAAACCTCTAAGAATAACAAAACCTTACTCAAGTCTCCTCAATAGCCAGGTCAAAACAAATCAACTCTTATGCAAAACCTTATGACTATGAAGCTATCTTGGGCAATGTGTGTGATAATGTAGCTCTCCTTGGCTGAAGTGATAAAAGTCAGTCTTCTCCAACATGGTGACCCTAATTCCCCAATCCAACAACTCTTCCCTTAAGAGGAATCCCTTCTAAGTTCAAGTACAACCATCTCAAGAAGATGAGGTGGAGAGAAGAATGGACAATAGCCAGTGTATCTACCTATTCTAGGATGCTTAACCAGTGTAGTCAAGTCGTTCGGTTGCAGGCTCACATACATATGACTTAGACGCTCAAGCTTGCTTATTGATTATACAG
Organism: Ottelia alismoides; assembly: GCA_037367405.1. Classification (NCBI taxonomy): domain Eukaryota; kingdom Viridiplantae; phylum Streptophyta; class Magnoliopsida; order Alismatales; family Hydrocharitaceae; genus Ottelia; species Ottelia alismoides. The sequence continues at coordinate 721,929 of JAZKJV010000276.1, forward strand.
ATATATATAGACTCCGATAGACATTTTACTTTCAATCAGGCCTATCCACTTTTTTGGAGTTTTTGATTTTTCTTTCATTTTTTTAAATACTATATACAATATCATTTACATAGGGGCTCTTTCCTATTGAGCCAATAGATTATACCTTTAAAGCTTTATTGCACCCCACATTTTCTGTCTTTAGACCTCATGGCCATTAGATTTGGTTGGGGTACAATGCCCACAAATGTGTGACTTTCGATGTTTCCATTGGCTTGTGTCTCATGCCAGCAAATCCAGCTATCTACCACTTCAATTGAGGTGAGCAAAGTGTAAGGTATATGTGTACAAGCTAGGTCATTATCAACAAGAGTCGTGCGTGTACTCCGAAATACTTTACTTAGGCAGTCAAGATGATAATGAACCAAACCTCGTGATCTCAGAGAATTAAGTCTAGTAGAACTGAAGCATCTCAATTCCAATTCTACAAGGTTCATGTGATTAAGTATATTTAAGGTCCAACCAAGCTTCAATCTTCTGATTTTATTTCGCTTTGTTCAATTATCAAACTCAATCCAAAAAATGCAAATGCTATGGACAATGCAGAAAATATTTTTGTGATGTAAATTTTCTAATTTTGAACTTTTTATAAATTTTTGAAAAAGGTTTTGCAATTTTTATGCAATTTTTGAAAAGGTTTTTGCAAATGTTTTGGGATTTTTACTTTGCAAAATTTTAGGTATTTTTCAAAACAAAATGATTTTTGGAAAAGAAGATTATATGCATATATTTATAGGGAAGTGCTTTTTATTATTTATAAGAGTTGAAATTTTAGTAATTTATAAATTTGTATATATACAAGTTCTACAAAGAATCTTTATTTGCATGAATTGTGTGCACAGTTCTTAAAGTAATTTAAAAAGATTTCTACAAATATTTTGAAATATTTATTTTTGAAAATTAATTTGATAAATAACTTTTCCACACATTTTACAAAAATTGAAAATTATTTTGTAGAGATTTTTTAAATTATATATATATATATATTTCAAAATATTTTTGTAATCATTTTCCAAACATTTGCAAATAAATTTTCAAAACATTTTATTTCAAACAAATAAAATAAATGTTAAAAAATAAAATATTTTTACAAAGGTTGAAAACCTTTTACAAAATATTTTTCAAACGATTTTCAAAAGTTTTTTCGAAAAGACTTTCAAATCATTTTCTAAACATTTTGCAAAACCTTTCTACCCGATTTATTAATTGGTATATACAAAGAATTTTAATGGATTTTATACAAGTATTTTCTTTATACCCAATTGATTGTATTTTATCCATACTTATTGAAAATACAAAAGTACGAGTTATGGCTAAAGTATATACGAAGTATATATGACACCGCTATACTTTGCTTGAGCTATGTCCTCATTGATCAGAGAGAAAAAGAGAAGACATAACTCGTACTGAGTATAGAAAAGCCTATACTACAACGATCAAATAAAAAATTAAAGAAGAAAGAAGTGAATGAATGAGAAGTCGACTTTCTCCCCTATACTTAGGATGAAATAATCCTAAGTATAGCAGGCTGCATCTACATGCAGGGAGGGTCGAGGGTGGGAATGGACCGTTCACACTCAGAATATCTCACCTATACTTAGGGTAAGATGTCCCTAAGTATAGACAAGAAAAGGAGAGGAGATAGTGGAGGGGACAAAGAATGAATAACTCGGGGTGCACACCCCTCTATACTGAGGATAAAGTATGTCCTAAGTATAACAATGAAGAAGGAGTGACACCTTCTTGAAAGAAAAAGAAAAAGAAAACAAAAAGAAGAAAGATCACTCAACTCATCCACCTCCCCTATACTTAGGATAAAGACATCCTAAGCAAGGCAAGATACACAGAATGAGGTGGGTGAGCAAAAGTGGTTGACGGAAGGAAATAAAAAGAAAGAGGATATACAAAGAGATGGATATACAAAGAATGAGAAGGTAGTAAGCAGACCTTCTTGCGTGATTGCTGAGGAATGGATCTGACAAGGTGTAGGTTCATATTGGCATCGTTAACAAACAAACCGATTAGGATCGACTTGATGAAGGTCCTCAACAATCTCGAAGTGAAAAGGCATGAACTGGTCAATGGAAGTAGTATGGTCGTGCTTGGCCTGGGAAATCTCCGCTAAGTCAGAGTTGAAAGGTATGAATTCGTTGATGAAAGAAATAAGGTCGAATTCAGCTCTACAGTCTCTACTAAGTCTGCCCTCCACTCTAAGGTGTCTATAGTGTAAATACCGCAGATGCCATCAATACATCTCCACTCATTGAAAGGAGGAACTTCAAGGTCTATGCATTCCGATTCTTCCTCACCAAAGAGGAATCCTCGAGTCTCAGTATCATCCATCAAAAAGCAAACCTCTCTGATATCAGCATCAAGGTCATATTCATTTGGATCGGCTAAGACGAGCACACTCTCGTGGGATGCAAGTCTATAGCCAACAATGGGTGAAGTGATCCATACATTGCTCCTGACATCAAAATGAAAGCAAATCTCTCCAGATCCATAATCAATAATGACTCTCACAAAGGCGAGAAAATGCCATCCCAAGATGATTGGAGGATTCTCCATCGGGGTGGAGGTCTCTATGGTCAATACAACAAAGTCAATATTGGAACTCATTCCCTAAATATGAATGATAACGTTCTCAAGAATACCCCTTGATCTCTTTATTATTCCATCAACAAACTAGAAAATCATCCTGGTCTTCTTGAGAGGCCCAAGATGAATAGACTGTACCAACGAAAAGGGTATTATATTAGTCAAAGCACCACCATCGAGGAGAGTGTGATCATATGAATTGTTAGAATGGTGCAACTCACAAGAGGTGTAACAATGTTTCCTTTCCTAATGTGTGGACAATGAGTGATGATGTAGACAGTGGTCATGGTCAAAATATGTCACTTAGATTTACTCCTTCACTTTCCGTTCTTGTTTCAGGAGTAGATAATTGGGTCATGGCCTGGTGAAGTAGGGCTTTAATGATCTAGCTGCCACCACTTTAAGTTCAGTCAATATTTTTTTTTGGGATTTTTGATCTCATCCATATAAGGGAGGAGATTAGAATCATCATCTATACAAGGATGACTAAGAGAACTATGTACAATATCATCCTTGAGGTTAAAGGTGGGAACTGTGGTGAGTGTGTGCGAGTATAGGATCTGGTCGGTGTTCCTTCTACTCATAAGCTGATTCTGCTAAGTGTCTCCCGAAATCTTTTTGTATTTTGGGGTTTTCTCTCTCTCTTTTTTTGTATTTTGGGCGATTGCAAGCTCTCATGGGTGTAATCAAATGAATTTGTATCATCAAACAGTGAAGCATCATTGTGGCTCTTATTTATACTAGTAAGGTCATCGATCCTCTTCTTCATTTGCTTCGTCATCTATGTCAAGTGTTTAAGAGTGGATTTCGTGAGAGGTGACTCAAACAGGTTAGTCTCGGGTGAGTGGAAAGGTGGGAAATGTGAGGGTGGTGGTGGATGAAAATCCAAGGTCTGACACTCTGGATGCGGTAGATATGTATAAAAAGAAAAATCTGGAGCATAATCCTCTTTGTAAAATGGAGGTGGACAGGATGGAGGGTACGAGGGATCCGCAATGTCCGGATAGAAATCATTTCAGTTGTCCATCATCGAAACAAAAGGGAATAATCGGGAGAACACAAAGGTCAAATCAAGATATGTGAGAGAAAAAGGCACAAGTGCACATATAAGAACTACTACACATACAAACAAACACCAACAAATATAAAAAAAATAAACTCCTCAATTCACCAACTCAACACAATGGTGATTATGAAAGTTCACTTGTTTTATCTTTTCTATTTTAGATTTAGGTGAATTTCACAGAGTTGTACAATCACGTAGGAAGGTCTGGGATTGGGTCACTACTCCTTAGTCTGTATGTATCAGAATAAAATGCAAATACAATGAGGGGTTTACCCTCCCCAAGACAAGTATTTTTCTTTTTGATTTTATGATCGAGTAAACTTAACTGTCCCAATTTGATTGGTTATCACTTTTTTTATATTTCTAATAAGAATTCATGACCTAGGAGGGATTAATTCATTTTAGCTCATAGGTAATTAAAATCAGAGGGAGAGAGAGTCGGAAAAGTAATGCAAGCGAAATCGGTGATGAATGCTAAGTAGAAATGCTCACCTTGCCTCTAGCTCTCTTCATGCAAGAATGCTAAGAAGAATTGAAACCTATCTATATGCAAATGCAATATGATGAAATCACCCTAGAATAGTACTTGCTATTATCGTAAAGCACAAAATGTTAATTTTCTAGAGAAGAAACCTTAGGTCCGGTCTTGGAAACCTCTCGATGCCCACCACAATGGGTCCTGCAAGGTTGTGTAAGGATTGTTGTGGCGCATGATCTCAAGTCTAAATAATCAACAATTATGATTTGACTAAGTCCAAAAGCGAATATATAGATACATGCAAAAATATTAGGGATTTTAACCTTAATCTATCGAGCAAGCAAATTCTAATATAGGGCTCAATCACACAAAATAAATAAAAATAAAAATGAAAACTAATAAAAATAAAAATGATGAAAACACGACAAAAACGACGAGGCTCCCAAGTGAACAATCACTCGGGCAATGGAACTCGTGAAGTGTCAGAGTTCAGAGAGTCCAAATTATTACACGTAATGTATCTCTCTCTCACTTAACTTAAAAATAAAATAAAATGAATTACTAAATGAAGTAAACTATTTTCAAAAATCCTCCAAGTCTTCGCTTGTCTCTTTCTTCTGCCGGCTAGGTCAAAAAGCTGAATTCGCTTCAAGTTGGTGCACCGACGCTCATAAGAGAGCCACCCTCAATCCGCGGTCCCTCGTAACAAATTTAAATAAGGAAGAGGGTTGGACAACTCAAAAATAATATTTAATAAAATAGAAAAAATTAAAGGAGAATATATACAAAAGAGATAAGAAGGCCCAAATAACGATGCACAATTTATACGGTGTTGCTCCCCAAGAACAGTGCTAGTTGAAAGCTAGGATTTTGTGAGGGTCTAAAAATTACCCTCACTGAGAATCGAGGATAAAATTATTACTGAGGTGACCGCTCACGAAACCCTAAGTAATTTAACAACTAACCCACAATATAGGTCAAGCAATGAAAAATAAGATGTTTAGTTCAAATTTATTATAACTTTACAACAAAGGTGTGTATAGGTATAAGTATTGTATAGAGGTTTAACACATAGAGCAAAGAGTAGATTGGGCAAATTAATGTGCAAAAAATGTGCTTCTTGTCTAAGTGTTTTTATGTGGGTTTTAATTATGTATTTTTTTAGATTTTAGTTCTAATTTTTTTCTTTTTAATTTTATAAATTTTATTTTCTTTTTATGTTTTTTGAATTTTAATTTCCTTTTCATTTTAATAAACTAATATAGGAATATATATAACTATATATACAATATATAGTAAAGCAATTTTAAATATAACTAAAAATAATAAAAAATTTTAGAATTAAATATTTTTATTTTTATTTATTTTATACTATTTTTGTAATTTTTGAGAAAATTTTTTCATTTTTATAAATTTTTCTAACAAAACATATCCCAAAATAGAGATTAAATGAATAGGTCGATTTGATTTGGAGATTAAAAATAGCAAAAAGTGTCCAAAAGTTTCCAAACCAATTTTAATATATAAAGAATAATATAAAGGAAATTACAAAATAGAAATGAGTATTTTTAGAATTTTTAGTGATTTTTTTTATATTTTTTATAAAAGATTTTAGATCTTTCTAATTTTGTCTTTTTCTTTTTCTAGTATAGGGATTTTTGATCTGGAGATAGGAAATACAATAATAAATAATTTATATTTTTTTTGGATTTTTTCAAATTATTTGTATATTTTTTTGATAATTTTTAATTCAAACAGATCCAAAATGTGCTCTTTTTGATTTTTAATAAATGGTCAAAATGGCTAAAATGAAAATGCAAAAATACACCATGAAACTACAAGCAAGCAGACACTTAACCCTATTTTTGTGTAAAATTTTAAAGCACGAGAGATATTTTTAATAAATGGAAACTAACTACAGAAATTAATGATCTCAAGAGAGTATGAATGTAATTACAATACAGCACAAGGTTATTTATGCAAAAATCCCAAATGTTTTCAACTTATATTAACTGTTTTTAGACTAATCACAAAATACAAAAAGAAGGAAGGGCCTATGTGCAAAATCACCACCTCACATGTGATTGCATGTGAGGTGACATGGCATTCACCCAGATGAAATATTAAGTAAACACAGGGGGTTCACATGCATTTTTCACAAAACTATTAAACTAATTAATTAAAGTATAGGAACAAAAAGATAAAAAGTGAGGGGGGATGGATATCGCAATTTAACCCCCATATGTGATCCATCGTGCTGCCTAGGATGATTGACTTGACACATGGAGAGCTCTTGGCATGCGATGATGGTTTGTGGGCCAACGACGGAGATTAGATCTCCCAAGCGAAATCGACGGCTCTGGCTTGTAAAATCTGACAACAACTGTGCGATCTTGCAGATGTTGATGATTTGGATGACTCACAAGATTGTAGGAAGAATGGGGGAAGAACTCACCAATGGTGAGCTTCGATATGGTGTGGCTCATTCCTCCGACCTCCTCGTGTGCCCCTGGTTGGCTCTTTGTGCTCCTGCGGATGTCGTGCACCTATTGGACACCTCAAAGAGCTCTAAAGCTCATCATAGTAGCTCTGGTGTGCATGGCTACCTAGAGGGGCTTCCTGGAGTCGAATGGGGCTTAGATGCAAGACTTGCAAAGAAGTCAAAAACACCAACAAGGCAAAGGCGAATGTCATGGCCTTTACTTGGTGGAGGTCAACAGAGGAATGATGAAGAAGCAGTGTGGTTCAATGAGGTGGTAGAGGAGGACCTTGAGGTTCATATATGGGCCAGATTTGAGGGAGATAGGTGGTATGCGGTATGGAGAAGCGGCTGGGAAAGAAGGTGAGGGCGTTGGGCGAGTCAGGAAACATGTGAATGCACGGTGGAGTTTTCACCGGAGTTGAGCTCCAACGGACTACGAATGTTCAATTTTATGCTTCGAGCAACTGTGGGCTGCAAGAAAGAGACCTCATGGTGGAGGAGTATCGAAGATGGAAGAATCAACCTCCTGCCACAACTTTCTTCACTGTAGTCGGTTGGACTTGTCACGAGTCTTGATCCAGAGCACGAGAGGAGGATTTAAAATGCATCCAAAAGGGATTCAAATTTGAAAAGGAAGGAGCAGGGCGTTTATGTACATATGGCAAACAGGAGGACTTCGGTTGAAGTTTTTGGTTGGATCGATGAAGCTCAACCCTCAGAGAGAGATCAGCATGATTCTTGATGAATAGGGAAGACAAATCATGAAGGATGTACATCTCTTCGATCGGTGTATTGTGAGAGAAAAAATTGAGAAGCAATGGGTTAAGGGACGAACTCCCAGACCAATGATTTGAGTTAAATACTTGACTCAAGTCAATGGATGTCGGGCCCTGATTGGGCCACGTCACCCGTAAAAAGACAAACCAACCTAAAAAATCAAAGATAATTCTACATAAATTAGAAACTAATTTTATTGACTTTTGGTCAAAATATAAAATATTTATCAATTTATATAGTATTTTAATATGATTTTATTTATTTTATGTGTTGTTTTATTAAGTTACTTTTTAGGGTTCCATTTAAATGTATATTTACCTATGTTTTGTATTTTCAATTTATTTTGTATTTTTAATTTTAATTTTTTGTAAACTTAATTTATATATTTATACATTTTTTATATGCTTAAAGATATTTTTATTATATTTTTCTGAAGTAATATGTACACTTAAATAAATAGAGGTATATATTATATTTATTACACTTTCATGTACAAAATTTCTTTATTTGAGATATAAATAGAAAATAATAAAATGGGTCCCAAATAAGAGTTAATGATGAATAAAAGAATGGGAACTTTATTGGATTTTTAGCCCTTATCTCCCCCTACTTTATTCCTTATCGACCCAGTCATCAAGATGCCCAGGTCTCGGGGTTCAGGGTCATAAAATACCTTTATAATTTTATTCTTTATCTTATCTTTTCTTTATTCTATAATTTTGGCATTAAAACTATCTTTTATACACAATAAATGGAATAAATAATGAATGCTAATTTGTACAAAATAATGTTATTTACAAGCATTTAGCTGGGGTTTTTAAGGCCAAAATGATAGAATAAAGGTGATGAAATGGAGATTCATCACTCCCTATACTTGCCTTTGCTAGTCCCTAGCAAACTCTTATGAAATAAGTGCGAAAAATAAAAATAAATAAATGAAAAAGAAAGAACTTGGATTGATTTTAATTTTCAAACTTGTCTTCACAAAATAAAAGTTTGGAGCTTAAGTCAAACCTTTGGATTTTAGGTGTAGTCGGAACCTTATTGGGAAATGGATTTGAAATACAACAGTATCTGAGAATCATAAAACCGTGCTCAAGTCTCCTCAATAGCCAGGTTAGAACAAATCAACTCATATGCAAACCCTTATGACTATGTAATTATCTTGGACAGTGTGTGATATGTATCTCTCCTCAATTAAAACAGTTGGAGTCAGTCTTCTCCAACATGATAACCCTAATTCCCAAATCCAACAACTCTTTCCTCGAGAAGTATCCCTTCTATGTTCAAATACAACCAACTCAAGAAGAGGAGGTGGAAAGAAGAATGGACGGTAGCCAGTGTATCTACCTATCCTAAGATGCTTGACAAGTGTAGTCAAGTCATCCTGCTGCATGCTCACATACATATGACTTTGAATCTCAAGCTTTCTTATTTATTATACAAATATATACAATCCAACATGTATTTTATTTTCAATCAGGCATATCCACTTTCTAGGAGTTTTTGATTTTCTATTTTTTAAATACTATATAAAACAACATTGATATAAGGACTTTTCCTCTTGATCCAGTAGACTATCCCTCTTTTGAAGTTTCATTAAAACGTACAACTTCTGTCTTTAGACCTTGTTGTCATTAGATCAAGTTAGGGTACAATAGCTATAAATATGTAACTTCCGATATTTTCATTGGCTTGTGTCTCATGTCGGTAAATCTAGCCCTCTACCACTTCAATTGAGGTGAGAAAAGTGTAAGATGAAGGTATACAAGATAGGTCATTATCAATAAGAGTCATGCATGTGCTCCGAAATACTCTACTTAAGCAATCAAGACGACACCGAATAAAGCCTCGTGATCTCAAAGAATTAAGTCTAGTAGATTTGAAGTGTCTCAATTCCAGTTCCTACAAGGTTCCTATAATTAAGTATATTTAAGGTCCAACCAAGCTCCAATCTTCAAATTTTATTTAGACCTTTTCAATTATCAAACTCAATTCGAAAAATGCAAATGCTATGTACGATGCAGAAAATATTTTTGATGCAAATTTTCTGATTTTGAACTTTTTATAAATTTTTAAAAAAGTTTTGCAAAATTTTATGCAATTTTTGAAAAGCTTTTTGCAATTTTTTGGGATTTTTAATTTGCAATTTTTTAGAGATTTTTTAAAATAATTTTTTTTGGAAAAGAGAGTGATTATATGTAGATATTTACAGGGGTGTGCCTTTTATTATTTACAAGAGTCAAGATTTTAGGAATTTACATGTTTGTACATATACAAGGTCTGTAAAGAATCTTTATTTGCTTGATTTGTGTACTCAGTTCTCAAAATAACTTTAAAAGATTTTTACAAACATTTTGAAAAAAAGTTTATTTTTGCAATCTTGTTTGATAAATAATTTTTTTATAATATTTTACAAAATTCGAAAATCATTTCGCAAAGTTTTTTCAAATACTATATATATATTTTAAAATATTTTTCTTACGACCATTTTCCAAACATTTGCAAATAGATTTTCAAAACATTTTATTTCAAACAAAGAAAATAAATTTTTACAAATAAAATATTTTTACATAAGTTGAAAACTTTTCACAAAATATTTGTCAAACAATTTTAAAAAGATTCATAAAGATTTTCAAATCATTTTCCAGACATTTTGCAAAACATTTTTACTCGATTTTATAATCGATATATAAAATGAATTCTAATGGATTTTATACAAGTATTTTCTTTACACTTAATTGATCGTATTTTAGTCATACTTGCTGAAAATATGAAAGTACGAGTTTTGGCTAATGTATATACGAAGTATATATGTCCCCCCATACTTGTCTTGAGCTATGTCCTCATAGATCAGAGAGAAAAGAGAAGACATTACTCGTACTGAGTATAGAAAAGCCTATACTACAATGACCGAACAAAGAATGAAAGAAGAAAAAACAAATGAATGAGAAGTCGACCATCCCTCCATACTTAGGATTAAATAGTCCTAAGTATAACATGTTGTATCTACATGTAGGGAGGGTGGAGGATGGGAATGGACAGTTCACACTCAGGCTGACTCCCCCTATACTTAGGTTAAGATATCCATAAGTATAGACAAGAAAAGAAGAGGTGACAATGGAGGGGACAAAGAATGAGTAACTCAAGGTGCACACCCCCTATACTTAGGACAAAGTATGTCCTAAGTATAGTAATGAATAAGGGGTGACACCTTCTCGGAAGAATAAGAAAAAGAAGAAGAAAAGAAGAAAGAACACTCAGCTTACCCACCTCCCTTATACTTAGGACAAAGTACTTCCTAAGAAAGGAGAAACACACGAAATGAGGTGAATGAGAAAAATTAGTAGATGGAAAGAAATAAAACGAAAGCGGATATACGAAGAGATGGATAGACAAAGATCAAGAAGATAGAAAGTGAACCTTCTTACGTGATCGCTGAGGAATGAATCTAATAAGGTGTAGGTCGATATCGAAGTCGTCAACAGACATAAACTGATCAGGATCAACCTAATGAAGGTCCTTAGCAATCTCAAAGTAGAAGGCATGAAATGGTCAGTGGAAGTAATGTGGTAGTACTCAGCCTAGGAAATCTCCACTAGGTTAGAATCAAAAGGCCTGAATTCCTTGATGAAAGAAATAAGGACAAATTCAACCTCTACAGTCTCTACTAAGTCTGCCCTCCGTTCTTAGGTGTCTATAGTGTAAATACCATGGATGTCATCATTACATCTCTACTCACTAGAAGGGGAACTCCATGGTCTATTCTTTCCGATTTTTCCTCACCAAAAAGGAATCCTTGGGTCTCAGTATGATCCATCAAAAAGCAAACCTCTCTGATATCAACATGAAGGTCATAGTACTCATGGTCCATTAACATAGGAACACTCTCATGGGATGCACGTTTCTTGCCAACAGTGGGTGCAATGATTAATGCATCACTCCTGACATAAAAAAGGAAGCAAATATCTCTAAATCCATAATCAATAATGTATCTCACAGAGGCGAGGAAAAGCTGTCTCGTGATTATTGGAAGATGCTCCACCGGGGATGCAGTCTCCATGGGCAATACGACAAAGTCAACAGTGAAGCTCATGCCTTGAATCTGAATGACATTGTTCTCAATAATACCCCTCAACCTCTTTATTGATCCACCCAAACTGGCAAATCATCTTGGTCTTCTTGAGAAGCCCAAGATGTATAGACTGTACCAAATAGAAGGGTATCATATTAATTGAAGCATCACCGTCAAGGAGAGTATGATCACATGAATAGTCAGAAATGGTGCAACTAACAAGAGCTGTAACAACATTCCCTTTCCTAATGTGTGGACAATGAGTGATGGCGTAGGTAGTGGCCATGATCAAAATGTGCTGCTCAGATCTGCTCCTTCGCTTTCTCTTCTTGATTTTAGGAGTAGATAATTGGGTCATGGCCTGAAGAAGTGGGGTTTCAATGATCTCATGAATAGTTTCCACCACTTCAGATTCATTCGACATTTTTTTGAGATTTTGGATCTCCTCCATACAAGGAAGGAGATCAAAATCATTATCTACACATGGATGACTAAGAGCAGTTTGTACAGTGTAATCCTTGGAGTCAAAGGTGGGAACTGTGGTGAGTATGTGCGAGTATATGATCTGGTCAGTGTGCCCTCTCCTCACAAACTGACTCGGCTAAGTGTCTCTGGAAATCTTTTTGTATTTTTGGGGGTTTTCTCATTTTTTTTGTATTTTGGGAGATTGCAATCTCAATCTCTCATGGGCATCCTCAAATGAATCCATATCATTAAATAGTGAAGCGACATTGAGGCTCTTATTTATACTAGTGAGGTCATCAATCCTCTTCTTCATTTGCTCCATAATCTAGGTCAAGTGCTCAAGAGTGGACTCCATGAGAGGTGGCTCCAACAGGTTAGTCTCGGGTGAGTAGAAGGGTGAAAAATGTGAGGGTGGTAGTGGTGGGTAAAAATCCAAGGTCTGACACTGCGGATGAGGCAGATATGTACAAAAAGAAAAATCAAGAGCATAGTCCTCCTGGTAAAGTGGAGATGGACTGACTAGAGGGTATGAGGGATCCGCAAAGTATGGATAAAAATCACTCTAGTTGACCATCTTCGAAATAAAAGGGAATGATCAAGAGAACACAAAGGTCAAATCAAGACATGTGAGAGAAAAAGGTGCAAGTGTGCAGAGAAGATCTAGTAGAAATGCTCATCTTATCTCTAGCTCTCTTCATGCAAGGATGCTTAGTAGATTTGAAACCTATATGTATGCAAATGCAATCCGATAAAATCACCCTAAAATAGTACTTGTTATTATCGTGAAGCACAAAATGCTAATTATCTAGAGAAGAGACCTAAGGCCCGATATTTGAAACATCTAGGTGCCCACCACAATGAGTCCTACAAGCGTTGTGTGAGGTTTCTCACGGTGCACGGTCCCAAGTCTAAATAATCAACTACTATGATTTTACTAATCCAAAATTGAATATATAGGTACATGAAAATACACTAGGGATTAGGATCTTAATCTATCGAGCAAGAAAATCCTAAGCTAGGGCTCAATCACACAAAACAAATATAAATAAAAAATAAAAATAAAGAAAAATAAAAACGATACAAATGCGATAAAAATGAAGAGGCCCCAAGTGTACAATCACTTAGGCAGTTTACCCCATGAAGTGTCAGAGTCTTGGAGAGTTCTAATTATTACAAGTAATGTGACTCTCTCTCACTTAAATTACAAATAAATTAAAGTGAAATACAAAACAAAGTACACTATCTTAAAAAATCCTCCAAGTCTTCACTTGTCACTTTCTCTTGCTAGTTAGGTCAAAAAACCGACTTCGCTTCATGTGGGGTGTGTAAGCACTCCTAAGAGAGCTTCCCTCCATCCACGACCCCTCTTAACAAATTCAAACAAGTAAGAGGGTTAGAAAATTCAAAAAATATTAAATAAAATAGAAAATACATAAAGGAAAATATATACAAAAGAGACAAGGAAACATAAATAAAGATAACAATCTATACAGCGTTGCTCCCTGAAAACAATGCCATTTGAAACTAGGGTTTTACAACGGTCTAAAAATTATCCTCACTGAGAAGCGAAGACAAAAGTATTGTTGAGACGTCCGCTCACGACACCTTAAGTACTTCAACAATTAACCCACAATATAGATCAAGCAATGAAACATATGATGTGGAGTTAAAATTTATTATAACTCTACAACAAAGGTGTGTATAGGTGTAAGTATTGTGGAGAGGTTGAATACATGGAGCAAACGTTAGATTGGGAAAATTAATGCGCAAAAATTTGGGCTTCTTCTTATCTAAGTGTTTTTTGTGTGGGTTTTAATTTTCTATTTTTTGGATTTTAATTTTTATATTTTTTTAATTTTATATAATTTATTTTACTTTTTATATTTTTGATTTTTAATTTCCTATTCTTTTTAATTAAATAATATAAAAATATATAACTATATATACTATATAAAGTAATACAAATATATATAATTTAAAAAATAAAAAATTGTAGAGTTAAATATTTTTGGTTTTATATATTTTGTACTGTTTTTGTGATTTTTGGAGAATTTTTGCTATTTTTTATATATTTTTAATGTAAAAAATATCTCGAAACAAAGACTAAATAAATAGACCGAATTGATTTGAATATTAAAAATAGCAAAAATGTGTCAAAAATTTTCCAAATCAAATTTAAATATAGTAAATAATATACAAAAAATACAAAATAAAAATGAGTATTTTTGGAGTTTTTAGGGATTTTAAAATATTTTTATAAAGGATTTTGGATATTTTTAATTGTGATCTTTTTCTTTTTCTATTTTAAGAATTTTTAGTTTGTAGTTAGGAATACAATAATAAATAATTATATTTTTGGGTATTTTTTAAAACATTTTTATATTTTTGGTAATATTTAATTCAAACAGGTCCAAAATGCACCCTTTTGATTTTTAATAAGTTGCCAAAATGCCTAAAACAATGCAAAAATATGGCATGAAACTAGAAGCAAGCATGTACTTAACCTTATTTTTGTGTAATGTTTGGTGCACGAGAGATATTTTTAATAAATGGAAAATAACTACAAAAATTAATATCCTAGAAAGGGTATAAATGTAATTAAAATTAAGAACAAGGTTGTTTCTGCAAAAATCCTAAAAGTTTTCAATTATTATTAAATGTTTCACGACTAATCACAAAATACAAAAGTGTGCAAGGGCCTATATGTAAAATCACCACCTCACGCGGGACTGCACGTGAGGTGATGTGACACAGAGCCAAATGTAATATTAAATAAGCGTAGGAGTTCCACATGTAATTTTTACAAAACTTTTAAACTAATTAAATAACTTACAGGTCTAAAACAAAAAGTCAAAGGGGGGGGGGTTTGCAATTTACTATTATATGCGCTCCATTGTGAGACCAAGTATGATTGACTTGACATGGGGCAAGCTCTTGAAACACGATGATGGTTTGTGGACTAACGACAAAGATTAGATCTCCCAAGCGAAATCGACGGCTCTGGATTGCAAAATATCATAGCAACTGTGCGATCTTGCAGATACCGATGATTGGGCGGCTCATGAGATGGTTAGATGAATGAGGGAAGAACTCACCAAAGGCGAGCTTAAATATGGTGTGGCTCGCTCCTCCGACATCCTCGCACCTATTGGACACCTCAAAGAGCTCTGGAGCTCATCAGAGGAGATCTGGTGTGAAAGGCTACTTGGAGGGTATTCTTGGAGTCGAATGGGGCTTATATGTCCCCTTCAAGACCTACAAAGAAGTCAAAAACACCGACGAGGCAAAGGCGAATGTCTTGGCCTTTTTTTGGTGGAGGTCGATGTAAAAATGATGAAGGAGCGACAAGGTCCAATGAGGTGGCATATGAGGACCTCGAGGCTCAGATCTGAGGCAGATCTGAGAGAGCGAGGTGTTATGCAATATGGAGAAGTGATGAGAAAGAAGGTGAGGATGTTGGGCGAGTCAGAAAACATGTGAATGCATGATGGAGGGTTCGCCGGAGTTTAGCTCCAGTGAATTTTGAATGGTCAATTTATTTCTAAGACAATGGATTAAAACTTATCCTAAGGGAGGGGAATTAAAACTACAACTAATAGCTACCTAAAAGAAAATAAAAAGAATATCGAGCGGCTCTGGGTCGTGAGATAGAGACCTCATGGCGGTAGAGCGCCAGAAATGGCGCAATCAACCTCCTACCACAGCTTTCTTCACTGCAATCGATGGGAGATAGCTCCTGTCATGAGCCTCGAGAGGATGAGTCAAAACAGGGTGAAAAGGGATTCAAATTCGAAAAGGAAGGAGGATGGCATTTATGTACATGAGACGAATAGGAGGACTTCAGCTAGGGTTTTCGTCATGATCGATAAAGCTCAACCCTA